>JAVTIF010000006.1:0-1200000 GCA_032158265.1 Bacidia rubella | reverse complement strand
TTAAATAACTCCGATTTATCGATATCTAGCTTAGTTTGTTAGTTATTTATATATAAAATCTTATAGTTATTAAGTTATAAAATAATCTAATTTTATTATTATTTATATAAAAATTTACTTTTTTTCTTTTTAATAACTAAGTAATAGAATTATATACGGCTAGCAATTAAAAGTAAACGATAAATAGCGAAAAACCGTAAAATTTAATATAACGAGAATCTATCGGATTCTAAATATTTATATAAATAAAATAATCAAGTTTCTTTAATAAATCGAATTAATATAAAAAAAGCTCGGTACTTATAATAAAAAACTTAATAGTATTAGCTTAAAAAGAAACGACTAATACGTTGCTTCTATAAGAGTCTTTGCTTTTATAAAAGCACGTTAGTAGTATATTGCTATTATATATTAAAAATAGCATATAAAATAAAAGCAAAATTATTTTATTTTATTTGAATAGTAGTATAAATAATATTGTATTCTAGTTACCTAATAACAGATTATATATAGAGGAGAAGTAGTGCCAAGACTATACTCTTAACAAGTAAAAGGCACTTTTATTTATTCTTGCTTAAGTAGGTTAATTATATCTCTAGAATTTATCTATAGCTAAAAGTATTTATATATAAAAGCAGCTATTATAGTAGCTTTATTTGAAAACTTATAGATAATAATACTATTAAATAGTTTTATCTTAAAACTCAGATTGATGTTTTTTTTAATATTAGAATTCTAAGATAGATAATTATTAATTTGCCTATTAAATTCCTATTTTGCGGCAAGCGAATGAAATATAAAATTAATAAAATATGCCTTTTAATTCTTATATTCCAAGATTATACCTAATCTATTATTCTTGCGGATAACTAAAAACTTATTAATTATATTCTAAATTAGAATAAAATCTAATTATATATTAACAAAATATATATAAGCCTTTTCTACGTCTAGCTAAAAAATAAAATTATAATCTAGTAGTAATTTTTCTAGTAATTTCCCTTATAAAACTATTAAAATAAATATTATTCTATATAGCAGAATAATTTAATTATAATTAGATTTAATAATTTAGTATATTCTTATATTTTTATATAAAAAAGGCTTAACTAAGATTTCAATATTTTTATAGCTCTTAAATATTAAGATTTTGCGCAGTATATTATTTATAATATTTCTAGGTCTTAAAACATCTATTTTTAATAGTATATTAGCTTTAAGAATTATTAATAATATATATTTTGCAAATAAATTAGATAAAAACATCTTTCTTATTAGTTTTCCCTTTTATAAGGAATTTCAGGATAATATATTTATTTATATTATATTTATCTATTTTTATACCTCTTATTAATATAAAGCTAGAATAGATTTTAACCTCTAGGCTATTATATTAGTCCTTTAGGAAATAATAGTTGGCTAGGCTTATTCCGCAACTAATATCTATATATATTTATTCTATTATTTAATCTATATTAAATAATATATAAATAGACAAGTAATACTAAGATTAAAACAATAATTTTATTTCTTTAGTAAGCAAAACAATATATTCAATAATTTAAAGCTTCTTTATATTTATTAAAGGGTAAATAAATATATCCTTAGTTAAAAATGCAAATAATTATAGTAAATTACTTTTTAACTTTTATAATTCTAATTAATTTTATAGATAATTTTCTATAATAAGCTTTTAATTTACTTTAGTCTTAAATAAGCCTTTTAGCTTTAATTTTGAATTATAGCTATTTCTCTTTATCTAATAGCTAGATTCTTTAATATAAATCTATAAAAGATTATTTACTATAAATTTCTTATTATATTTAAAATATATTAGTATTTTATTTAGCTTAGTAACGCTAGAATAATATATATATACTATATTACTAAATAAAGCCAATATTTCATTTTCAGGCATATTATCCTGCTATTCTTATATATCTTAATATTAATATTCTAATTATAAAGTATCTTACTAAATATTATTTTTAATTAAATCTTAAAATCTATAATAAGCCTTTTAGCTTAGATATCCTATTTATATATTAGCTTTTAACTAAGTATTTATTATATACAAATTTACTTAATAAGCTATAGTATTAAAATTAATTAATATATTATTATAATAGACTATAGCAATAGACGCTATTAGGCTATATAAGATAGAAGCTATTTTAGGCTTATTTATAAACTAATTTATAAGTTTATTTACAAATTGGTTTATAAGTTTATAATTTTTTAGATACTAATTTTGTTTTTAATATTTTTACTTTAGTTAAGCGTTTTCTGCTATAATAATTAATAATTAATATAGTAATAGCAGCTTTTTTTAAGCTCTTTAAGCTTGATTTAACCTTTATTACTGCAGTTAGACTTATTATTATTACTAAAAATATAGCTATTAAGCTAATTATATTTATTTCAGCTATTATTAGAAAGTTTAAAGCTTTTAATAGCCTCTATGTCCCTACTATATTATTAAATATATATAAATAAATTATTGCAATAATATAACTAATAAAGGAAAAAGGGAAAACCCTAATTAATATCTATATAAATATCTTTTATAAAGAGCATATAAGGCAAATATTTAATTATTAAAAGGTAAATTATTTTATAAAAACAGCTAATTAAAACCTAATAGTCCTCTCTGCTATTAATAGTATTATAAATAATATAAATCTTAATTCCCCGTTTTATATAAGTAATTATTATATGTTTGCTTTTTTTTATACTTATATATTTCCTTTTTTATTTCCTGCTTTTATATCTATTGTAATTCCTACATTTAGGTAATCTTATAGAAAAGCTCCTATTATTCTTTAAGATTGCTAATAAAAAAATAGATATTAATACCCTTTTTAAGCAGTAAGATAATACTTTAGAATTCTATAATATTGTTATTCTAGGCTTATATATATTATATATACTCAGATTTAATATTAGCCTGCTCTGCATATTTGGATATAGCTTAAATATATTATAATATTTCCTTTTAATCACTTATATTTTAAAATATAAAACTTTATTTATTTAACTTTATTAGTGCTAATAATATAAGCAATTTGAATCTATTTTTTATATAAGCTAGTAGCTATGCAAGTCTAATTAGAAGATTTATAAAAAATACTTTCTTATTTATTAATAAAATTCTAAGCTACTAAGAAAGTGCTAATCCTCTAAAGCAACTAATAATATTATTTTAAGTTATTTCTTTACTTTAAACTTTTAACTTATCCTCAATATAATAAAATTAAGCCTATATATTATAATAGATTATTTCCTTATAAGCGCAAATAATATCGCCTTTACTATAAGCTTCCTTATAATTAAGCTATAATATAATATTACTTGTTCTAAAAGATTTATTATAGTAATTTATAGTTCAATTAATATTTCTATAGTTAAAAGCTGCTTATAAACTATAATAGCTATTTCTATAATAATTTTCATTAAATAAATAATAATAATATATTCTTTAATTAATAATCCTTTTAATTTCTTCTACAATAATTTGCTTTAATTATAGCTAAATATAATTAATTACTTAATTAATAATCTATTATAATATAAAAAGTAAAATATTTACTAAAATATTATTTAACTCCGCTATATTTACGGAATTCATAATATTTATAGCTAGCTATTTACTAGCAGTATTTTTTGCTAATAGAAATACTATAAAAGCATTTTATATATTAAATACTAAAATATTCATTATAAATATTTTTTAATTATTAGATTCTAAGGATTAGCTTATAAAAAAACCTTATATATTCTTTATAATAAATCTATTATTGCCTATATTTAATATAGCTAGATACTTAAAAAGACTATAGCCTTATATCTATAATCAAAAGAAATTATTATATTATTAATTAACTATTTAAAATATAATATTATTTAAAGCAATTTTATCTAGATCCTAGCTAAGGCAATAATTATTAAATAATATACTTAGCGGAATAAAAAAATTTTAAGCTAATTAATTAACTTAATATAAAGCATATTATCTATAAAAAATAATATAGAAATAAATATAATATCTAGCAAATATTCTTAATACTTCACAAAGTTATTTATTTCTATAAATAAAAAGCATTTATTATTTATTATATTAAATAATAAAATTTCTTATATTTTAGAAAATCTTAATTAAAGTTTAGTATTAATTAATTTAATAATATCTATAAAAAGCTTTTATTCTAATATAGCTATATTTATTTATTCTTCTAAAGTTCTTTCTACTAATATAGTTAAAAGCTTAATAATATTTAAGTAATAAATTATAATTTATTAATAAAAGAATTATATTAAGAGAAACTATTTAATATTCCTTTTATATTCTGATAAAGCATTAAATAAAACAGCTTAAGCTTTATTTCCTTTTAATTAAGCTTTTAGAAAACTAATAAGTTCTAAGGGAATCTTAATTAAAGAAATATAATTAATTAAAATATTAGCTAATTAACTCTATCCATTTATTAATTAATAATTTTGCTAAATTTCTAAAAGAGGTATATAAATTAATATAATTACTTAAATAACAAATCTTAATATTTAGCTTAAGAATCTAAAGAAATAATCCTAATTATACTTTTAGAAAGTTTAGAACTAATATAATAGTTTAATAGCTTATTATAGAAGTTCAAGTCTTTCTATATCTAATGCTTACTGCAATTTATTTATAGGTATTATTTTGATAATCAATTAATATTATTATAAAGAAATGTAATTCAATACATTTGCTAAGCAATGGAAATATAATAGTTTAAATATTCCTGCTATAATATTTAAAGTATACCTAGCAACTAATTATTTGCTTTAAGATATAAAAAGAGAGGTTATAGAATTAAAAGCTCTCTTTTAGGCAATAAAGTTGCTAGAGAAGAATTTAATAGCTTTAATATAGTTAGATAAATAATAATAGTTTATTGGTAGCTTTAATAATCCTAGTGTAAATAGTAGGCTTAGTAGGTTTAAATCTAGATAATAAAGGACTATT
This sequence comes from Bacidia rubella, assembly GCA_032158265.1. NCBI lineage: Eukaryota > Fungi > Ascomycota > Lecanoromycetes > Lecanorales > Ramalinaceae > Bacidia > Bacidia rubella. The sequence goes on along the minus strand of JAVTIF010000006.1, from coordinate 1,194,995 downwards.
AGATCTAGTGCCTAAAAAGGCTAGTAATACTAACCTAGTAAGCAAGTATTGCTACTAAATATAATAAATTACAGTTAAAAAAATAAAGGACAGAATTATAATATTTAATTAATAGTAAATAGATTGATTAATTACTAATGAACTGAAAATGATTATATATAATCAGTTGCTAAGCATCCAATAACTAACTATCTAATAACTAGCTAAACTATAACATTTTTTATATTTTATAAATATTTCTTCTATATTTTATCTTAAGCTTTTTTATTTATTTATTTTTTATATTCTTTTATAAATCTTTAGGACTCTTTAATATCTAATTATCTTTATTATATAATTATTTTTTATAATATCCTTATATTTTTCTATTATATTTATACTTTTAAGTCCTCTTTTTATCCTTTATAATATTAATTATATTTTTTATTATTTTTAGTTATAATTAAGTTATTTACTTAAGATATCTATTATTATATTATTTATTCTAGTAATATATTAAATAAAAAATTGAATTTTAATATTATATCTATCTAATAACTTTATTTCTAGTTTAATTCTTTATTATTAAGTAAGAAGACTAAGTTCTTATAATTTATTAATACTTTTATTGAAATAAATATTCTCTTTATATATATTCTTTAGCATTCTAATAATACTATAATAGCTAATATTTTTTTATTTATTATTTTTTTATTTACTTTTATTAATAATAATATTTTAAATAATAGGTAATAAGCTTTTTAGTTTATAAAATATAAATGCTTATTGCTTTATTTAATATATTAATATAAATTATAGATTTTTTTTTAGATTAAATATTTTAAGATTTTCTTTCAATATAAATATACTTTTTAATTTATTAAAAGTTATTTCCTTTTTTTTAATTTAAAAAAACTATTATTTTTGCCTTAATATATTAAATAATAATATTATTGTTTTTATATATTTTTCAATTATATTTTAATGAAATCTAATAAACCTTAGAAAAACTTATAAGTTTTTAAAAAATTTCAGAATTAAATATTGCTATATTATATTTAATTTATTTATTTATATTAATATTTTTTTAAAATTTATTATAAATTACAAAAAATTGATTTTAATTATATAAAATATTAATTTTTTATATTTAATTTTAAGTTTCTTTTCTCTAAATATTTCTAATACTTTTATAATATATTTTTTATATTTTTCTTATATTTCTAAATATATTAAAATATTATTTATATATAAAATTATAAATTTACTTAAAAACTAATATATTATTTTATGTATAACTTATTATAGCATAAAAATTATATTAATAAGTTTAAAAATATTATATTATATTTAAATAAATTAAACTTTACTTAAATTAAGTTTAATATATCCTTTAAACTTAAATATATAAAAATTTTGCTTTTCTAAATTTATCTTTAAGCTTATATAATAATAATAATAAATGTTTATCTTTTTTTATTAACTTATTAATATACTTATAATTAATATGAAATTAAAATTTTCAATCTCTTTTTCTTATAAAAATAATTAGCTATTTAATTAATGATTTAAATTTAAAATATATTTTCTTTTTAAATTTTTATTTAAATATTTTTTTAATATTTATAATATTCTTTTTAGTTAAGCTATAAATTAAATTTATTTTTAATATAATTTAATAATAATAACTTTTCTTTAACTTCCTTTAATATATCTTTAAAATTATTATATTTTTTAAATATAATTTCTATAATTGCTACTTCTTTTTTAATTTAAATTTAAAGAGTTTAAATAAAATTATAATTAATTCTTTTTATATTAACTAAATTCTTAAATATTTTAAATAATTAGCTTTTTATATATATTTATATTAATTTTTAATTAATATATAGATTTTATTTTATAAATTATAATATATTAAAATAAATATCTTTTAATTTTAAATAATTTTTAATTTTTAATTTATTTTTATATTTATTATTTCTTATCTATATTTCTTTTATCTTTTATTTAACTCTTAATATTTTTCTTTATATAATTAATTTTATATTATAAGAATTTATCTTTTTAATATATTCTTAAGATATTATATATAAAATAGCTTCTAAATTAAATAAAACCTTAGCAAGATTTTTATTAATATTAAATAATATAAAAATCTATTTTTCTAATATTATAAATAATTAAAATATAATAGTTATTTACTTTATAATAGCTATAGAATAATAAAGTTTATTTAGCAAATAATAATAAATTTTATATATAATTCATTTTAAAGAACTTTATTAAAAGTATTTAAAAATAAATATATTAATTATTAAAGAATAAATCTATTTAAATAAAAAGAATAATACTTATATAATCTAAGGTAAATATAGGGAATATATAGAATAGATTTCCCTTATAAGCTTTATTTACTTAAAGTATATTTAGTATATTGCATAAGTGTCTATCTTAGTAGTTTACTTACTTAAAGTATATTTAGTATATTGCATAAGTGTCTATCTTAGTAGTTCACTTACTTAAAGTATATTTAGTATATTGCATAAGTATCTATCTTAGTAGTTTACTTACTTAACTAATAATACTCTAACTAAAATACCTATCTATATAGCTTAGAGTGTAATAGTAAATATTAGTAATTGCAATTAACTAACTAATTAATTTTATTAGTTTTTAATTAGTTTTTAATTAGAATTTAATTAAAATCCAATTAAAATCCAATTAAATAATTAATGAAATAATTTTAAAAAAAATCAAAAAAATCCAATTAAAATCCAACTAAAATCTAATAAAATAACAAACTTTATAATATTATCTTTTATAGCAATAAAATATATAAAAATAGTAATAAATAGTTCATAAAAACTATATTTTCTTTAACTAATTTAAAAAATAAAATATAGATAATATAAGAGCTTAAATTCCTTTCGAAACGATAATTTATATATAAAATAAGTTATAAAAATAGACTACTTTTTTATATAATAAAAACGCTATTTTTAACGCCAAAAAGAAATATTTAAATAAATATAATAACGAGTATAATATATTTAAATAAAATATAAAAAAATTAAAATTATAAAAAAGCAATACAATATTATATATTCTAAAAAAAATAGTATTTATTGTAATTAAATATAAATAATTTATACTATAAAATAAATATTAAATTAATAATAGCTTTTTATTTAAAAGTTTAGCAACTTTATTATAAAATAATAAAATTAACTACTATATTAACTATTAAGTTTTTTTTATATATTATAAAGAAATCTTATATAAACAATTCTTTATTTTAATATATTATATTAATTCTTATTTTTATCTCCGATTTTAAACTATTTATATTGTTTTTAATTGCTATAAATATATAAATATAATAGTTTTAATCTATTAAAAATCTATTTCAATAAATACATTTCGGATATTATTTAGATTTATACTAAAAATAGTTAGATTTAAATTATATAAAAACTATAATAGTATATAATATTAAGCTTTTATTTATATTGTTAAAATAATTATATAATTAATTAATCTGGTTTGAATAATTTGCTTTTAGTTTTTTATTATATATTAACTAGAATTAATTTATTATTATCTATTTTCGCTCTATATTACTATAATATAATACTATCTATTAGCGAAGTTTAAGTTATAAAGATAAAATACTTGTTAACTCTATCTCGCTAAATATATAAAAACACTTAAATCTTATATTAAAAATAATAATAATAATTAAAATAAAGCAAAAAAAATATATTAAATAGATAATATAATAGAAAAAAGATAATATATTTTTTTAATAATCTATATAATCTCTAAATAGAAACTAACGAAAAAAAACTTAATAATCTAGATATTATTAAAGAGTATACCTTATAGAACCTTAGCTGTTTTGTAAGTAAAACTCTAATTAAACTCTAATTAAACTCGGATTTGGAGTTATTTCGCTGCTTAAGACAAGTGCAATCTTGTATCTGAGTAAGGTACTCTCTCTATACAAAATTATATTAGAGGTCTGCCCAAGTTAGACTTAAACTTAACTTAAGCTTAACTCCAAAATAAAAAAATAAAATAAATTCATTCCAAGTTAAAATTACTCTAATATATTAAAATATTAAGATCTAGGCGCACTCTATATATATATTTGCATAAATTATATGATTCTAATATTTTTATTATATAAGCGTAGCTAAATACAGCTAAAACTCTAAATTCTATAAAAAAAAATTATATTAAACCGTGTCTTTTTAGCCTTTAAATAAATAGTCTAAGTTAGAATCTGCATAAGAATTTAACTTAAATTAAACTTTTATAATAATTGAATTTTAATTAAGCTTAATATTAACTTGTAACTTAAGATAAATTTGAGATTAACTTAAGATTAACTTGAGATTTACTCTAATAAATATTTTAATTAGAGTTAATTTAGAGTTAAATATAAATAAAAATTGGACTCTAATAAAGAGTTAAATTAGAGTTAAATTTTTTTTTGAGTTTATTTTAAGTTAATATTAAGAAAAACTCTTTTTCAAAGATTTTCTCAATACTAACTTTTTAAACCACTAAGGCCCTCTAAGGTATTTAAGGATATACAATTTCAGTATATTCTCTATAATAATAATAAAATATTAAAAAACTAATTTTTTTCATTTATTTATATAGTCTTTTAATTTATTTTGAAACAGTTTAACTAGATACTTATATTTATATATTATTATATTAAAAATTATAGAATTATAATATTTATATATAATAAATTAGAGATTGATTTTAATAGCTTTATATTCTAGAATACATTTATAAATATAATATTTTAAGTATTTTATTCTATTTTTAATATAAATTTTTGATTTATTTATAAGTAATTAAGAAAATAACAATTTTATTAACATTTTATTTTTTTTATAATATAGAAAAGTCGGCGAAAAAACGCTAGTATTTATAAAAAATTAAATAATAAAAAGCTTTTATATATAATAATAAAACAAAGATAATTTTATTATTATTAATTATCTGTTAAACTAAATTAAATTGTTTTTTTAAATATAAATAATAAAATAAAAATAGACTATTTTATTATAGTGCTAAAAGACAATTTATAAACTTTGGCTAAATTATTATTGATTTTTATTGAAAATATAGCTATTTTATATATTTTAAAATGTTTAACAAAATCGAGTAGCGTTATTAGTTTAAAGTAATATATAAATTATTTAAAATTTTTATAAAACATTTAATAAATATTGCGAATAAAAAATAAAATATTTTATAGACTTAATTCTAAAAAAGTTTTAATTATTATAATTATTTAAAATAGTTTATTTAATTATTACTAGGCTATTTACTAAATATAATATTAATACTAAATATTTTTATTTATTTAGTTATAGTATTTATTGAAAATTCTAATTATAGTATAAAATAAGAGTATTTTTTTAATTTAATTTTCCTTTATTAAATTTATATATTTTAAAATTAGTAATATAACTATTATAAATGTAAAATATAATAATATAAAACTAGAGTTTATTAATACTTATTTTACAATTAATAATAATTATTTAATATAAACTTATAAATAATAATAAGTTAAATATATTTTTGAATATTAGCGGAAATCCGTAAATTTATATATAAATATAAACTATTAATAATATTTTTATTCCCTAAAAACTATTTAATTAAAATATTACTAATTTTAAATCCTTTACTTATTAATTATTTATATTCGTTTAAGAAATTTGAGATATTGAGATTATTAGTAATAAGCTATAGTTAGCATTTTATTGCTTTGTAATCTTAAAAATAAAACTTAAAAAGTTTAGAAAACTATTAAATAATATTATTAATAAAAGTAAAAATAACTATAAATCTATAGTTAAAGCGTTTATTATAGAAAAGTATACCGGACTAATATAGATATTAAAATTTAAAAAAATCAATTGAATATTATATACTATCTAATATATTAGTATTAAAGTATTCTTAAAACATAATAGATTTAAAGACTTGATTACAGTCGATTTGCTTTTATATATATTAAAATTATAAATAAAGAGCTACTAATATAAGTATAATAACAATCTATTAAATAAAAAATTAATATTAAAAAAGAATTTAAAAAAGCTTAATATATTTTGCTAATATTTATAATATTTACATATAATATACTAAATTTTCCTATTTAATTTGCAATAATATATATTATAATATATAACTAGTAATAGAAAATGATATACTTAAAACCTAGAAATATAGATATATTTTTTTAGTTAGTTAAAATAACATTTTAATAGAGAATCTTAAAAAATATTATAGTTTTCTATTAGTTCTTAAACTCTTATAATCTTTAAATCTAAAAAAGTATAATTATATATTTAGTATAAATATAGCTACTAATTTAGTTTTTAAGTTTTCTAATAGCTATTTATTTTTTATATCAGAATTAGAACTATATAGAGTTTATATTAAAATAAAATCTTTATTTAATTTTTTATATTATATTTACTATTTTTATTTAACTTTTTTATACTACGCTTATTTGTTTTTTTATTAAACTTCTTATATAAGTCTAAATTGTTGATATAGTAATAGCAATATTAAAAAAATAGCAAAGGTCGATTTTATTATTCTCGTTATTATTAAAATCTAACTATGAATTTAATTCTAAAATCACATTTAATACTTAAAAAGATTTTATTTTCTTAATGAAAAATTATTCAGATAAAAATTTAAAAAAATAGAGAGAGATTTTTAAATAATTTTAGCAAATAAATTAGTATAATTAGATAAAAAACTATTAAAAAAAAGGAAAAACAAACAATTAGAAACACAGAAGTATATAAGTTTATAGTTTTATAAAATCTTTTTATAAAATCTTTGTTAACTAATAGACTTCAATTTAACTTTTATAAATTAGAAAAAAAATTTATTTCACTATTATATTTAATAGCAATTTAGAATAAATAAGCTTAAATAAAAAAATATAAATCTATAGTATTATTAAAAATATCTTGAAAATTAATTATTATAATATCTATATGTTCTAGTATATAGCTTATAAATATTTTTTATTTTTTATTAATAATAATTTATTTTATAAGATATATTAATAAACAAAGCTATCTATATTTATATTAAATTTATTGTTGAATTCGTTTTTTATAATTTATTGTAAACGCTAACAGAATAATGATAGGATTTTAAAATAATATATATATAAAAAAATATTAATAATTTTATCAATATCTATCTAACATCTATTAAAAATGTTTCTATATATGAAAATAAAAATATATAATTAGCTTTCTATTAAACTATTTATAAAAAATACTAATATTATATTAAATAGTAAATAACTAGAAGAATTAGATAATTTATTTAGTAATAAAAAAACGGATATTTAGAAAGCTATTAATTAAATTAAAAAAAAATTAATATACTTAATTTAACTTATAGCTTTTTATTATTATAGATATATTATATAATAATATTAAAAATTTTATATATAAACTTGTCGCTTTTGCTTATTATTACTATTTAATCTTTAAATTACTTAAAGAGTTTTTTGATTATTTAATTTATATAGTAAGAATCTAGTTTTTAAATATATTTAAAATAATAAAATGATGTTTTTTAAAAATAAAACTAAATTTCAATATTTTTCTTTTATAACTATTTACTTTTTATAATATTATTATTAAATACTTTATTAATATTATTTATTTATAAACTTATATTTTAATTTTTAATAAAATTAAAAAATTAATAAAATTAAAATTAAATTAGAAAAACTATATAATAATAAATATTTAATTAATATATAGAAAAATAATAATAAAAATAAAAACATATATAACTTAGAAAATAATAAGATTAAAAATCTAATTAATATTTATATATACTAGAATCTAGCTAGATTCTAAAATAAATAAAATTTATTTAATATAAACTAAAAAAAAACAACAATAATTAGTTAATATTTAAATAAAAATCTAATAAGAATTTAATTAGAGTTTTATTTAATATTAATTAAAAGTAAATTAATTTAAAAAGCAATAATAATTTAACGTAGATAAGATTGAAATATTAGTAAATAAAAGACTAAAAAACTAATAAAAAAGCTAGTTATAAATAAATATAACAATAAATAAAAAGCTAAAGCGAAAATAAATAAATTATAAATTAATAATTAATGAAAAATATTTAAATAGCTTTAAAATTTAAATAAATTATTAAATAAATATATAAAAAAATAGTTTTAGTTTTTAAAATAAAAAAATTTAATTTTAATATTAATATCTATAAATAATCCGAATTAATAGAAAAGCTTAAAAGTAAATAGATTAAAAATATATATTAATATATTTAGCGACTTTTTTATTACGAAAAAATATAATAAAAATATATTAATAATAATAATACTAATATTAAATATATAAATTAAATATACTAGCTAGATAATCTAAAAAAATATAACTATATAATTATATATTTATTATTCTAAAAATATATAAAAATATATAAAAATAATAAAAAATATTGCTAGCTATTAATTAAATAATTATTATTATATTAATAACCAATTTCTACAGTAATTTAACTTAGTATACTTATTTTGATATTACTTAGTTAAATGTTAACATAGCCGGTAAAATCTTAACTTAATGACTTTTACTATTATAAATCAAAGCTTAATATAAGGACATATTAAAAGCTAATATATTAAAGCCTTAGCTTATAATATTTAATATAAAGTGCTTGCTTTTCTCTTTCTTTTTCCCTTTCTTTTTAATATCTTTATTAATTAAAGCTTTATAAAAAAGTGGTTTTGTATTATTAAGCTAAATAGATAATTAAAATTATATTAAAAATCTTTAATTATTATAATATTTAAGAGATAATATCGTGAAATAAAATTTCTTTTAAGATACTAATAGTTTAATCTATTCTAATACTAAATTCTATAGTCTTAGTAACTAGATTTTAATTCTACTTAAATTAATAATTTATATTAATAACTTAATATAACTTAAGCATAAAATTAAATTAAGCTTAATAAAAGCTAAATATTAGAAAAATAACCTAATAGATTATAAGTAATTAATTTTAAAAAAGTGTTATTAAAATAAAGAGTTTTTACGCTTATATAATAAATTAATAAAGTAATATTAATATATTCTTTAATAGTAAATAAGCTAACTATATTTGAAAAGCTTACTACTTATTTAAAAGAAAAGAAAATTATTTAACTTATTATTTTATTAATTCTTTTTATATTTGTTAAGTTAATAAACTTTATATAGAATATTATTGTTATTAAATGAATTAAAGTATATATTAAAACTAATAAAGAATTAAAAAAACTATTAATAATAATTAAAGTACCATAATTATTTATAGATTATACTATATTAATAATATAAATAGCTAAAAAGTTAAAAAAGATTTATAATAATAAAGATAAAAAGATTATATTATTTAAAGAATAGAACTTAAAATATACTAAAAAGCCTATTATTAATATAGCTATAAATAAATAAAAATAACTAAAAACTATAATAAAAAGCTATTATTTTAAACTAAATTATAAATAATTTAACTTCTTAATTTTAAACTATTTTTAGGTAATAAAAATAATAAGATTAACTATAATATATAAAAGATAAACATAATATAAAAATTTAAATTGAATCTCAATTATTATTGCTGTATTTAAAATTAAATTATTTATATTAATAATTACTTTATTAGTAATATAGCTAAATATATTTATATTTGCTTTAAACTAGATATTTATAATCTTATTAAAGATACTAATAAATTCTTTAAGTATTTAAATAAGCTTTATATAAATTAAAATAAGAAAAATAATAATAAATATAGGTATTGTAATTTTAACTTAAAAAATTACGTTTTTGAAGAGTTTTAATTAAACTTTATTATACTAATATTAAAGCTTAAAAAGATAAATAAATAAACTATTAATAACTTAAAGAAAAGACTAACTATTAACTATATAATTGTTTTATTAGTAATTAGAATATAAAAAACTTATTAATTTAATTTAATTATTATTTAGAAGCAATTAATAATATTATTTATAACTATAACTAAAATAATAAATAACTAATTTTAGCTTAGAAGCTATAAATTACTTATGTTTTTATTTAAATAATAATTCTTATAAAGTAATAATTTTTATTGCTTAGTCTATAAAGGCAATAAGTTTTAATCTATTGTATTATAAATTTCTTTTTAAATAAAAAGATAAAGAATTTATTATTATATTAAGTATTTATTTTAAATATAGCAAAATAAGATACTATATCTTTAAATATAAACTTAAAAAATTATTTTATAACCTTATATATTATGGTTATGCAGCTGGTTATTAAATAGTTAGTTATCGGATGCTTAGCAACTGATTATATATAATTATTTTCAGTCTATTAGTTATTAATTATATTATTTATTATTAATTAAATATTATAATTCTGTCTTTTATTATTTTAATTGTAATTTATTATATTTAATAGCAACACTTGCTTATTAAATCAGTATTACCAGCTTTCTTAGATACCAGATCTAATAGTCCTTTATTATCCAGGTTTAAACCCATTAAATTTACTATTTATACTAGGATTATTAGATTAGCTAATAAACTATTACTTATTTAATTATAGTAATAGTTATTAGATATTATCTTAATCGTTTTATTGCTAAGAAAAGAGCTCCTTGCTCTATAATATCTTCCTTTATATTTTATAAGTAAAATAATTAGTTACTTAGCATATTTTAAATATTATAGCAGGAATATTTAAATTATTATATTTCTGTTGCTTAACAAATATACTAAATTATATTTTATTATAACAATATTAATTAATTCTTAATCCTTAGAATAATACTTATAAATAAATTATAATAAGTATTAAATATAGAAAGACCTGAACTTTTATAATAAGTTATTAAATTATTATATTAGTTTTAAACTTTTTAAGAGCATAATTAGGATTATTTCTTTAGATTCTTAAGCTAAGCATTAAGATTTATTATTTAAGTAATTATATTAGCTTATATATTTCCTTTATAAATCTAGCAAAATTATTAATTAAATAGTTTAATAAGGTTAATTAACTAGTATTTTAATTAATTATATTTCTTTAATTAAAATTCCCTTAGAATTTATTAGCTTTCTAAAAGCTTAGTTAAAAGGAAATAAAGCTTAAATTACCTTATTTAGTACTTTATTAGAATATTAAAAGAATATTAAATAGTTCTTCTTAATATAGTTCTTTTATTAATAAATTATAACTTATTACTTAAATGCTATTAAGCTTTTAACTATATTAGTAAAAGGAACTTTAGAAAAGCAAATAAACATAGCTATATTAGAATATAAACCTTTTATAAATATTATTAAATCAGTTATTATTAAACTTTAGTTAACTTTTTAAAATATAAAAAGTCTTATTACTTAATATAATAAATAACTTTGCAAAATATTAAGAGTATTTACTAAATACTATATCTATTTCTATATTATTTTTTATAAATAATATGCCTTTATATTAAGTTAATTAATTAGCTTAAGGTTTTTTTATTCTGCTAAGCATATTACTTAATAATAATTTATTTTAGCTAAGATTTAAGTAAAAGTACTATAAATAATATTATGCCTTTAATAATTAATTAATAATATAATAATTTCTTTCAATTATAGATATAAAGCTATAGTCCTTTTAAGTATTTAGCTATGCTAAGTATAAATAATAATAAACTTATTATAAAGAATATATAAGGTCTTTTTGTAAGCTAATCCTTAAGATTTAATAATTAAGGAAGATTTATAGTAAATACTTTAGCATCTAATATATAAAGTGCTTTTATAGCATTTCTGTTAATAAAAAATGCTATTAACAAATAAATAGCTATAAATATTATAAATTCCGCAAATATAGCAGAATTAAATAATACTTTAATAAATGTTCTATTTTCTATATTATAATAAATTATTAATCAAGTAATTAATTATGCTTAATTGTAATTTAAATAAATAACTATAGAAGAAATCAAAAGGATTATTAATTAAAGGATATATTATTGTTATTAATTTAATGAAAATTATTATAAAAATAACTATTATAATTCATAAATAGCCTTTAACTATAAAGATATTAGTTAAATTATAAATTACTATAATAGATCTTTTAAAACAAATAATAGTATATTATAGCTTAATTATAAGGAAGCTTATAATAAAGGTAATATTATTTATATTTATAAAAAGATAATCTATTATAATACATAAGCTTAGTCTTATTACATTAAGGATAAGTTAAGAGTCTAAGGTAAAGAAATAGTTTAAAGCAATATTATTAATTATTTTAAAGGATTAGTATTTTCTTAATAGCTTAAAACCTTATCAATAGATAAGAAAGTGTTTTTTATAGACCTTTTAATTAAACTTATATAGTTATTAGCTTATATAAAAGATAAGTTTAAATTACTTATATTATTAATATTAATAAAATTAAATAAATAAAGTTTTATACTTTGAAATATAAATAATAAAAAAGAAATATTATAATATATTTAAGCTATATCTAAATATACAGAGCAAGTTAATATTAAATCTAAATATATATAATATATATAAGCTTAAAATAATATTACTATAGAACTATAAAGTATTATTTTATTATCTAAGGAAAGTACTAGCATTTATTCCTTTATTAATAATCTTAAAGAATAATAAAAGCTTTTTTATAAGATTATTTAAATATAGGAAGTATAATAAATATAAAAGCAGGAAATTAAAAAAGAAATATATAAACATAAAAGGGAATAAATATATAATAATTGCCTTTATAAAGGGGGAAATTAAGGTTTATATTATCTATAATACTATTAATAATAAAAAAGATTATTAGGTTTTAATTAATTACCTTTATAAGGTAATTTACCTTTTAATAATTAAATATTTGCTTTATATGCTCTTTATAAGAGGTATTTATATAAATATTAATTAAAGCTTTCTTTTCCTCTTTTATTAGTTATATTACTATAATAATTTGCTTATATATATTTAATAATATAATAAGGATATAAAAGCTATTAAAAGCCTTAAACTTTTTTATAATAGTTAAAGTAAATATAGCTAACTTAATAACTATACCCTTAATAATAATAGTAAGCTTAACTATAGTAATAAGGGTTAAATAAGGCTTAAAAGGCTTAAAGAAAGCTATTATTATTATATTAATTATTAATAATTATAGCAAGAAATATTCAATGAAAATAAAGATATTAAAGGCAAAATTAATATTTAAGGAATTATAGACTTATAAATTAAATTATAAATAAGCTTATAAACTAGCTTATAAATAGGTTTAAAATAGCTTTTATCTTATACAGCTTAATAATACTTATTATTATAGCTTATTACAATAATATTTTAACTAATTTTAATGCTATAGTTTATTAAATAAATTATATATAATAAATATTTAATTAAAAGTTAATATATAAGCGGAATATTTAAGCTAAGAAGCTTATTATAGATTTTAAGATCTAATTAAAAATAATAATTAATAAGATACTTTATAATTCAAATATTAATATTAGAATATATAAGAATAACAGGATAATATGCCTGAAAATAAAATATGAATTTTATTTAGTAATATAGTATATATATATTATTCTAGCGCTATTAAGCTAAGTAAAATGCTAATATACTTTAAATATAATAAGAAATTTATATTAAGTAATCTCTTATAAATTTATGTTAAAGAAAAATAGCTATAATTTCAAATTAAAGCTAAAAAGCTTATTTAAGACTAAAATAAATTAAAACCTTATTATAGAAAATTATTTATAAAATTAATTAAAATTATAAGAATTAAAAGGTAATTTATTATAATTATTTATACTTTTAATTAAAGATATACTTATTTATCTTTTAATAAATATAAAAAAGCTTTAAATTATTAAATTTATTGCTTTGCTTACTAAAAGAATAAAGTTATTATTTTAATCTTAATATTATTTATCTATTTATATATTATTTAATATAAATTAAATAGCGGAACAGGTATATATAAATATAGGCTATAGAATAAGCCTAGCTAACTATTATTTCTTAAAGGACTAATATAATAGCTTAAAAGTTAAAATTTATTTTAATTTCATATTAATAAAAGGCATAAGAATAGATAAATATAATATAAATAAATATATTATTCTTAAAGTCCTTATAAGAAAGAAAATTAATAAAAAAGATTTTTTTATTTAATTTATTTATAAAGTATATGTTATTAATAATCTTAAAGCTAATATGTTATTAAGAATATATATTTTAAAACCTGAAAATATTATAATTAATATATTATATAAGATCTTAATATTTAAGAACTATAAAAATATCAAAATCCTAGTTAAGCCTTCTTTGCATAAAAATATAAAGATATGCTAAATTATTAAATTTAATTATAATTAAGTTATTCTATTATATAGAATAATACTTATTTTAATAATCTTATAAGGGAAATTACTAAGAAATTTATTACTAGATTATAATTTCATCTTTTAGCTAAATATAAAAAGGACTTATATATATTTTATTAATATATAATTAGATTTTATTTTAATTTAAAATATAACTAATAAACCTTTAATTATTTATAAGAATAATAAACTAAGTATAATCTTAAAATATAAGAATTAAAAGGCATATTTTATTAACCTTAAATTCTATTTATTTGCCGTAAAATAAGAATTTAATAAGTAAATTAATAATTATTTATCTTAGAATTCTGGCATTAAGAAAAGAAATATTAATCTAAATCTTATAATGAAATTACTAAATAATATTATTCTTTATAAGTCTTTAGATAAGGTTATTATAATAGCTATTCTTATATAAAAATACCCTTAGCTATAAATAAATACTAAAAATATAATTTATTTGTTTAAGCAAAAATAAATAAAAATGCCTCTTATTATAAATTAGCAATTTGCTTAAATAAAGCTTAATTATTAAATATATCTGTAAGGAATAAATGCCAAAAAGCTTATTAATAAGAAGTTTAATAAAATATATTAATAAGGCAAAATATCTTAAAGTTACTTATTAATTCCTTTTGCTTTTCTAGTATTTATAATATAAAAGATTATTTATATAAAGCTAAATAAGACTTTAATAAAGAAAGGTAAAGTTATTATAGATATCTAGGGATTAAATAAGATTTTAGTTATAGATAGTTACTTTCTTTTATTTTAAAAGGATATTATTTGCCTCTTAAATAGTTATTATTATATTATAATAATTAATAGTAATAGTATATTTTATTTATTTCTTATAAAACTAATAAAATGCTACAAATTTACTATAATTTTATATTATAATATAAAAATACTTAATATTGCCTTAATAAGCTATAATAAATCTATATTATATATATAACAAAAAATAAATAAAATACTATATAGCTTTGCAAGCTTTTATTACTATTATATAGATAATAATATTATTTTCTCTAAAACCTTTAAAAAACATTTAAAGCACTTAAATATAATATTTAATTTATTTATATAAAAGTATTTATTGCTTAAAGTAAATAAATTGTTTTTAAGATATTTATTTATTATATTATTAAGTTAGATTATTAATGCTTTTAGCCTTTTTATTATAAAAAAAAGGATTATTATTATTAAAGTAATCAAGATACTAAATACTTTAAAATAATTAAAATATTATCTGGGATTATTAAATTATCTTTAATTAAATATTCCTTAATATTTAATTATAATAGAATTATTAATAATATATAAAATTAAGTTATTAAAGGGAAGTCCTTAAAAGAAAGGAAATAAAAGAAAATATTAAGCTAAGACTAAGGCTTTTAAATTAACCTATAAGGAGCATAAAGCTTTTAATATCTTATAATAATAATTTAATAGCAGATACTTAAATAATATATTATAATATCTTTAAATAGCTATTTACCAAAATTAATGCTTTAAAATAAGGCTTTAAAATAATAGTTTATTATATAAAAAGAGACTTAAATAATAATAAATATTTATATTTATTTATTTAGCTAATTTTATTCCTTTTAACATTTTTAAATTAAGTTAAGAAAAATTATTAACTAATAAAACTTAAAGTAGCTTATTTAATTTAAATATTTCGTAAAATTAATTGTATAATTGTTTATTAAATAGCTAAGAAGCTTATTATCTTTATAGATTATGCTATTATAATAGGAATATATAATATAATAAGTTTTAGCTTATTATTCATAAATAAGCTTAATTTATAACTAATTTAAGCCTTTTAATCTATATTATAGTATAAGTTTAATATTTATTAAAGGCTAAATTCAAAAAAATTTATATTTAATACTTTATTAAGATTATTACAAAAATAATCTAAAAAGGCTAAAGAATAAAATAATAATATTTTAGATAAAATATATATTTCTTTTATAATAATTATAAAAATATTATCAAAATTCTATAAAGAACTAATTTATATATATAGAAAAGATATAAAATAAGGCTTTATTTATGAATTATTATTATTAAAAGAATATAAAAAATTAAAAGAAAGATTCTATTAATTCTTTTTACTTAGTAAGCTTATATATTATAAGGATTTAGCAAATATAAGAATATATCTTTATATGCTATTAGCCTTAAGAAAAGCTTATCTTTAAATTAATATATAATAATTAATTTAATTATAGTTTTTATTAAACTTATAAATATATAGTAAAGTTATATTATTTTTATTATTTATCTCAATGCTTAAAAAGATATATTTATTATTGTCTAAAATGTTTATTAAGATAAATAAAGTATTATTTAATATATAGCAAATTATAGCTAATAGTTATTCCTCTAATTATTTTTTATATTATTATTATTAATTTTATATTAGCCTTTCCTAAGCTATTAATTAGCATTAATTATACCTTAAATATAATATGCAAATATTTAAAAGCTATTGAATTAATGCTAAGAAAATTAATTTAAAATAATAGTAAATAAGCTAAGGCACTCTTTAATACCTTTAGTAATTAAAGTATACTTTATATAATTATTTTAAATAAGGACCTTAAGTTCTTTTTAATGCTATAAAAAGAAAGTTTTTATATCCTTAGTATAGAATTATTAGTCTTAATAGCATATTACTCTTAGATAAATAAGTAATTTAAAAAGATAAATTAGACCTTTAAAATAGCCTTATAATTTATTATTATAATATTTCTAAATATAGCATAAGATTAATTAACTATAAGGATTATTGCCTTGTTTAATAATTTGATTAATATTTTAATTATATTTATATTAAATGAAATTATCTATAGTTATAAGCTATATAATAAGTATATATTTATTCTTATTAAATTTACTAATTTAATAAAAAAATATAAGAGAATTTATTATAAAATAATAAATATTATCTTATTTGCAATAATTAATATAAAAGTTAGGCATAATATACATTATTAGCCTTTTATCTTTAAAGAAAGTAATTATGCTTTTATTAAATTATATAAGGGATATAAGTTATTTAAGATAAATAATTAAAAACTATATAATTAGCATATAAAATCTTTTAAGGTAATAAAAGTCTATAGACTTAATATATATAAGCTTAAATTTCTAGAGAAATAAAAAATATATTTAATAATATTAATTATTGTAATAAAATTAGCTTTAAAGGATAAGGATTTTTATAATTAACTTTATAATAATAATTAGCTTCTGCTTATAAAAGATTATAGTAATAATATAATAAGCTACAAAGTTAAAAAGGTACTTAATTAAAAGGTCTTTAATTTATTAAGGTATAAATATATAAAAAAAATCTAATATTTTATTAAATAAAAGTAATAAGGCTATATATAAAATAAATAATACTTACTTAAAGGTCTATTTAATTTAGTTAATTCCGCAAAAGATTTAATTAATAAATATAAAGCAAAATATAGAAAACAATTATAAGCTAAATATTAATGCTAAATTAATCTATAAGTCCTTTATCTTATTTAAGATATAAAGCTAAGCAATATTATTTATTAAATATTTATAATTAGTCTTTTAATTTATTATATTAAGCTTAATATTTATTTTTGTTATTTAAATTTATTAATATTTATAAAAGACAATAAAATATATAAATTAATGCAATTTAGCCTTAATCTTCTTATTTATTTAGTAACCTTTATAATATTTTATTTATAATATAAATCTATAGATCTTAATCTATTAAATAATAAATATTTGTTTTATAGTTTTAACTTAGCTTTAAAGCATATAAACTTAATAATATATAAACTATTAAAATCTTTTCAATTTAATATTAAGAGTTAAAATCTAGTTAATCATTTAAAATTCAAGACTTTTAGGTTATTATTAAAAGTAATAGCTAAGTATTAATTATAAAGTGTATTATTAAAGGCTTTATAGGCAGAATATAATATAATTTATATTTTATAAGAAATACTAAATAATAGTGAATAGCTTAAATATATTTATATAATTAATTTATATAAAAGCTTATATAATATTAATAAATTATTCCTTAACTTTATATAAATAAAAATTCTATAATTATAAAGTAATTTTTTTAAATAATTAAAATATTATTTATATAAATTTGAAGTAAAAGGGAGCTTTAAAGTAATTTATGTAATATTAAATTTAATATATCTATAAAGGGCTATAATTATATAATATATATTAAATAAAATATTTTCTTTTAAACCTATTAAAGAAGACTTCTTATTTATTTTTATTTATTTTAATAATTAATATTTTATTAAGGTTATTAATAATAAATAATTAATTAAGATTAATAAACTAATAATTTCAATAAAAGTATAAGTAGCTTTTCTAGTTTAGTTAACTTTATATTAAGAAGTTAAATAAATATTTAATAATAAAGGCTACTTTAATTAAATCCTTTAATAAAGAAATAACTGGTATATAAAAGCATTAAAGTTAAGTATACTTGATATATTACAATAGATATTAAGTTCTTTTATTTTAAGAATAATAATTTAATTAGCTTTAAAGAAAATAAAGCATATAAATACTAAAGATTAAGAAGATAACTCTATTCCTAATTTCAATATTATTATTTGTATTCTCTACTTATATATAGAAGCTATGCTTTAGCTTAAATTAGATAATCTAAATATAAAAGCTTTGAAACTAATTAATTTAGTTATTAAAAATACTTTAAATTGCTATTTATTATTAAAGGACTTTCTTTTTATAAAGAAGGATTAAAAGTTTAATATTATTATCTATTAGTTATTAAATTAGCTAATAAGAGATAAATTGCATAAATCTTTCTATTTAAAAAGAAAAAAGAAATATAAAGTATTCTCTGCTAAATAGCTTAAATTATTCTTTGACCTTTTTATTATTAAATATAAAGTATATTTCTTTATTAATTTTCTTACTTAAGCGCTATTAAAAGTAATAAAATAATTAATTGCTAAAAGCAATTGAAATTCCTTATTATCTTTATTAATAGTTTTAATACTTAAGAATCTATAGTTTTTAAACAAAATGATAAGCAATTTAACTATTAGAAAATTTAAAGCAAATCTTTTACTTAAAGAATATTAAAAAAAGGGTAATTTATATTTTAACTATAAGAAAGCTATAAATAAAAATAAGTTTAAGCTATTTAATAATTTGATTAAAGATAATACTATTAATTTAGATAATTTAATAATATAGTTACTTAAGGGTATATATTTTAATAAAGCTTCTATATTCTAAGCTATTATATCCGGAATTTTATTAGCAATATTATACAAAAACTATCCTTTTGTATTTACTTAGATTCAGGGCATAAGCATAAATTTAATATTAATAAGCTATTAAGCAAAGCAGAAAATAATAATTAATAATAAATTTATTTATTGCTATAAGAAATATAGTAAAATTAAGTATTATAGTAGCAAAAAGGAACTCGTAAAATAGAAGATAATTATAGCTAAGGGGTTTTAAGGTTTTTAAAGAACCCTAAAGATTAATTTAATTATTAATTATTTATTTATTATTGCTAAGTATCTTTTTAATAAGTTAAGTTAAAATATTATTAATTAATCAAAATTAAACTTTAATTATAGCAAAAAATATAAGTATAATAATAAATTTAAATAATAATTTAAATCTAAGGATAGCTTTATATCTGAAAAAGGTTTTAAATTATCTGAAAAAAAAGAAATATATTATTTAATTAAGAATATTAAAAAAATTCCAAAGAAATAAAAAAGCAAAAGATAAAAAGAAACTAAAAACAAAAGAGAAAAAGGCTAAGAAAGAATTAAAGATTAAAAAGGAAAAAAACAATTTAAGGAAAAAGCTAAAGAAAAAGAGCTTTATTAAAGAATTTGATTTTTTAAATATTATCTTTAAACTTCTTAATATTAAGGTACTAAAAGCTAAAGAAAGCAATAAACTTACTTATATAAATAAAAAATATAATATTTTATAATTAAATTATAAAGGAGCTTTTAAGGAAAAAAACTTATTAAAAAATAAATAAATTTTTTTCTAATTAGCTTTAAAATGCTTTATATTAATATGAAATACTTATTAAATAATTATTATAATATAATTTTAATACTTATAAAAAGGCAGAAATTAAAAGCTTATACAAAATATAAAATAAAAATAAAAAAGCATACTAATTATATAAATAAGATTATATTAAAGCTAAAAGAATAATATTTATTAGTAGTAAAGCATATTATTAAATATAAATTTAATTATAATAAATAACCTTTTTTCTAAAAATAATTAGATTTAAAACTTAATAATATAAAAGGCCTTAATTCTAATAATTAACTATTTAAATATTAAGGCATTAGTACTTTAATTAAAGAAGGCGAAGATAGCAGTAAAAATAGCAATAAAAAGGGCAGCAAAGAATAATTTGCTCTTTTATATATATTTCTTATTTTATATTATTCTAAATAAATTACCTTTATAGTATATATATTAATACTTTATATAGTTTTATATTATTATAAATGTATTACCTTTATTATATATATTAATAGTTTATTATCTATAGCTTCTTTTGTAATTATTTAGCAATATTCTACATAGTTTACTTAATAAATCTATATTATAGTTTCCTTTGTATAATATATTATCTGCATATAATAACTTAATTAAGGAATTGCTTTGCCTTTGCTTACTAATAATATTTATTAGTTAAATAATCTAATTAATAAATGTTCCCTTTACCCTTTAAATAACTTTATTATTACTTATTACTTAATTATATTGCTAAATAATTCTGTTTAATTAGATGTTTCTGCCTTAAGTAATTAGTTAAATAATAATACTTAAAGGACCTTATTAACTTCTTTAGTAGGGAAAATATATTATAGTTATGTAACTAGTTATTAGATAATTAATTATTAGATGCTTAGCAACTGATAATATATAATTATTTTCAGTTTATTAATTATCAATTATATTATTTACTACTAATTAAATATTATAATTCTGTTCTTTATTCCTTTAACCGCGATTTATTGCATTATAAATATTAATAGAATTAATATTAATAATAATAAATAGAAGAAATAGAAATATATTAATAATTTTAAGCTTAATTTTAAAGAAAACTTAAGAAACAAACAACTTTTATTAATAATATAATTAAAGATAATAAAATTAAAATATTATTATTAAATAGCTATAAATATTTTTAAATTAATATTTTTATATTAAAACCTTTTATAGAAACTTATATTATAAATAATCTATATAGATAAATAAGAATAAAAGGACTTCTTAATATTAATATTATCAATTATAATTTTATTAATATTAAATTTATATATTCTTTTTTAGAAAAATCTAATATTATTTTTATGCTTTTAAGTAAGTTTAAATTAATACAAGTATATAATAAAGTTAATTATCAGTTTATTATTTATACTTTTTATATAATATTAATTATCTAAGAAAAAACTATTTAATTAATATTATTTTTTAATACTTAATTAAAAATATATTTATTTGTTATTAAATAACCTTAAATAAAAGCTATTAAAACTTTCTTTAATTATAATACTTAATAAATATATTATTTACTTAAAAGTCTTAAATAAACTAATATTAAAGCTATATTTATAAATTACTTATTATTATCTATTTTATTATAGCAGACTATAAAAACGTTTATACTTAAATTAAAAATATTTTTAGCTTTAATAATAGTTAAAAAAAAGACTATAGCTACGTTAATAATAAAATTAATAATAATATTAATTTAAATTTTTAAAAAGATTTACTTTATTAATAAATAAAAACTAAAATTAACTATTAAATATTAAAGCTATTATAATAATATTCTTTATAAGTTATTTATTAATTTAGAAAAAGAATTAGGAGAACTTAATTTTTTTAAATATTAATAATAAAGTTTAATAAATATTTAATTTGCTATAAATTGTTTTAAAACTTAAAGGAACTAAATAAAATCTTTATTTTATTATTTATTTAAAAAAAGATTAAAATAAAGCTTTCTAAATAGCTATATAACATTCTTAATATATTTAATATATAATAGTTTAAAGTTTTATATAAATATTAAAGTTATAATTATAAGACCAATTTAATTAATAAAACAGAAAATTTATTAAAATTAAAGCTATATAATATAAGCTATTATTATTTGCAATAAATAAAAAAATACTTAAATAATAACTTAATTAAAGGTTTTATTACTTTATCTAAAGTATTATATATTATTAATTCTATTTATATTAAAGAAAAATAATAGTCTATACTTTTATATTAATTACTAGAAACTTAATAATATTATTAAAAAAAACTATTATTTATTATTATTAATTAAAAAAGCAATAGCTTAAGTAACTAAATATTAATATTTAATAAGATCAAGATAAACTTAAGTAATAAGGAATATATCTCTTTCTTAACTTATTTTAGTATATATATATATTAGGTTTTACCTTTTAGACCCTTAAATAAACTAATATTATAGCAAAACTATATTAATTGTTAAGGGTGTGGTCTTAGCACCACTTCTCCTTCTATATATAATCCGTTATTAGGTAATAAGAATATAATTCACACTACTATTCAAATGAAATAAAATTACTTTGCTTTTATTCATATACTATTCATGATATATAATAGCAACACTAGGTTAACGTGCTTTTGTAAGAGCAGAGACTCTTGCAGGAGCAATATACTAGTCGCTCCTCTCTAAGCTGATACTACTAAGTCCTCTACTATAAGTACTAAGCTCCTTCTGCACCAACTCAATCTATTAAAGGATACCGATTATCTTACTTATATAGATATTCAGGATCCGATAGATCCTCGCTATACTAGATCTCACAGTTTTTCGCTATTTATTGCTTATTTTTAGTTGCTAGCTGCAAGCAATTCTATTGCTTAGCTATTAAGAAAAGAAGGAATAAACCTTTATATAAATAATAACAAAGTCAGGTTATTCTATAACCTAACAACTATAAGACTCTATATATAAATAACTAATAAGCAAAACTAGATATCGATAAACCAGAGTTACCTAAAAAGGTTATTAAACTCGCTTATTAATTCTATACTCTTAGAGCAGCTAATATTGAGCATTACCAAACAAAACTATCCTAGTTATTTCATTTTATTATTGCTATAATAATTAATAGCTACCCTATTCCTACTAATATCTTAAGAAGAAATATACCTTTTGTATATCGTGGATATTTAGCAAGTGTTTCAATAGATTATTTCTCCCTCGTTGACAACAAATCCGATGTCCTATGACCAATTACTTTCCCGGAATTGTGATTAAAAAAAAATAATGCCTGATCTGCTTTACCTAGAGTTATTGCTGAGTTTCGCTGAGCTATTATATAGTTCTAAGCCTCTAATTTCTATAAGAACTAATCAGATATTTACTTAGTATAAATAAAAGAATTAAAAGAGCGTTTATCGTTATTTAATTCAGTAGCTAAACCTATAGAATAATAAGCTTCTACTAAAAACTTTATATCTAGAATATTAGAACCTATTTCGTTTAATCCTTAAGGATCTTTAAAAATTTTATATTTAACAATAATAGATTGACCACCTATAATAGATAGATCCGAAGAGATAGCTTGTCCTAACGATTTTCTACTCTGTCTAATCAGTAAACATAAAGAATTCAGTTACTACTATAAACCTGCGATAGATTCACGTTCTATTTTACCTTCTATAGGTAATACTCCGGAAAAGCTATTATTTTTAAACTAGCCAAAGAAAAATGATTTAATATCAAAAGGAAATAGCGTTACTCCTAGTTAATTAGCCTCTTAAGGATCTGCAGCTATAAGTTTTAGCCTTATAGCTACTAAAAAGAACTATAAATAGTTTTTTAAAAAAAGGATAAGAAGTTATAGGCCTTTTAACAATAAACCCGCCTTTAGCCAGGCCAACAATCCGGCATTTCAATTAAACATAAAAAATCAACAACCTTTTAAGTCTTAAAACACGGAAACCTTTAGAGTCGGAAATAGTTTAAACTAAGATAATGGTTTCGCTTCTTTAGATAGCTAAAGGTATAATTATAACCCTATATAAAGAGATTTATTAAATAAGAAGCCTATTATTTTAATACCGCAACAATTATAGGACATTATTAACTAAGCTATTAATAGGGCGAATAAATCCCGCCTATAAGGTATAATAATAGCTGATATTATATAACAAATAATTAATTAAGCTGTTTTGGGTTAGGGGACATAAACACCTTAATTATATAGTACTAAAGGCTCGAATTTTCCTTAGAATCCAAATAAGAAATAATATAGACCTTTTAATAATCAAAATAGCGGCTATAACAACAATTTGGCATTAAACGACTTTACTAAGACGTATAGAATAGTATTATATTCTTTCTATGCCAATAAAGTAGGTTTGCTCTAGCCTGACTATAAGGATATATATAGTCCTGGAGATATTATTTATGCTAATAAGGAAATAGTATATTATAATATATATTTATAAGCAAAACAGATTAAAGATAAAGCCCGCTTAAAAAGCGAAGAATATATTTATATTTATATTCCGGAATGCCTTTAAAATTCTATTCTAAAATAGTAGATAAATACTTTTTCGGATAATAAAAAGGTATCCTATACTAAGTTATCTATTAGTTTAAAGCGTTTTTTTGTTCAGGCTTATAAGAAATTTAAACTTTCAATATTTTTAGCTTTAGCGAAGTTAGATAAATAGAATTTTATCTTGTCCGATGCTTTTGAAAAAAAAATTACCGCCGCCTATATCAGGTCTATATCCAATCTAGCGGAATAAGCTAGTATAGATAATAAGACTTTCTAATATACTTGGGCCTAGAATTACCTTGGCATAGAATTACAGAGTATAATACCTCCTCCGCATGCGGGTACTATGATATATATATTTACCGCTGAACTAGAAAATAAAAGAAAACTTTTTTATTAATTCGCTAAAAAAAAGGAATCCGAAAAGAAACAGGGATATAAAATGCAAAAGTATAAGGTTAAAAAAGAGATACATAATTATAACAAAGAACCATTGCGTCCTCGGGATAAAGGTCAAGGTTTATACAATCCTCTATACCGCTAATAATAAAAGGGAGCTTTAGGTTATAATCAGCCGCCTTTATAAGGCAATCTACTTTTTTATAATTAAATATTAGCCCCTTATACTCCGTATAGTAGGTATCCTTATAGATATTAACTAGGGCTTTCTTTTTTTTAGTTTATTATACTATTGCAATAACCAGCTTATATAATCCCTGCAAATTAAACAGTAAATAATTTCTGCCAACCTTTTCTAGTACTACTATAATAGTAGCCGTATTTTTAATAATAATAGTAACAAAAGCAAAATCAAGGTTAATAGCAACTAAAAAAAGACTTGCCTCCGCCTTATTAGCTATTAATAATTACCGCCGGAAATACTTAGCCTGGTCAAAAATATTTCAATAACTAGAGACTATAAGGTTTTTAGAGGAATTATAGGCGGAACAATTTTATGAATAATTATACTATAATACCGCTAGCACCCTATAAAGCTATAGCTTTTAACGTTGTTATTTACTATAATAATCTAATATCCTATTAAGATGCCTACTATATATCCGAGGAATTAAATACTGATTCAGAAAACTTATTATTATAGGAAGCAAATTATACCAACTATAAAAATCAATAAGATATAACTAAGGTTTTAAATAAAGAATAAAAGTTACCCTAAAAGCAGAATGAATCGACTATCTGCTTTAGTAATATTTCATTTATATATTATACTAATATAAGCAAGTTCAACAAAACTCCTGAATATTTGGAATATCATAAGAAATTCAAATCCGGCAATCACTTATAGTCTTATATTAAGGAAAAAGGTCACTATGTCCCCAAGGGAGGAAAAGGCCGCCGTAGAAAAGAGAAGAATAAAAGTAATATAGAGAAAAAAGCATCTTATTCACTAGTACCTCGCTTAAACGACTCTAAAGATATTCTATAATATTAAGAACCCCAGATTAAAGAAATAGCGGAATTTCTGCGATTTCAACAGAAAATAGAAGCCAAAAAAACATCTATCCTACCGCTTATTAATACGAGTAATATGCCTATTATTAAATCTTAAAAATAACTAACTAAAGGAGCTAAAATAACTTTTTAATCTTAGCATTTTTTATTAGCTAGAATTTCCTTCGATATTAAACAACCAGCCAAGCAAATCTATGTTAATATAGGGTACAATATAAGTTTGGCAGACCGATATTTTCTAAAAAAGCATTACCCTAAACTGGACGTCAAAATATACCCTAAGTTTATAACTATTTAAAAAATTAGGAAAACCAAATATAATATAAATGAATATATTATCCTTAAATTTTTTATAAAAAGAAAATCTATGTCTAACCAAGACATATTTATTAGGTTTACTTATAAAATTTATATAATAAACAACTTAAAAACTAATATACTGCTTAGCATAGACATCTTTAGTCCAGAAAATATTATTATTGACCTGCCCCGCTATATATTCATTTTCAAGACATATTAGAATATTAAAATACCTGCCGAGCCTATAGCGAGAGAAAACGTCAAAATCCGCTATATAGTCAGGTTGGATTAAGCTTAAGTGGTTCCCTTATATTCTATAGTGCCTATAGCTATAACGCTATAAAGGCATCAGCTATTATCTAATAGGGATTTCCTTTTTAAGCTGGAAATCGACAGAGATTATATTTATTTTATAGATCCGGAAAACAATTTTATCTTAATTCGAAATAATATTTTGAAACTAATAACTCTACACGCGAATCAGAAGTTAAATACTATTTCTAAGTATAACAACATCGAAGTATACACCGCCGATCCTGAAAATTATCTTTTCGCTATTAAGGAAGATTACAAAAAAGCTAAAAAAAAAAGAATTCCGAATATTTCTATTGTCAAAAAAAAAGTAAATCCGGGACTTAAAACCTAGCTACCTAATAGCGTGACAATATTTAGTTCGCCTAGAGAGGCGAGATATATCTATAAAATAATAGAATTATTCCCCTGTATCTAAGAAGATATAAAAGATATTATTAACTTGCCAGAGCAAGAATAAATAGAAATGCTTTTTATTATAGATTGGTAATCTTTATAGGCGAAACTCGGCTATTATATCTACCCCTAAAAAGCGGATATAAAAAAGGTTATTAATAAAAAGTTTAATAAGATATATTAACAGGGTAAGATATCTTAGAGTTGTTTACCGACGCCTTTTACTTTCCCCATATTTATAATATAGAAAACTATATATATTAGTTCAAAGAAAAAGCTAATTTAAAAAAAGAAAATAATAATTAATATTCGCGGACTCAATAAGATCTCTATTACCGATAGCTATCCGCTATTATTCTAAAAAGATATTATCTGTTTTTTAAAGGGCTGCTATTATATTATTATTGTAGATAGAAGCAGCATATTTCACTTATTCTTGGTGAAATTGATTGATTGGCACAAGTTTATTATAGTTTTATATAGGGGAGCGGAGTCTTTTAACGTTGTACTAATAGGGTATAAAGGTTCTATCCCCTATGTCTAGCGGAAAATAGATAAAATGCTTCGGGATTTCAAAGACTTTTATTGGTGCTATATTAATAATATAATAATCTTCTCAAAAACGTTTAAAGACTATTTATAATATCTCTGTATAATATTTAGGCTCTTTAGTCAGAAACAACTTATACTAGAATCTAAGAAATCCTTTCTAGGCTATCCGTTAGTTATACTATTAAAAAAGAATATCGATACTTTTGGTTTTTCGATAACCGAGGAATAAGTTGAGGCAATCTGGAATATACAATTTCCTATAATATTAGAGCAACTTAAGCATTATTTAGGGTTATCTAGTTACTTATATTTGAACATTCTATATTATACTATTATCGTAGACCCTTTGCAAGCTTAGAAAACTAAGCTATTGAAAAAAACGCTAAACAAGAAAGGCAACTAGAGAAAAGCATAGATATCCTCAAAAACCTTTATTCCGGTGGAAAAAAAGGAAAAGTTATTCTATATTTTATAGAAATCTTTAATTTCTAATACTTAGCTTGTTCACTAAGATATAAAGCGGCAATTATATATTAAATTAAATATTTCTAAATATGGATTCAGCATTATAGTCTTCTATATCAAAAAGGATCCTCCTGATAATAATTTCTCTAAAACTGATATTTAGTTAATACTTTTTTTTTTAAAACTGCTTAATAAAACGGAAAAACGCTATTAGCCTACCGAGATAGAAGTTGCTTACTTGGTTTAGACCTTGCGTAAAATCAGCTATATAATCGTTTATAAGATAAATAAGAAACCGATTATCTTTACCGATTATACTGCTATAATAGGCATTTGCAAATCTACTAATTTATCGTCTTCTTCGACGGATAAGCTTAATCTCAGACTTATTCGTACTTTATAATATATATTATAATATGACTTTAATATCCGCTAAAAGCCAGATAACAAGAATATTGTTCTTAATGCCTTATCGAGACTCTTTTAAAAACGGGCTAAAAAGGCATATAAAAACGAAGAAGTTCTTAATAAAATAAACATTTATATAGCAACTTTAACCAAAATATCATTGAAATTCCGTAAGGACTTAGTTTAAGGGTACAAAAACAATAACAAATAGTCTAAGATATTTGATTCCTTAAAAAAAGAAGCAGCAAAAGAGTAAAAAAAAAAGCTTTCCGCTTTTACCCTAGTAGATAGCGATTTTATCTTTTATGTTAATCCTTTTAATAAAAGGCAACGCCTTTATATACTAGTTTTTTTAGAAAAGGAAATCTTTAAGTAAGCATATAATAACCATAGTTACGGTAGCTTCTATTGTATCTATAAGAGGATAGTAGAAGACTATTATATAAGGTATCTTATAAGGCGTTTAAAGCTATATATTAAGTATTGCCCTTAATATCAACGCTATCAGACAAAACGCTATCCTATATATAGGCGCCTATAACCTCTTTTATCATTAGCTATTTTTTACTATATAGTAACAATTGATTTTATCTTAGCGTTATTAGTACTTCCAATTGGGCATAATAGTAATATAACAGTAACTTGCAAGTTCTCGAAAATAATCAAATTTATTCCTGGCTAATTGATATAGGATATAGAGTAATAAACAAAAGTATTCCTTTCCGCTATATCAGATTAGGGTATTCTATATGCTATTATTTTAGACTAAAACCCTAAGTTTATATCTAACTTTTAGAAAGCTATTTTTAGGGCACTAGGAACAGAATTGCTAATCTTTATATCCTATTACCTGCAGATAGATAGACAGTCTAAACAAACAAACTAGACGTTTACAATATCCATTAGAATAAAGCTAACATTAACATTTGCGCTACCCTCAATAACTCTACTAATTCTTCTATTAACTATACTTTAAATAAAATCGTATACAGTTATAAGTTGAATAAAGGTTCGCCTTTTAAAAGTAAAAAAACGCAAACCAACGTCGTTGAGGCTTATATGAGGATACGTTATAAAGCAGCAGATATTATTGTTTTCGCCGCCGCTAAAGCCAAAATCAGATATAATACTTATTATCCCCCGTTAATACTCTATAAAGGGGATTATACTTTTATTAAATTATATAAAGGTTATAAACTTCCTAGCATCGAAAATAGGAAACTATATAACTAATATATAGGGCTATTCAAGGTCATTAAATGCTATAGACCTAATGCTTATAAATTGGAATTATTATACGATTAGAAAATATATCTTATTATCTCTATCGCTATGCTAGAGCCCGTACTAAGCGAAAAAGACCTTTATAACCGCCTACGAGACAACGATTAATTACCTCTGGTGGAAGACTATAGCGATAGTACAATTAAGGCAGAAATTAAAAGAGTATTTAATCAAAAAATCGTTGGCCTTCCTGGCCGAGGGAAGCATAAAAGGGTGAAATACTTGATTAAATAGAAAGGCTTTAGTCCTACTAGTAATAAATAGGTCCCTGCTATAGGAAAGTTTAGTTTAAAAAACGCGTTTAACCTTATTGACGACTATAAAAAGAAATATAGCAAATACTTATAAAAAGAGTATTAGCAATCGCTGAAGACTCTTATATAAGCATATAGTACGGTTATACTAGCGACGTTAAACAAGGCGCAGCTACATGTATCCTCTTAATTAATATTATATATTGTTGAGAACGATAATATACTTAGATATTAAAAGGGAATCAGTTATATAATAATTTTTTATTTGTTTATTTATTATTAGGCAATAATACGCGGGCTATTTCTATTAGTTGAAGCATTTATTTTGATATATATGAATCAAAATCGTTAAAAAACAATAACAATAGTCGCCATCCTATTTCACCTTTTCTCCTTGTTTCCTCGCAAGTCATATTATACCTAACATTAAAAGGTATGGTATAACTATTATAAATTATATAATTCGGAATTAGAATAAACTAATATAAGAAGAAGCTTAGCAATAATTAGGACGCAGTCAAAGGGCCGACATTTTATTATTAAGCTCTTTAAATATAGATTCTTCTATATTATCAAATAATTGCGGGCTATTAATAGAGTCGAAGAACGCAGAGTTCTTATTTATAAAATTAGATACGAAAGCAGATTAATATCCTCAACGTTTTATAGCTATCCCTAAAAAAGACTAACTAAAAGTTAAAAATATACTTATCTTTTTAAACTAATTATTTAAGCGTTCGGTTAAAATTGAGGAATATTAGCTTGCTGCCGATAAATTCTAATACTAAATACTATATTTCTCTCTTTTCACTTTTAAATCAAAAAAAGATTACCTATTTTTCTTCTAGTAATTTATATCTATTGAAGATAAAAAGCTATTCTATAAAATTATATTTCCTAGTATCAATGAATATATCTCAAAGGATTTTAATTTTTACTTTTCGCTATATTCAGACTTTAAGCTACGATTTTCAATAGCAGATATTATAAGGTTTATTAGACTTTTCGAAAACACCCTAGATAAAATCGTATAAAAAACAAAAAAAGAGGCCGATTTCAGCCGCAAAAAAAAATTACTAAATCTCTAGTAGATCAAGCGGGCAATAGTTTATAATCACTATATCTATATTCCGTAAAGAACAATAAAAAACCCCGTTATCGAGTTTTATAACTGGTCTATAAGCTTTATATAGGTTAAGTTATTAGAATCAATAAACAATATCCTATATAAGAAAAATAGGCAAGAAATCTCGTTATCTAAACAAATCGCATATATTATCTTCAAGAGATTATACCCCGAAGTGAGGCTCTTGCTCCGGAAATATAGCAATTTCTTTTTCTGGTTGTTTAGTACGAAAAACATATATACCTATATATTATGCGAATTAGCAGTATATACGCCGCAGCCTTTCTTAGCAGAAAAGGTAGACGAATTCTTTTTCCACTATATTAGCAGCAGCTAAAATTATAGTGATCCTATATTATCGCTTGAAGAGAGCAATCTTAAGACATTAGAGTATATTAAGCGAGGGCTTCTCGAATTATATAAAGACAAATTTAAGGGATTTAAATTCCAGTTATTTAAAGATTACTTAATATTAGAAACAATATTCTATTAACTGAATAAGCAACTTATTGAATATAACCTTCTTTACTTTGAGTTTAAACAGGAATTTAGGGCTGCCGCCTAGTTATTATTTAACTAGAATAAACAATATATATTATTAAATTGGTTTGGTTTCTATAAAGAGGATATTAATCCTAGAACAAATTTTTACTTTCAAGATATTAATACTAGGGTTTAGTTTCAAATTAACTATATTAAAGCAATTAACCTCTTAAGGGAAGCGGCGAAAATAGAAACCTTAGAACCTGACTTCACCGGTATTAAAGAAATCGAAAAGCACCGCTATTATCTCAACATAAATAACAAACAAGCAATCGGTAATTATTAAAGTTCTGAGACATTTCCAAAAGAGCGCTGGTTGCCCGGAGACCCAGAATTCCTAATACGAGACTAAAACAAAGATCTTTTACCTAAGTTATTCAACAAAGATCCGTTTACTATACCAGCTATTAATATTAATAATCTCGAGAACAAGAAAAGAGGTCTCTTGTCCTTTAGACATTACCTTAATCCTGAGTATATAGGATAACTATAATATAACAAAGCACTTATAAAAAAGAAGAAAAAATTCTAGTTATATAAGAAATACCTATTTATCTTCACTGAATCCAAAAATATTCAAAAAAGCTATAAACCACTTGGTAAATAGGCTAAATAAAAGGATCCAAATAACAATTAAGATATTAATAGATACTATGCGAAAATTAGCGATATTATCCTGCATAGAAATGAAATTCTATATTACTAAGAATCTTATCTATAAACTCTTAATATTTCTTGCTAAGGCGATTTAGTTAAAAATCTAATTATTAACTTGAATCTCAAAGTATACAATTATAATATCAGCAGAAACCTGCCTAATTAGAGCAAAAATATTACTTAGTCGCCTGTTTAAAAAATCAAATAAAATAAGGCTGCGGGTAAATCGAAAAATATATTTAAAAAGCAATCTACCGCCGCTACTTCTTAATTATTATTAATTAAAAAAAACCTCCGCTTTATTTAGAGTAAGAAAATAGTATTAGCTATAAGAAACTCCAACGAAAATAGCGAAAACAAAGATAATAAAAAAAGAAATAAATCTCCTGCCCCCGCGAAGCCTAAGAAAACTATAATAACGCCGTCCTTTAAGCAGTATAATTATCGCGATATTTTAAAGAAAAGCAAAGATAAAGCTTCCGCGATTGCTATAAAATCTAAAGAGAAAAACAAAATGCCAGAAAAAAAAAGTAAAAATAAAGAGAAAAATAATAATAAAAAACGCCGTAGGCCTAGTCTAGAGAGAAGCCGTAAACATTAAAAGAAGGATAATAACTCAAATAAAAACGAAAATCCGTTCGCTATTAAATATATCGCTAAACCTCTTGCTAGTATACTTATATCTCAAAATGAAAATCCTTTTAATATCAAATATATTATTAAACCTCCTGCTAGTAAGCCTGCGTCTTAGAAAAATAAATAATCTCCTTAACCCGCAATAGATAATAAAATTTTCGATAAACTCGAAATCTTATACTTTAAGAAATTTTTATGTCCTGAAAAAGGCAATATTTCCTTATTATATAGTATAGAAAAGAAACATAAAACGGAGTTAGCAGCGTTCTAGAAAAAAGTAAATAACCTTAAGGTCAATAAAAAGAGGTTAACAAATGAGGTAAAGCAACTAAAGAGTAATAACCTTAAACTAAATAAAGAGGTCAAAAATTTCAAAGAAAATAATATGCAAATGGAACAAGAATATATATAAATGAAAGCAAAAGGGATTTATATTATTGCTATAGCGGAATATCTTTACGGATTAGGACGCTATATTATTATTCTCCTAGACAGGGTAGTATCCTATTATAAAAGAGAATATAATAATAATGAAAATCAATCTAAAGTTCTTATTAAGGCAGACACTTCTTTAAATAAGATACTTACGGACTTTAATATAGTATAAAAGGATTTCTTTAAAACCTTAAAAGATTAAGCTAAAATAATATTTAAGCATAGGGACAAAGAAACTATATATATATGTTCAAAGAAATTCAAAGAATAACTATATAATAAGCCAGATATAAACAAATTCCTTTAAAAAAATAATTTCAAGTTCGATTATATTAATGATATCGCTGAAAACAAAGGATCGGCATAATTTAAAAGTAAACAACACAAAGATACCTCGCCTTAAATATTAGCATATCTCTATATATATATTCCGCTACAATTTTATGTAGACTTTGAGACTATCTGCTAGTCAACTTTGCTGTTTCAGGATGCTATTACAATTATATAATAGTTTAGTTCTCCGCTACCTCTTATACTTGGTTAGCAGTCAAATAATATCTTATATTATATTAGGTTTATTATATAAATAGCACAACGCTACTTAGTTATAGGTAATATAAGGAAACTCTATACTGCGTTTCCGCTTCTACTTTCATAAAACACGCGATAATCGATAGTATAATAATATACACTTATTCATATTATAACACGAGATAGTATAATATTCCTAATACTCTAGTGGCAATTCAAGTTTTCATTTATAATATTATATAACATAATACGACTTTCAGTAATTCCTTTATAATAGTTTATACTTTCTTTTCACCTACGGTTCACGCTTTCTTTTCACCAACTAAGACATATTCATTTAGCCTAAGGTAATAGCATATAATTACCTAATAATCGGTAGCACTTAGTTACTTAATAATAGCGCTTGAGGATAGAGCGAGCTTTCTATTAGGGGGCGACTGTTAAGGGTATAGTCTTAGCACTACTTCTCCTTCTGTATATAATCCGTTATCAGGTAATAAGAATACAATTCACACTACTATTCAAATGAAATGAAATTACTTTGCTTTTGTTCATACGCTGTTCATGATATTAATAAAGTAATATATTATTTGAATATATTAATAAGTTTTGCTAAGCCTATATAAATAATAAAAGCATTAATTAACCTTTTATATAAAGATATAAAGTAAATATAAAGATTTAAAGCAGAAAAGTTATTTAATATATTAAAAAAGATAATAATAAAAAATTTAATATTATATTACTTTAATTTAAGCTTAAAATATATTTTAGAAATTATTTCCTTAAATAAAGTTAATAGTAATATATTAATATAAAAAGATAATAAAGGTAAAATATACTAAATTATATTTTATAGCAAGAATTTAAATTTAGCAAAACAGAATTATAATATCTATAATAAAAAGCTTTTAATTATTATTTATGCTTTTAAATATTAGTAGCTTAGGCTAAAAGCTATTGAAACCTTAATATAAGTTTTAATAAATTATAAGAACCCTAAAACCTTTATAATAATTAAAAAGCTATCTAAAAAATAAAGATAATAAGCTAAAGTCTTATTATAATATAATTTCAAAATCTATTATTATATTAATAAAAGTAATATTAAAGTAAATACTTTAACTTATTAAAGATATAAAAATTAATAAGAATAAGAAAACTATTAAATTTTATTATTATTAAATAAGTTTAACCTCTTATTATTATAAGAGAGAGAATCGCTTTAAAGCTTATTAGTATATAAAACTATTTAATAAATTAATAATATTAATAAAGATTATATTTATTATTAAACAGCTATTAAATAAAGAATAATTAATTATATTAATAACATTAGCTTTAAATATATAAAAAATAAGCAATAGTTATTATATTAATAAGATAAGCTATAAGTGCTTTAATCTTAGATTATTTACTTTATTAAAGAGATTTATAATTAGAAGTTAATTAATTACTTAAGAATAAATAAGACCTTTAAAATAATTAAGTAATACTATTATACTTGCTAATAAATAAAAGTACTTTATAATAAATTAAATAGTCTATTATGTTGACTGTCTACCTAGCTTGGTGGTGCAAAACCGCTCTCGTAGGGCCCTAACTAACGAAGACACTAAAGATGAAGGAGAAAAGAAAGAGAAGAGCGGGCACTCCATACTAAATACTATGAGCTAAAACTTCAACACGTCGGCTCCCAATACGTTCTTGTGTCGAGCTTCAGTTTACGATAGTAGAAGTCGTTAAACCAAGGTTTTGCCGGCTGTATCGAGGTTTAACCGAGCAATATCAAAATGAATATATTGGGTCGGATTACAATAGTACCCCCCTCCTTTAGGTTCATTATAACCTCATAATATGTTGTAATGCCTCGTAAGCTAGCTTCTAAGCTCTTATATAGTTCTATTTGCTGTTATAACTATTTTTGGCCGTTATTTATATTATTATACTTTTACTAGAGATATTAGTTTTTATTATAATATACTGCTAAGATGCTAGTTTATTGTCTATGCTGGTATAAAGATATCTTTTGAAACGTATTATATAGCGTCGTAACCGTTTAGACGCTCTTCCTCTGCTTAAGCCTTTTTTAGTAAGGGCAACGGCGCTGCTCCGGGGCCAATATAGGCCGTCGATAATAAAAAGAAAAGAAGAAAAAGAAAAAAAAAAGAAGGAGATATTTATACCGCGAAGAGGAGTCTAGAGCTAGTCCTAATAGAGACGGCAATGATAGCGTAATAAACTCGCCCATAAGAGTATTTGCAACTGTTATTTATTATATTATATACTCGAAGAGAGACTAGTTTATTGTTGCAGTTTACTACTGAGATGCTAGTTTGATCGTTATACTGGCGCAGAGATACCTTTTAAAGCATACTATATAGCGTTGTAACCGTATTTGTCATCTATATAAGTCCTTTTACTAATATCCTCGCCGCCCTCCTGGCGGCGTAAGATGAAGAAAAAAAAAGGAAGAGAAAAAAAAGAGGTATTTATACCCCTAGGATGAGTACGGAGCTAGTCCGCATCAGATTAAAATATAGGCGTTAGCGTAGTAGTTCTATAATAAGCTTTGTAAATATAGCGTGCAAATTAGTATATAGTTAAAATACTTATATTGCGGCCTTATCGATTATTAAGGCCGTATTTCTAAACGATTTAAGCTGGTCCGAAGTTGTTAGCCGTATAAAACGTCTATATTACTTTCGAGGTGGTTTTTTACGTTGTTTAAGACGGTAGTCGTCTTTAAGACCACTTAGCGACCGTAAATATCGCTTATAGTAGTCGTCGACGGTGTTTTATGAGTTGTTGAAGCCCTTAGTTTTATATTATTCGTTGTCGTACTCCTAGTTTACCTACTTTATTTTAAATAGTACTCGTCCGTAAAAACGTTTAAAAGCCAGAATCCGCTCGAGTTCGTATTTTTTCTGTCCGTTAACGATAATCGGTTCAGGCTCTAGATTGTCTTGTTCTAATAGCGGGTCGTTTGGGTCTTTACGGAGCAGTTTAACGTAAAAGACCTTAAGGTGTTTCATTGTTCTGGGCAGGTTTAACTCGTATAAGTGACCGATTTTCCTTGTAATCTTAAACGGCCTAATCTATTTATCATCCAACTTCTTACTAAAACGGCTAGTTCGGATGTTTTCTATATTAAGCTATACCTAGTCGCCGACTTCGTATATAACGTTTTTACGGCGACGGTTAATATACTCGGCTATCCGGTTTTAAGTCTCTTTTATACCGATCTATGCTTCTTCCAAGATAGCTTGCATTTTACTAGAGATATTAGCGGCTCGAATAGCTAGCTGCTAGTCGTATTGTATTTTATACGGAATATTATCTGGTCCGAAGTTCATTCTAGAATAATACCTATAATTAACGAAGAATAGAGTTATTCTGGTAGCCGCTGATTCGAGATTGCTATAGGCTAGTTTTGCTATTAGTAATAAATCTATCCAATTATCTTAATAATAGTTAACGAACGTCCTTAGATATATATTAATATCTTGATTAGTTTGTTCGATTTGTCTATCGGTTTCAGAATAATAGGCTATTAACTTGTTGCTATCGATACCAAGTTTAATGCATAATGATTTCCACAATGTTAATACGAATTGAAATCCGCGGTCTAACATTATACTATCCGGTAGTCCGTACCGAGCGATAACTTCGCGAATAAGAATGCGAGTAGTTTCTTTTAATAATATTCCTAGCTCGTCGTAGCGTATTAATATATAGTTTTTATCTTTACTAAGATAGCATATAACGATCAGAATATTATTTATTTTCTGATATTTTGGAAGACTAGTAATAAAATCTATTCCGAGATCTTGCTACCGTTATTAAAGTACTAGCAAAGGGTATAATAGATTGTTTAGTTTATTACGAGGTGCTTTTGCTTGTTAGCAAGTATAACAATTAGCAATATACTGCTTAATAGTTTTTATTATTCCGGGCTAATAATAATATCGCTTGATTATTTCGGCGGTCCTAGTTACTTCTAAATAACCGACTAGCTTCTAATTATAGATCTCCTTAATAAAATAAATAATCTAAGATTGAGGCATTTATAGCTTGTTTTATCGGTATAGTATTTGTTGCTTACTCCTTATATACTTAAGGCTAACGTCATCGATATAATCGATCGTTCCTCGTTTAATAGCCTTTCGGTAACGAATATAGTCCTTATTAATATTGTTGGCCTGCTGGATAATCTTATATACTGATGAGCTTTAAAGCTGCTCTCTTTCCTGTAATAACAAGAGATCGAACTTATCTAGTAATAGCAAAACCTAATAGTTTTCTTATTCTTATTGGTTTTTATATCCTCGGCGAATTAAAGCATCCGTTTTAGTATTGCTTTTGCCGGTGCGGTAATAGATCTTGAAATTATAATATAACAAGATTTCAGCCTATTGTACTTGTTTTTTAAATAGCTTTTTAGTTGTTATAAAGGTTTCAAGGTTCTTATAGTCGATTAAGACCTGCACTAGAATCTTAGTAGCTTCTAGCTCAGATTGCCAGTACTTAAGAGCACGGATGATGGCTAAAAGCTCTTTATTATATATATTATAATTCCGCTCCGCTAGGTCTAGGTTCTTGCTATAAAATACAACCGGATATACCTTACTTTTATTGTCTCTTTATAATAGTATACCACTATTAACTCCATCTAAAGAGTTAGTTTTTAGAATATATTCTAAGCTTAAATCAAAGTAATATAGTATTAGAGCTTCTGTTATTATTTTTTTTAACGCGTTAAACGACTTTTCTGCTTTATAATTCTATGCCTATTTTGCATTTTTATATGTAAAATTGGTCAACGCTCTTGCTATCCTTCCGAAGTTCTTTATAAATCTGCAATAGAAGTTGCAGAAGCCAAGGAACTTTTGGACTTGCTTTACCGTTGTTGATATTCGCTATAACGTAATAGCTTTAATCTTTTCTAGGTCTATTTCGATACCGTCATTGCTAATAATAACTCTAAGGAACTTGGTTTTAATAACGTTGAATTTGTATTTTTTAATATTAGCTTATAGACCCGCTGCTCGGAGTTTTTGAAGAACTTAGCGAATATACTTCTTATGCTCTTTGAAGGTTTTACTGTAGATAAGGATATTATCTATATAAGCTTGGTAAAACTTGTTGATATATTCGAATAGCACGTTATTAATATAGTTTTGCTATAACATTGGTCTATTTGAGAGTCTAAAAGGCAAGACCTTGTATATATATATACCGAAATGAGTTAGAAAGGAAGTATGTTCCTTATTACTTGGATCTATCCTTATTCTATTGAACGCCGATATAATATCGATCTTAGATAAGTATTTGTATCCGGCCACCCTAGCCATTACTTTTTCGATCAGTAGCAATAGGTAACGGTTCTTTTTCGTAATATCATTAAGCTTCCGGTAATTAATACAAAAGCGTAGACTATTATCCTTCTTTTGTATAAATAGAATAAGTAATATATATAATACCTTGGATAAAGTAATAAAACCCTTAGCTAGGTTGTTATCTAGGTATTCTTTTATTTTTTGTAGACAGTAATAGCTTATATTATATAATTTCGATTTCGGCAAGTCTTCTATCTTATTAGTCAAGTCGATTTTGTAATCGTAACTTCGGTGTTCAGATAAAACTTTAGACTGTTGCTTATCGAATACGTTAAGAATATTATATAGCTATTCGGGAAGCTTCGCTTTGATCTCTTCTTGGGTAAATAATATAATAAAGACTTTATTTAGTTCCTCCGAGTTTTAAAGCAGTTTATAGCGAGTTAAATATCCGTCAAGCTCTATTATCGATATTGAGAAGACTAAATTTTCTCGGTTCTTTTTCTTAATTAGTAAATAGCTTGTAAAGAATGCTGCTACAATAGTTTTAATATCTAATAGTCGATTCTAATCTTTTTCTATTAACGGAGTAAGTCTTTTCAGAATCCGAATCGGTATTGCTACCGGTCGCGCCGCTGGCGTAGCTGCGGTTTCCTCTTCGATTGCTATCGGAGCCGGAAGCGTTTTTAGTTTAAACATAAACGCCTTTATAGTCCGCCGTAGTAGAATAGATAGCGGCGAGCAGTCTATAAATATAGCTTTGACGTCGGTTTATTTGAGATTTTCTAGTAGATATCGTACTCGTTGAGCGTTATAGTCGAGGAAGGCTTTAACGGCTTTTATCCAGGGTTGTCCAATAATAAATAAATATATTTCTAATCGGGTAATAAGGAATAGTACTAACTAAACAGTTTTCCCTCGGATAATCAGCGTTATATAAAGAGCGTAGATAATAGATCGACGGTTAATTCTATTATATGCCCGTATTAGCTTAGGCTTACTCAAAGGCATAGATACGATATTAAACTTTTCTGAAAGAGAATACGCGAAATCGATATTAATAAAAATATAACCAATAGTACCAGTATTAATAAGTTTTTCTATTCTTATTTATTCATATAAACTGCTTATAATATAGGTTTCTATAAAAAATTTTAATGCAAAAGGATTATTCTAGGGATATCTATAGCTATTTAATAATAATATCCTGATTTTATTATCTCTAGCTGCGTCATCGATAGAGATTATTTGTTTTTCGAGTTTTTTTTAGACTCAGGCTCGGAGTCGTTAGCGTATTTTTGTTTTTTCTGCTCGTTATCGTCGATATCGATTTTATTAATATCTACAGGGTTGTAAAATGACCCTCCGGATTTATATTTAGAGGCACAGTATTTTATCTTGCTATATTTAAAGCAAGCATTTAATATAATAGCTATTTTTTTGTTTTTTCGCTTGAAAGGAGGTTGGTAACGTAATGGGCTTAGATTTACTGTCTTTACGGGCTAAGCGATAAGAGTTATTACTCTAGTAGAAGCTATCGCTCGAACAAGAATACGAATAGTTTATAGCTTCTAAGTAGAGACTAGTCGTTTGCTATTCTAGTTACGGTCATATATAGCGTTGTTAGTTGCCTCCAGGTAACGGCGAAATTGGACTAGTAAGTTTTTTGCATCCTAATTACTAATAAGGCGATCATATAGCTGGCGGTTAATCTTTTCTTTTAGGTCGTTAATGATCTATTTATCTGTTTTTTCCAGCTTCGATACTAGTATAATAAAGTTTAACTAAAATTCTTTGAAAGGGCGATTTCCCTGGTTAAGATCGCGGTATTTACGTTTATCATTGTTCTTTTTATCTTAACTCATATAGAGTTCATCCAAGTGTTTAAAGAATTCGTCCGTATTTTCGATAGGATTACGAGTATTTAATTTAAGGCGAGTATAAGTATATTCGGCTGCGTTACTAGTAAGGCGATTATTAATGTAAATAACCTAGTCTCGAATGTAGCGATAATAGTTAAGGTTGAATTCGAGC
The DNA here is from genome assembly GCA_032158265.1 of Bacidia rubella. Taxonomy (NCBI): domain Eukaryota; kingdom Fungi; phylum Ascomycota; class Lecanoromycetes; order Lecanorales; family Ramalinaceae; genus Bacidia; species Bacidia rubella. The sequence continues at coordinate 1,153,132 of JAVTIF010000006.1, read as the reverse complement.
TTCTAAATCATATTTGTCTTCTATACATTATAGTTAACCTTGCTGTTCTTATTATCTGAGAATAACTTAGAATCGGGAAGTCGAATTGTTCGTAGCTTGGCCTGAGATAATAATTCGTTATTTTGTTTTTTAGTTATCTCTTTTTTATCTATAGCTACATTGGCGATTGGCTTTTTAGTACGCTTCGAGTTTTATTCTTTAAATAATACGATCTTTTTATCTTTATCGTTATAGATCTTCTTTAGCTTCTCGGCTGTTTATACTATTAATATAATATGGTCTACGGATGATCGTAGCACTCCGATTATTGCTAATAGTTCTTCTGATCCTCTGTCAGTTTCGACGTATACTTCGAGTTGTTCGATTATAATGATATTCTATACGGAATCTATTGACTTAGTAAGTATAGAGGGAGTTAGTGGGGTAACGAGTTAGATAATTTGGTTTTCTTTCAAATAAGCAATAAGCTTTTCGAGCGCAGCTAGCTCGTCTGCTGTTGAGGAACGTGTTGCTGATAGTATATTGATTTGTTGTATAGGCGTAAGGATTCTTTGTCCTAATAATGTTTTTTCTGGGGTCGATTACTCGTAATCTACTGGATTGCTTTTCTAACGGCCAGCTTTCGTTAACATTAGATTACTTTTCCGACGGCTAGCTCTCGTCGGGCCTAATTTAGTTTTATACTTAGATTACGTCGGGTTTGTTAGTATAGATTGCTGTTTAAACGGGGTAGAACCTGGCTGCTAGGGCTACGGAACCTAGTGTCGGAACGGACTGAGCTATCGATATCCTAAGAGAGGTTTTATTTTGCGATGTCGTCTCCTAGACGTCGTAGTAGTTGAGGATCTTTAATATAATATTGACTGTCTACCTAGCTTGGTGGTGCAAAATCGCTCTCGTAGGGCCCTAACTAACGAAGACACTAAAGATGAAAGAGAAAAGAAAGAGAAGAGCGGGCATCCCATACTAAATACTATGAGCCAAGGCTTCAACACGTCGGCTCCCAACACGTCCTTGTGTCGAGCTTCAGTTTGCGATAGTGGGAGTCGTTAAGCCGAGGTTTTGCCGGCCGTACCGAGGTTTAACCGAGCAATATCAAAATGAGCATGCTGGGTCGGATTACAACATATTATACTCTTTATTAATACTTTAATAATAGTAGTAAAATCTTAGAAAATAAATAATATTTTAACTATTATATATTATTTTAGCAAAGATAAAGACTATATATTAATATACTATAATAAGCTAAGAATATTAGCAGAAAAGACTGCTTATATTATTATTCTGTAATAGTTATTTACCTTGCAATAGCTATAGAACAGTGGGGTTTACTTAGTAAGTAATAATAAGCCTTATATATAACTATAGCAGGGCGTAGTATATTAGCTTAGCTATAAAGGAAATATATAACTTATTTTGAGGAGCTTTATTAAAAGTATTTAAGAATAGATATATTAATTATTAAAGAGTAAATCTATTTAAAGTAAAAAAGAATAATATTTATATACTTAATAAGTGCTTATAATGCTTATACTACTTATATTGCTTATAGATAATAACTTAACAAGCACTATAAAATCCGCGAGCAAGCTATAATTAATTTACTTATTAAATTAATCTAAGACTTATTCTTTGTCGCCGAGCAGCTTATATAGCCTAGGGCGTAACATATTTATAAAGTTATTGCTTAGTATAAACTATTAAATAATATAATATTAAACTATAGACTTTAATTTATATTAATATTATAAAAGTTATTATATATTAAACTTAATATTAATAGCAATAAGTTAACAGCTTATTACTTTGAAACTAATAAATAAATTAGATAAGCTAATTAAGATATTAATATATGTTTAAAGACATTTATTGATTATTATTAAAATAATTAAATAAAATTATTATTAATAGCAAAACTAGCTTATAATAACTTTAAATTAAAAGCTACTAAAATAATTTTGTTTTTTATTAATTATAGTTATTACTTTAAAATAAGTTTCAGATTAAATAATACTTTATATAAGATTTAATATAATTAATAGCTAACTATTTAAGCTATTAATATTTTAGATAAAATATAGGCTATTTTAAAAGAAATATAGATTAATATAAGAGAAACTTAAGACTAAATAGCTAAATATATTAACTATTACTATAAAGATATTATATATAAGATTAATAACTAAATTTAACTTAATATAGAAAATATTTAAATTAGCTATTTTAGCAAGAAATTAAAAAATAAATAAATTAAGCTATTTAAAATTATTAAAAAGATTAATTATTTATATAAGTTAAACTTACTTAAAATTATAAAGTATTCTAAAAACTTCTATATTAAATTCCTTTATAAAAATTTAAATAAATCATTATTAAAATAAGATAATTTAGAAATTAGACTAATTATTATTAATAAATAAATAAAACATGAATAAAAACAAATAATAGCCTTTAAATACTATTATAAATAAATGCTATTTAAAATAAAACAAAAAAATTAAGAATATAATAATAAATAATATAATGTAAAAAGCTTTAGTAGTTTATAAAATATTATAAATAATTATTATAAATAATATTTATAGTTATTAAGTAATTTTAAAGATAACTATTGCTTTAAATAGTATAGAAAGCTACTTTAAAAATAATATAAATATTTTATATAATTAGTAACTTTAAACTAGTTTAAATTATTTAGAAAAATAATCTTAATAATTAATAAAGCTATAATATAAATGTTTTAATTATATACTAATCTATATATTATATTTATAAGCTTACTATAAAACTATTATATTAATATCTATATTTTAACTTAATATAAATTAATTCTATAATTATATTAAAAATATAAATTTCTTTTTTTTTCTTTTTATTTCTTTTTATTATTAATAATTTAAGTTAATTATAAAATAACATTGCTATTTTTATTAAAGAAAGCTTAAGTAGAAAAAAGTATTTAAGAAGTTATAATATTATATAATATATTTTAAAAGGTATTTTTATATTAATATAAATAATGAATTAGCATTTTAATAATATACTATAATAAAAATTAATGTTTTTAGTAAAAGTATAATAATATAAATAATAGCTAAAGATAATTATAATAGCAAAAAAACTATATAAAAACTTAAAAGCTAATTTATAAAATATTATATTATATTATAGAATTATAATAGATTTAAAAAAAGGGATATTATTATAATTTAATTTAGTATATTAATTTTAATATTACTTAATTAAACTTTAATATAGCTAATAAAACTTTAGTTTGATAGTTTTTATTATTGTAAATTAAAGCTTAATATAAAAATATATTAAAAGCCAATATATTAAAGCCTTAACTTATAGTAATTAGTATAAAGTGCTTGCTTTTCTTTTTCTTTTCTCTTTTATCTTTAATATTTTTATTAGTTAAGACTTTATAAGAGTAGTTTTATATTATTAAACTAAGTAGATAGTCAATAATTTTCTATTCTTTTATAATAATAAAAAATAATAATTTAGCAAAACAATATTAAGATTTTAAGTCTAAAAAATGCGAAAAAAACAAAATTTAATAATTTTTAAAATGAAACAAATAAATTTTTTTTAAATATTAATAGAAAATAAACAATTATATTATTTTTTTAATTCTATTTATTTATTAAAACTAATAATTTAAAAGCGGTTTTCTATTAACTTTTTAGAGATTTATTATAATTATCTTTAATTATACTAAATAAATAGAAAGATATAAATATTATAATAATATTAAATCGCTTTTAAATCTATTAGAATAATTTAGTTTAATATTTTTATTATATTAAAATATTATAATATAATAGAATATATACTAAATAATCTTAATATTAAAATATTAATTTTGCGTAGTAATATATAAGCAAATTGCTAGCTATATATATTTTATTTATAAACTTACTATATATAGATTCTAGATTTGCAAATAATGTTTTTAAAATTAGTTTTTAATTTATAAATATATTTAAAGACTTTAGATTCTAATTAAATAATTTGTAAACATACAGAAATTTAAGAAAATCCAATTAATATTAATAGAGTAAAACTTACCTTTGAAACTGTATTCCAGATTCAGCCTAACCTCCATCAAAATCCGGGTGATATTCCACTTAGGTGTTTCAGTTTTTCTGCAATCCACGAGGGGCCCCACTGCTGTGGTAGTACACTGTAGAACTATCATCTTTTACGTTATCGGTACCTTTGTAAACAATGCATTGCTTGCTCGATATCATTCTCTCAGGCTTCAGACAGACTACTATCCATTCGTCACAGCACTGTCAGATCTGGAAAGTTCATCATGAACCTCCCATATCGGAAGCCGGCTTTTCTTCCTTATCGAGCGTCTGGCGCTGAACCACTGAAGCGACAATGGCTACCGAGCTGGAGACAACCAGAAAAACATCTGACGTCGCGCCAGAAAGTCCTGGTGTAAGCTCTCGAGTTAAGCAAGGGGCCGAAGACAAGGAGGACGATGCTGCCCAAAGCAGCTCAGATTTCCCCAGACTTTCTAACAATGCACTCGAGATACCAAGCCACACGGCGAAAAGTACAATGAGGGCGGATGAGGAGGAGATGGAGGAGGAGGAGGAGGAGCCTACGATGCCGGAGTCCTTCCCAAGGACTACGAGTCCTACCTCGGCAGGACGGCGCAACAAAGGTGCGGAGTATCAAAAGGTGGGAGAAGAAGGTATTTGCAAAATGCACAGATTTTCATTGTACGAGACGTCGACAAGGTTTTACCTTGTCGGTGGAGATATCGTCGACAAGAAGTTCAGAATACTAAAAATAGATCGGACGGCAGATGCTGGGACCCTAAGCATTGCTGAAGACGACATAGTATACACGAAGAAGGAGATGAATCAACTGCTGAATGCAATAGACGATGGGAACAAAGGCTCCGGCGGCCTCAAGCTCAGAAGCAGTACCTGGGGTCTTCTCGGCTTCATCCGCTTTACGGGCGCTTACTATATGCTCCTCATTACGAAACGAAGCCAGGTTGCAGTTATTGGTGGGCACTATTTGTATCAGATTGACGGCACAGAATTGGTGTCCTTGAACATTGTTTCAACATCTCGCTTTAAGAACTTTGATACAGAAGAAGGCCGCTTCGTTGGCGTGCTCAATAACCTCGATCTTTCTAGGTCTTTCTACTTCAGTTACTCCTACGATATCACTCGCACCTTGCAAGACAATATCTTGCGTGAGCGCCATTCTTTGAGCAAGGGGCAAGGCACAACCCCGTTCACTGACTTTAATTCCATGTTTGTGTGGAACCACCACCTGCTAGAATCGGCAGAGCAAGCCTTGAAGAACACTTATGACTGGTGTGTTCCATTGATACACGGGTTCGTAGATCAGGCTACGCTCTCGATCTACGGCCGCACCGTACATATTGCCATTATCGCGAGACGATCGCGATTTTTTGCAGGAGCACGATTCTTAAAACGCGGAGCTAATGACTTAGGCTATGTTGCTAATGACGTGGAAACTGAACAGATCGTTTCAGAGATGCTGACAACGTCATTCCACGGCCCTGGTCCGACCTTATTTGCCAACCCGAACTACACCTCGTACGTGCAGCATAGAGGAAGCATTCCGCTTTATTGGACACAAGACAACTCGGGGGTCTCACCAAAGCCTGGCATTGATCTCAACCTCATTGACCCTTTCTATACGGCTGCAGCCTTACATTTTGACAACTTGTTCCAGAGGTATGGAGCACCCATATATATACTTAACCTTATTAAAGCCCGGGAGCGAACGCCACGCGAGTCGATATTGTTGAAAGAGTACACGAACGCAATTACCTATCTTAATCAGTTTCTGCCTTACGATAAGAAGTTGAAATATCGTGCCTGGGATATGAGTCGTGCATCAAAGAGCCGAGACCAAGACGTAATTGGGACTCTAGAAACCATAGCGGAGGATGTGATGGGCTCCACTGGTTTCTTTCGAAACGGATGCTTAGAGTCAGGGACCTTAAGGCTGCAACATGGCGTTGCAAGGACAAATTGCATCGATTGCTTGGATCGCACTAATGCAGCACAATTCGTGATAGGGAAAAGGGCGTTAGGTCACCAGCTGCATGCCCTTGGCATCATTGAGCAAAATTCTGTTGACTATGACAGCGACGCCGTAAACCTCTTTACGCACATGTACCACGACCATGGCGATACGATTGCTATACAATATGGTGGCTCTCACCTCGTTAATACTATGGAAACGTACAGAAAGATAAATCAATGGACCAGTCATTCTCGTGACATGGTAGAAAGCTTCAAACGATACTACAACAATTCATTCCTAGACAAGCAGCGTCAGGAAGCTTACAACCTGTTTCTGGGCAATTACACATATGTTCAAGGTCAGCCCATGCTTTGGGATCTGTCCACCGATTACTATCTCCATCATGCACATCCCCAGGCCTGGATAGCTCACAAACCAAAGCGATATACACAATGGTATCTCCCAAAGCATTTAGACACGCACCATATGCCTGAAGCCCCTCAAATCCAGAAAACTTTTGACCAACAGTCGTTGAGCTTTTTTGATGATTACTGGCTCGAATACTATCGCCCTCTCGCCCTTTCATCTTTCACGAAGATCTTCTCTTTCAAGATGAACTCCACTTTGAGGTACATACCATTCAAATCAACTCAAGAGGGCAAATATGATCTTAGCCCCTTTCGAGTTCGGGAAAGGCACGAGCACCAATCCCCAGACAAAGGGAACCAGAGGAAAGAGGTAACTATAATGGACCCCCAGAAAGAAGTAACAAAAGCAACTGCGCAGCAAACTCCACCTACTGGAAGGCATGCAAAAGGTGACGCTCTGCCTGATTGGTTACAGAGCCAGCTGGATCAGCCCCGAGCCTTCCAAAGCATACTCAAAGGGCCCGCGAAGGATACGACAGGGCTTTACCAAGCTTCTAAGCCATCTAAGGAAAAGAAGACATCAAAGGACAAAGCAGCAATTACACAGTGGACGCTAAATCAATTCGTAACGAATTCGCTGAACCCCTCTGTCGCCACAAAGGAAGCCCGTGAGTATCAGCGTTACATAAACCATCCGCTCAATCTGCCCTTGGTTGTCTCCACAGATACCCCGCCTGATCCAAGCGCAGATCTGGTTAGCTACGTGAACAGTGTCAGTACCAGTGTTGTTGCTGGTTTTGCCCCCACCTTAGACGATGACGTAACAGATTTTATCGACTTCCTTGAAATCGGTGAAGATCCCCTAACAGTCACAGAATCAGACTCAGCCAAGAAACGCTACAAAGCGTACCGCCAGTGGGTCAAAGGAAAGTCCTTGTTCAAGCAGCGCATCGAACCCTGAGCGTGAACTGCCAGAGCGATCCATTATAGAATGTCAGAACAATGGAAGACTTGCGCATTGCTCCGTGTACGAATGCATGCCACCACCAACCCAACTCTCATTTGAGCAGTACCAACCCTGGGTCGCTCTCTTTGAGCTTTTGGAGGTCTTGGGCAAAAGAAGTCGTCTCTGGCATCGCTGCTGACAGAGTTCGTACGATGCTTTCGACATCCGTGCGTAAAGCTTCATAGTTTTCGCTTTCTTCACGGAGGTTCAACCAGCAGACGGCCAAGCATTTCAAGATTTCCCCTTTATGGTACGCTATCCGAGGCCAAGCGATGGTTAGTACGCTCTTGAGAGCGTCCAGTGATATGTATAAAAGAGGAAGATAAGATGTCACAAATGGACTTGTCAGAATTGTCAAGAGTATGGTAAGCACTGACTAATTGGAAAAATTAGTGTAGTCACAAACAAGCTGCTCGAAAAACAGGATACCTGTAGGTGTTTTGCTACATGAATGCCCAATTCTCTCATTAGTTTCCCAAGCTGTCTGATTATCACCTCTGCAACCTTAACATGCTCGCCAGCATATGCATAGCCCTTCAATATGCCATAAGACATAATTCTGTCCAGTGATCTTTGTCTTAGAGACCGCTGCCCAGCATCAGAGAAGCGTACACTGGCCAGACTTATGAGAGTAGGATAAGCTTCTTCGAGGAGGTGAATAGAGTCTACCGCCTTGGTGAGAGTTGGCAAATACATAAGACAGGGCATAATGGCATCCTCGAAAATTTTACCTAATCCAGTGCGTTCGAGCGTTGCCGGAAGCACTTGGTGTAGAAAAATACCAAGGTCGGCGCAACCAGCAGTTTTGTATTTGACATCGGGATCATCGATTAGGGCAAGAATCGGTGGAACAATGAGTGGCCAAGTTTGCTCAACACATAACGTCTGTTGCTTCTCATTACCAAGATACCACGATTGATGTCATTCAACGCACCTACATCTACATGGTCAAGCTGCAACAAGATCCACCGCAGAAGAGTCGGAACGAATAGCTCTTCATACTTCCATGGCTTGATGGTCAGATCATCTTCGATAGATGTCTCCTTTAACTGCTGGACGTACATAGCTCTGCAGCCTGACTCGGTCAATTTGGCATGTCTCTTTGCAAATGCTGGTTTTACAGTATCTTGTAAAAGCTTTGTGAGTAGATTCCCCCACGCCTTCGCTGTCTGCAGTTCCCTTGCCGCATCGAGAAGTATAGTAGATTCTTGGAACAAAGTAGTAGATGTCCAGGGATCCGAAGAGTTGGTAAAAGATGCCAAAGAAGGTATACATGAAATCAAATCGACCTCTCGAGCCAGGAGTGAAGGAAAGCCGAAGTGTTTGTAACAAAGCAGCGTTCGAATACTTAGAGTTTGGAAGTGTGCAGCTTCTTTCTCAGTCAACTTTGGCGCGAGTTCTGATAAGATTGTCAGAACTTCAACAAATTGTGACCTTAGTGCAGACGTGATATAACGTGCCTTCTACATATGGAGAAGAATCTGCAAAGCTAGAAGAAGGCAAACAGATGGACGCCAGGTATTTGCAGACTCCAGCAGCTTCTTCATCCGAGGCTCTGGACTGAGTCCTCGAACTACCTGCGAAATCTTCCAAGATCAATACATTCTCTAAGCGTCGTATCACACCTGAATGCTGCTGCTGGTGCTGCTCATCGGGTAGGGGCTTGTCTAGTGCAAGACTGTGGACAAGATCTTGCCAACGAAATTCTTCAGGGTAAGTAAGACGTAAAACCCTTTCAATTCTAATCGCGTCATTAGGTTGGATGGTATGGATGTATGAGCGCGCGACGCGGCGACAGGCTTCCACATTCATTGAGAGCGGTCTGTTTATATGGAGAAGCAAGGTTGAGGAAAAGGGGTGCTCATGTGTGATATATCAGATAAGGGGTCGAAGCGCGCCCCAAAGGATTAGCGCCGGAGCTCTTAGGCTCCCTAGGCCACCGGCGAACTCCTTAGACCATAGGTAGGGTGGAATATCAAAGACGTGCAGAATGGATGATGATAAACTGTAGCGACATGCAGAATATAGGAGGTAATCTCCAGATCGACTGCTTCTTGAATATGATCTTGGTAGTCCTACACAGCATCTAAGTAATCTCAACGAGTTTACTGTCTTCGCCTACCTTATGCATTGGAGGAATATCTTGGCAGCAGGACTCCGGTACCTTATCCCCCTCGCGGCCAATTCAGCATCTCTTTAGTAATTAGGGCTGCACTAGCCTTCTTTGGAAATCTTATAGTCGGGCTTCCGGGCTAAAATACGTTCCAGGGGCTAGGGCTGGTTTTCTCCAAGAATTGTTTAGCGTGGAGGTGGTGCTGAATCGGCCGCGAGGGAGATAGGTACAAATGGCGACTGTGGCCCTGCTAGCGAATATATACATGCTAGTATCTTGTGAACCATCTTTACTAACGACTATAGCCCAAATGTTACATCCAAGGAAAAAGCTCTCTGCTCCGACGCCTAATGTCCTCTATAGCTTCGTCCGTATTTTCACATCCTGGGTTTTGGAGCTGCCACTCTATTGCAATGTCTATAGCTTTCTTCATCCAAGGCCCCTTTTCCCTCTTAGGAAAAATGGCAGCAATTTTATCTCCGCCAAGAATGGGCTTGAGTTTATCAGAATCTAGTAGGCCAAGGTCCTCTACATGCCTGAGGAAGTTTGCATACTGGTCGAGAAGCCTTTCTGTATCTTCTGGGTTGTCCGCTTCAGAACATTCGGTCAACAGGCCGAACATTACAAAACTTCGCCATTGAGGCCCCCATCTTCTGATCGCCAAACCATGAGCAACACGACGGACGCAATATGACTTGCGCTTGAGAGGCGAGGCCAAGCTGTCATCCTGAGCTGCTTCGCTTTTTTGTACAATGACATCATGCAAATGGAGCACAGCATCGTCAACCAATTTGGAAATCTTGTTCTCGGCCTTGATACCCTCCTTAGCTGCAAGGCTTGCTGGGCATGGTAGCCTTTTACCTGTTGGCGATATGGCGACCTTTGCTATTCTCCCTGCCCAGGGTACAAAGCAGGCGACGATCCAGGCCAGATAGAGGTCATTTGCGTCTCGGATTAGTAGTCTATTAATGATCTTTGAAGAATTCTCATGACCTTGTACGTTGCTCATGTTGGAGATTTCGGAGAGCTTATCGTAAGCCTTGGACCATTTTCTTACTTCCACGGCACCGTACTCAGTAGTGGTGAATACCGTGTTGTACAATCCCACATGATCCAACAGCGAAAGCGCTATCTGAGGATTTGGTCCTGCGGAGCTATCAGCATTTTTTATCATTAAGTTTTTATGTCTGACCTCTCAACATCTTAAGCACCTCAGCACCGACACGCTCGCGTGTAATCTTAGCCTTAAGTGCCTTTTTTATACTCTCATCGCTCATCGCTTGCTTGTCATCGTCATTAATTTCAAAGCCCAATCTGCTAGCAAAACGAATCGCACGCAGCACTCTTAGTGGATCATCCATGAATGTCTGAAAAGGCGGGAGTGGAGTCTTGATCATCTTGTGTTCAAGATCTTGAAAGCCCCGTCCGGTCAAGTCTTCAACCTCTGAGGAAGAAAGGTTATAAAACATTGCATTGATCGTAGCATCACGTCGCAACGCGTCTTCTTCTGGAGATCCAAATTCCATGGTGGGGTTACGATTATCATTTGCGTAAGTTTCTTTGCGGAGATTTACAAGATCGATCTCAAGGCCCAAGATCGTTGTTGTTGCTGTCTCAAGATGTTTTGACTTCTCAGGGTTCGCTTCGATCTTCGCCAGTTTCACATTATTGGGATATTTGGCATGAGCGTTTTGCTCCAGAAATTGCTCCATGAGCTTTCCAAAACGGTAACCTGTCATGTTGTCGATACCAACATCAATGTCATGGCTCGTAGACCCTAGCAACTTATCCCTCACCCAACCACCCGCAAAACGTAGGACAGGCTTTCTACAGCCTTCCTTCGTACTTATGAATTCAGCGACATCTAGTAGAAGCTCTCGTAACGTTCTCTCGTTCTCATTCAAAATCAGCGATTTGTTCATGTCGGTTGAATGCACAGGACGAATTTGACTGTGCAAAACATGGTTGCGTAGAGGGTGCCTTAAAACACTTGAAATCATTCAGAGAATGATATTCTTTCCTTCGAATGACTCATGACTGATGAGTGTAACGAAAATACTGAACGTCGACATGTTACAACGTATCACCAACTGTTACATACGTTATTAGCGCTTGTAATTTAGCATACTTACCAAGCCAAGCTTACCTCAATTAGGCTTGGGTTCCTATTCCGTCGGATTTGTGACGAGCGCCGAAATCTGGACTCTGTTGCTTTGGAGTGCTTGGATTATGGCAGTTGCAGCGCCCCAGCAGGGTACTGTGAATTCTCCAAATGCTACGTATGACTACTTAACAGATTCTTCCGTGGTATGTATAGCTGACATATGACAGGGTTTACGTATGTGATCCGCGGGGTCTGAAGAGCATGCGGCTGAGACTTGACAGGTGAAAAACCTCTATGAGCGAATCAAGATAGATCAGCTTAAGGAAACTCTCACGGAGATATTTTCTGAGTACGGGACCGTGGTTGATGTGGTCGCCAAAAAGAATCTCAAAGCCAAAGGCCAAGCTTTTATAGTATTCGACAATGTAGATGCAGCGAGAAGCGCAATAGAGGAGGTGCAGGGATTCGAATTGTTTGATAAGCCAATGGCGCTGGACTTTGCGAAGACTCAAAGTGATGCTACAGTGCAGAGGGAAGGCACTGAAGATGATTTTGAGGCACACAAGCGAAGACGTCTCGCTGAAAAAGGCACTTGAAGGTTTTTGTCGAAGTAGAAGACCAGGGCTGATAAAGCGTGACAGAAAGAAAGCAAGCAGCAGAAGCTGCCGAGATCGCCAAGAAGCTCAAAAGACCACCAGCGGCAGCAGACACAGCGAACACCAGACCAGCGAAGGCCGTCAAGGGTGCTGGACTCAAATCTTCGAACCCTGCTACGGGCCCCGTTATACCGGAAGAGTATCTGCCGCCTAACAAGATTCTCTTCGTCCAGAACTTACCAGACGACTATGGTATTGAAGGGCTCACTGCCGTTTTCGGTAGGTTCGAAGGCTTTAAAGAAGTACGACTCGTTCCAGGACGAAAAGGCATTGCGTTCGTTGAATATAACGCCGAAGCAGGCGCTATAAGTGCCAAAGAGAGCACAGCTGGAATGACACTAGGGGATGAAGTCAAGCCTGTCAAGGTAGTGTACCAGCGCCAATAATATCAAACAGAGGATCCCAACCCTCTCCCACAACATCGTTCGTGAGCAAAACAATGTTCGAGCCTACATCCCTTCCCCACTCATTGCATGCCGCACAGCGCGACTCGCTAGAATATGACGTCTTGATCCTCTTGATCCCCGAGAATATCTGGTGGGGCCTCTTCATTCTCCTTCTCGCTATCCCGTTTCTTATTGCCTTGTTCTTCGGCTTGGGCAGCATCGCGCTGCTTGTTATTTTTAACCTTCTTCAGCCGATAGAACTCCTCTCTGTCCATCTCATCTAGCTCTGAGTTGATGTAACTGATTGTGTTCTCGGTACGTGGAATGATGACATGCTCAATGGCGTTGACCCTTCGATTTACGACCTTAATGACCTCATCGAGAATCACGAAAGCTGTCTTGTAGGCTGTCAGTGATGCTGCGCAGATAATCCCAGGCGATTGAGAAGTACCTGTAGACTTGCGAGTTCAACCAGCGTTTCTACAGCTCGAGCGTATGTCTCCCTGCATCTCTGCACTTGCTGACCTCCTTTTCCTAACCCAGTTAAGCTGAAGTCGTTATTCTCATCTTTGGTGTAGCTTTCAAATTGTGGTATAAATACACCAGACACGTTTTCCTGCTTCGTCCTGACCCGGAACCGCGCTTGCTTCGCAGACTCTTGTACCTGATACGCTATGTCACCGCCTACTGCATAGGTAACCTCAGCTAGAGAGAATGCTGCGATCTGCATGACCCGTCCCATCTTGCGCTTGGCTTCATCGATTCGTCGCGTGATCTCTATAAATTCGTGTTAGAGAAGATTAAATCCAGCATACAGCCTACAAACCCCGGAAACGTCTGGCAAGGATTCAGCCCTGGTACTAAGTCTGAGGGGTCAAAACGCAATGAGTCTCACTTTGTCAGAGCTTCGCTTTTCCTCTTCAGCAGGCTATGTCCGATTTCTGCACCCTTCAATTTTCCTTTCATAGCACCAAGCGACTGCCGGGTGGGGAACACCGGCTCCCGGTCCTGATCGAGAATTGGGCATAAGCTTCAGGTATGAGAGGTATCCATTGCTATTCACCTACCCCTGCTCCTGACATATTGAATTAGCTCCTTCAGTGTAATTCAACGAAGCTGTGTTAGTGACGCGTTCCTACTGGCTGATTGCATTGCATAAGGTAGAGATTTTGAGCAATCTTGGCGTCATGGGAGCCATCATGTAGCTCCTCGTACAGTGTATTACACTGTATTACTGCACGCTAAGGTAAGGTTAACGGCTACGCGGGCGCTTATGCACGATTGACATTAGCTCCGGCAATAATCTTAACAGTGTTGTTAGTATAGTACAGTTCTCCGACCTCGTAGACGTTGTCTATGGACACATGTGGTTATTGCTTAGGTGTCCTACCTCCCCTTCACTTTCAGCTCCCATCATGCCTTACATCCCTTTGCATGACATGAGCCCTCCCCAACGTCCTTCCAAAGGGCTTGCTGCGAAAGCAGATCTGCCACTGTACCTTATTGTAAGTCTGCTTAGAACCCCCTTAATGCTCCATGTGACTCACTTGGTTCCTAGTCAGTCGACGATCAGGTATATGAGCAAGACATATTGCGGGAACCCGGCTCAATCAAGCCTTGGCTGAGGTACATTGACCTCAAACATCAATATGGATCTCTACTGGAGCAGGCTTTCGTGCTGGAACGAGCATGCGCCCAGCTCCCAAGGTCCTATAAATTATGGAAAATGTATTTGGAGCTGCGAACCAAGCATTTGCGGAATAAAAACCCGGCAATTCACGCGAACGAATTCGCTAAAGTCAATGCGCTATTTGAAAACGCCCTCATCCTCTTGAACAAAATGCCCAAGATCTGGGAGATGTACCTATCATTTTTGGTCACGCAGCCTCGAGTAAGCGCTACTCGAAGAGCATTTGATAGGGCATTGCGCGCCCTGCCAATAACACAACATAATCGGCTGTGGGCGTTATATCGCCCATTCGCTAACTCGGCCTCTGGCGACACTGCTGTCAAGATCTGGAGGCGATATATACAGATACATCCGGAGGAACTCGAAGACTTTATTGAGACTCTGATAGACCAAGGACACTTCGCTGAAGCAGTAAGGAAGTACATCGATATATTGAATAATTCGAAGTTTCGAAGTAAAGGCGCAAAAAGTATTTTTCAGCTTTGGAGCGAAATGTCAGACTTGGTTGTAGCACATGCTAGAGACATTAGCTTTCATATATCTCCGGACCTCGACCTTGAGATGGTTCTCAGAAGCGGAATTCGACGCTTTGCAGATCAAAGGGGGAAGCTGTGGTCGAGTTTGGCTACTTACTGGGTTACAAGAGGAGACTTTGAGAGAGCCCGAGATGTATTCGAAGAAAGCATTACGACCGTAATGACTGTTAGAGACTTTACAATCGTCTTTGACTCCTATGCTGAGTTTGAAGAATCGATCATTAGTGCCCTCATGGAGGAGGCAACTGCAAGATCAGACAAAAGTCAAAGCAACGAGGATGCGGACTTCGACCTTGATATCCGGATGATGCGCTTCGAACAGCTGATGGACCGAAGACCGTTTCTAGTGAATGATGTACTGCTCCGACAGAACCCAAATAATGTAAATGAGTGGTCGAAGAGGGTTGCGCTCTGGGGAGACAACAAGAGGGAGGTTGTGCAAACCTATACTGATGCCATCAAGGCGGTGCAAGCGAGAAAAGCGGTCGGCAGATTCCACGAATTGTGGCTAAACTACGCAAAGTTCTACGAAACAGGGGGTGACCTGAGAAATGCGCGAATCATCATCGAGAAAGCTGTCAAAGTTCCCTTCAAATCTGTTGCAGAGCTCGCGGAGACATGGTGCGGCTGGGCAGAGATGGAGTTGCGAAATGATAATTTTGATACCGCGGTGAGCGTCATGACAAGAGCAACGCAGGCACCAAAAAGATCCACTGTGGATTACTTCGACGAGACCCTATCGCCCCAGCAGAGAGTACATAAGAGTTGGAAGCTGTGGAGTTTCTATGTTGACTTGGTTGAAAGCGTGAGCACATTGGATTCGACGAAGAAGGTATATGATCGGATCTTCGAGCTACGAATCGCCACACCCCAGACAGTCGTGAATTATGCCAATCTTCTTGAAGAGAACCAGTATTTCGAAGAGTCTTTCAAGATCTACGAACGCGGTCTCGATCTCTTCAAGTATCCGGTCGCTTTTGAGCTCTGGAATCTCTATCTCACGAAAGCCGTCGATCGTAAGATCAGCATTGAGAGGCTCCGTGACCTTTTTGAGCAAGCTGTGGAGGGTTGCCCTCCCAAATTTGCCAAGGTTCTATACCTCATGTACGGCAATCTTGAAGAGGAGCGAGGACTGGCCCGACATGCCATGCGAATATACGAGCGGGCAACGCGTGCGGTTTCAGACGAAGACAGGATGGAGATGTTTAACTTCTACATCACTCAGTCTGCCTCCAACTTCGGCCTGACTTCGACTAGACCTATCTATCAGCGTGCCATCGATGTTCTGATGGACCGAGAAGCAAAGGACATGTGTCTCAAATTTGCGGAAATGGAAAGAAGGTTGGGCGAGATTGATCGAGCACGGGCAATATACGGTCATGGATCTCAATTCTGCGACCCACGCACGACCCCAACTTACTGGCAGAAGTGGGAGAGTTTCGAGGTACAGCATGGTAATGAGGATACCTTTAAGGAGATGCTTCGCATCAAGCGAAGTGTACAGGCTCAGTATAACACAGACGTCAGCTTTATCGCTTCGCAGGCGCTTGCCAGAAGCCAGAAGGCACAAGGCGGCCTGCCGGATCAGTCTGGGCTAACGGAGATCGATGAGGCAAGTGACAGTCTGGATCCCATGACGGCCATGGAGCGGCAGGTAAACGCACCGATGGGTTTTGTAGCTGCCAGCACTGGACCGGAAGGAGGCAACATACGGCTTCCCGAGAAAGCGCCTGTGGTCAACAACCCTGACGCACTGGACGTGGAACTCGACGACGAGGAGTAAACTACAATGTGTACGATTGTCAACTCTGTGAATTCCTGATTCTTCACTACACTACCGTTGATCCAGCCGTGAAGGCTTACTACAACCTTGAGTGAAGATCAGAGTTTCATCTTATCGTCCATTAAGGCCGAAAGTGCTAAGAAGTCCCTCATTGTCAGGACTTCCTGAACTTCTAGCATGGCATGAATTATGATCATGGTTCCGAATGACTTGCCCAAACCGTTGGCGCCTTAGCACTATATGCATTCTGCTATTCGCTGGACTGTCGTCTATAAAGTCTTTAGTAATATTATACAAGATCGCTTTTCTTCTACACAGTTGAGAAATGCTTCAGTCTGCCTCATCATGCGTAGCTTCGACGGTTGGCTGTCGGCTCGCCGCCACCAGTCCGCTTTCTGGCGAGTTCACTGTGTTCTCCGCAGAAGCACGATCTTGAGTAGTGTTAACCTCATCCGTCTCGGCTGCGTCCTTGGTGGGGACATTTCTATCTTGTGCTGGAGCGACTGCTTGGGGGAAGAGATTGTCCATCAAGTCAGGCAAGAACCTGTCTACTCTTTTCCTAGTCTCACTCCAAAGCTCTGAATGATGGGCTTCTGGACCAGGTGGCTTGAGGATATCACTGCCGGCCATCACAAGCAAAATGTTTTTGAGACCCTCGGGTACAGCTTCCTCAAGGTTGTCGCCTTGGCCGCTGTGCATGAGTCGGTCCATAACGTCCAAAATGCGAAGCCAAAGCTCAAGCATATCGTCCCTCGCGGACAAAGAAGGAAGATGATGTAGGAAGGTTCGGCACAAAAGATTCGCAGCCTGAAGTCTTGTTTCGTTCATGCCTGTTGGGTCTGTTTGGTAGACTTCAGGTTTCAACAAGCGAGATATAAGACTGAAGAGTACCGTGCGGAAGACAAGAGCCCATTGCTCGTCAGTGGTCGGAGATAACTCAGGAGAAAGAAGGGCAGTCTGCAGGGATGAATAAGCTTGTCGACGGATCTTGCGGCAAGGATTAAGGCACTGTGTCTGCAGCTTTTGAAAAATCTGAGACCAGTATGTCATCCAGGCTTTTTCATGATCTAGTTGCGATTGGTCAATGAGCTTTGGAACCCTCTGTATGAGCTGCGACATCAGGATTACAGCTTTATAACCACGCAGTACCGTTTCCTTTTCATAAGGATCTGGAGTTTTCGGCCCCGTCTCTGCTGATCGTTGAATCCGTCTATCGCGCGAATGGGGATGGGCTTTCCTAGAAGTCTGTTGCTCGATCGCCGCGCCAATGCTGCCTGCAGTGGAGAAGTTGTCCAGCAATGAGACAATAGGCACGTAATTGTCAGCAGTCACAAGCATAGGATCTGAGGCGACGATACTTTCGACGACCCCGAAGACAGCCGATGCAGATTCTTGTACTCCGTGTAAGTGACTAAGAATGAGCCAGAAGTCTGGTGTGTTAATTATCTCGTTCCGCAATGAAGTACCGTGCTGTAAGCAACGTGCTAGACCCCGCAGAAGCAGCTCTGACACCTGCTGTAAAAGTGATTCGTCAAATCCGGAAATTGTATGTAGCACAACAGGCGTCTTTACAAGCGACTGATCATGAAAATCTTGACTGGCGTTCATGAGGTGAAGCAAATAAAATATTGCTCTTGACAGGACTATAGGATGAACATTTGTCGCGTCCCTGACAATGTTCTGCAGTGCGTCGGCGACGGCTTCCCCCATGAGAGCCATGGAGGCATTGTCGTGACTTGCCAGGACTGTTGACAGCTCGAGTACAAAGGCGATGGATGGGTTGTATACGTTGCTAATACCCACGCTCCGATTGCCGTTCGTCCTGATTGGGGTAGGCCTTGGTTGGTCTTGACGAGCCATTAGAACCACTGGTGAGGCTGGCTCTGGGAGGTGTTTCAGTAAAGCCATGACAAGGGTCTGCCGAACTTCAGAAGGCATTGAGCTGGTCGAATGTATTAGCTTACAGTGGCAGGGAATATATCGATAAATGCACTTACAGAATCTTGAAGAATATCTTTTGCATTGGGCACGACGCTAGGCAATCGACTGTGCAGAGAGTACTCTCAACTTCCTCTTCAGATGGTTCTGGAGGATCGTCTGCGGCGTAGCTGGAGAGGTATGATGTGAAAGATGACAACAACCCACTTTCGCTACGTTGTTCCCTATCTATGACATTGCTTGGCGGTTGAAGGGATATCGACGCAATGCCGAGCAACTCGTGCGACTTAAGGAAATCAGGTGGAAGGAGAGAGTTAGCAAAGAGGTTCAGCCAAATTTGTACGATCTGCGCATGGTCAGCCCGTGAGCACCTAAATCACTCGTAGACCTACGTGTTTCCAACCGGCTTGGATGACATGTTCCTTGTTGGCGATCAGCCGGAACAAAACAGCACATGCTAATTGCGCCTTGTAGTCTCGACCGAATTTGACTGCTAATTCACTGACCATTACGCTCTTTCTCTCGGCCTGGATTTCTGTATTCAAAGACGTATTGGCAGCTGCACTAGAAGCCAATGATGACATGGAGCTTAAGCAAAGGATAATACGGTCAAGCGCCTCTGTAAGTCCATATTTGGCAGTGATGAGGGCACACTGGTCGAAGCCAACCACGACTCTAGAAAAAACCGCATCATCAGAGGCGGACATGAAGACATACGACAGAGTCGCAATGATGGGCATCCATGTTGCCTGAAACATATCGGCATCAAAAATGTTAGTATCGCAGAGGATCAAACCACCTGCGTTCTGGGCTTTGACTAGTAATCCTTCCCATGTGTAGTGGAACGCCTTCTCATTGTTGTGCTCGTCTGGCAAAATGATCTCATTTGTCTTGATCGACTTGTAGATTTCCTCTAGATAGTCGGAATCGAAGTCACCTCCTCCATTAACGCCTCGCAAATTCTTAGCGAAATCCTTTGGAGTCATCCGTTTTTCTTTTTTCAGATTGGGGTTGTGCTGGTCCGTATTCAGCATAATTATTGAATAGGTCAGAGTGAATACAGCATCCTCATTTGCGATTCCCTCTATGGTAGCACTGCTACAGTACCTTTGGCTGAATACAGTTACGATTCGCTCAATCAGCTGAGACTCGCCTGGTAAGCGAAAGGAGTTTAATAAATCTCGTAATGCTTCGTCTACGCGTTTGTCGGTAAAGTCAAAGAGGTCCAAGAAAGCTCTCAGTAGAGGTTCCTGGTCTCTTTTTGAGAGATACTCGCCTAATCTCTTTTTCGCTATGCGAGTTGTGCTTTTCAAAAACTTGGCGATTGACTGGGGATTGTTGGGATTGTCTATGATCCCGTTTGCTGCCAAGAATGCAATGCCATCTCGCGGATCAGCATTAAAGCGGGTTGCGCCTTTGATGATAATCTTCTTTCGGGCACGTTGCTCGCGAAGATGATGTAAATCTGGATAGCCCTGGGAAATTGATTCATGGTCCAGACGCTCTGCAATGAACTGAACATAAGTCAAGAGCGAGTCAAGGGAGAGGGGTGGAACGCTGGTGGTGCTCCAAGTCGCAGAGTCTGGGAAAGCGTTGCGGGAGAGGAGGCCTATCAGATCCTCGCACAAATCGTTTCGGTCTACCTCGCAGTCGTAATTGATGAATAACTCGACCAGATAACCAGGTATCCGGGACAAGGCGCCTATGCTCTCTATCATCGCTTCCCTGGCGTCAGGTTTTCTAGTAGTACCATCCATTCCAAGTTGATGGCGTTCTTTGACAGGGACGGGCGTCGAACGGCCACTGGGTGCCTGGGAAGCAGCCGGTCTGACCAACTTAGGCGTTTTGGGAACGCCTTCGTAAAGCTCTGGGTTAATCCCTGGCTCATCGGGTATCTCGACTTGCGGATGGAGGCACTCCACCAAGTAAGAAAGAAACAGCTCCTGCTGAAGCTTGAGAACCTCCCGACATGTGGTGATCAGGGTACCTGCAACTCGCAACGACTCGTGTAGGAGCTGGGTACTATCAGTGCGAATCAGCTGGAAAAGATACCGGCATAGGTCATCTTTTGCTAATGAAGCAAGGCTTGGGTGTCTGGCGATTGAAGGGCCCGCTACTTCAAGTGCAACATCAATGATTCGGAGAGCCATAACCCTAAGAGCATCATTATGTTCCTTGTTCTGTGGGCGGAGCAGGTCGACCAGGACACGAAAAAGCTCTCTAATTGAAAGTAAAGAATACGGCTTGATCGCTGGAGAAAGCTCGGCACTGGCCTCCGCTTTTGCCTCAGGTGCAACCAGATCATGAGTCCCTGAAATAGAGCCGTTAGAACCCCCATTCGATGATCCATAGGAGGGTTTGCTGCCTTCTGCATCTTTTGTGACAGTAGATCCCTCCGTCGAAGCTTGAGTAGATTCCACTTGGATTGAACTCTGCCGTTCTTCGTCAGTATTCAGATTCACATCCTTTGCATAAGGGCTATCCCTTTCTGAAGTCGGGTCTTGTAGCCGTTCCGAAACCGCGACTGCTGAATCTTTGAGTGACTGGGAAGTACCAATTGGCGCACCATTGACCGCAGGTCCAACCATGATGAGGTTTGAACTCTGTGGCTCACCAGGAGTGCTGGAGCTAGAGTCCTGCTCTGTTGCAAAGTCAAGTGTATTGAGTCGCTCAAAGATGACTTGGCACATCCTAACCATTGACATTTCTGCCGAACGTCTCACAAGTTCTGAAAGCCGTTTCTGGCAACATATACTCAAACCTGTCTCCATCATCTCACAGACGCTTTCATCACCTAGTAGATCACCGCCAGGGCCTGATATCATGCTTTCCATCAGCCTCAGGATTTGAAGCAAAACAATCTCATCCGCGGCAGAATCGCTTGCCTCAAACCGACAATGGGTGATTGCAGCAGAAAGGAGCTGCATGGCGAGAGCAAGGCGAACAGAATCTGAGGATATGATCCTGTAGTCGAAAAGCTTGGTGATCGCTACGATTGCAAGGGACGTGATTGCGGCCGAGGTGGAGGAGGATCGAATTACCTGGAGGAACGGATGCAGTAGTGCAGGCGTATCAAACTTTCTGATGTCTACACGAACTCAGTTGCGTATCAGAATAGCCATACGCTGGTGACTTACCCGTGCAACCTCTCAGGTCACTCCGCAGTCTTGCGAAGGCAGACATCAGGGGGTTGTCTTGCATGCTTCTCCCCTTTCTGCCTCTTCGGCCCCAGTTGCCCACCAACCCGTCATCATCATCTCGTATGCCATTTGGAGCTCGAACGACCTGATCACCGTCCTTGTGTGGGGACGTACTCTTTGTAGGGTGGAGCTGTAATCGAGTTGTTCCCTTGTCGTTAGAGCTTGAGCTCACACCTCCTAAGATCGCCGACACAGACGAGTGAGCCCACCGCGTATTCTTCCGGATGGCAGAGGTTACAGTAATGCATTCAGTCGTTATCAGAGCAACAGGATCCACTGCTATTGTGATGTCGTTCGGGCTAGGTACACTCAGGGAAATCGTTGGAGAACGCTGCGTGATTTTGGGAGCAGCGAAAGTCATGGTTGGGTCGTCTTATACAATATAAAGCACTATCTCCTCGCCGACGTCATGAGTAGTACAGCTGCCGGACCTATAAACACTGCCTTGAACGACGAGGCATCTTCAGCTGCTGTCCTTTCAGGCATTTACGTTTACCTGAAGTACCCCTGAGCTTCCAGTCCTTGCTTTCCCCCCAATACCTGTCTTACTTCTGTCATGCTTAATAGTGTGATCAGTAAGCTTGTCCAGGCACTAGATTAATTGGTGAGAAAAGTGGTGTGAACAACTCGGCATATGGGCAGCTTCGAGGTTTCCGTATTCGGACACGTGATAGTTCGCCAAGCCCCAAAATGGCCCCTTTGACTATGCATTTGGAGTAGTAGCATACGAGGGAATGGCTTTTAAGGATACTTGAGGCTGAAGCCATTACTACAGGCGTCCAAGATCGATATCTATAAGCTATCTATTTAGACATGATCGTTTCACATACATTGTAATGGACGAGACAGTTGAAATCGCTGGAAAGAGGCTTTTGCAGATGCTCTTCTAGAAGCCTTGTACTTACTGTGTATGTAATCTGCATTTCGGTTCCCATGCTATTGCTCCAGTTAATCTTGGGAGCTCTGAGACCACTTCATGTTCCCTCCTCTTCATCCCGATCCCAACGGCGGGGTAGGCTAATATTCGCGAGCTTCGTGCCACCGTACCAGGGACAATTGCTAGGTCTGTAGAAGATTGACAGCCGCAAATCACTCCGCGCGCTGAAGGTTGCGCTTGGCGAGTTCAAATGATTTCCAACTTGAATGCTGCTCAAGGTTCCTTCCCGGGTTGCTTTTCCTTCGAGTCTGCGCCCTCCAGGCTCCCCTTCTTTCCTTTCGCATTAGACCGAGTCTCATCTTCTTTGATATCTTTGCTCCCTTTCGTGTCCTGCTTCAGTCCTTTCTCACCTTTCGACTCCTTTTCCCCCTTAATATCTTTAGTATTCTCAGAGTCTTTGGCGCCTGTAGAGTCTTTGGTGTCTTTGGTGTCTTTGGTATCTTTAGGATCTTTAGCATCCTTAGTATCCTTGGTGTCCTTAGAGCTTTTAGCGTCCTTCGTGTCTTTACTGTCCTTGTGAGATTTTTCTCCTCTTGAGCTCTTTGCATCTTCGGTTTCCGTCTTTTCTTTACCACCTTTAATGTCCTTGCCTTCTTTGCTGCTGGACAGTGATTGTTCACCGACTGACTCTGAGCCCTTCTCCTTCTCCTGAGCCGCCATTGCCGCATCATGTTCCTTTCTGATCTGCTCGTCTTTTTGACTGATATCGGCAATGCTTGTCTTATCCTTGTCCCACTGAGAGCCTGTGTCGCCAAACTCTTCCTTTATCTTCTTGGCTCGTTCAGCCCTTTCTCGTTCTTCGTTCTCGCGATTTCTTCTCTCCTGTTCCATTTCCTCCATATGGCGAATATCGTCTACGCTAGGCTCATACAAATGCCAAACCGTGTAGTGAGGCAATCCGACGACGGAGAATTGCATTCGTTTGGCCATCTGAAATTGGTCAATAATGTTGAGTGAAGAGAGGTGAGAATCATACCTTGCCGAAACCCTCAGTCTCTGCATGTTTCTCAAAGCTAAAAGCTGGGAAGTGGACCCCAGACCGAAAGACTTTTGCTTTGGCAAGGATACTAACACCGCCAACGCCGTCAATTTCCATTTCCATGTCAGGATCTCCATAAGGGTCCCTGAGATAGGCTAAATGCGGTCTCCAGGTTGCATATTCGGCATAGCCCTCAACGATTACAGCATCCTCATCTAAAGTATCCGCCAATGCAAGGGCTGTTTCTGACTCTTGCCACGAATTCAGATCGTAAGGCTGTTCACCTCCAAGCCAATCAGGCAATGGACGCCAGACGTCTTCCGTGAATTAGTCATGGGATTGCAAAATCAATATCAGGAAAGTTGCTTACTTGGCACGATTACGTCTTTATTATGCCTCATAAGGTCTTCCAAGATGGTGAAAGGCGCTGTTTCGACATCGACGTCCCTCCAATAGACCCAACTATGAGTCGGCCGTAGTGCAGCACTGAGGAGCCAGTTTCTGGCCTGAGCCATCAGCTTCCGTCGACCAGCCTGAGCGGCAAACCCGTGCCGCGACTCTACGTCCTGGTTGACCTTTTGGCCGAAATCTTTCTCTATGACGGAGATCTCTCCATAAGGTTGCCTTGGGTCCGGATCATTTTGAAGATCGGTGAGCATCTGCGAGAGAAGACTCAACGTATTGTCTCTTGAATCAGAGACTAGAAAGGCTAGGTCGATAAGATGATGAGGGTAGGTGAAGTTGTGTAAGTGGGAGAAGAACATTGGCAGATGGGACTCTGCATCCCTCAGAGGTGCACACATGAGGACTCTTTCTTCGCGTTCCCATCCCCGTGCCGTTCCACCAGAGTTTGAAAGGTCATAATAACGGACGGTCTCCAGTTGTAGCTCCTCCGGAGCAGATAGTAGACCAAAGGAAAATATGCTGGACAAGGAAGTCCGCAAAGAGGGTACGAAAAGAACAGACAGGAAGAAGGAGAGCCCGCCGGCCAGGGCTAATCGGAGGAGGAGTTGTCTTCGTCGTCTGAGTGCAGGTTGCGATTTCGGTTGAAATCTATGGATGTTAGATTAAGCTACGGAAAGACTCATATATTGATCACTGAGTGGGATCCTCGACATTGAAAATCACGATGCATACCTTGATGGCGAAGTAGAAATGGAGAGGTGGTCCGTCTCCTTAGAGAACGATCGCGGACCATTGGCACGGACATCTCGCCTGCTCATAGTCACCGCGAGGCCGTAGCCTCCCCGCAGGCTGACCACGCTTTATTGTTGAGAATTTTGTCCCTAATGCCCGATGCTTAGGCAAGGCGCTCTGGAGCGCGCTCTTTCGGCCTGTCAATGTAGCTTAGTTTTACGCAGAAGAATCGAGGGTTCCTAGGTTGTTTTGCGTGCTCAAAGGCAGCCAGGAATGTTGCTATCGCAGGAGGGAAAAGGTAATGAGGCCGCTGGGGGTATAAGGCAAGGTGTGAATAAATGTCTTTGAGGATAGATAGGCTCAAGGTAAGGGTCACCAAATTAACGGAAAAGGGAGAACACCATCCCAATTGGGACGTTTCAGCCTTGGCATCGCACATCGGTCCCGCTTCGCGCCGCCCCCATTGACTTTTCGCTTCACACCTCTGCTTTCTTCCTCCAAACGATAGGGAAAGGGCAATCCTCACATGACAGCTGGACCGACTCGACTTTGACGCACTTCAGATGTCGCGCATCAACTACCGTTCAATGTCAGTGAGACCGCCACAGAGCCGTTGACCTTCTTCGTAGCACTGATATCGAGCGTAACGAACGCTCTTTGGTTTGGATATAGTTCAATGTTTTGTGGATGACTGAAGGGTTTTGGCGTCGCAGTACTCTTCATAAGGTATGTCTGTGGCTTCCTCTCACCAGCTAGAGCACCCAAAGACATTACATGAAGAAATCACACCTCGAGTTCGGGCTATTCTCCGTGTGCCGTCGAACAACATGCACTACCATCTGAATAATCATACTAAACTCGAACGCTTGATTTTCGCCCACATGCTACCTTAGGTACTGACTTGGTTAGGCTGCTTTGATCTAGGCTACGAAGCTACGAAGGTACATGCTTCATTGAACATCTGCTCATCCCGTTTATCTTGTGCTGTTGTGATGAGACATCAACCATCAGTTCTGCTACTGAAGTTGCATTGATGATATCCAATACCAATACCAAAAAATGTCTGACACAGCTACAGCATCACTTCTTGATACACAAATTCCTATATGGCCTTTGTCGCTGACTGTTGCATTAGCTTGCCCTCTAGGACATCATCCACTTAATGCAGTCCATTACAACCCACACTAGATTTACGTCAGATTTTCATGGAACGTTGGCGCTCATCCTTCATGACATGGAACCGTACCAGCGGGCCTTTGCACGCTAGACCCGTCCCCTTTGCTGATGGGCGATTGTAGATGAACTGTGAGCCAGCAATTTCCGAAGCTGAGCACACTCATCACCACATCACCACATCTTGACAGGCACCATTAACAAAAATCATCGTTTCGGTGCCTCGAGGGCTTCTGACAATCTCTGCATACAAGTATCTTTGATCTCTTATTTGATGCGAGATAAGTAAAGAGGCTTTAAAGGCTTTAGAGGTCTATAGATACTATCATTGAGGCATCTCAATCGCTTTGTCAAGAAATTTCTGGTACTTCATGTGTCCGTCCGTAAGATCAAGAGCCCTCCCTAGATTGCCTGTTCATAGGTTATATACATAGCTCGCTGGATCACTCCCCAATCCGTCACGCATGCCCTCAAAGTTCGTCCGCAACCTCCTCGCCATCATCTAATTTTTCCTTCTTAACGGCAGCTCCATTAGCTAGCATGGCGTCACCATCCCTCTCAGCCCCGTTAGACTTGCGCTTCTGACCCTTCTTGGTGTTGGATCCATTCCCTTTTGTTGCTTTTCCGTTGGCTTTATCACCACATGGCTTCCCCTCCAGTTTTTCTTGGATACGATGGAAGCGCATGCGGAGTGTATTCAGTTTGACACCCGGGTATTCGAGTCCCACGCCATTGAAGTCGATCTTGCAAAATCGTGTCAGCCAAAGCAAACCCTGTTTTGGTAAAACAACTGCAGGGGAAGACATCTGCTGACTTACAGTGGGACCGTTCTTGTTTTTTAGACAAACGTACACGAACTTGAGATGCTCATCATCAGCGTGACCAGGCATTGCGCTTGGCTATGTGTGTCCGTGGAGTTCTTTGAGAAACCACTCTTTTGGAGATATGGCTGGAAATTAGGGGTAAGATAGCGATGGTAAGAGACCAAGAGCCAACTTGACTTTCTTTTTGAAGCCTTTTCGCCAATTGTTCGATCAATGAAAGTTGTTGTGGGGTGTAAGTGAGGAGGTGCCTCTATTCTGTAACCTTACTTGGTTACCATTAATGCTCGGTGACGGCTAGTGAAAACCATTGATCCAGTGACAAATGAGGTAGATCTCATATAATATCGAACCCGTACATGGAAGACAGAGGCCTACAAAGACCCCCTATTTTTCAACAATTCATCTCGCTTCACACGTGCCCCAACTGCTTCCTCCAGAACCTTCAGTACTACCGACCGAGCCGCGCATGCTGCCTCTACAGCATTATCAACCAATGTTTCAACACTAATATGAGAGTTTCCGCTATCGTGAAAAACAGTTTCATTCTTCCTTGACCACACTTCGGTGACTTCGTCTTTGGACTCCAGGTATGCGACCACACACGCAGCAAGGGCCATCTGACTTTCAGACGGACAAGGATCAATCACATACGATGATACATCTCCTGAGTGAGCAAGTACGGCCGCCACGCCGCCAGTGACAACATCAACGCAATCGATTCCAGCATCGGCAACTGCAGCGGAAGCAACGGTGATGCAGCCTGAAAGTATATTCATCATAATCAACGTCTGAGTCGCGCTGGTTTCTTGCAGACCAGGAGCTTGCTGCTCGTCCTCCAACACAGTGACAACGACATCAACACCGCTCTTGGGCCATCTCTCTGAGAGCAACACACCCCGAAGGGCTGTCTCAAGATGGGCTGCAAGATCACGCTCACTCGGATCAGGTATGTAGCTCTTCCTGTGCCCAGTGGCGAAAGGCGCGAACTTTACTCGCGTGGACAAAATAAGCTGCGATGAGAAAGGGGCGGAGCGTGGAAGGGGTTTTGGACCATGGACGGTACATGTGAGTTTCAGGGACGGTTGTCGTGAACGCGTGGTAGCAGCATTAGACATAGGGTTTTGGAGCTCAAGATAGGCTGAACCTGAGGCTGAAGGTGTGAGACCAGTCTTTAAAACTACTAGATCATCAGTGATACGTAAGGTGGAACGTTCATGCACAGCGGCTCTGCCCACATATTTTCCTCACTTCCCGAGGAAGTCGTGTGCGCGATGCTGCAGCTGCCGTTGCTTCGATCAAATTGCTGTTGAAGATCAGGGGTACAGACCCACCTGACGGACCATTGACCCGCCTTCTGTCTGGAACGGTGGCCATGGGTAAGAGCTTGAAGAGATTGTCGACGTTGCAAGGAAAGCTACTTTCTCTAGAAGAGTTGACCCCTGTGTTGCAGCCGGTACTAGAATTCCTTGGCCGACGCTGGTCGCAATAGCGGTTATTACTGTTAGAATTCTTTATGTAATAATATAATTAGCTATTAATATTAGAATAATCTAGATACCAGCTTATTTACTATTTACATAAAACTATTTTAATTATTTTAATTAATTATATAATATATAATATTTTAAAAAAAATTATTTAATAATTTATTATTATAAAAAGATATAAGCTTAAAAGCTTAATAATTATAACTATTAATTTAATTATTATATTATATTATTATTATAGTAAAATAATAAATAAAAAATATTATAAATATTAATTAATATAAAAAAATTTAAATTTCTTAATTTTAGTTAAATTTATTTAAATAAATAAATATATTATTACTTTAAAATTAAAAATATATTATATTTAATAATTATAATTGTAATGAAAAATAATAGCTACCTTATTATATATTATTATAAATTTATAAAAATTTAATATAAATATTATTAAGCTTAATATATATATTTTAAATTTATAATAGATAAACGCAGTATAGAATATAAGTATAAAGATAGGTCTATAAGACTTCTATAGAAAGACTAGTAGTATAGCGAAAAAATTAATATATTAAGATAAAATTAATTTTTATTATTGAAATATAGAGATTTTTATCTATTTAGGTATATATAATCTTAGAAGTAGCTTTATATCTTAATTTTATTATTCTTTATATCTAGCTTTAGACTCTTAAAAGTCTTTATAAGAGGCAATTTTAATAGCTAATTTATTATACTAAATATTATAATTATTTCCTTTTTAAAAGTACTATTTTTAATAACTTAGAATAATAATAATAAAGCTATTTAAAATATAAATATATTTATATATACTTTAGCTATATATTTTATTATATAGATTTAAATATAATATAATAGCTATATTTAGAATAAGTAATTAATATACTTTTATAATATATATTTTTCTTTTATATTAATTTAATATTATAAGCTTATTAAAACTTTTTAAAAAACTTTATTAAAAAAAGAATCTTATATTACTTTGCTTCTTTATTATTCAGTATATTCTAGAATTTTGAATATTTATTATTATTAAAAAAGTTAGTTATATTATATAAGTAATAAAGATATTAAAATAGATAATAAATTATAGAATATAAGCTGATATTTAATTAATAATATAAATTAGCTAATAATTAAATAAAGTATTATAGATTTTAACTATAATATACTTTATTGCAGATACAATATACTTAAATCAATAAATAATATATTTTAGATCTCTATTTATTTACTTTAAAAAATCTTTAAAATGTTTTCTAAGTTCCTCTTTATTATAATTTACAATTAAACAAATTAATAAAAAAACTATAGCTTTCTTAATAAAAGAAATAATCTAGCTAATAATAAAGTAATATCTATATATTATTAACTATTTACTTCCTTTATTTAAATAAGTAAGCTTTATATTTAATATTAAGAATTTAGTTAATTTAATAGAGTAAATTTATATAAATTAGTTACTTTTATATTTAGAATAAATAAGTTTTTACTTTAATTTTATTATAATAGTATTAAATAGCTAGATAATAAGCCTTAAATTAATAATAAAATAATATTCTTTTAATATCTATATATTTATTGCTTTTGCTATATAATTAAACTATAATTATAGTTTAATATATATTAGCTAAATTATCTAGAAACTTATAATAAAATAATAAAGTTAAAGACTTACTTTTAATATAAGTATAATAAATTTAAATATATTAATATAAATAGCTATATCTTAATATTCTTATAGTATTAATAAGTATTTAGATTTTGATATCTTAGTAAAAGGAATATTTTAAGTTCATCTATAAAGTATATAATAACTTAAAGATAATTAATATAATCCTTTAAAATTATATCTACTAAGCTACTTAATTAGATTAAATTATTAAATAATTTAATGGTTTTAATAAAGAAGTTTAAGCTTTTAAAAATACTTATTTCTATATTTATAAAATATATATTTTAATAGAATATTATAATTAAATAGTTATAGACTAAAATATTAAGCTTAAATATAAATATACTTATAACTTTTAATTATAGAATAAGCTAAATATACTTTATTATATTATTTAGTATAAGCAAAAAGAAAATAATTATATTAATAATCTTTCTGTTTTTTCTTAGCTAAATTCTTTATATATTCTTAAAGGTATTATATTTAATATAGGTTTTTAATACTTTAATAACAATAATAACTTATTATATAAATCTAGATATATTAGCCTTAAATATTCTAATAACTACTTATATAATAATAGTAACTTAAGTGCATTTTTTTAGAATATAGGCAATAATAATAATAACTTTAATAATAAGTTTATCTCTAATTCAGGGCTTAAATTATTTAATTTTAAGAATTTAGTATATATGTTTAGCTATTAACTTACTTTGCCTGCTTAGTTTATTTTGTTTATTATATTTATTTTATCTATTTTATCTATAAGTATAATAATAATATTAAATAAAGTATTAAATATTCTTATATTTTATAAAGCTTGCTATAAAATACTTAATTTTCTTAAGAGAATAGCTTATTCTTAAATACTATTATACTAGAATTATACTTTATTTAAATATGTATTAACTTAATTAATATATTTAACTTTACTTATATATTTAATTATTTTTCTTTTTTTATATACTGAAATAATTATATTCTATACTTCTTATATTTATTCTACTGCTATAATTATTACGCTTCGGAATGGGTCGGTTCAACCCAGTAAAAGTTGGGCTGGGTTGGGTCGGTTTGCTGGGTCGAGTTAGGTTATAGATTTTTTAATCCGATCCAATCCGACCCAACCCGATCTATCTTTCTCTAGGTTGAATTAAATACTATTTTTAGTATATTTTCAATATAATTTTAGTATATTTTTTTTTGAAATAAAAAATCTTTTAATTAATAGAAAGATTGATAGAAAAATTAATAAAAAATTTGAAAAAAAAATGGATAGATTGACCTAGGAAAATAATCTGACCTAACCCGACCTATCGATTTTTAATCCAACCCGACCCAGCTATAACCCGACCCATTCCGAAGCGTAATAATTATATAATTGCTTAAGTTTTCTATTAGATTAATAAATACTTATAGCTTTTTAGCTTTAATAACTTATAGTTATAGTATTTAAGTATTATAAAGATATATAAATAAGATAATAATAAAAGATATTTATTAATCTAATATATATAATTATTATGCTTAAGATATAAGTAGGTATAATAATCTAATAATATATTCTATTAAATTCTAGAAAAAAAAGTTTAAAAAAGCAATTAAAGAGAATAATAATAATAATAATAAAAAGGAAATATAAGAATATTTGAATTTGAACCTTAAGTATAAAGCTTATTATTTTTAGCTTTTATATAGTCTTTAAAGTTAAAGTAATATATAAATAATTATAATTCTATATATTTATTTAATAGTATAAATAGTCTATTATAATAATAAAAGTTATAAGAAAAGGTATCTTTTGCTCAATTCTTAGTCCTTTATATTTATAATACCTATTTTCCTTACTATTATATTAATATTATATTTTAAATATATATTTTAGATATAATTGCCTAAGTAAGAAGTTAAAATATCATTTTTGAAAGGTATTTATAATTTCTTTATTACTTTATAAGTTTCTTATTTAACTTAATTATCGTTAATATTAATTAATAATCTTATTTAATTTAATATAGCTCTTTCTTAAGTTATTAGCTAAGTTATCTTTAATTATATTTAATATTCCTTAAGAGGTTTTTAGACTATTTTTAAGTTTTTTATTATTTATATAACTAACTATTATTAGCTTTTTAAGCCTTTTATATTATCTTTAATAACATATATATTTTAATATTTTAAGTTATTTTAGGACTTTTTAATATATATATATTTAACAATCTTATTTAATAATAATATATTAATATTTATAGAACTTTATAGATACTTTAGTAATTTAGCTAATCTTTAAGTAAATTATTTATCTTTCTTTATATTTTTTAAGCTTAAAATATTCTTTATTATATTTCTTTAAAAACTTTTAAGAATATTTTAAGTTATTTTTATAAACTTATAAACTATAAGTAAATAGCTAATTTATTTATTTAATTAAGTACTATAAATATTTGTTATAAAATATATCTTATTTACCCTCTTTATTAGTTAATATTTAAATATTTTATTTCTCTTTATTTATAATAATCTTTAAAAAAAATATAATAAATTTTAATTTTATTAAAATAATATTCTTTAAAGAATAATATACAAAAGATATTATAAATCTTAATATTTTTAAAAAGAATTAAATAATATATTTAAATACTAATATGCTCTATAATTTTATATAGACTATAAAACTTTATATTTAATTTCTTATTTAATATCTTTTGCTTTAATTTTTTTATTAATAAAAGAATTTTATTATTTAAGTAATATATTTTTAGCTTATATAATTTATTTTTATAATGCTTTTAATATTTTTATATATATTTAAACTTAGCAATAAATATTTCTTTTAACTTATATAACTTCTAGATTTATTCTTTTATAGCTAGAACTCCCTCTTTCTTTATAAAGTTATCTTTAATTTTAATATCTATTATTAAATTATAATTAACATATATTATAAAAAGAGAGATATTTATTATATTATATTAAGACTAATTATATAAGAATTCTGTCTAATATAAAAGCTTTAATTAAGTATATTAATTCTTATAATAATATATATAAAGATAATATTTTAATAACTAATTTTAGTATTTAATTAAACTATTTATTTAAAGATAAAATACTATACCTTATTAAAATTATATTTAATCTTTAGCTAATAATATATTTTTAACTAATAAACACTTATAAATAAAGAGCTTTTATTATTAATTATATTATTAAATAGCTTATATTAAGTAAATATTTATATATTTATAAGATTAATAAAGTTTGCTGTTATTAAGGTTTTTTTATATAAAATATAGTATATTATTTTAATAAAATAATTAACCACTATAAGTATATAATTTAAATGCTCTTTAAGACTATAACTTAATAATAAACTTATAATAAAGTTTATTTAAATAAATAAAAGAACAAATTTATTATAAAGTTTTTATCTATAAACCTTTATATATTAATATATATTATAAGGTTTATAGTATTATTTAATATCTTTAAATAAGTATAGCTAATTATAATAATATTAAAAGAGTATTTGCAAATCCGTTAACCTCCTAAATAGCGCTAAATACGTATTTAGCTAGTATATTGTAAGTATGCTTATATTGAAGATTTTGGGTGTATATAGCAAGTAAATATAGACCTTTGGAAATAAAAATTATTTTTCTTTACGTTTTTAATACCCTGTAATCAGTACCAATATAGGGGGTATTATATACTATACTAAGTTTATTGTTGACGAAAATCTCAAAAATACAATTATTTTTAAAATACATTGAATATTTGTAAAGTTATAGCCTTTTAAAAATAAAGTATTTACTTTCCGTCTTCCGTTCCCGTGAAACTTTATAATATTTTTACCTCTTGGCGCCAAGACCCGCTATATGCTTGCTAAATGCGCATAACTTGCAAACCCGTATATTGCGAGTTCCGGAATTGCAAACGAGAGTTTTGCTTTTCTTGAAAATAAAATAGTTAATAAAAGGATTATTATAATACCCTATTATAAGCTTATAATAAAAGGCAGATTTATTTAACATAAATAGAATATCTTAATAAAATAATCATTTATTATTATTAATAAACTATAATCTAATAAAATTAATGTCAGGGTCTTAAGGTGAAGTAATAAGAATGTATTAGAATTCTATCTATGAAGATCAGATGAAAGTCGTCTGATCTTAGATTATAATGTGTGCTTGGCGCTAAGCTTAATAAGGTTAGCGCCGGCTGTAAGCGAATATTATTTTTAGCATGTATGCTGCAGTTTTGCTCTTATATTATAATATAACCTCCCTCCTCCAAAGCGAACTCCAATAAGCTTTTTAAGGACTAAGTATATTAACTAAAGCGTGCAATATACCTTTTTAGTCAATATAATTAGGTGTTATAGCTGCAAATCAGAATCTCAGGTTAGTAATTAACTAATAATATAGCGAATATAGGGCTCTAGTCTTTAGGGGTCTCAAATAATAAATATAGCCCAAGCTTATCTAAGTATTTATAATAGAAGTCGGCAAATAGGTTTAGACAGCCGGCAATATTAGTCCAGTCCTGCTATTATAGCTGCGTATTTTATTCCGGTGAATAGATATACTTGATTCTATATTTTAAGCAGCCCTTCTCTTTTATAATTAGGTCCTTTGACCTCTTTTTAATCTTTGAATTAATTACTTCTAGCGCTTTGTTTTCCTTTCTTTCTTTGTTGATATATATAGGCGGCGGCGGTAGTATAACCTGGCCAGGTAAGGGGTTATGCTTATCCAGGTATAAGAGCTATAGATAAAAGACTAGGTGAATTTTTTTTATAGACTTAGGGAGCTTAATCTTATAGGCGCAGTAATTAATTACCCTTATGACTTTGAGTAGACCTAAGTTCTTATGGTCTAAGGACTTTAATAGCTATATTATCTTAATATTTCGGGCGTTAAGCATTATTATATCGCTTACTTTTAGCTCTAGTAATAAGTGCCTATGGCGATTAGCTTGTTGCGCTTGCTTTTCTCGTGATTATTTAAGCTCCTCCTTTAATATTAAGCACATTTTATTAAGCTTCTATATTAGCATATCTGCTATAATAATATCTTTCTTCTATAGCGGTATTATACTAGATAGAATATTGTTAAAGGCTTCTAGTCCTGACTATGGCAGATAGTCTTTAGTGACCAGGAATAATACTAAGCCTATAAAAACGTTTTTATTAGAGTTAGCTTCGAACTCTGCGATAGGTAAAAAGTTTACTTAATCGTCTTAGTTATAGTTAATATAAGCTTTTAAGTATTATTTAAGTATAATATTGGTACTCTTTATCTAGTTGTCTATTTTAGGGTAAAAGGCTATTAATAGCTTAAGGCTTATGCCTGTATATTTGTAAAGCCTCTTCTAGAAGTATAATATAAACTATATACTATAATCTAAAACGATAGCTCTAGAATAGCCCTCTTCACGCTATATTTATTCAATAAAAGCTTAAATTATAGCTTTCATTTCTAGTGAATCTAATATAATGAACTTTTTCTTCTTTAATAAATAGTCCACTATTACTATAATATATTAAAATATTCTTTTATATCTCTTATAGTAAGGCAACGCTATAATAAAGTTGATAGAGATATCGGCCTAGTAGCGGTTAAATACTGGAAATGGCTTGAATAAGTCCTGTTTGCCTTTATAATAGCTTTTCGAACGCTTGCAGGCATAATAGCTTTTAATAAAATAAGCAATTAAATCTGTTATTCTAGGCTAGTAGTACTTATAACTAACATAATTATAGGTAATTGCGCAGCCTGCGTAACTGCTAACTAATAACTCATAAATAAGCTTAATAAGGCCTATTTATAAGGTCTTATCGCTATCTAGAATGAATAGTCGCTGGTAGATATATAACAGGTTATCGCACACCTTATATGCGCTTAACTCCAGCTTCAAAAACTCTTTCTTTATTAGTTTTAAGGGTATTTTTCGGGTGCCAGTGTTCTTAGCATAAATGATTGCTTATATAGTGTTATTATTAGAATAAGCTGTTTAGACCCTCTATATAATCTTGTCTTAAGATATAAAAGCATCTTCAGATAATTCTTCTATTAATTTTTTATCTAAGATTATATCTTTAAGGGTATCCGATAGCGATTTTTCTTATAATTCCTCGCTATCTTCTCCTTCTTTGCCTAAGGTATAAAACAATATAAAGAGATCTGTTATAATTTTATTTGCTTTGTCCTGAAGCATTAGCGCTAATTAAATTTTAAATTAAGGGTCTAGTCTATATTTCTCAAGTATAGTCTATATTTGAAATTGATTTCTCTTATTATTTCTATCCTCTAGCTTATAGCCTAGGCATCTAGTTAAGCTGTTAGGCTTTGTCTTTTGCTTTCTAGGATAATAAGTAATATGGAAGTTAAACTTAGAAAAAAATTTTGCCCATTGTATTTGCCTATAGTTAAATTGTTTTAAAGATATAAAGTACTCTAAGTTCTTGTAATTAATAACTATACGGATCAGATCCTTAACTAATATCCCCGCTAGTTCAAAGTATTATTTTTTAAAGGCTTTTATAATAGCCAGGAGCTTTTTGTCATAAATCTCGTAGTTGCATTCTTATAGCATCATCTTCTTAAATAAATAGGCAACTAGCTTAAGAATACTATTAGAGTTACGTTAAAATAGCATTGCGGCGACAACGTAGTCAGAAGCGTTTATTTCTATTTATGTCTCTTTATTAGGGTTAAAGTGAATTAGTATTAATACTATAGTGAAAGCTAGTTTTAAAGCTTTAAATGCTTTCTGTTTTAAGCTATTTAGCGGCTAAGGGTAACTAAAATCCTTCTATGTTTCAGACTTTATAAAGGCTATAAGGGGCATAGTAATCTTAGAATAAGCAAGAATAAAGCACTTATAGAAATTTGCAAAGTTTAGGAAGGCTTATATATCCTTTATATATTGGGGGTTCTTTTATTAAAGAATGACTTTAATCTTCTTAGGGTCTATTTTAATGCCTATAGTCGTAATAATAAGCCTTAAATATTTAACTTCTTTTATATTAAAATCGCACTTATTAATATTAAAGAAGAGCTTAGCTATATATAACTTTTCGAGTATTGCGTTAATATATTCAATATGCTATTCTTTAGTATTGCTATAGACCAAAATATTATCTAAATAAGCGGTATAGAAGGAGTCTAAGTATTTATAAAGTATTTGATTGATTAGTGCCTAAAACGTCCTTAGAGCATTATATAGCCTAAATAGTATTATTATATATTCATAAAGGCTATAATAAGTCAGGAAAGCGGTTTTCTCTTTATCTCCTTCTTTAATCCTAATTTCATTAAATACGGTAATAATGTCGAATTTAGTATAATATTAGGCCTAGTATAGCCGTAATAAAGTCTCCTTAATAAACGGCGGAACGTTATAGTTCTTAATTATCAAAGAGTTAAATGCTCAATAGTTAATACAAACTCGGAGTCTTCTGTTTAGCTTTTTTACAATAAGCATAGATATAGCATATAATAAAGTACTAAGCTGAATATATCCTTTTCTTAGTATATTATCGATATATTTCTTAACGATAGTCGCCTATTCTCTTAATATGCTATAGGCTTTCTTAGCGGGGGGAGTTGCCCCTTCTTTTAGGTTAATATAGTAGTTAATTGTTCTTCTTAATAATAGCTTATTAGCTTCCTTAAGGTTCTAGATTGATAACTACTTGTAATATTCTTTAGGTACCTTCGCTCTTAATATATTATTTATAAGAGGTGCTTTCTTTATTTTATTAAAGAACTTTTTATAGTTTTCCGCTATAATAGCGGCTACGTTAGCTATGAATATAGTGGTTTTTTCTTTATCTTCTTCTAAGGAGTTAAGTATTTCAAAGTGCTAGGGCTATATTGTGATTATTTTATTATGGGGTAACTTAGCTATATTCTAGAAGGTATAAACCGATATTTCGGCGATATTATACTTAGAGGTATTCTTCTTTAAAAGCGTTGTTATACCTCTATTGTTAATTATTATAGGCTTATAATGCTGAAGGCAATAGCTAATATAATAGTTAGACTAGAAAATTAAAGTTCTAGTTAAGAATTTTAGGTTAGGGTTATAAAGTTCCAGCTATAGTATATCCAATATAAAATCGAACTTGCTAAGATTAGTGATTATATATTATTGTTCATTAATATAATCTTTAAGCTAAAACATCACTCGGGCGGTATAAATAACGTTAGGTATATATTAGTCGTCCGCCAGCTTCAGACAGCATAGCTTTGCGAGAGGTATATTATCCAGGCGATGCTTGTTTACTAAAAAGGCGTTAACGAAGCTAAACGCTAATATTCTAATATTAGTAAGGCAAGTAATGCGCTTTGTTTTACTATGCGTCAATAATTCTTTTTTAAAGTCTAGTTGTTAGCCCTGCTATAGCTGAGTTTTTGTATCTAAGTGGCTAAAAGAGAAATATAGAGTAGTAAGCTCTTTGTCTCTTAGTATTACCTAGTCCTCTAATTCTTTGATTCTTTTATATACCTTATACTTTAGCCCTTAAAAATAACTTATTTTAGGGACTAAGCGTTTTCCGTCTTTTAGGCAGCTTCTAACTCGATAGGAATAACTTCGATTGACTTAAATTAGATAGCTAAATTATCGTTTGATATCTAAGGCCTACTCTTATAGGGCGCATTCTCATCCTTAGAAAAGTGACCCTTTTAGCTATACTTTATATATTATCCTTTTTTGTATAGCTTAACTATAATATAAGTTAATTATTTGATAAAGCTTTTACTACTAGCTAGCCCAGGCTTATAGACGCTATTGCTCTTTAACTATAAGCTCGTATTCTAGCCTGTACGTTTCCCTCTCTTAGTTAGGTTAGCGGCGTCAGCCTATTGTATATCAAAATCAGTATTCTGAATCCGGTTAACGTAGTTAGCAAAGCTGCTATAGAATATATTATCCGCAATCTTCTAGCAAAGGCGATAGCTGATTATTTGCTTGAGGTTTAAGATCTTATAGAGGTCACTGAACCTTATAAATACAATAGCGATAGAAAAACGGGTATAAAACTCGTTAAATACTTCGTCTTTCTTTTTAGCCTTTATCGGGAATTTAGGGTTATAAAGCAGGGCATTAGCCCTCGCTATTGTATTAAAGTCCCTAAATATATTGTAAAAGTTGGTTATTATCTCTTTGAGCATAAGATAAGAGTTGAATACGTTATTGCTAGCTCTGGCCTTAACTATATTAAATACTATAGCCTTATAATAGTTGCGAATGAACTGGATTATATATTTTTCGGTAAAAAAGAGGATAGCGCTATAATATAGCTTAGAGTCGACTCGATTATATTAAATGTTATATTTTTTTTAGTTATTAGTACTTTTGAATTTTCCAGGGTTAAAATAGCGGATATTAGTGCTTTCAACTAGATTAGCAAAGCTAAATAAGTTGTTTTTTGCGAGGACTATATAGTAGGGACTTGTTATCTCTTTTTTTAGTTTAGAGTCTTTAAGGTTATAATAATAAAAAACCTATTTTTTTTATAGCTTAAGAATTTGCTTCTTAAGCTCAATAACTTTAAACTAAGCTATATCTGCCTTTTTGCAATAAGTTTTATAGCTATAGCGAATTCGGTTAAGCTTATTTTTATAAGTGTTTGCCTCTGTTTTTAGGCTTTATAGCTGCTTATTTATCTGC
This sequence comes from Bacidia rubella, assembly GCA_032158265.1. Taxonomy (NCBI): domain Eukaryota; kingdom Fungi; phylum Ascomycota; class Lecanoromycetes; order Lecanorales; family Ramalinaceae; genus Bacidia; species Bacidia rubella. The sequence goes on along the minus strand of JAVTIF010000006.1, from coordinate 1,113,402 downwards.
TATAACGTATATAGTAATCTATTATGCTCTTATTTTAATATATAGACCTTAATTTTTTCTTCGGCTATATTATGCCCTAGTTAGAAGGCTTCTTTCTCTTGACTGAAATTCTATTTTACTAGGTTGGAAATTACTTTATACCAGAATTTAGGTCTCTTATTAATAGCAGCTATAAGCGCTTTAACATTCCCTATATCTTTAAAAATATTGTACTTATCTGTAGCCTTGAGTATAATATGTTTATTTTATATAAGTATAGATACCCGTTTCTTTTTCGCTTGTTTTATTCCTTTTCCTTTATTATAATACTAGGGTGTTAATAACCCTTCAATTAAATCTTCTTGCTTAGAGTCTTTGTCTTTATAGTCATTAATAATAAATTGTTACTCTATAGACAATGACTTATCCTCTTATACTAGGCCTTTAAGCTTGATTTTCTTGACTATACCTGTTTCCCCCTCTAAATTGTCCTCTAAAGAAGTCTCGCCTTTACTGCTTGTGTTTATGCTTAAGTCTTCTTCGAAACAGCTATATAAGATTAGAGTAAAACTGTTAAACGCTCGGGTGGCTGGCTTCTTTAGCTTTAGGGTGCGCCTTGTATATTTCTTTGTTAACTAATTAATATATTTGTCACTTAGGTTAGTATCCTGGGTCTCTTTTTGTTCTTTTAAGGTCTTAGCTGTAGCTGAGGCTTTAGCCCCTAAACCGCGATTAAACCTCGCTATAGCGCGTTTAGCCTAGCTATGCCGTTCTTCTATAGTACGCTTGTATAACTGCAACTATTATATAGACAGGAGACTGATTGCCTAACTCAGGATAGATAAAATTGTGTTAGGGTCTTAAGGTAAAGTAATAAGAATGTATTAGAATTCTATCTATGAAGATCAGATGAAAATCGTCTGATTTTAGATTACAATATATGCTTGGCGCTAAGCCTAATAAGGTTAGCGCCGGCTGTAAGCGAATATCATTCTTGGCATGCATGCTGCAGTCTTGCTCTCACACTATGACAATTAATAATATTATTCTTTATATCTTTTAGTATTTCTTATATAAAAATATATTTTCGCTAGTTTTATCAAATTATATTAGAAATAAGTACTATTTTATTATTTATAGCTATATATATTAATAAAAAATAGTACCTTTTAAAGGGTTTTATTATTTTCTTTAAGTGTTTAAATATTTCCTAAAGCATTTTTAGAGTCTTAATAAAGTAATAATTTAATATTTAATACTTCTAAGTATTTAAACTTAAATTAAGGTTTAAGTTTTTTTCCTTTATATTGCCCTTTATATAAGTACTTTGATTAAATTACCTTTATAGCTTAAGGTATTAATTTCTTATTATTAAATAAAGTAAACTTATTCTATAATATTAATAGTATTATAATAATATTAATAAATATTCCTTTATTATTAAGATAATATAATAAGCTATTAATAAGATTTATATTATTAAAATAACAATAAATCTTCAAATCTATTGCAATAAGCTTTATAACTTGATAATATTATTTATTATTAAGCTTTTTAAGGCTTATAAAGCTCTTAAGATTCTTATAATTAATCTATACTTATATAATATATTATATGCCTTTTAAGTAATAATATTATTATTTAAGGACTTTTATAATAGCTAGTAGTTTTTAATTATATATTTTATAGTTTATTCTAATATTAATTATCTTTTATAATTAATATATTATTAGCTTATAGATATTATATTTATTAAGCTATAATATTATACTTAAAATATTGAAACTAGAAATATTAATTCTTAATTTAATTTATTTCTTTAAGTTAAAATATATTAAAGGAAATCTTTTTATAAAGCTATTATATAGCTATTTAAAAGCAATATTAGCTTTAAAAGTCTATATTATAAACTTTAGCTTATACTTATTACCTAATATTACTTTTAAATAAGCTAATTAATAATACAAATTTTATTGAATAATACTTAATAAAGCAATAATAACAATTTATAAAACTAAGAAAAACTTAGACTTCTTAATATATCTTAAAATATAATTATATTAATATTGTTAATACTTTCTTTAAATTTATTTTTATATTATTAATAAATATAATAAACCTAAAGAACTTTGAATAATTAATATTAAAATTATATTTATTTAAGTTAATAAAGAGCTAATACTTCTATAAGTATTTTAATATTTTTTAAATATATAACTAATAATTTTTTTTGAATTAAAATAATCTAAAATATTATTAAACTATATAATATAAAATATATTAATAAAGCCTATAAAGGCATAATCAATATATACTTAAAATATAGCAAATATATTAGTTAAGCTAAAAAATAAGATTATATACTTAAAATAGCTATATTGTATTCTAAAAATAGTTTTTATTTATTATTTTCTTTAAAATAAAGATAATAAAAGCTTTAGCTAAAAATATTAAATATTTAATTTAGTCTTTTGTTAATATTTTATTAATATATTAATAAAGCTTTAAGAATTTATTTTTAAATAATTTATAGATAAGTTTATATAATAAATCTTTTTTATTTAATTTAATAATATAGATATTTGCTTTAAAAAATAGCAATTTATTAATATTCTTTTTAAAAAAAATATTATTAAAGTCTTTAATCTATAGTAGGTAATAAAAAAGTAACTTTAGAATTATCTTTTAATTTAACTAAGTTTATAGTAGTAATTATAATAATATATATATATATATTTAATATCTAAGCTTTTATATAAATAAACTTAGCTTATTAAAAGTAAATTAATCTATATAATAGTATTACTATTCTTAAAATCTATAAAATTTAATAATATTATTGTTGTAATCCGACCTAGTATACTCATTTTGATATTGCTCGGTTAAACCTCGGTACAGCCGGCAAAACCTCGGCTTAACAACTCCCACTGTTGTAAACTGAAGCTCGATATAAGGACATGTTGGGAGCCGACGTATTAAAGCCTTAGCTTATAGTATTTAATATAAAATACTCGCTTTTCTTTATCTTTTCTTTTTTATCTTTAGTATTTTCGTTAATTAGGGCTCTACAAGAACAGTTTTATACTACTAAGCTAAATAAATAATCAGTATTATACTAAAAATCCTTAACTATTACGATATTTAAAAAACAACGTCGTAAAACAAAATCTCTTTTAAAACGTCGATAGTTTAGTCCGTTCCGATACTAAATTCTATAGCCCTAGCAGCTAGGTTTTATTTCGCTTAAACAGCAATCTATATTAATAAACCCGATATAATCTAAGCGTAAAACCAAGTTAAATCCAATGAGAGCTAGCTATTAGAAAAATAATCTAGTATTAATAAAAACTAACCGTTCGAAAAGCAATCTAATAAATTACGAATAATCGATTTTAAAAAATATATTATTAAAACAAAAAATCTTTATATTTATATAATAAATTAATATACTATTAGTAATATATTTTTCAATAATAAACGAGCTAGCTGCGCTCGAAAAGCTCGCTACTTATTTAAAAGAAAACTAAATTATTTAACTCGTTATTATATTAATTCTTTTTATATTTATTAAATTAATAGATTCTATATAAAATATTACTATAGTCGAGTAACTCGAAGTATATATTAAGGCTAACGGAGAATTAAAAGAACTATTAGTAATAATTAGAATACTACAATTATCTATAGACTATATTATATTAATAATATAAATAACCGAGAAACTAAAGAAAATCTATAACAATAAAAATAAAAAGATTATATTATTTAAAGAATAAAATTCGAAATGTATTAAAAAGCTAGTCGCTAATATAGCTATAAACAAGAAAAAAACAATTAAAGAATAAAATAACAAGTTATTACCTTAAACTAAACTACGAATAGTTTGATTTCCTAATTCTAAGTTATTTTCAAATAATAAAAATAGCAAAGTTAGCTATAATATATAAAAAACAAATATAATTTAGAAGCTCGAATTCAATTTTAACTATTATCGTTATACTGAAATTAGATTATTTATATTAACAATCGTTTTATTAATAATATAGCTAAATATATTTATATTTATTTTAAACTAAATACTTGTAATTCTATTGAAAATATAGATAAGTTCTTTAAATACTTAGATAAGTTCTATATAAATTAAGATAAAAAGAACAATAATAAACGTAAATACTACGATTTTAATTAGGGAAATCGCTTTTTTAAAGGATTTTAATTAAATTTTATTATACTAGTATTGGAACTAGAAAAAACAGATAAATAGATTATTAACGATTTAGAAAAAAAGATTAACTACTAGCTATATAATTATTTTATTAATAACTAGAATATAAAAAACTTATTAGTTTAATTTTATTATTATTTAGAAGCAATTAATAACGCTATTTGTAACTATAATTAAAATAGCAAATAACTAGTTCCTACTTAAAAGCTATAAACTATTCGTATTTTTATTTAAATAATAGCTTTTACTAGAATAATAATTTTTATTGTTTAGCTTATAAAAATAATAAGTTTAAGTTTATTACGTTATTAACCTTTTTTCAAATAAAAAAACAAAATAATAATTATTATATTAAATATTTGCTTTAAATATAATAAGATAAAATACTATACCTCTGAATATAAACCCGGAAAATTATTTTATAATCCTGCGAATATTAATAAAATCGATATTAATAATAATAAGCAAAAAGAATAGGAATACGCTAATGATTCCGAGTTTAAATCTAAAAAAAACTCGAGAAACGAATAATTTTTATCAATAACGCGGCTAGAAGTAATAAGATTAAAATATTATTATTAAATAGCTATAAACATTTTTAGAATAATTCTTTTATACTAAATTTTTTTATAGAAACTTATATTATATATAAATAAATAAAAATAAAAAAACTTATTGATACTAATATTACTAGTTATATTTTTATTAATATTGATTTTATATATTCTTTTTTAGAAAAGTTTAATATCATATTTATGCTTTTAAGTAAGCCTAAATTAATATAGATATATAATAAAGTTAACTATTGACTTATTATTTATACTTTTTATATAATATTAACTATCTAAGGAAAAACTATTTAGTTAATATTGTTTTTTATTATCCGATTAGGAATATATTTATTTATTATTAAATAATTTTAAATAAAAACTATTAAAGCTTTTTTCGATTATAATGCTTAGCGAATACGATATCTACTAGAAAATCTTAAATAAACTAATATCAAAGCTATACTTATAAACCGCTTATTATTATTTATTCTATTATAATAAACTATAGAGACGTTTATGCCTAAATTAAAAACGCTCCCGGCTTTAATAATAATTGAAGAAAAAACTATAGTTACGCCGGCGACGCGACTGGTAACAACGCCAATTCGGATTCTAAAAAGACTTATTCTATTAATAAAAAAGACTAGAATCGACTATTAGATATTAAAACTATTATAGCAGTATTTTTTGTAAATTATTTATTAACTAAAAAAAAAAACCGAAAAAATTTAGTTTTCTTAATATTAATAATAAAGCTTAATAGATATTTAGCTCGCTATAAACTATTTTAAAACTCAGAAAAACTAAATAAAATCTTTATTATATTATTTATTTAAAAAGAAATTAAAGCGAAACTTTCCGAATAATTATATAATATTTTTAATATATTCAATAAATAATAGTCTAAAGTTTTATTTAAATACCGAAGTTATAATTATAAAATCAATTTAACTAATAAAATAGAAAATTTGCTGTAATCAAAGCTATATAATATAAATTATTATTGTCTATAAAAAATAAAAGAATATTCAGATAATAACCTAGCTAAGGATTTTATTATTCTATTTAAAATATTATATATATTATCTATTTTATTTATATAAAAGAAAAATAATAGTCTACGCTTTTATATTAATTACTAGAAGCTTAATAATATTACGAAAAAAAACTATTATCTATTGCTATTAATCGAAAAAGCAATAGCTAGAATAGCTAAATATAAATATTTATTTAAGATTAATATTATATCGGCGTTTAATAGAATAAAAATAAATTTAAATAATAAAAAATATACTTTTTTTAAAATTTATTTCAGTATATATATATATAAAGTCTTGCCTTTTAGACTTTTAAACAGATCAGCGTTATAGTAAAACTATATTAATAAGTTTTACTAAGTTTTTTAGAGTTATTATTAATAGTAACAATATCGAAATAAACCCAGAAAAGATTAAAACTATTATATTATAGCGAATATCAATAACAATAAAGTAAGTCCAAAAATTTCTTAGCTTCTATAACTTTTATTGTAAATTTATAAAAAACTTCGGAAAAATAGCAAGAATATTAATTAATTTTATATATAAAAATATAAAATAGACATAGAGTTATAAAGCAGAAAAGTCGTTTAACGCATTAAAAAAAATAGTAATAAAAGCTTTAGTATTATATTATTTTGATTTAAGCTTAAAGTATATTCTAGAAACTAATTCTTTAGATAAAATCAATAGTAATATATTATTATAAAGAGATAATAAAAATTAGATATACTTAGTTATATTCTATAATAAGAATTTAGACCTAGCAGAGCAGAATTATAATATATATAATAAAAAGCTTTTAGCTATTATCTATGCTTTTGAATACTAGTAATTTAAACTAAAAACTATTAAGATTTTAATATAAATCTTAATTGATTATAAGAATTTTAAAACCTTTATAATAATTAAGAAACTATTTAAAAAACAAGTACAATAAGCTAAAATCTTGTTTTATTATAACTTTAAAATCTATTATTATACTAGCAAAAGCAATACTAAAACGGATATTTTAACTTGCCGAGGATATAAAAACTAAGAAAAACAAGAAAACTATTAAATTTTACTATTATTAAATAGGTTTAACCTCTTGTTATTATAAAAAAAAAACAGCCTTAAAACTTATTAGTATATAAGATTATTTAGCAGGCTAATAATATTAATAAAGACTATATTTGTTATTGAAAGGCTATTAAACGAAGAACAATCGATTATATTAATAATATTAGCCTTAAATATATAAAAAGCAAGCAACGAATACTATACCAATAAGATAAACTATAAATATTTTAATCTTAGATTATTTATTTTATTAAAAAGATTTATAATTAAAAACTAGTTGGCTATTTAGAAGTAAATAGAACCGCCAAAGTAATTAAACGATATTACTATTAGCCCGGAATAATAAAAATTATTAAGCAATATATTACTAACTATTATATTTACTGATAAGCAAAAGTATTTTATAATAAACTAAATAGTTTACTATATTTTTTATTAGTATTTTAGCAATGGTAGTAAGATCTCGGAATAAATTTTGTTACTAGTTTTCTAGAATATTAGAAAATAAATAGTATTTTGACTATTATATACCATTTTAATAAAAATAAAGACTATATACTAATACACTGCGACAAGCTAGGAATATTATTAGAAAAAACTATTTGTATTTTTATTCACGAAATTATTATTTAGTACAGACTATTGGATAATATAATATTAGACCGCGGACTTTAATTTATATTAATATTATAAAAATTATTATATATTAAATTTAATATTAATAATAATAAGTCAATAGCTTATTACTCTAAAACTAATAAATAAACTGAATAAGCTAATTAAAATATTAATATGTATCTAAGAACGTTTATTAACTATTATTAAAATAATTAAATAGATTTACTATTAATAGTAAAACTAGTCTATAGTAATTTCAAATTAACGGCTACTAAAATAACTTTATTCTTTATTAATTATAAATACTATTTTAGAATAAATTTCCGACTAGATAATATTCTATATAAAATACAATATAATTAATAGCTAGCTATTTAAACTACTAGTATTTTTAATAAAATATAAGCTATTCTAGAAAAAATATAGATTAGTATAAAAAAGACTTAAAACCGGATAGCCGAATATATTAATTGTCGCTGTAAAAACATTATATACAAAATCGGTAATTAGATATAACTTAATATAAAAAATATCCAAACTAGCTATCTTAATAAAAAATTAGATACTAAGTAGATTAAACTATTTAAAATTATAAAGAAAATCGGTTATTTATATAAATTAGACCTGCTTAGAATAATAAAATATTTTAAAATCTTCTATATTAAACTGCTTTATAAGGATTTAAACGATTCGCTATTAGAATAAAATAATCTAGAGCCTAAACTAATTATTGTTAATAAATAAAAAAAATACAAATTTGAGCGGATTTTAGCTTTTAAATACTTTTATAGATAAATACTATTTAAAATAAAATAGATAAACTAAAAATACGACGACAAGTAATATAAAACTAAGGATTTTAATAATTTATAAAATATTATCGACAACTACTATAAATAATATCTATGGTCGCTAGGTAGTTTTAAAGACAACTATTGTTTTAAACGGTATAAAAAGCTATTTCGAAAATAATATAAATATTTTACGCAGCTAATAATTTCGGACCGGTTTAAATTATTCAGAAATATAACTTTAATAATCGATAAAATTGCAATATAAATATTTTAATTATATATTAATTTGTATATTATATTTGTAAAGCTTACTATAAAACTATTATGTTAACGCTTATATTTTAACCTAATACGAACTAGCTCCGTACTTATTTTAGAAATATAAATATTTTATTTTTTTCTCTTTTTTTTATTTTTTTTATTTTACGCCGCTAGGAAAGCGGCGAGGATATTAATAAAAGGATTTATATAAATAACAAATACAGCTATAACGCTATATAGTATATTTTAAAAAATATCTCTATACTAGTATAATAATTAAACTAGTATTTTAGTAGTAAACTATAACAATAAACTAGTTTCTTTTCGAGTATATAATATAATAAATAATAGTTGCAAATACTTTTATAGGCAAGTTTATTATACTATTATCGCTATTTTTATTAAAACTAGTTCTAGACTTTTTTTCGCGGTATAAATATAAATATATTTTTTTTTCTCTTTATTATCGACGGCCTATATTAGCCCCGGGGCGGCGTCGCCGCTTCTATTAAAAAAGGCTTAAATAGAAAAAGAGCATTTAAGCGATTACAACGCTATATAATACGTTTTAAGAAGTATTTCTATATTAGTATAGACGATAAACTAACATCCTAATAGTATATTATAATAAAAACTAGTATTTCTAGTAAAAGTATAATAATATAGATAATAATTAAAAATAGTTATAATAATAAATAAAACTATATAAAAACTTAAAAGCTAGCTTATAAGGTATTATGATATATTATAAAATTATAATAAATTTAAAGGAAAAAAATACTATTATAATCCGACCTAGTATACTTATTTTAATATTATTTAGTTAAACTTCGGTATAGCCGGCAAAACCTCAACTTAACAACTTTTACTATTATAATATAATAAATTCCTAGAGCAACTAAAATCTTATTTCCTATATATAAAAACCCGCTATTATAACCGATAGAAAATATTATTCGCGGTCAATTTTAGTATATTTTCGTAGTACTAAATACTGTAATATAACTTACTAGCTAAAGTCCTCTTAATAATATACTCTTTAGAGAATAAAGTGATTTGCTTATAAAGACTATACTTATAACTTCTTAGGGTCTTAGGGGTTATAGTGGTAATATAGTAAGCTACTTGATAAAGGGGTCAAAAAATGAGAAAACACGAAACGCGAAAATCGCGGAAAAGTGTCCGATTTTTTTAGCGTAGGAACTGTATGTCCAGTTGCCGTTCTACATCCACCGGCCGCTGCTCTGAACGTCCTACGAAAAAGTGTGTCACTGCGGTTTCCACCACGGGCTCAACAAGGCAATTGAATGGCTCATAGTGGGACTAACGCTTATTCTGGCTTCGTTCCAGCACTGCTTGATTCTTTTGGGACCTTTCGCGACGCAAAGATGAGGTCGACGCTTGCTGTAAAGCAAAAAACCTAAGTATCCAGACGACAATGTCATTTGAACGCCTTCACCATATCAATTCTTCCCACGATAGCCTTCCAAGTCCTAGCTCTCTCTCACCAGCATCGTATGATGGAACGCCCAACTCAATGAACGAAGAGTACGAGCTGGCAGACATTGATAGGAAGAGCAAACAGAAGGACCTAGATAAGCCCAATGGTTATGGCGATGTTGACGCCTTCGATGGGTATCTTAGCGACGATGCGGCTACCTTATGTGAAGAGAAGCCTCGCAGAGGCAGCGCATCTACGGTTCAGAGCTTCGTGCTGTATACACCTGATGAGGAGCGAGCAGTGGTAAAGACGCTGGACCGTAGACTCGTTTTATTTGTAGCATTTCTATACATGCTGTCATTCCTTGATCGGTCCAGTATGTCTCCCAGGATACAGTGATGCTCCGGATGTCAAATATGCTGATGAACATTAAGACATTGGAAATGCGAAGATAGCAGGGATGTACCATGATCTACACTTGAGTTCTGATCAATTTGAATGGCTGTTACGAGCCTTCTATATATCATATATTGCTTTCGAGTGGATGACTCTGTTGTGGAAGGTCTTTCCTCCTCACATATACCGTAAGTGCCATGCAACTTCGGTACCTAAGACATGAGGGCTAATGCATCTCAGTGGCACTTTCCGTGGCGTCCTGGGGCATTATCGCCTCTTTACAAGCTCTAACTTTTTCTTTCTGGTCCATGTTGTTTCTTCGCGTGTGCTTGGGAATTGGAGAGGCCGCATTCGTTGGCATTCCCTTTTATCTATCTATGTTCTTCAAGCGGGAGGAGCTGGCACTCCGGACTGGATTGTTCATCTCTGCAGCACCGCTGGCGACTGCCATTGCCGGCACGCTTGCCTGGATCCTTACCAGGCTTGGGGATGAGCTACCTATTGCGTCTTGGCGACTCCTGTTCTTGCTTGAAGGGTTCCCAAGTGCAATCGTGGCTGTTTTTGTATGGATGAATATCCCTGATGAGCCTGGTAGAACCAAATTTCTCAGTGTACGACAACGCAAAGTCGCTAAGCTACGATTACGCAGGGATGAGGACCTCAAGACTACTGGACAGAAGGGCTTGCAATGGAGGGAGATCGGCCGCACTCTAATTGATCCTAAAGCGTATCTGATGGCAGCTATGATGTTTTGCTGCAACGTAGCATTTAGCTCACTGCCTATATTTCTGCCCACAATCATCGAGGAAATGGGCTACTCCACCATAAGGTCGCAGGCTCTATCAGCACCGCCATACTTCGTTGCCTTTGCCACAGTCCTCCTGACCGCCTTTTTGTCGGACTTCTGCCGTGCAAGAAGTCCCTTCATCATATTTCACGCCCTGTTAGCTGCACTAGGGTACGGTACAATGGCAGTTGCTGGCATCCATCGAGCTGGACCATTCGTTCGATACATTGGTGTCTATCCTGCCGCCATGGGCTTCTTTAGTGCTGTCACTATGATCATCACTTGGGCTCTCAACAATCAGCGACATGATTCCGGCAAAGCCGCGGGCCTATCAATTATTCAATACATTGGTCAACTAGGTCCACTGCTTGGTGTACATTTGTATCCTGACAGCGATCACCCTTACTACGTCCGAGGTATGGCAACTTGCGCAGGGTTCATGGGAATAGTAGCCGTGTTAGCCATTGCGATGAGACTGATTCTGGTCTCCAAGAATCGACGAATGAAAAGAGTTCCAAGAAGCGACGCAGGGGAGGATGATGGATTTCTTGGCTCAAGCGATTCAGAGAAGCCTTTCATCTTCATGTTGTAGTGTATTTTGCCTACAATAATCAGGATTCACACTTTCCAACGCGTCTACCGTCATCGAACAGTAGCCCCTTTGAGACTTTTGACTGTACAAGTACCACCCTGTTTTGTTTTTAGCATACCGAGTGGCTTTATCTCCCCAATTAACATCTCAACGCCTCCCGCATCAAAGCCTACCTGGCCCTCCTGAGTTGTGGTGAAACCAGGTTGTAAGGTCTCGAAGACCTTCTTTTTCGGATTGAGCTGACCTTCTGGCTCACCCTCCCATCCATCGAAGTAGACCCGCTCTCCTGCGTTGGCCCCATCTGGGGGATCAACCAGTTCAACGGGTCCCTTATGGTCATCGACCTCACCTTCCTTTAATCGCGGCGACGCGGCAAGAACCATAGCTGCGGATTGGATGCCCCTCATTGTCACTGGCTTGAGATTGCAAACAGCGATGATTTTCCGGCCTTGCATCTCTTCGAGCGGCACTAATCCATTCAAGCCGGAGCAAACAGTTCGGACTACCTGGCCTTCGAATTCTGAAGTATTCTCGGTGTTGGCAGCATCGCCGCATGCAATCGTTGAAACGTACAATGAATCTGCATCTGGATGAGGAACAGCTTTGAGGACATGACCTACACGAAGGTCTATTAGGCGTGGCGACAGAGGCGCAGGAGCTGGTGCGGCTTTAGCTTGCTTGGGTCCCTTAGCTTTTTTCTCCTTTTTCATCGAGGGTTTGTTGGCATGATATGATTCGTCGGTAGTTCCTTGTGTGGATGGAGCTGCTTGCTTGTTACCATCGTCCTTGCTCTTCCCAATTGGTAGTTCTGTGCTGGCAGTAGCAGCGGCAGCCTTCTCTTTCTTCTTTCGCTCTTTCTCTGCTTTAGCATCCAATGGCTTATGTACGAATTTGACATCATTGGGATCTATGTCCACTTTCTCGTCCGATTTGAGTTGTAGTCCGAACATTGGTGCATTCTGCACCAAGTCGATATGTCGTACGATATGATGAAAGCCATTTTCGCCTGTACGCTCCTCAGGTGTCCATTCCTCAACTGCTGGACCCAGTCGATGATACAATGCTAAGTCTGCGATTGAAGCTTTGCTGCCGAGTAATGTGGTGTGTGTAGACAGGTGGACATTGAGCGAACCAAGACGCTCTAAACGTTTGGCTTCGTCGTCTCCGGGCGAGGACAGGTGGGAGGAAGTACTAAGCCACTGCGATATTTCGACCTTTTCATTATCTGTATACGAGGTATTTGGGTAGAGTTTCTGCGACAGCGGGACTAGATCGGACTCTTCGACTGAGGAAGAGACAACAGAAGGGAATGAAGCATGCAGGAAGTCTATAAACTTGGTGAAGGATGCGCTTGACATGGCGGTCTGAACTGGCATTGAGAGATGAGATGGATTAACGTTCTTATATCTGCCGAAGAATATCCATCGAATGGTAAGGCATAAACGTGATGTGACCAAGGAGAAAGCCACTATGATTTCAGGAAAGACTTGGTGGCAGCATACTCTATGGCTTACGACTGGATCGAAGCAACATAATGAAGTCAAGTCTATGTATTGATATGAGATTCTACGGTTAGGGCTAAGCTAGCCTCTCCTGATCACAACACGTCCTTGACAGCAGTCATCAGTAGCTAATCAATAGCTAATCAATGGTCTTGTCACCACGAATCAGAGGTTGAGCAATTTTGGCCTCCTAAAGGCAATTTTTATGCTTCACTAACTTGATGCATGAAAAGTTTCTTGAAGTACCTGTATTGAGAGCCAGATGAGAACTTGTTGCAGAGGCCATTCCCATTACAAGTATGTGTTCATCACTCTAATGATTCTGGTGATTCTGGTGACTGTCTAAAGCTGCTTTATAACCAAGTGTCTGGCTATTGAGCTTTTCAATGGATCAAAGCAATCACTCTGAATTTTTGCCAATTTTCGAAACTCTTTCCTTCCTTGTGCTTTGTATATGTAATCTAATTTGGTGTATACCGATTGAAAGCACTGGGAAGACACAGCCAGTATACCCATATGTGCACATGATAACCTTTGTCAGCAGGAGAACCTGCCATAACTGTGTTCAAAATGGTGTTCGGATAAATTGCGTCCGTGAGGTGTTCAGACTTTTGTTCCATGGTAGCCAACCAGTGGCTATTCCGAGATCTTTGTACCCACGATTTGCTTCCTTTTTTTTCTCCCTCCAGCGATATGTCGTTGATAGATCATGCTAAGCAATGATTTTGGCGAACGCTTTCCGCCCTCGTGTTTATGCATGACCAAAAGAAGGTCAATTGTATCCTCGCAGCAAAGTCTCCGTGTAGAAGAAAAGGATTCCGAGGTCGTGGCCATACAATCTGCAGTATTGCTGTTAAGCTTATCGACAGCCAATTGGGCAAACGATCGTCTAAGTCAAACATTGACTGACGCTCCACCGAAAATTGACTGATCATTGGCCAATGCTGCATTACGCATGGGAAAGTTTATCTGCCTATCGAACCATGTAGTGGACTCTTCAGTCTGCGCTTGCAATGATAGGTTTTCCTTAGGTGTATCTACGTCCGGTGACTGTAGGAATAAAGGGCTCCTTTGCTGAGTCCAGAGCGGATTTTAAAGCTCATCTTCATATATTTCAAAGCTTTGGACATTGCAAGTTTGCCGGCTTTTTGCATTTTTGTGTGCTGTGGGAGCAATTTCCACTTCCTGAGGTCGAACAAACATAGGGTGCGTAGCGTACCATTGGGCAGGAATAGTCTCGTCTGCTAAGACTACTGTTTTACTTGGGGGTACTGAAGGCTCATCCTGGCTCGCAAATGGAGCAGCCGGATCCACTTGATCGGAGTCGTGTGGTGGCTCTTCTGAGGTGAAGATAGTCAAGCTCCCTTCGCTGTCAATCAAATCATCTAGCCCCTCACCATCGCCACGGTAGGCCTGTAAGATTAGCGGGGGGCCTTTCATTTGCAATCGGTGAACTTTCTTTTGGCGAGGCTTCATATTGTTACGAAGCTGTGGCGGCACACTCTGTCCAAAGGCAAAGCTGGCTGGCTGGAGTGGCTGCAACAAAGACGGTTTCACCTGAACGTCCTGCTTTGTATCGTTCGCTCTGGTTGAGCGTTGGGGCTGAACGATACTCTCCTCGTAATGGCGCCAATATTTTCGACCCCGAGCACCCCGTTCTATTCGATACACATCTATACCCTCTGGTCTTAGGATAGTCCAGTCTTTTCTGTCGTTGACTTCGACTTGGGACCCAAAAAATTCTTGCAAGCCTTTTTGTAAGTGGTCATACCGGTTTGCGATCCACTTAATAGACTCAGTGTCGTCGTTATCGTTATGTACCAGGAGACCACTGTCAGAGAGCTCGTCTATGGCTTTCTGCCAAGACAAAGGTAGTGTGTCACTTGTAAAAGGCGCCCCTTTCTGCAGGCGAAACAACAAGCGATCATGATCCGTCAAATTGTTCCAGTCGATGGGTCGGATACCCGCTAAACCAACATCTACCGGCAAAGTCTCGACTCCAAGAGCAGATGGAATGCGGAAAGGCAACGTATAAGGTACAGGCTCTCCAGGCGCAGTGCTGTGCGAATGACCAAATAGTAATAGTTCTGGACTTCCTTTGACTTGCGAGGGAGACTTCTGTAGCTGCAACGTTCTAGAAGCAGGAGAAGCTTGCATTTTGAGGACTTTCGCAGCGTGGATAGGTCTCAAAATCTCATCTGAAGGGTGGAAACGAACACTATAATTGGGATGATGGTCTTTGAGATGTACCCGAGATGAGCGGCGGTGACCGGCGTTTGGCTCTTGATGCGGAGCGCTGAGACTCACAACGTGTGGATCAACGAAAGAAGTCTGCTCCCCTGGATCCGTTAGATTGGCTGGGGTTTCATTTCTCGTGATTTTGATGCTATCTTTAATAGATTTGGCAGAAGACGCTTTCTGCTGCGCAATGTTAGACTTTTATTGAGGAAGCTTCTGGCGTAGCTACCTTAAAATCATGTGCTGCTTTAAATCTAGTCCTGAGTTTCTTTGCGACTCTACTAGGTCGCGTGACTGCATCAATGGGATGGTGCGATTGATCGTAGCTCAATGCCCCTAATTGACGTGGTCGACTCGATCGGCGAGGGCTGTAGACAGCGTCGTCTTCTGACATAGTGCTGTGGGCTACTAATTCTCAACCGAAATGAGAAACGAGGTAGGTTTGCAGCCAATTAGATGAACACAGGGTTAAAAGGAGGTTCAAGTCTGTCAACTGTAGGACAGGTTTGGAGGTGAGTTGTAGTAATCGCACCGAAAAGAAGATTCCAATATGCCGCTTGAGGAATCCCAGACAAACCACGTTTACTTTACCTTGCTTATCAGTGTGACGAGAATTTTGGAGAACCAAAGGCCCAAGCGGTCCCCAACGTTTTGTTCCTAGAGCATGGCGAATGTCGATTTGGACGGGCAAGCGCTGATGATGTAAATGATGAAGATTGTCACTGTGAACGTCACAGGTGATGGGAGGTGGATGAGTGAAGTAATTCATCCATGCATTCGGTTGTGCAAGGTCTTGGCATACAATGCTCGCCTTTTAGAAGCATATTGGCCTTTCTTTTGCGTTTGCAAGCCGTCAATAGAAATAGATAGACTTTAATGTAGTGAACGTACAGATCGTTTCCTCAAGCAACCCTAGAACGCCAACGCTCTCATAGCATCATGACCTTGGGTGCTTGCAAAGCAGAAACCAAGGGACAAGCCTAGCAGTCGTCCCTGCTATTGTCTATCGTAAAACTGAAACAACAGCAATTATCAAGCCCTCGTAGTCCTAACTGTTCTTCTGATTGCGGTCATGTCAATTTGGATACTCTCTTCATCTGACCCGTCATCAACTTCGATAAAATTGACCTGCTTCAACTCTGGGTTGCCAATTTTGGGACTGACAGACACTTCCATCGACTTCTCTTCCATTGAATCAGTCGGCGGTGTGACTTCGCCCACCAGAGTCATTTCATCTTCCTTTTCGAGTTCTTTTGCCCTCCTAGCCTCTTCTTCGTTCCTGAACTTGTCAACCTCCTTCAACGCAATTCCCCTACAGTTTATGAAACGTTTCTTTGTGCTCTCGATCTCCGCGTGGCAGTCACCATCGCGCAAGAACTGGTGAGCGCCTCGTTCACAAAGATTCTGGGCTTCTTCTAGGTCTCGATCGGCTTCCTCAAAGCACTTCGTCTCACTGCTTCCTGACTGTCTGCCCAGCTTTGCTCTTGCATTCATTATCATCTTTGGATCCAAGATGAGTCCCTCCATCCTATCGCTGGATCTATCGTATGTGGGTGCTGAAGCCATGCCCATACTAGCCATGCGAAGTTTCATTGTAGCAGCGTTCTTGCCTTTTCTCAAATTGTTGCGAGCAGTTGCGATGTTCTTGACAAGAGCCTCAAACATCTCTTGGATCTCGGAATCTGCTCGAGTCAGCTTTCGTTTTGAGAGACGGGTTGAACCATACCGTAAAAAACGATGACCATGCTTTTAGTGCGGTAACGGCAGTGGTTTGAAGGTGCGCCAGAAAGTTCGGAGCCAGCTCGACGTTTACGGCGGATGTCCTGAGAGCCAGGTGGGTTTCGTTTACTAGGAGTTTCGGCTTCGGTAGGCTGGATTTCAGGAGCCTTTGTTGGGACTGTAGGTAGGTCTATGTTCATGGCAGAGAGAGCAGTAGTTTCGATGTCCTTCTCGGGCCGCAAAGATTCAGTGGAATCATGCCGCTTTTTCCTCATTAACTTGACTTCCCCGTGCTGAGTGATACGGGTAAACCGTTCATATTGGATCTCGCATTTCAATATCAAGTCGTCAAGTCTAATCAGCCATTGCGGGACGTTATCGGCAAGATAACTGAAAGATTGGACCGTATCCATCGTGAGGGGTAAGAATTCGCGGTTAGGAAATAAGGTACAGCAGAGATAGAATCCACGGTGTCAATGAAAACAGCGTCACAATCATAACATGTCGTTAGGTCATTATTGAGTCTGGGTTCATGAGCGGTCGTGTGGGTCGAAGTCGTGAAGGGTTTCGCAAGCAAGGGTCAAACGAATTGGTGACCAATATGTTTCTTAT
Organism: Bacidia rubella; assembly: GCA_032158265.1. Taxonomy (NCBI): domain Eukaryota; kingdom Fungi; phylum Ascomycota; class Lecanoromycetes; order Lecanorales; family Ramalinaceae; genus Bacidia; species Bacidia rubella. The sequence continues at coordinate 1,095,588 of JAVTIF010000006.1, read as the reverse complement.
TCAGCCGACATCGAAGGGCGAACCATCCAAGCATTTTCGTTCTTCGCAATGATTACGGTAATGGGCGTACGAGGTGAGGAGGAGGAGAAGCACAGGGAGAATGACCAATAATGGACCACGAGGAGGGCGACCCGGGGGTATTAGTCAGCAGTGCGCTAAGGGTTGCGGATATGCCTATATGTAGGACTTCCATCGAGCGTGCAGCTCGTAACCCTAGATACTGGTTACTTATTAGTTGGCAGCGCGCTTGGCCCCTGCGCTGATCCTTCCACTCTGAACATAAACGGATTTAGCTTGGCCAAAGCTGATTTGCCCATGAACGCCTCTGCATTACTCTGACACGCTGGCTGATTCGGCGGGGAAAGTCCGTCACCGGCGTGAATCCTTAACTACCCCTCGTGCTGATCGCTCCCACGTGAATGTCAGGCAAGGACGCTCTCAATTGAGACCCGTTACGACCAGGAGCAGCATATCCTCACAACGAAGCCTTATCTATTAACGCTGTCGGTAGCTCTGCAAGTGCACGCGAAGTCTTGGGCGACGAGACCAATCTGACAGCGGAGTGATTGAAAACGGAGGAGCACTGGCAGCCATTTACGAAATCACGCGTTAGCGTACGAGCGTGCATAAAGGAATCTACTAAGCATGCCACCTCATCAAATTATATGATTGAGTGGTTGATTTAACGCGCTAAAGGGATTGTCGAGCAATAGCAGTATTGTGCCCCACACACCCTTCCCACGGTTGCGGTCAGGTCACTCTCTGTTTCCTTACCAACAAATATGGCGGAGGCTCGAAGTTCAGAGAACATATGTCAGCTGTGACGGCCGGGAGCCAATCGGCCCGCCGTGGCGCGTATAGTGGGGCCAGCTTCTTCTTTCATCGAGCGTTGATCCTGTTTAGTTTATCAAATGGCTTTAAAAGTCATCTATAGCAAAAGAAGATACGGGTCCAATTGATTCCGTCGATCGTTCGAGCTTTCCCTAGACCTTCCAGAAAGCTATGTTGGAAACCCCATGATCCCATTGTAGAGCCTTTACATTGGAGGTTATAGATGGTAGAGTGAGGTGAACGCCACGACTCAACGTAGAAACAACTGCATATTTCACTGTCAACTATGCACAAAAAGGTGGCTTCGGGAGGCCCTGTAGCTGGTCAGAACATTGATTCATTTCGAATTCTGGGCCTAAGCCGTCAATGCTGCCATGAAACATCAACCCTCTGCCGGGCAACCGCCCAAATAGGCTCTATTTGCCGTAGCTTTAATTGAGATGTTTGGCGCTTCTATGACTGCAATTGTCATTGCCATTTGATGTGCGTGGCAGTTCACCGTTGCTCCGTTGTCCAGAAATTGCCAGCTGTCTTTGTGGACATCTCAAAACCGACGTTCCACCCACATTGCGAGTTCCCGTTCGTACATCTCGGAACGCGCCAAGCTCGTTCAGCAGTATAATCATAAAGTAGATGGCTGACTCCCCAGTGCTAGATTTCTGTGCGATCATTGTCCATCTGAGGTTGTTACTTACCACGGCCAAAGTGGTCCATTCATTGCCCACCGCAGAGGACTGGCTCCCTCGTAGAGCCTGTGCTGGTGGTAAAATACTGCTTCGTATATCTGCTGTAGGTAACTACCAGGATCTCAGGCAAGCCTTCAAGCAACCCATCAGCCAGTTGTCGCAGATATAGGATTTTACTCACGTAAGGAAGAGAATCAGCCACAGTACCAGTCGAGATCTTGGAAGTAGAGCGTGAACGAGGCTGCTGTGAGAGCTCTATGCCCCAAGGAAACCCAAGATGCCCTTTCCACCTTTGCCCCCTGATCGTCCTCTTCTTGCTTCTTCTTCGATCCACGTCGTCAAGAAGTTCCTGTCCTTCAACTCATCGTCCCTCATTAAGCGTGTTTCCATCTGAGCCTCTTGTCCACTGAATGCAAGCAAGGTAGGTATACTCGAAATACCGTACCGTCTGGCCAAATCCCCTATCATTGGGTTGTCGAATTCGATTTCAGCGTAGCCAACGCCGCCCAAATGCTCAGCGACCCCATCTTCTTCGATCATTTTGCGAATCATAGGCGATATGACTCGGCATGATGGGCACCACGAAGCCGTCCAGAAGGTAATCAAGCAGGTTCGAGAGGACGCAGAGAGACTGTTCAGGGAGTCGAACTCGGAAGAGTGGCGTACACTGGAAACGTTAGATGACTAGCTTTAAGAAACCTTGGTCGCAAGCGAATGGCCTGGCTCACGTTTCATAAACTCGATTCTTGAAAGTACTAGTAGTAGACCAAGAACGTACGCCAACTATCAGTCTGGTAGATACGATGCTGGAGACCGCGCGTGTCGGAAACCGTGTGGAGAGCATATCATTGCGCTTTGCACGCGCAAAGGTTATTCAGCACGCTCGAGGAATAATTTATCAAGCGAAAGGTGACAGGGGCGTGCGTCATATTGGGATTTTTGCAAAGACATTATTGCTGGGAGCCAATTGAAGAAGGGGCCATTTCGGCCCGTCTTTAGGGACGAATGGCGTATTTGATCGATCCTCTGAGCTACTAACCATCCGTCTCGACAGCTTCTTGCGTCGATCGAACTGTACATTCATCAAGTAGAATGGGGCTCCTTTTCGCCAATGTCAGTCTTGACGAGATTCAGGAACTCGCGTTTTCTGACCGCAAGCCTCGGACGACGTTTGCATCTCGCCCCTCCATACTTGTTAGGTGAGTACTGCTGCCGCTTGTTTCTACCAAAACTTTAAGTAGTACTTCTACATTGGCCACCTTGCTCATTATGTTTGCGTTAAGTCGACTGCTCAATTTGACAGGCAGGCTGAAGAGACTTTCATTGTCATTTTCGAGTACATTTACTGATCCTTCAAACTCTCAGATGACCATTATACCCCTCGATTCGCCTACTTGACGCCCGCTCAGGCCCAGGAGAAGCAAGCCCGGGCCGTTAAACACCTACAGAATTGTAATCTCTGTCCACGACGTTGCGGGGTGAATCGCTACAAGAGGAGTGGGTATTGTCTTATCTCGGCCCAAAAAGTAACCGTTGCGACGATCGGCCCTCACTTCGGCGAGGAGCCAAGCATTCAAGGTCATAGGGGAAGCGGATCAATCTTCTTCTCTGGATGTAATCTACGTTGCGTCTTTTGCCAAAACCACGATATCGCCCATCAGACGAATGGCCAAGACCTCACCCCTGAACAGCTTGCCGAATACTGCATTAGATTGCAGGAATACGGAGCACATAACATCAATTTCGTGACACCCGAGCATGTTTCTTCACAGGTGGTCATGACGATCCTTTGCGCAAAAGATTTGGGCTTGCATATACCCATTATTTACAATACCTCTGCCTATGACTCAGAGGAGTCACTGGACCTCTTGGATGGACTTGTTGACATCTATCTCCCAGACTTCAAATTGTGGGAGCCGGAAAGCAGCAAACGGTTACTGAAGGCAGGCGACTATGCCGAGACGGCACGGAGGAGCATCCGATCAATGTTCGATCAAGTAGGGGACCTATGCTTCAGCAGTGATGGGATAGCAAAGAAAGGGGTTCTTCTCAGACATTTAGTAATGCCAGGAAGGCAGGAAGAAGGCACGAAGATCATGCAATGGGTTGCGGAACATGTCTCGAGGGATCTCTTCGTCAATATCATGGAACAGTATCATCCCGGTGCCCACGTTGGGAGACCCACGAGGTCTAATAGATCGTCATCAAATGCTCAGTTAGAACGTCAGCCAGAGTTTAAGGCGAAGGATTCTGCTCAAGCCCGCGCAGTTCGATATGCAGACGTCAATCGACCTGTGGATGAAGTGGAGACCTTAACGGTGAGACGAAGTGCTGAGAGCTTTGGACTGTGGCGATTCAGCGATCCGCCAAGGCACGGGGGCTTCAACCTTTAATATATGTGCTCTGTTGGGCATCCCCAAGTCCACAATTCAATGTTAAGAGCCGTGTTATGTCTCGAAACAGCCGATAGATTACATCATTACTGTGGTTATAGGTCACGTCGACTTCAGCAAGAGACTGTGCAGGTAAAGTGTTTTCAAATTTTTGCTCGAGATGGCAAATACTCAGAAGGACAAGCAAGGGTAAGATATTCTTGGGCGCTTCTTGATGCCAAGACATGAAGTGGAGTCAGGGTCCACCCCGCCATGAGCTGTTGTGATCAGTCCCATTCTCTGCAACGAAAGACCTGCTGATTGCGCGAAAAGGTTGTTGTTCTTGCTCTGGGTTGATCAACAAACGAAGTGCATGTGGCCGTGTATTGCATTTCATTCGACGAGGCAGCCCCCACTCAATGATGTAGTCCACGAAGCACGTCATCCGGCAAAAGTCAGATCAAGGTGTCGATTACTGCCATAGTCTGTGGAGGAATGACAAATCCTCCACACTGATCAGTAAGACAACCAATGACAGTGATAACCGTGTTTGTGGAGGTCCACCTCCGAACCTAGATGAGAAGTGGTTACCGGTATGTTCCTGTCATGCAGAGCGTTTCCTCAAAGCTTGACGTTACCCATGCCCTTAAATAGCTTCGTGCATGGGTGCAATTCATTTTATAAATACTAAAGGATACGTGCTGTTCTCAAGTTGTCTGTGTTCTTGGGCCATCTCAATCTTCCCCATCTCCTTGTTTGTGTACATTCTTGAGTACAATGGCCAACCAGATGGGCACTGGCCCAACCCCTATCATTGATATTCGTCAGCATCGGCTAGAAATCTCCTTACAAGACCAAGTTCTGGAATCACTGAACCCAAAGGATGGTCAAGAGAAGACGCTGCCGACCTTACTTCTGTATGATTCAATAGGCCTCAAGCTCTTTGAAGAGATTACTTTCCTAAGCGAATATTACTTGACCCCGAGTGAAATCGAGATTCTGGAGAGTTGGGCCGTTGAGTTAACAAACCATTTGCGACCAGGCTCCATTTTGGTCGAATTAGGCAGCGGGTAATGTCAGCCGTTACCGAACCGGATCATTGTTCTTTCAAAGAGCAGCATTGTCAAGCACTTCATGGCCTACTAATCTTTGCTTTTAGAAACCTTCGAAAAGTGAAAATCCTTTTGGATGCATTTGAACGTGGCCAAAAGCCAATTAGCTATTTCGCCCTTGACTTGTCGGAGGCGGAATTAAAGCGGACATTGAATGCCGTCGAAGGACAGTATCGGTTTGTCCGGTGCCACGGATTGCTTGGTACCTACGACGAGGGCCTTGCATGGCTTCAAAAGCCTGACCAGCAGGAGAAACCGAAATCAATCTTATGGCTGGGTTCGTCGATTGGCAACTACAGTCGCAGCGATGCGGCGATGTTTTTACGAGACGTTGCTAGTGTTCTGGGTCAGGACGACACAATCATCATTGGCATTGATGGTTGCCAGGATGGAAAGAGGGTTTTCCATGGTAGGTTTGCCTTTGAGGTCCCGTCATTTCTCATTCCGATGTTCTGTTTACCCAATCTCCATAATTTCGCTCCCAAAGTATGTTAACTTAGGAGGTGTATGGTAGCCTACAATGATGCTCGGGGAAAAACGCATGAGTTCATCAAGAATGGATTGAATAACGCCAACCAAATTTTCGGCAAGCAACTGTTTAACACTATTGACTGGGACGTTGCTGGAGAATACGACTCTCAAGGTGGGCGTCATCAAGCCTTTCTTGTTCCCAACCGCGATGTCTCAGTCGAAGGTGTCCAGCTTAGAGCTGGAGAAAAGATTCGCGTAGAGCAGAGCAACAAGTATTGTGCTTCAGAGATTAGGACTCTCTTTGAAGCCGCGAATGTATATCTAGTTGGGAAATACAGTAATAAGGCCAATGATTACAGTAAGTGTCGGGAGAGATCTTCCGATGACGATTTGATTACATCTCTGCCAAGCACACGTATGGTTAACTTCTTACGGGGGAAAAAACTTTCCTTCGTGTTCTACTTTACCAGCTCTTGACTTGAACGACCCAAGATTGTTTCAAATTTATCAGCGCTGAAAATGGTTCCAGATGTCCACGTTGTAGCCAAACAACCGATAGCCAAACAACCGACTGCATTTCCCAGCAAACCAGAGGACTATGCACCACGCCCGGTTCCCTCATTGGCCGAGTTCGAGCGCTTATGGTCAGTCTGGGATTTCGTCACAAGGCGGATGATCCCTCAGGACGAGCTTTTATCGCAGCCGATACGGCTGAGGAATCCCTGCCTCTTCTATCTGGGCCACATCCCAGCATTCCTGGATTTGCACTTGTCGCGAGCCACTGGGAGCTCGCCTACAGTCCCAGCTTCATTTCACGTATGGTTCGAACGCGGAATTGATCCAGAGTAAGCATGACAACGGAGACATTATCTCATGACCTGGGATGAGAATGCGTCAAGAAACCCTGATTATGGAGCAAAAAGCTCTTTAGACATGTCTCGCGCCTCCAATATCTCCTCCAAAGAGCATAACTGACTCTGAGACCATTGCAGTGTCGACGACCCGCGGAAATGCCATGCTCATAGCCATATGCCCGAAAGCTGGCCGGCGCTAGATGAGATTGACGATTATCAAAACCGCGTGAGGCAGAGAACCAGATCTTTATTTCATACAGAAGATTTTCACTCAAATCGGAATCTGGGCAGGGTGTTGTGGATGTGCTTCGAACATGAAGCCATGCATCTCGAAACTCTTCTATACATGCTGATCCAGAGCGACACAACGGTTGCCCCTACTGAGTACCACCCGGATTTTGAGGGGCTTGCGAAACAAGCTGAGCTGGATGCTGTACCAAATCAATGGGTTCACATACCCGCAATGGATATCAACATTGGGATGAATGACGCCGAGGATGGCGAGAGCTCCAACCGTTTCTTTGGATGGGACATTGAAAAACCGAGACGCAACATCCATGTGCACGCATTTGAGTCCACGGCGAGGCCGCTCACCAATGGAGAATTTGCCCTTTTCCTCGAGCAGAGTTGCAGTGAAGGAATACCAGTCTCTTGGATGGAAAGAGCAAGTGAAGGGAATGTCAACGGGACTACCACTTCTGATGGCCTCACAAACCACAAGGCTGAAGCTAACGTACGGCCTACTGATGCATATTTGGACGGAAAGTTTGTTCGAACAGTATTCGGTCCAGTGTCGCTGAGACTAGCTCTCCACTGGCCTGTCTCCGCTTCTTACGATCTACTCAGTCGATGCGCAAAATGGATGGGGGGCCGAAGTAAGTGTGGTCACGGAACTCTTTCCTATTCATTATCAAACTAGGTCCCAAGGCCTTGCTTGGGAGGCAGGAAGCTCTCTAAATTTGACTCGCTACTCCTATATATAAGTACAACTAACTTCGGAATCAATGCAGTACCGACACGCGAAGAGCTGCAGTCATTCTATCAGTATGCCGAGATGCACAAAGAGAAAGAGTTGGCTGGGATTCTCGAGAGAAAGATAGCTGCGGTCAATGGGTTGGTCTTCTTGAATGATCAAATCACTTGAACGAGCTACAACGTTAATGTGATGATAGCCATCTTTCAAACGATGGGGTAGAGATATCTCCTCCACACAACACTTCTCTAAACGGCGTCGAGAGCTTCGCTGAGGCTCTTGAACTAAGTGAACTCTTCGTTGGCCTGGAGGGCTGTAACGTTGGCTTTAAAAACTTTCATCCGACGCCGGTGACCCTGCGAGGGAACCAATTTGGGGGCAGAGGCGATTTTGGGGGCCTTTGGGAGTGGACATCATCTGTTCTTGAGAGTCACGAAGGCTTCGAGCCTGGGAAACTGTACCCAGCTTACACTGGTACCTAGCCTTCCAATCCCATAGCTACTACTGCGGGTGCTAATCACGTGTAGCCGATTTCTTCGATGGTAAACATAACATTTTGCTTGGAGGGTAACGCGCTTGATAAGTCTACGGTCGTTAGCAGAAGCTAATGACGCACATACAGGTCTTGGGCGACCCATCCACGCATTGCGGGTCGTAAGTCCTTCACAAATTTTTATCAGCGAAATTATCCATATTGCTGGGCCGGGGCAAGACTTGTCCGTGACCTGGAATAGAGTTTTCCAGCGCTTTTGGCATTTGCAGCAGGCTTTTCAACAATGCTCTGCTACACGAATTTTGGCACAAAACAATTGGTGTGGTGCTTACAATCTCTCACAATCCTTTCTGTAATTAGTCTTACAACCAAATGAAGACGCCTTCAGCGCCGCAAAAGGCGATCACAACAATTGTGTCCCAGATTCAGAGCAACCTACTACTCCCCGAAACTATGTAAATCGGTTTCAACGAGCGTTAGATGATGGGTCCACGGCAATACTGTCTGTTGCATAACATGAAGCCTGCCATTTGACACTGGCCGACTCAGCTCCTTATCTAAAACGCAAAAGAGGCTAAGATGTGCGAACGACACTCATGTTCTCAACCCCGCTTCTCACGTCACGCCTTTGTGATGAGTGTTGTGATTGCTTCTTCGTTGATCAACCTTCGACACGCTGCAAGCACCCGAAGCTAATGTCATTCATCTGTCCTGTCACAGTCTCATGTCAAGGATAGACAAATACTGCATCATCGAATGTTGTAGAGCTCTTCAGTGGTGAAAAGAGGTCCTTCAATAATTTATACAGTCTGATCGCCCATCCCTGTGCCTTCAAGTTTCTTGCCGTTGCGACACCGGCCATTTCCACTTCATTATCGTCTACCTCGGCCGACATGGCTATCCACAGATGGGAGGATAACAACCATGGACTAGAGCGTAGGTTCTCCCCTCCACAGCTTACAACTTGGATTATACTAATACATTCCTCAAGATAAGTGTGGTACATGTGCCACCGTCTTGTCAAGTCTGTTCTGTATTTCTTTGTTGAGTTACAATTCTTCCTACCACTTTAGCCTCAAAGAATCTTTTCAGAGAGCAACACTAATCCAGAGGAAATTGAAAGGTCCAAGAGCCAAGAAGACTTGCGTCGGCCTACATGAAGAGGTCTGTCCTCGGTATCATAAAACTTTATTCTTCTTAGGACAATCCCACGATTGCTCAGCGTGAGTATCGAAACCCCAAGTCTTCTCCATCGGTAACAGGGATTCTCATTGGCTGACGCTGACTGACAGATGTCATACGACTATCCAGACGCATGCTAAGCGACACCGCGCTATAATGAAGCTGATCCAGAAAATCAAACACATTGATGTTGACAATGATTTCGCCGTAGCCACGAAGAAGAGAAATGAGAAAAGACGCACAGGACGCGCTCTCCTATTCCGGGAGACGGGAAAAATCTCAGCACACCTGTCTCAATGCGAGGGAGAAGCATCGGCAGAGACCGACAAGAAGTTGGCCAAAAGCCAGACACGGGTTGAGATTATTAGCTCTACCGACCTACAGCGCCTTGAGAACATCATGCATTCAGATGCTTTAGACGTCTTAAGGGGCAATTCCGCGGCCAAGGGTTTGCTGGAAAATCCAGGTCTGGCTTTTGGCTCCAAGCTATTCAGCTGGAGCTACATTCGGCAGAGAGGTCTGGAAAATGCATTTCACCATGTTACTAAAGGCGGAAAGCAGATGCAGCTATGGGGAGTAGAGCAGCAGGTGATGATGTCAGAGCTCTTTGAAGGCTTTGGTATATCCTTAAGTCCTCTGAGGAACTCGAAAGAACGAAAGTCCGCGGTCAGCAAGCTTCTTGCAGCCATCAAAGCTGATCTCTTGGCCTTCGACAACGAACAGGCGGCGACTATGCAGCGAATGGCTAGCTACTGGCTTTGGGCGCACAAAAGGACATATAATGCTATGGTGAGAATGAATGTTATTTTCGATTGGGCAACAGGAGAAAAGCTCCAAGAGGTGGACGAGAGTGAAGACGAGGAATTGATCAACATTGAGGGTGAAAATCCGCACGGCAACATGGATGCTAAGATGACGACCAGTAACACTAGTCTGCTGCCTGTGTCACTACTAGAAGAGCTTCCATTCGGTGCTAGCACGTGCTCAGAAGTAGTGGACGCGTCCTACAGAGATCAGCCTGAAGACGAGAGGGCCATTCAGATCGACGGCAACAATCAGTCGCGGCTTCAGAAAGACGACCGCTTGATGAGACAGACCATTCGACCTGCTTCACCCACCAAAGAAGCCGAGTCAACGCCTTCAAGGCCGTATTGCCGGGATAAGAGGATACCCCGTGTCTGCGAAGGGTCACCGCCGGTTGTTTCACCTGAAGTTCTAGACAATGCCTTTACTGCCTTGAAGAATGAGGTTCCAGCACCCCGCGACGAGCCCGAAGACCGCTCATCCATCCACTTGAGCACTAGAGGGAGACGTGACAGGCAGTACCCTTCCACCACGCAGGAGGACTTCCCAGCTCTCCCATGCCAAGATAGTGAGGCGACGGCCGAGATCAGAGTTCCTATCAAGCCTACCAGGATCCTCAATGTTACAGGGTCTTTGACTTTGAAGCCGAAATTGACAAAGCACTTTGTCAAACCGGGAGCCAGTAAGCCCCACACTAACGACAAAAGGGTCAAAATGACAGGCGAGGTCCAAACGACGGAGGATGCCTGGACGGATGTTGTAGGTCGAAAGGGAAAAAGGAAATAGAAATCAGAGGACGGGGCTTGGATGCGGGAAAGTCTTTGGCACGCGAGTTGGTCTTGCGATTTGTGGCATGCAAGAAGGTGATTTTGGCGTGCTTGATATATTGGGAGAGAGGAAGAAGCCGACATTCAGTCAATCACAATGGACTATACCTGTGACGTTTTGTGGCAGGCCTGCACGGTAGATAGTAAGACCAAATGTCATAACCTTTCTACTTGTTAGGGCGCTGGTGTCGACATCACATAAATACAACTTGATGCTTTTGTTACTGCTCAGTCGCCCTCAAGCCACCCGAAGAGTCACGACTGATGCAGAGCAAACGATGACATACTGCGATGAAATGTTACTGCTAGATTTTTGGGTATCCAAGAACGCTCGCTCGAAGGGTATCATCAATCGCTTCATCGCCTGCACCTTATATACACATAAAACCATTCAGAATCCCATTAGACAAGGAAGACGGGAATTGAATGTTCATCAGTCTCCTTTTCTTGCTCTTTTAGATCCCTCTCCCTCCTCGCTTTTAGCTTCGCTCGCATCGCTATAGAGCTATCAAGCTCCTCTACTTTGGCCTCGGATAGTTGATTGCTTGGTCCCGTAAGAGGTGGGTCCTTGTTTGGTTTCGAAGAGTGCTGGCTTGCCCCTGGTTCTCGAGGCGGCGCTTTGGGCGGAGACGCGATGGGACTCATGTCTAGGAACGAGCGCCTGGAGGAATGCTTTGGCGCGTGGATGTGGGATGACTTGATAGCTGTGGGGCGAGGAGCTTCAGGGGGCTTTGTCCTAGGCAGCGTTGGGCCTCGCTCCTCCTTGACCCAAAGCGCCGAGACTGGTATCGTACTCGGCCGGACCGGCGCATCAAGGTCATCCGTATCGTCGTCGTCAATTTGCACTATATCCCGGTCCACCCTCTCTTCTGGCATGAAGCTGTGACGTTGTGACTTCGTTGGAGTCTTCTTCTCTGATTTTGGAAAACCTGCGGCAGCTCTTGTGTGGCTAGTAGTACCTTGCAAGCCTACCAAGCTCTTTAGATTCGCCTTCGGGCTCACGGACATGAACGATTGCAGCTGCGTTCCCTGCCATGGTTCGTTGTCACTGTGGATCTCAAAATCGCTGTCACTCTTTGTCTCTCCTCCTTGGTCCGCCCGAGCTAGAATGTCTTCTACTCCTTTCCTCGTCTTCGCCTGTCGTGCCTGAGCCTCCTTTTTCACTTTGAGCTCCTCGCGCATGGTGGTCTTGCTGTCTGTTGGTCTACTGATGCTCGTTATGGTTGAAACATTGCGCTGCTTAGCCAGATTACGAAGGCGTTGATATTCGGCATGATGAAGATGGCGTGTGAAAGTCTTAGCTGTAGCGAGGAATTCATCCTCCACGGTCACATATAGATCGTCCGCCTTCAGACCGGGGCGCAGAGGCGATTGGGAGGGGAGCTCGAGTGCTGGGGGCGAAGAGGATGGAGTGCGATCTACCGAGTCTGTCAGAAACTCCTCCCAGCTGACTCTTCCATGGGCATGATCACTCACTCAACCGGGCATTTGGAGCCCTTCGTTTTCTATCTGCCGGCTCGCTCTCTGCAGCATCATCGGATTGCCTTTGACGTTTCACTGCTGATGCACGCGATCGCTGTATTGTAGTTGACGAGTTCCCGGTGAGCCATGGTAAGATACGCGTCATAGTCGCAAGAGCACATCGGGTGAACGCCTTACGTTGAGATATATCAATAGATTAGGGAGTTACCAAGTGCGGGGGGAAGGTTAGGTATCAAGATTGGGGGCCGCACAGGCCGGGCCGGCTACGCTAAATTCTCTCCCACTTGCCCCCCACTGGTTGATCTGTCATTGGTCAGTACTGAGCGCGACATTGATAGTTCCTTGGAATTTACTTACGGACCCAAGCGACACGGATGGGACAGGCCAGGCATTAATACCCGACCTGCCTGAAGAAAGAAAGGGGAAAAAGAGAAAAGAAAGAGAGGGCGGTGAGTCATATTAATACTCCCCTCATCTGTGTGGTCATATCAATTTCCTGTCATCGTTGCTTGGTGAACGGTGTTTTTCACGCAAAAGTCCTGAAAATCCAATACAAGCCATTCTCTCACCCACTCCCACCCAGAATTTCACGATATTTTGAGGACCAACGAGAGCTCTGACCTAACTAAGTATTGGAGAAAAGAAGCACGACTGGTATGGCCTCTTATTATAGGAGATGGCACTTTTTCTGTACCTTACGTTTGCTCTTGGCCGCCACTCAGCACGGTCCGACAGGAATTGCATGAACGCATTGATGCTTGTTTCGGTGGCAATGCGCCCATATTTTTGATGTTGAAATCCAACATGCAGAGAAAATTCACAAATCTTTGAACATGCGAAAATCCCTGGGCTTTGGACCAGAATCTTGATGCAAATGTTTATAGTGTAAAGATGACGTAGATCTGCTGGACAGTAATGGCGTTCCTGGCTTGGTCCTCCGTCATCTCAGAGTACTAAGATTCCCTCAGCGCCTTCAAGATCACCGACTCAATCAAGGAAGTCATCTCTGATTTTGGGTGCATTTTGCGTACAATGTTGACGTTGTATTTGAAGATGCGCCGTAACCGAGCAGACTGCCGAAAGCGCCCAGACATAAAGAAGAGTTGCCCTGACGGTCCAACCAAACAGTCTCTGTGATGCGCATTTATGATCATATATGCACCGAGCCTCGTATAAAGGCAAACCCGTGGACTGTCCTAGCTTAAAGAGCATTGGGCCATCCTTCTAGGGGGCTATGGCCGGGCGCAGCATACAGACTGTCCGGTTGGACCGTCAACTCTTCTAGCAGATTTGCAGGCTGACTTTCTTCCTCCTAACTCAGTGAGCTTTCACGACATTTCAAGGACATGGCCGCGCATGGGCGCAATGAATACCTCGACTTTGGTTCAGATGACGATGCAGATCTCAGCGAAGTATCTGAGAGAGTCGAAGAGAGTAGGACAGCTCGGCTTGTCAGTGGTAGATCGAGAAAAAGAAAGCTCTCGCATGACAGCTTAGAGGATGAGCTTGGGGGAGAGAGCAGTGAGAATGCTGATATCCTCGACATCGTACCTGAGGTACCTATAGAGAAACAATCCGAACTTGTGTCGTCGAACCATGCAAATCTATCACCCAAAGCCTCTCAACCACTGAGGCCCAGCAAGCCCGCTCTGAAAAAGCAATCCAAGCCTGGCATAGTCTACATATCCCGCATCCCGCCCTATCTCAAACCTCAAACCCTTCGTCACCTTTTCTCTGTGCATGGTACCATCACTAACCTCTTCCTCACCCCTGAAGCCCCAGCCGCGTATCATAATCGCGTCCATACACATCATGGAAACAAGAAACGTCAGTACATTGATGGATGGGTCGAGTTCAAGCACAAGCGACATGCAAAAGCTTGTGTTGACGCTCTGAATGGTAGGACAACGGCTGAAGGTCTAGGAGTTGGAGGCATTGGTGGCAGAAAGGGCGGGAAGGGGCGCTGGTACAGGGATGATGTGTGGAGTGTGAAGTATTTGCGGGGCTTTACGTGGGGCGATCTAATGCAATCCGCTCAGGCTGAGGAAAGGGAGAGGGAGGAGCGGGTTAGGGTGGGAGTGATGAGGGAGAAGAGGGAGCGACAGGCTTTCGTTGCGGGGGTACAGGGGGCTAAGGTGGAGGAGACCAGGAGGAAGAAACAGAAGAGGAAGCTTTCTGCCGCTGAGACAGATGGGGGCGAGGGTTCGAAGAAGATGTCAAAAGGTGTGCCCGGTGAAGAGATCAAAGCTTTCAAGCAGAATGAGGTGTGGCACCCGGGGAAGAAGAATCGCAGGCAGTCAGAAGATATCACGAGGGTTCTTAGTAAGATATTCTGATAATTTAGCTTGAGTTTACTGCAAAAAGCGGTCTGACCTCGCTATCAATTACTCCTCATCCTCAACATTGAGTTCGTCGAAATCGTCTAACAGCTGACCCATTTGTATTTGCGGTATTTCATCGTCTTCCGTCTCTTCCGTCTCGACCGCACTGGCTGCATCTATTCCCTCCATCCTGTCCGGCTTCTTCACCGCCTTCTGCGCCTTGTACAAATCTACTGCGTTTCGGAGCTCCTCGTCTTCTTCAACATCTCGCAAGAACATCTCAAAATCACGCTCGATCCGCTCTTGGTCCTGCTTCTTCGTCTGAGGTTGCTCTTGGGTGTCGTTCATTCGCTTGATTCGCCAACTGCGTTGCTTGTTCTTCTTCTTGCGAGCATAGGATTTCTTGACAAGCACGACATCTGGCATGTTTGAAGCGTAACTGCTCTCTTCTAATGCCTCATAGTTAGGATTATTGAAATTTGCGCCACTTAGGTTGTAACCCAGTACCGAGTCACCTGGATGCAGTATTCCCCCAAGATGTGTGCGCGTAAAGTATGTTATGTCGTTCACGCCCAGGTCTGAGGCACGCGCTACAGTTGCTTCAGCAAGATGGAAACGACCTTTCTGAATATCGGTGGGTTCAATGTCCATTACCACAAATTCGACAAGTTCTTGCACATCCGCTAGGGAAGGGAACGGAGAGCGCCAATAGATTGGTGCTGGAATATCTGCTGTCTGCAGAGTCTGCGGATCGAGCAGGTTGACCGTCGTGCCAACGCGATAACAAAGAGTCAAGGGGGCAATGTTGCCGGTCGATTTAGCAAGCTTGATAGGTAAAGCTACCAGATCATCCTTGCATATTGGGACCAGTTCCATTGAGAACGAGAATTTATAGGATTTGGTAGACGTGTGGATGTCCATAGAAATGAGTTCTTGAGATGTCTTCTTACGTACAGGGGCAACTGACTCAAGGAAAGAAACAAACTTCTCCGCATGGTTTCTCTGAGAGAAGAAGAAGTCCAATCCGTCTTTGACTTCCCTAATGTTGATAGTGTCCTTGTGAGCGGAGTGCTTGAGGATCAGCTGTTCAAGGAAGAGGAAGGTTCGTTTATGTGGAACTTTCTGCCGGACTTGAACAACTGCACGCCACGTGTTGGCCGTGAACGACTTTGCGCAATCTGGGCATTGTTTGTAATTCACCACGTACTCAACATCAAACGATTGTTGTATTATCGTTCCCTGGAAGGCCTCCTGCTGTACGACGATCTTCACTTTGACTCTTCGCGAGTGTGGTTCTGTCCAGATAAAACTTGCGTCTATTATTCTAACCTTTTGTAGACCAGTCAACTTTCGTAAACAAAGAGCGAGGAGTTCTCTCGATTCTGGAGCCGCTGTGACCCAGTGTGCCGGTGGTTGAAGCCATCTTTCGCAGTCTCTGCAGGTCAACAGTATTGCCTCTCTTGGTATACCCTGAGAAATATCAACAGAGAGCTTGAGACAGTCATTACAGAGCGCTCCAGCGGCTACTGATCCGTCTATCGCAGCTCCACAATTGCAACATAAGATTCTGTGGAAAATTAGCCTTTAGTCCGTGCAAGGTGACATATTGGGTGAGACCTGCGTTGCTGCGGTTTGCGGAGCTAGGGATCTTGAGGGTAGGGAGACTGGACTATCAATTTCCATGCTCATATCGGCTTGTCGTATGCTCTTCTGGGTCGCGATTTATGAGGACAATCGCCTTCGATGCTCGTGAGATGGATGTTGAAATGACGAACGCCAAGCGAAAATCTGTCTGCTGGGTTCCTTAACTTAGAAAGGTCACCCAGAAGCTTCTGATATGTAGTATGACAAATGCAAAGGACTATTCACCACCCTAATAGCCCTTTGTTCTAAGCATAGTGAAGTTCAGGGCCGCATGTCGAGTTCTATTTCGAGGTGCAGCAGCTGTCGGCGCGCCCTAGTCGAGGTCTTTGTTTCCCCTAGAAGCATTCCTAGACCTTCACTCACAAGGTCAAACCTCGCCACTTCCCTAGGCAGGAGCCCCCAAAAGAGAGCATTCATACTTTCTAGTGGCCGGATATTAGACGACCATCAGGCACCCTCGCCACATAACGTTTTGCAGAGTGAACATGGAATCGAAAGGGAGATTGAACGCAATGAGAATGGTCTTGCGGAAGGGAGTCAAAGCGAGTCGCAACCTTGGTATCTCCAGATTAAGACGCCTGTGAGCCAACGCAACCCTCTGCTGGAACGTCAAAAGATACCAGAACTGCCTGAGAATCCCCCGCCTTTGCTAGGACCTCTTTTAAAGTACATCTCGGTTGATCTGGGTTTAGACGATCTCAAACTCCTCGATCTACGACAAATCGATCCTCCACCTGCACTTGGTGCAAATCTGATCATGTTGATTGGGACTGTACGCAGTGAAAAGCATTTACACGTATCCGCTGAGCACTGCTGCAGATGGTTAAAGACCAAGCACCGGCTCTCTCCACTCGCTGACGGACTGGTCGGTCGAGGTGAATTAAAAGTCAAATTGAGACGCAAGGCGCGGAGGGCAAAGATGCTTAGCAGAGTTGGTGCAAGCGAGACAGCAACTGTGGATGACGGGATACGAACGGGCTGGATATGTGTTCATATACGCAACGTGCCGGATGGCAAGGGTGGGACGATCCATCAAGATTTGCATGATGACTTTGTGGGCTTCAGTGAAGATCAGGATGGCGTCAACATGGTCATACAGATACTCACTCAGGAGAAGAGGGAGGAGCTGGACCTGGAGGATCTCTGGAGCAAAGCTGCCGCTAGACATGAGAGGAAGGAAGCGCGATTTTCGTCGGATCTTGAAGGATTGGGGTCTGAGGATGAGAATGCGTACTCGAGAAGGAGCGCAAAGTCAACCTCTTGTGCCTATTTCGGTGACAGCACCCTTCCTCTGGTCACAACTGGACCTCATATCCAGAGGAGAGCTTATTACTCTACCACTGACAATGCCAAAAGATCTGAAACTGTTCGTACAAACCCTGTGGAATGACGATGGTTCTCAAAATTGACGAATATTCTTGGCCAGCTGCCCTTGACAAGTGCATACTCTACCAACGACATGGCCAAGGACCACCTGCCAAACCTTCTAGAGTCAGGACCTCGTAAGTCGCCACCAGCCGCTGAAGCAGCTATCGCATGCCGTCCCTCAGATGTAGGCGCTCAGGATCGCTCTTCGGAATCTGACCGAATCGAACAGTTGCAGGCTCACCTAGACCGCTTGAAGTCCAAGCCGGTCTTGGAGGCGCGGGACTTGCTTGAGAATGAACAATCATCCTTCTGGACGCATTTCAATGGTCGTTATCCATTGTTTCCGACCATGCAAGAATGTGGGATACAATTCGAACTTCTTTGCTTTGCACACGATCTAGGCATAGGCACAGACAAGAGCGTTATTTATCAAGCTTTTCGTGAGATGCAAGGCACATTCATAGACATCCCCATTCCCTTGTATTCAAGAGCATTGGAGGCCCTGCTCCGGGCACCCTTTTCGAGCCAGGACCTAAGGAACGCAGTAGAGCTCCTTGAAAGCTTCAGTGTCAGAGGTCATGATGCTGCCTTACGGAAGTTTCGGTTCGTATTGCAAGACTCAATACTGAGGACCTCTAGTGAAGCAGCAGTACTCGGAGTGCGGTATGATGCGTTCTCACGAGTTGATCGTCTCCTGAAAAGGCTTTTTGACCCTCCAGATTTGGAAGAGGACATAGCAATGATGAGACATTGTGCTGGCTTAGACAAGTGGGATGCCATGTGGGAAGTATGGCACAGCTTTCCGGCAGCTATGTTTCCTAGGACGAAAGAGGTCTACTTCAACATCTTCCACCTCACCGCGCAGAGGCAACATCAAGCAGAAGCTATGAGGTGCTTACGAGAATGTGTACCGGAGATGGAAATGGAAGAGCCTCCTGTTCCTATCGATCAAGACTTGGCAGAGGCCATCCAGACTTGTTTGTATCTTGCGGAGCCCGAAACACAAAGGATCGCTGCCAAAGAAGACGCATTTGGCGAATGGGCAAGCTTGTGGCGACAATGTGAAAGAGCTAAGGCAAGCAGAAACTGAAGAGCGGCTTGAATCACTCATCGTCCATCACTTCAGTCAGGCTGGAGACGATGTGTGGTCATGCATTCACGTGCCTTGTTTTAACTTACCCCAGGCTCGTACATTGTTAAACTTAAGGACATCGTCACCCCAAGCCCACCAGCCTGCCGTGAGGTTGCGAGCGAAGATCTCCAAGGCTCGATAGCTAGAGCAATTATCAAAAAAGCATTGCTCCATAAGCGCCTTTAAATTAGGCTTACGAGAGTGAAGGTCCGGGACCGCCGCTATTACTCTTTTGACGACAGCTTTGCTGCCTCTCATGGTTCCTTCAGATGATCGGCGTCCCACTAACAACAGTTCGTATGGCTTTCTCCAGAAGCTGTCCAATTTGGTGACTGTCTGGCCAGACTTGGTTACCTTAAGCCATGCCCATTCCTCAATCAGCTCTACACCCCAGTCGGCAAATAGGTCCAGAGTCTGATTCCCAACAGACTCCTTATTTGTGTTCCAACAAGCCACAAGGCCATCCGGTGCAATATGCTGACCAAGTGTGGCCGCAAGCGCACTGAGCGGATCACATTGGGCATCCATTTCCCGATATTGTCGTGAACGTCTTACGGATCGATTTGGCCAGGGCGGGTCGAGTACAATAAGATCAAATTGACCAGGACCAGCAGCAGTCACGGACGAAGCATTCGGATACTCTATCAAAGCTGCCATGCTGAACGAGATGACCGTGCTTGGGCTTATCGTTGACATCATAAATCCGCAACCTGGGGGCACATGATATTCATCTCTCCCAGGTCGGATATGCAGCAAGTTTTGGGACGGATGGGCATTCAGGACAGGCCTATTTTGAATTTCATCTATAGCATACGAAGCCCCTTTTACTGGCATCTCGAGAGGACCTAACATGGACCATTTTGGACTGTCAACCGCTGTCACCAAGGACGGTCCATCCTCCACTGGCTTATCGCTCGAGTCAATCGGCTGGCGTGTTAAGCACCATGGCTGGTCGGCCATATGAGCACTGATGTTATCGAGAGCATCCTTGAGGAGTTCTTTTGGGAATGGTAATGGATGCGGTGCCGGAGTTGCTGATTGGGATTTTGGATCAGTAGATGGGTAGGGTGCTTGAGTAGGTGGCATTGACAGGAGCTGCCTTTCCAGCGAAGGTACTTCTCCTTCAAGTTTACGGGACCCTTGTTGTGCGAATGCTATGGAACTGGGTATGTCAAGCAACATGACGGACTGATTATGGTTCTGGAACAGAGTTGCAGAGTAGCCATTCTCAAGGCCTGGCATTCTGGACTGCTCCTGCACAAAAAGGGATGTATTAGGCAAAGGTGCGCATACTTAGTAGTAGATGTCCACATAGCACTTTGCGTGTAACAAACGCTACTTATAAAACTTGACAATTGCACATGAGGCCATCTTACGTCTGCAAGTTCAGCTATTGCAACTGAGGTGCCAGTAGAAAGAGTAAGCGGCAAGCATCGGCTCTCAACTCTTTGTGCGGACCTAATTGCAGCTCAACATCCTACGTCACAAAACAATTATTCTACATGTCTTTAATGCGATTCGAAAGCGGTCTTGGTGGTCCGGAGCTCCCCTCTATGCATGTAAAAGGATAAAGCTCACGCTTGGAATGCCACAAGGCCTCGACGGCCATGCGGCGACCTCACTACAAAGTAAACCTATGGAAGTCGGAGGGAGACAGAATGCAGCACAACCAAGCAACCAAGCAGCGGTAGCGATCAAGGGGGCGGGTGCCCAAAGACATAAAGACAAGCAGAACCTTGACTATGTGTGGCGAAGCGGTCTCGCCGGGGGACTGGCAGGTTGCGCTGTACGCATCTCCATATCTTTCCACCCTCATGTCTAACAATCAAATCTGACGCACGCGGTTTTCTAGGCCAAAACAGTAGTTGGACCTCTCGACCGCGTCAAGATCCTCTTCCAAGCCTCCAACCCGCAATTCGCGAAGTACACCGGTTCCTGGTCCGGCGTCGCGATCGCCCTTCGTGACATCAACCGTCAAGACGGCGTGCGTGGGCTCTTTCGCGGGCACTCTGCCACCTTGCTACGCATCTTCCCTTACGCGGCGATCAAGTTCCTCGTGTACGAGCAAGTCCGCTTCCTACTCATTCGGACGCCAGAGCAGGAGACCACGGCGCGGCGGCTACTCTCTGGTGCACTTGCGGGAGTTGCTTCAGTATTCACAACGTATCCGCTCGAAGTGATCAGGGTGCGACTGGCGTTCGAGACGAAGAAAGATGCGGGAAGTAATTTGAGGCGGATCTGCACCCAGATTTACCACGAGCACCCGCCTATTGCGCCCCCTTCTGCCTCCGCTACGCTCCCTCAAGCAGCTCCAAGATCTGGGTTGATCAATTTCTACCGTGGCTTCTCCCCCACACTGGCGGGCATGCTGCCGTATGCGGGAATGTCATTTCTGACACACGATGTGGTGACGGACGTTCTGCGGTGGCCTTCTTTGGCGCCTCACACCACTACCACGCTTTCACGAAACCGGGGCTCAGATCGACCGCTCGTTTTGAAGTATTGGGCTGAACTGATTGCTGGTGGGCTTGCGGGGCTGGTATCCCAGACTGCGTCGTATCCGTTAGAGGTGATTAGGAGGAGGATGCAGGTGGGAGGAGCAGTGGGTGATGGCCATCGATTGGGTATGAAGGAGACGACGCTTATGGTCTGGCGAGAGCGAGGCTGGAGGGGTTTCTTTGTGGGGCTGGGCATTGGGTATACCAAGGTTGTGCCAATGGTTGCTGTTAGCTTCTTCACCTATGAGAGGATGAAGGTTGTCCTTGGAGTCTGAGAAAGCTTTTGTGTCATATGTAAAGTAAGTCTGTTGGTTCTTAAGAATTATGAGCGCGACACGGGTCACGCACATGATGAAATCCAATTGGGCGAAAGAAGCCTCATGGTTTGAACTGAATTACTATGTGCCAAGTAATAGATGCATGCTGCTCTCAGCTATGGATCCCATTCACCAACTTGCCCCCTTCAGCCATCTCCAATTCCTCTACGGCCTGCCTATACCTCTCCTGACCCTCTCTCTCCCGCTTCTGGACCTCAGCAACTTCCTCCCTCAATCCTTCTACCCGCCTTACAAGCGCAGCTTCCTCTGCAGCCTGCAGATTTCTAAAGCTTTCTAGCTTCCTTCTCTCATCCTCAACAGCCTCTGCTGCTTCCACAATCTTCTGTCGGAGCGTCTTGGCACGTTTTTGATACCCGCCCAAATGCAAGGAGAGCTTAGATTCGAGAGCGTTTCCACGCTCTGCATCGCTCAGGATGCGGGACTGGACTTTGTCGAAGGCTTCCGTGACAATCTGATCGCTATTTGCGGCATCATCTTCGTATCCTGAAAGGCCTGGAAGACCAATCTCGTCACCGTGAAGGGATGTGTATGATGTTTCGAAGTCGCTATCTGTTCCGTTTTCATCGGTCGACAAAACTTCCCTTGCAATCTCCAAACGTGCGAGCGCAAGAGCTTCGTCCTCAATTACCGGTATCGGCTCAAGTGATCCCTGTATCTTCGATTCAGAACGGGGATATTCGACGCTGTCATTCGCGATGAGCCGGGCTTTCTCCTCCGCGATCATCGCTTCTACTGGGTCTGAGACTTCTGAAGCTGCTCTCAACAAAGCATTGATATCTAGCACAGAAGGTCGAGGTAAGTTCCGCTGCATGACCTGCGTTCTTCGCTTGAACTCTGCTCTCTGTGCTGCCTCCCCTAGTGCCCAATTTCTTCGATCTCGATCTGCCGCATCTTCCTCACTCAGTTCAACACCGTCGTTGGTCTCGTCCTGCTCCTCCGGTAGCTCAAGCTCAAAGTCAAGCTCTTTTGGCTTTGGTAAAGCAGCAAATTGGGATTTCAGCTGCGATTTTCGAACGTCTTCTGCTCGCCTCAAGTCCTTGGGAGTAGCGCCAACTAGTTGCATGCTTGCGTTTTGATTCAGCGTGAAGTTGTCCCTTGGTGTTCTCAGTGGTGTAGCTCCAGGTCCAGTTGTAGCTCCTCGAGGCGTTGCTGACACACCGTTCGGTCCTCCTTGTCGCATTGGCGTGGCCATAGGATTTGGGGTAGAGACGACATGCTTCCTAGGAGCAACACCATCAAAGCCTGTTGACTCCGAGCCTTCGTGCAGTGGGGTATTCTCCCCTCCGAGTAACGAGGACTGAGTCTCCGTCAAAGCCCGGATATTTCGTATTTCATTCGCAATGTGATCTTCTTGGGGTGGTGCTCGTGGCGTCCGTATCGGCGTGCTTCCAACCACACCATTGTAATTACTAACAAAGCCTTTCGTGACTTCATTCTCGCTTTTTCCTGCGGTTCTATTTGCTTGTTCTCCGGCCAAGCCCATCTTGACAATATCTTCCAGCTCAGCTTCACCGACTTGAGGCGCGGGTAAATTCAACGGCCTTCTCTTGTTACTTTGCTCTGCCTCTCTAATCCTTTGCATTTGACCAGCCTTTGCAGCAGCAGCAAAACTTGCGGATGGCTTCTCTTTCTCACCCTTATGCCGCTTCGCCTCTGAATCTTCTGGTTGTTGATCGTTTTTCCGCTTATTCGCTAGTTGTTGTTTCCTGGGATCGAAAGCCTCCCGCTGCTTCTCATTGCGCTCAATCTCCTCCAGTGTGTCGTAGAACCCCGACGCCGCCTTCTTCTCAAACGGTATATCTGCATTGTAATCCATCTGGCCTGGCTTTCTGTTGGTGATCTTGATATTGATACCAGCATTCTTGAGTTCGCGCCGCTTCTGAAGCAGTGCCATACGCCTTGAGTCCTCAAGCTGCCGCTCTCTCGCTTTTCGTTTAGCCTTCTTGCCTTGTGTGTTTGCGAGGCGGGCTCTCGCTTCGCTAAGCATCTCCTTCTCGTCTTCATCAAGATCGATTGTGTCGGGTTTTGCAGGCTTGGATTCCGGATCTGGGTCCAACTCTCCAGGCCTCAATCTCCTCACATCATCAGCACTGGGCGCCTGAGTCTCTCCGCCTGCTGGACCTCCAAGACCAAGTTCATCGTTTTCCCTTGCCTCGGCCTCGTCTAACAATTTTTGGTATCTCTCCAAACATTGTGTAGCAGTCCTTCCAACGATAGGCGCTATTGTCCTCCATTGCGTGGG
The DNA here is from genome assembly GCA_032158265.1 of Bacidia rubella. NCBI lineage: Eukaryota > Fungi > Ascomycota > Lecanoromycetes > Lecanorales > Ramalinaceae > Bacidia > Bacidia rubella. The sequence continues at coordinate 1,071,958 of JAVTIF010000006.1, read as the reverse complement.
CATCAACTTCGCGAGATGCAGTAGCTTTTCGTCCTCCTCTTTCGACCACTCGATCTTCCGTATGCCTGGGTCCAGCCATTCTGACCATCGTGCTTTGCACTGTTTGGGTGTCTTGCGCGCAAGAAGTGAGGAGACACGGGCCCACTGATTTAAGCCATACTTGGAGACTGAGGCTTTGAGGATCTCATCCTCAATATTTGTCCAGACGCCGCCTTTGACCACAGGCATGATTCAAAGTGCGAGGCTATGCGGCCTAATTAATGCGCTTGAATGTGGATTATGAGAAATCGGAGAGCACGACAGTCATGAGTCTCGAAAGCGCAAAATCCAATCAAGTTGTGCCAAGGCCTGACTAAGAATTTGGAAAAGCTTTGGCCATCACCTTACCTGAACCATGCTCTCTTATTACAAGTAAACGATAGTTTGCAGAAGCATGCTACGCATTGTCAAGACGCCTAATGCTTTACCAAAAACGCTGCCAACGTCAAGCGTCACACGCCTAGCGTCAACACAGAGCCAGTCAGGCCTCTCTAACTCCACAAAAGGCACAAAACCTGCGAGTGACTTAAAAGACTCGTCTACGAGTGCCCAGTCTGATGATTTGAAGACGCAAGCACAGAAGGACGCTGAGCTTCGGCAAAAGCTTGAGGAAATGTCCGGTGGCGGGGGTGAAGCTGGACTTGAACTCGAAAACGGCAAGCCGGTGGCGATGAAGCGGAGCGTGAAGGAGAATATGTTCCGCTTGATTTGAGGAACAATGATTCATGCAAACGTCTTGATTGATTCGAACCTGCAGTGCAAGTCGATTAAGAACATGGGACTTCCGAGTCCATTGGCTCCTGGTGGGGGTAGACAGCATGATCTGGGTAGTCGACTCGAATGGAAGAAGGCGTTGCCCAAGATCGAAGGATGCATCTCATTGAGTGCTCAGGCACACGGTTGTGCTCCGGTCACAGCTCTGCTGTCGATCTCCAAGTTCCTCAGAGCTTGTTCGCTGAGGTCTCCAGAGCTACGGGCAGCGATCTCGCATTGCTCCATGCCTTCGAGTGCCTTGATACACGGACGCTGCGCGACTTTAGTCTGATTGAGAACACAGATATTCTGTGTATGAGAATGGAACAACACTGGGCATTGGATTATGCTTGTGAGCCACCAAACAAGCTGGACGGGACCGCAAACTATGGCCCCTTCTTTCTTGACTCTAGCCCTTTGTCTACATGGAAATGTTGAGCCTACGGGATTCAAATGCTCGAGCTATGGAGAGTTCTTGTTGAAGAGAATCACATTGATCGGCATGTTCTTAAAGACATGCTGTTTATTTACTTTCTATGTAATCATCTAATATACAAGTTAACTTTCTTTCACGCATTATCAATAATTTCTTGCCAACCAGACATATCATCTGCATGTAAGCGAGCTCGATAGATGCAAGTCGAGGTACGATCGCCCCAGTTTGCAGTCGCACGCACAGCAATCATTTGAGATTTCACTCCAAGATCCTTCAGTGCAAATGGGACTTTGAAGGTTTGTATGTGATCCGGACCCCAGATATCGTAAGTCCACCTTCCCACACAAAGAAAGTCATCTGTTAGCGCTTGCTTATCGGCGACTTCACGTTGGGACTGAGGAGATGAGGGGTGGAGGAGTTCAGGATGGAATTGTTGTATTGCATTGAGCACTGCACCACGGACTTCCTGATCTGGGATGTCAACCCAGAGTTCGACCTCTTTGGGTGCATTGCCAACGATAATCGAGGCGTCCTTGGGCAAATGTTCGATAACCAGTTCCGTTGGGCTAATGGGGCGTGGAGGTCTGATAGTAAGCTGTAGTTTGCCGCGACTCGGAGGTGCACACCACCGCTCATGAGGCTCCAACCCACCAGTCAATGCATCGAATGGTGAGATGAGACCTAGGCAAAAGACTTCCTTCCGCATAATGTAGTAAGACAACCAGCGTTTCCAGCTGGTGGGAAGATCACCATACTTACGACAGCGGTCTGGGTCATAAGTGGGCGAGGACATGTACGGCTCTATCCTCGCTCCATTTCCAGGAGCAAACCAATTGATTTGATGTCGAAGCGAGCTTGTATAAGAAATCGATGATTTGGACGTCTTACTACTCAACAATCTCTCCATAGTGCTGAGCCGGCCATCATGGACGACAGTAGCATCAACTGCAGTAGTAGGCAAATGTTTCTGGAGCAATTTGATGTTAGGTCCAAGTCTAGGGCCAGTATAGAGATCCACTTGAAGAGTCGCCATGATGAGTAACACTAGAAAGCTAAGGACAATAGCGGAGATCATCTGCCATGGAAGGCGGAGATTTTGAGCAAAACCGCCGGCAAAGCCATGCACGGGGTCATGCAGATGATCTTCCTGTTCATCCCTGGGAGCCCAACCCATGAAAGCACGGAATCTTGAGCAAATTGTTTGATTGCCTTGGTGAGTCTCGTCGACATCCTCCACGACCGGTGCATCATCATGTCTTGGATCTTCAGTGGGGACGCTGGGCTCACGTGAGCGATTCCCTGAGCCTATATTTGATTCATGCTCCTCTGTGATAACTGGTAATGGACCAGCCTCACCGTCTGTTGGTGGCTGACGAGCCGTAGCTGCTTCCACAGCTGCTGCAAGATTAGTGGTGACATCTTGATGGGCATTGGCGGACATTTCAGGGTTAGAGAGTGGCTTTGCTTTTGCTCCATAGGCGGCGGACTCTTTGTTTCCGACTATGGAACTTTGAGCAGCAAGGCGGCCTGAGCGGCGAGGGGTCGTTCCCCGTTGACCTCGCTCTCCAGTAACCGAATCCGTTTCTTCTGATCCTGCTCGGCTGCTTGCCCGGCTAGATACATGGCTCACAGGTGCTTCAGAACCAGCGCGAGAGCCTGCACGAGGTGTGCGACGGCGAGTGGCTGCAGATACGCCAGCTGTTGACATAGTGGTGATGGTGAGTAGGTTTAATTAGCCGCGTACAAAATGAGTATATGAAGATGTGTGATGTGAAGCTGAAAAAAAGTGAGGTTGACTGCCCACACTGATATCCGGCGGCTTAGGAGGCGTGAAGATTGCGGGTTCTGGTCGTTGAGAAGGCGAAGAAGATGTTGGGGCTCGTTTTTACCGTATTACTCCAGCTATGTCACAATTTGCAGGCTTGCCAGAAGCCTAAAAGTAAATATATGAGCTTTCCAGAAGCCTTAAATTCTATGTTCGAAGCGGATGCAAGTGATGTATTCAGAATGCGAATCACAGAGACTGGGATGCTTGCCAGAAGCGAAGAAACAGTGTTGTTAAGAAGGCGATGTTTTCCAGAAGCTGAGAAAAGATGGGTTGTATGGTGAAGAAAGAGGAGGAAGCTCTGGACTGACTGGAGTTTTATCACCTGCTGAGGGGGCGGGGAAAAGAAATCCGGTGGCTGGAGTCCTATTGTTCTCCAAATCGAGGTAGGCGGACACCTTTAGTGGGGTGGTGTCACCGTGGTGGTGGTGGTGGTGGTGGTAGTGGTGCTTTTGACACTCTTTCGCACCTTCGGATGGTTCGGGCAACAAGATATAGAAGAGCAAGCTACAGTCGCCCTTCTCATACTAGACTGTGCTGCGCGACGCCGTAAATGTAATCTTTGTTGTGCATTTGGTAGTGGATGCAAATATCTTCCCTCATAGGCGAAGAACCATGGCTCTTTGTATGGAGGCATTGAGGAGATGATAATTATCACGGTGAATATTGTCAGGTACAATGTCTCCAAGCAAATTTCACCCGCATGCGGTCTGCCGTCCTGAGCATGTAAGCGTTGAGTATCTCTTTGTTGATATGTCGCGTCGACCGCGTTTAGGCGTCTGAAGCGGCAGCCAAGTGACCTCATCAAGTTCATGGCTAATGCGCATGCTATCAAGCTTTCTGCATTAAAAATACATTGATCAAAAGTCAGGCTTGTCAGTCATGTGCACAAGAGTATGCCGCGTAAGCGTTCTCATGAAGACCATTGTGAACTCGTGCAAGCTCTGTTATACATTCGGACAGCTTCCGTCGCCGTGACCAATCTTAGGCAAATCTTGAGAGGCAGCAACACATTCATTGAGCAAGCCAGTGCTCTAGAGGACCACACCTACCACCAAGAACAATTGACAGTGCTCGAAGACTCGAATGATATGCTTCAGACATGGAAAGAAAGATTGTTCGAAGCGCGTTTGACTTTCGCAAGCGTGGCTGCAAAGGCTGCGACTGGTAAAGAGCTGACATTGGAATTGCTAGAGCTGATCGGAACGATGCTGATCGAAGGATCAAACGACGACCGCGTAGTTATTCAATTGCAACGAAAGCAGAAGTACGAGTTAGAGGGTCCCTTTGCAAGTAACGGAGACTGTTTGCTCTCTAAATGATCTATATCTCGAAACGGTATGTATGCTTTTGCAATGCGGATTGCTATTGCTGCCTTGCCTGCAGCTTTAGGGACCAAATGCCGTTCCCGGCTTCTTGACACTCTATCTCTCACGCCATCGGCACGCCTTTCTTCTTGTCCTCAGCCAGCTTATCGAGAAGCTCCTTCGGAGGTTGCTGTCTGTATCCCTGAGGATTATTCTTAGTCCACCGCCACAAGTCTTCGCAGGCCTCCTCCAGAGTCCTCTCCGCCTTCCATTCTAATTCTTGATTCGCCTTGGTAGGATTGGCTGTCAGATCCAGTACATCTCCTTGTCTCCTACCAACAACGTCGTATGGAAGGTCTTTCCCAACTGCTGCGCTGAATGCCTTGATCATGTGGAGCACGGTACTGCCCTTGCCCGTCCCGAGATTCCACGCACCAGTGCCAGGGTGATTGTCACGCAGGTAGTTCAGGGCCACGAGATGCCCTTTCGCGAGATCAAGGATGTGAATATAGTCACGAATCGCCGTGCCATCGTGAGATGCGTAGTCTGCACATAAGGGGGTAAGCAAGCGGTTTGCATAAGGACCATAGGGGGAGGAGAAGGAAATCGCTTTTGTACCATCGCCGAAGACGAGCAATTTCTCTCGTTTGCCAATCGCAACCTGGGCTAGTAAGGGGAGAAGGTTGTAAGGCACTCCTTGTGGATCCTCGCCCATAACGCCAGAAGGGTGGGAACCGGCAGGATTGAAATAACGGAGAATGGCTGCATTCCAATGCTCGTACGGCTTGCCTTCCTTCTTGAGTTTGTTTCGCTGAGCCTCGACATGGTACGTTATGAGAGACTCGACTGAAGCTTTAGTGGCGCCGTATGGGTTGGTAGGTCCAATTGGGCAGTGTTCAGGGATGGGAATCATGTCCGGAAAGCGTGTAGCATCGCCGTAGACGGTGGCGGAGGAGGAGAACACAATGTTTGAAACATTGTGCTCGGTCATTGAATCGATCAAATTCATGGAGCCAAAGACATTTACGCGGTAATATTCAAGCGGGATTTCTCCTGACTCGCCAACTGCCTAAAGAGCAGCGGCGTCAGTCTGCACAATCTTTCCTAACTGAGAAAGTGGGCAGAGCTTCACACCTTCAATGCAGCGAAATGAATCACACTATCGATATCCGGATGTGCTTCGAAAACCTTGTCGAAGTCTTCCTTCTTCCGAACGTCCACATTGTGGAAGTAGGGTCGCTTGCCAGAGATGAGCTCGATGCGATTGAGTGTCTCCTCAGAAGAATTGTACAGATTGTCGGCGATGACAACTTTGTAATCAGATTCTAGCAAGGCTAGGGTGGTGAAAGAGCCAATATAACCAGTGCCTCTGTTTCAGTGGTATTAGCTGTGCACAGATTCGAAGCTATGCTGGCTCACCCAGTGACAAGCACGGAACCTACAGTCATTGTGGCGTTGGAGGTCTGAAGATGATATTGCTCGAGTTGGTGATTGAGAATGGACTGAAACTTTCTCGTCGCGGAGGCTCGTAAAGCTCCCACCTCGCAGCTGTCAGGCCAATGCAGGGGTTTGGTGGATCGGTGGATCGGCCATAGCTGTGATGCATTTGCCGAGACTAGTCAAACTCAATTGTACCCCGCCTCGGCCGAGCAGCGGTAGCTATACCCGAGATCTTAGGTCATCATGCTTCCTCCACTGCTCGCCCTCGCCCTCATAATGGCTTTAAAGACGCATTACGCAGGATTGAATCCTACCTTGATTTCAAACCAATGCTCTCGCGATCACTATATAGAGCCTCCAGTCGCCCCAGTCTTCACTCAGCAAGCCGCCTTTCACTTCTCACATCCCAGCTCGTCCCAGCAAAACCCCATCTTGCCCGAACCATGGGATCTCTCCCTCAGACCATGAAAGGTGTTCTAATCGAGAAGACCGGCGGGACGGATGTTCTACAATACCGTACCGATCTACCCGTTCCCAAACCAAAGGACGGGGAAGTCCTCGTCAAAAATTCCGCCATTGGCATAAACTACATCGACACCTACTTCCGTACCGGACTGTACAAATCACCCAAGCCAGAAATCCTCGGCAAAGAAGGGGCAGGCAATATCGTCTCTCTCGGCCCCGGGGTCAACGGCTTCGCAGAGAATGACAGGGTGGTATGGATGGGTTCGAACGGCTATGCAGAGTACACGGCTGCTCCGGCGGAGAAGACTGTAAAGATCCCGGACGAGATCTCCGAGGATGATGCCTGCGCTGCGATATTACAGGCTTTAACTGCGCTAACGTTGATCGATGAAGCGCACAAGGTGAATGCGGGGGACTGGGTGCTTGCTACTGCTGCCTCAGGTGGAGTAGGAGGATGGCTGTGCCAATTGCTGAGAGCTAGGGGCGCGCACACCATTGCTACGGTGGGCAACAAGAGTAAAGTGCAGGTTGCGAAGGAGGCAGGTGCCGAGGTGGTTGTGGTTGAGGATGAAGCTGGTGATGAGGGCGTTAAACGAATTGTGAGCGAGAAGACCGGTGGACAAGGCGTCGTTGCTGTGTTTGATAGCGTGGGGAAGGTGACCTTTGACCGGAATCTGGAATGTGTTGGTCGAAAAGGCACGGTTGTGAGCTATGGAAACGCATCGGGTGCAGTGGAGCCATTCAGCATTGCGTAAGTCCACCAATTTTCCCCTGTATGAGACATATGCTTACCCTTGTACGCAGGAAACTTGCTGCCAAAAACTTAAAAGTCGTGAGGCCGACACTGTTTAATTACATCTACACAAGGGATGAGCTAGATCAGTACTCTCAGGAACTCTGGAGGCTGATGACCGGAGAGAAGTTTACAACCCGGATCCATAAGAAATATCCTTTAAAAGACGTTGCCCAGGCACACGAGGTGAATTCCATGGAAAAGAAATCATCTTCTATTCGCTAACGTTATTTGCAGGATCTTGAGGGTCGAAAGACTATGGGAAAATTGCTGCTAGTTCCGTGATCGTTTCAATAGTCGCAGTGTCTCAAGCCGATGTCCTTCATTCATTCTGCTTGGTGTCTTCTTTCTCTTCAAGCCCTTGTCCCAACGCCTGCGGGTCAGCTTTATGGCTCACCTGGTTCCCGGGACTCTCTTTGTCATCGCCTTCGTCGTTATCCTCAATAGTCTCCTCGGCTGCGCCAGCGTCAGGTCGTGGTAGCAACCATTCTTTCTCAATCTGTCTCCAGCCTCTCATCATTTCATTCGGTAACAGCATGAAGAAAGAGGGCTGTAACTCGTATACGGCGTCGAAATAGTGAACTCCACACTCAAGTTTCTTCACGGAGGCTTTGAATTTGAAGCCGACGAACAGTTTTTGGAGGAGCTCATCCTCAACCCAAAACTCATAGTACTCAGTCGGTTTGAAGTTACCCGCCATCGCAGCTTCTTCTGCTTCGGTCAGATCTTCCTCTAGATCCCCAGAGCCCTCCCATGTCTTGGCTAGCATTTTCCCCAAGACAGGGAGTGTTTCCATCCCCTCATACGATGTGTACAGATTCGAGACATCAGGTACGGTTCTTCCAAGAGTAAATTCTGTGACTTCAAGGCTGATCTCTCCATCAAGGACAACCTTGACCTCCGTCACATCTCTCAGCCACTTGATCTGAGCATCGGTACCGTAGCTACTGAAGCCGAATCTGATAATGTCCTGAGCATGGGCTGCCGTCATACCTGTGGAGAATGATTGCCTATCTGTCTCGCTCATCCACTCGTTGGAGGTTGGGAGCACCCAGTCTCGCATCGTACCAGCGAACATAGCGGAACAGGCCGTGTTGAAAGAACCAGGAAGCATAGTCTTTAGCTGAGCAATCTTCCCCAACTCGTCTTCTCCTTGATCACACAATTTGCGGGAAGCCTCAATCTGACCGTCATATTCAGGACACACACCGTGGAAGAGGAGATAGTTCAAGAAGTTGCGAATGACGTTGATATAGTATCTGACCAATAGATCACTGTCGATGTTGAGTACTGACATGAAGCGAGTGGAACTATGATAGTCAGAACTCGGGTCAGTGCCAAATTAAGACGACCTACAGGAACCCCTTCAGACATCTTTCAAAATCAACCTCAAACTCTTCCTCATCTGATGTATTGGCAGGTACAAAGTGAGTAGCGGTCATAGCGGCAATTTCAGAAGCGTTGCTATTTTCAATGGTAGTGGCATCGACGCCGCCAGAGAAAGGTTTTGGTCCAGTATCAATCCCTCCAAAAGCTAGGTACTTATCGAACAAATTTTTACGCAGAGGGTCAAAGTTGCGCTTTTTAGAGTAGCGTTGTATGGCAGACTCGATCCGTCTAAATGCCTGTCAGCCCGATAGATATATGAAGATGGCTTGGTAGAACCCACTCAGAAAAGGAGTACGAGCTTATTGTCCGTTAGCACCCATCAAGAAGGGAATCTTGGATGTGAACGTACGCATCATAGAGGTTCTTGTCCTCTTCGTACTGCTCCGGTGTCAACGGAGCATCAGCATAAAACTCCTCAAACCCTGTTGCCGCATTCTGTTGTGGCCTCTTGTAAGTAAACAGTTTTTTCTTAATACGATCTACAAAAACAGAGGCATTCGACCTACCAAGCCTCGCTGACTCTTGGGCTTACGTTTCTTCTTCTTCTTTTTCCCGACGCCAACTGAAACTCCAGCATCAGCCTCTCCGGGATCGTCTTCGGCGTCCTCGTCTACTGCAGTGCCCTCAGGAGAAGTGACCTGAATGTTTGGTTTCGCTGAAGGGTCTGAGGTCTCTTGGTTGGTGTCAGGCTGCACATTCGACTGCTCTGGATTAGGATGAGGATCGGGTTTGACACTGCCAGTGGCTGGCTCGTTTGGTGAAGTGTCTGCATGAATACCGGTTGATGTGGCAGTATCATCAGCAGTGGGTAGGTCAAAAGCTTCCATCGGATCTATCCCGTCATTGATGGCCTTTGGGTTAGTTTTTTGTAAGGCTAAATGATCGGACACTCCGGTTCTGATCAGATCATCTGTAGCCTGCTGATCGGATTTCATCGGCGTTTCCATGTTTACAGACAGGTATGCAAGTCTAGTTTAGCCCAAGCGGCAGACCCAAGTAAGTGTGCAAAGAAATGATGAGAAGCGGAAAGTGATGATGATGGAAGCAAGGCTAGCAGAGAGCGAGACGAGTTGTGGAGCACAAGTTACAATGTGGTGTTGTTTTCATTAGTGAATGAGCGACATCGTCATGCATAGAAGCAAACACGGAAACGTGTCACACGGGAGACCACACAGTACTTGTAGGTCTCTCCTTCCAAGGGTGTAGAGGGAATCTCGCCACGTTCTACTTCAAAAGAGTGACAACGCTATCAGCACAATAAGAAGCGAAAGGAAAGAGCTGTCTTCGAAGTGACAGTGAAGGCAGGAATAAATACGTCATCGGGTGTTCCTGCCAAATACGAGGATGAGGGGATGAGTTCGGCTAGTTATCGGTCGGTCGATCCCTCCCGTTTCATAGTGCCTGGTAAGTGCATTCAAGTTAAACCTATTATGATATTAAGCAAATTACGCATACGCAAGCTCCCATCCTCCAATCCTCCAATCCTTTGGGTCAGGTCAGCCTCTTGGGGCTTATTTTACTTATTTTACTTATCTTACTTACTACTGCTCATCAATGAGATTGAGCTGAAAAAGCTTCATTGCGCCCGCCCCAACCACATCCCGCCTCATATGCCCCCCTCCCGCCTACGATGCACTATGCTTTCACCATCCTCGTCCTTGCCTTGTGAGCCTTACTCGCCATGCGCATGCACCTCCTCTATGGCCACCTGTTTATATCTAATTCTTGATTCCCCAAAATTTGTGTGATTTATCGGAACCCAAAATGGCAAGTAAATCATTTCGAAAGTCTCAGTTGATAGCATTTGACAACGCCGCTGCCGGACAGTAAGTGTCTTCGACCCTTGGTCTTGAGCTTCTACCATCCTAATGCAAGCTTAAAGTGACGGTGTTTTGTCTGATCCTTCAGGCTCCATGATTGTGAAACCATGCAAGCAATCAGAGATAGACTTCTACGAATCTGCTTCTGCACACCCGGAAATTCTACCTTACATTCCCACATATATGGGCAGGCTTTCCCTAGGCGACACAGCGCAGGCCGCTGGCGCATTCATTCTCCCGGGTGAGACCTCCGTAGATGAAGCTCCAAAAGAACACACAGCGGCTCTGCCTGTTGTCAACCATGCCTGGAAGCCTTCTGGAGGCGGCAAGATCCAAACAGACTTGGCACTTGTACTTGAGAACGTCGCTGCAGGCTACAAGAAGCCGAACATCCTTGACATCAAGCTAGGCGCACGACTATGGGATGACGAAGCTCCCGAGGAGAAACGTGCGAAGTTGGACAAGGTTGCGGAGGAAACCACAAGTAAACCACTCGGCTTCAGGATTGCGGGCATGAAAACCTTCCACGGAGTCGAGACACCGGAAAAGGATACGGTCACTGTCGATGGATACAAAGTGTTTGACAAGCATTACGGACGAAGTTTCAAAGCCGATACTGTACACCAAGCTTTTGAAGAGTTCTTTCGGATAGAAGAAAACGTGAAACCGACGGCACCCAAACGGAAAGTCATCAGGCGTTTCATCGAAGATCTGGAGGGCATTGCCAGCGCTCTGGAAGCAGAGGAGGGCCGAATGTACTCGGCCAGCCTACTGTTCGTGTATGAAGGGAATCCAGACGCTTTACGCAATGCATTCATCGAAGAAAGCAACCTCATTGCTGTCCACAACAGTCAGAAAGAACAGCAGACTAGTGACGCTAAACACGCCCCATCAGCCGCTGCCGCAACCGACGAGGAAGACGCGACTATAGACGACATCGACATGCTGGCTGATGGCAAACCTAACTTTCCCTCCATCCAGGCAGTAAAGCTCATCGACTTTGCACACGCGAAATGGACGCCTGGCAAGGGCCCGGATGAGAATGTCCTCTTTGGCATACGCAATGTGGCACAGAAATTGCAAGATCTAGTTGTCTAGCGGACGGCCCCCTATCTGGCCTACCTCGCTCGTTTTCTCCTCCTGTATCTGCCAAGGCATTTCCTTCGGACCAGATGTCAAACTAGAAAATCAAACCATCCAATGTCTAAATTTACATCCCACCTGTTTTCTATGCGTGCAAGATATTTTCAGTTGTGGGTAACTCAGGACGCATCCCAGGGACCTCTTTTGGCCAAAGAGGAAACGTCGCGAGTGGTTAGGCTCAACCGGACCGGTATCCTCACAGATCCTCAAACTGTACCAGACCTGTCATACGCGCACTGGTACCAAAGATGGACCACTCGATAGCATCCTTGAGAGACTTGTTACTACATCTGTACTTGAGGTACATGCGCACTACGGCCCTCACCCCACACCCGTCACCGACTGTGACCACTGTTTAAGCGCGGCTATCATTTTCTTGAAACACCCTTTCTTGATGCATATTACATGAGTCACGCCCACCCCTTTCTGGTCTGAGCTTTTTGGATTTACTGCCTTTCCCCTGAGGTACGTTTCCTAATTTGGCATCTGATCTGTCAAAATTAAGCATATCGAGTGCGCCGTCGTCCTTGATTATTCCAATTGCAAAAAAATCATTGCCTCCCTTTCTGCCATATTGACGCATTTCTTTTACACAATCACTTCTGCTCATTGACGTCACGGGGCTCTTAAGCCACGTGTTCTCCATTTTGATCGATGGCAAAAGCCAAGGGGCAAGTGAAGTGGTTCAACGAGAGCAAAGGATTCGGCTTTATAACTCCCGCTGATGGTGGCAAAGACGTACGGGTCGATTTCTCAGAGGCACACAAGCCTTGCCTTCACCAATGCGCTAACCAAGCCTATCTTCAGATCTTTGTCCACTACTCGGCGATCCAATGCAACGGCTTCAAGACGCTAGCCGAAGGACAGCAGGTGGAGTTCGACTTAGGAGAAGGGCCGAAGGGATTGCACGCTCTGAACGTCACCGCCGTCTAAAACCAGAACAGCAAAGACCGGATCGACCACGATGACAACTATAAATTTTTCATGCAAAAAGGCGGTTTGATAGAGAGGCACGTTAGAAAATGGTGTAGGGAGGGAGGACAGAGGCTTGTTAGGCTCTACTTCTTGTCATGTACTTGATTGTAGCTATGTAATCAAGGGTTTCCCATTCTCACACGCAACCACAACACCTGCTAAAAAGAGCATTATCATACATCTGTCACTCCCGATCGTCCTGATCAACGGCAAGTGTTGATTGAAGCCCATACGTGTACCATGCATGCATTTTCTGAGATTCTGGCGACTGAAGATGCAACATTATTCACCCGCTTTCTGTCCATCGTCGAATCGTTTCCATCACCGTCTAAAGCTGACTACGTCTGCACTTTATTATCGCCCTTGACCGCCTGTTCGTAACTCGGTGGCACGCCCTCCTGCCCCTCCGCATTGCTCGGTCCTTGCCCACCAGCACCAGCACCACCAGCTGGACCACCACTTGGATACCTCATCGGCTGCGGCCCCGTCTGATGCGGCGGAACAGTACCATACTGCCTCTGCGCTCCAGCAGCAGCACCCCCAGCAGCTTCCTGCCTCAAATGCTCCGAGCTAGGTCGGTGATCGACATAGTAGTAGGTAACGCGTTGCGCATTTGGATGCTGAGCTTCAGTGTCATTGACCGGGATGGACTCGTATTCATATTCGGATTCGGGGTAGAGCGAGATTATGTACCAGGCGTGTAGAAGCCCCGGGAGGTAGCCGAGGGTGCAGAGGAGGATGTTGATGAGGGAGTCGGCGGTGCAGATGCCGGATTTGATCCAGACTACAGTGGAAGGGTCAGCTATGGCTTCCACAGGGGAGAGAGAGGGATAGTGTGGATGTAAGTGGGATGGTGAGGGATCGGATGAGGGGGGATGTTTGTGAGAGTGAAGGCGCAGTGAATGGGGTTCTTGAGAGCAGCTTACCAGCTATAGGTGGGAAGAAGACTGCGAGGACGGCGAGAAAGAGGTCGCTAGAGCACATCTTGAGGTTGTGGGTGAGGACTTGGGAAGTTGGGAAGGTTGGGGAAAGGGTAAGGATAGTGTTTGTCTGATGCCTGATGGATCTGGTTGTGGCGGAGCTGAGGGAGCTTGGCATTTACATAAAAATAGTACATCGCTGCATTATCCGTTCTAAGATCCTCCTCCTCCTCCAAAACCCACTGTTCATCAGCTTGCGCTCATCAATGTATTCGTCGCAATGTTTCAACCAATTCTCTGATGCCATCTAGTCCACCTTTCGGCTTTGCAGCATTTCCAAGCTTGTCTGTGATTTGTTGCTGCTCCGTCGTAGATAGATCGAGAAATGCTTCGATCAACTCCCCGTCCACGAACCGTGTTGGGGCGTCCTTTTCACCCACCTGGTTTTTGAAGCCTCTATAGCTGTTGAATGGCACCCCTCCTAAGCTCACCACAATGTCGGCAAGCTCTTCCTGAAGAGATATGAGCAAGTCCAAATATGCTGCTGCAATAAGACCAAACAGATACACGCCGCCTTCGACAGTTGCCATAAATGCCATTGGGAAGACGGGTGCAGTAGGTGGGGTTTTCACGTTGATGGGTCGAATGCGGTTAATCATCTCTCCTAAACGTATGTCACTAACAACACGTAGACGGCGTTTGTCGTCCGCTGAGAGTGCATTCAAGTCTTGGTAAAGAACCATCAGATTGCCCTCGGCGTCACCTAGTAGCCAAGTATCATCTCCGACGCGAGCTACAGCGGTACTCCATGCTGTTTGAAAATGTCGAGCGGTTTCTTCAAGCCTGTGACTTGAATTACTTGAGTCAGAATTAGAAGGCGGGTGATAGGTAATGATGGAAATTGATTTCATGAGATCAGCGACTGCAATTTGCCTTGTAGGAGGATAGACGGCAAGATCGATCGGAGCAGTGGATGTTCGGTATGTGCAAAGCTTCTGCAATCGTGATGACCGAAGAGCATATATCACAACCTAGTACACTTCGTTAGCTTATAGTTCCTTTCGTTCAAGTTGTCAGCTACGAATAGGAACGTTGTCGCGTACCGTTTTCACCAAGGCTGCCACAATTTTGCCATCTAGGCATCCTAGTGCTCTGCAAGCGCCTTTCACAGGTAGCTCCGTGATGAGTCTCAAGTTGCGCTCGTTAGTGACTGCAAAGACCAGAATCCTTCCTCTGATTGCGTCGCCTTGCTCCTCATCCATGTAAGTTGTCCCAACTACAAACCGTTCGACAGCTTCGTCGCCATCCTCGGTCACTTCAGCTCGAATGACACTTTCTACCAATTCGTCCTCGTTGAGATCGTAGGTATCAAGCTCCTTAAAGAGCACCTCATCTGCTAGTTTGAATCTACTTCTGGTGATTTCTTGCGTTCCCTTTAAGTATTTGTGGATCGTGCCAATACCGAAAGCTTTGAGTGAAGAGGAGTAGGCTAGTCTCCTAACAAGCTCTCCGACGCGTAACGTTTGAACGTGCGTAGTCCGTTCAGTGTCCACCAAAGCAATCCTAATATCTTCAGGTGTAGCAATGGCAATGGCGCCTGGATAAAGCTCAGAATTGAACGGGCATACAGAAGTTGCCTTTTCAGCTGTGACTGCTGAATACACAATTCGCCCTTCTGAGCCGTAGATCAAGCTTGGATGCTCACAGGTTGCAAAAACGTTGGACAGACTCGAGTTGTCACCTCTTCTTGGTATTGCTGTGAGATTTGCTTGTTGTGTCCCGAGCACTGTGACTTTCCGCTGGGACAGATTGAAGGTGTCTAAGTCAACAGTGAAGGTGACAACCTCACCATTCGCGGCAGCTACAAGAAGAGTTGCCGTTGAAGAGGAATCTGAGTCCAAGAGACGCTGAAGGAGTAAGGATCTAGGCACAGAGGAATTTTGATCACTGATGCTCTCTCGATGCCGTATCTGCAGATCGTCCATCTTTACGATTGCAATTTCTGCGTCCTGCCAAAATCCCACTAAACCAAAGCCGGGCTTAACATCAGAGACATGTACACAAGCAATCTGACCCTTGTCGAGTTGCTGTCTTGTGTAAAGACTTAAATCCTTGGTCAAATCAAAGGTCACAACCTCACAACCACCAACAGATAAGATTAGCTCGCTTTCGCTGGCTGATGCAGCTGTAATCGGCTGCCCTGCGGTATCTGACCACTCGCTCAGGACCATACCGTTCTCATCGTCTAATAATCGAGCTGAAGATGGTGTCACTTGGATGATTCGGCCGCTCGGCAACATGGAAGCCACTAGAGTGCCCTCGGATAGCTGAAGGCTCTTGAACTCTGCTTGCTCGTCAATTTCACCGTCCGTACTAAATTGAAACACTCTTGTCTCGTTCACAAATGAAACGAGAAGGATATCATCGAATTGACTCGTTGGTACAGAGCGTAACGCAAAAAGCTCTATCGCGTAATTCATTTCTCCAAGGATACCCTGCTCTTCTAAACCCACGCCACTTCGGACACTCCGAAGACTGCCATCTTTGAATACTCCTGAGCCGGTGACAATGCGTGCTTGCCCAGAAGAGTACTCGTTTGATTGGCCGTCAGGTGTCCGGTTGCCCATGTCCATGATTGTGAAGTCCAAGACTGGGGCAATGTTGGAAATTGTCTGTATCAATTCGATGTTACCGGTTGATAGGATGCGGATGACCTGTGAGTCACCTTGATGAGAACCAATAAAGACGCAACCGCCATCAAGATACACAAGGACGGAAGCTCGTGAGGTAAGCCCTATTGGATCTAGTTTCCAACCAACTACTTCGCCATCCTCGAGTAAGAGCATTAGGAGATAAAGTTTTCCGTAGTCATCAGCAAGTAGCCAGCGGTAATGATCTACTGCGGTCCAAGCTACAAAAGAGGTCACATCCTCCAATTGGTCGGTCAATGGGTCTTCATCATCATCAGCAAATGAAAAATAGTATATTATAGTCTCCGCCAACACCAAAACACCATATGCCGGTCCAGGAACTGGAATTACATGAGTAGCTCCTCGTTCAATATCATCACTAAAGAAAAGTACGTTCTCCAACTCCGCACTGCCGGGATCTGTGCTGCCGCCTGCTGAATATTCAAGCGCACGTACGCTCAAGCAAACCTTCTGATGCGAATCTTCGAAGAGCAAAGCAAGCTTGAATTGCTCCTTGTCGCGTTCCCGTGGATGAAGCCATACAGACGATCTTACAAAGAGATCAGATATTCGAGTCTGCACAGGTTCACCTAGGTCGTCCATGGTGCCTCCTTTCTTTTTACCCTTGGAGGAAAGTGGTAGTATGGTCACAATACCGTCGTAGAGAAAGAGAGCCATGAAATGCTTAGAAGGATCAATTTGGCATCGGTCGTAGGTGATGGAGTCTCTCGAGGACTTATCAGCTTGATCCACGAAGCTTCTTTCAGTTTGAAATTGATTTGATTCTGCATCCCAGGATATTGTGAAATACAAGTATCTATCAGTCCCAATAAAGAGATGATCAAGTGCGGAAGAAGCTGGCTTGAGCCTCTCAAGCATCACGATCTTGCCGTAAACGTTCCGAGTATGATACAGTGCCAGTCCATCGTTAGTCTGCTTGTGTATCTCCAGACGGTTCGACTTGCTGCATGCCATTAGATCAATATCTTTACCTAGATTATTTGCGACTCACGCCAAAACTAGACATTCTTCCGCTTGGTCTAGCAAATTGAGCTTCAGTGCATGCTTAACACTTGTTGGTCTGTGTATTGGGGCTAAGTACGCCATTATTGGCTTCTGGATATGAATTAAGAGACAGAGCCTTGCTCGATATCAAGACAAGCTGGTTATTGACCCGACGTCACTGATTCTCACGCGTCATGGGCGAGTGTTAATGGGACGCAACGCGCATACTTCATACTTAGCCGCGTAGACAGTGGAGCTGTCGCCCGGAGATGCCGGTTCCGCTGACAAAGTCCGGGGCGCCTCGAGCCCAAAACTTTTGCTATCAGAAAGCTTGTGTTCCAGAATTTACCTCCTCATGTATCATGGCTCGTACTCGGAAGACCAACACTCTAAAGGGTAAGAAGGCTCAAATAGAGCATGAGGTAGAACCAAACTCGCAAGGTGAGCACGTTGGTGAGCCAGAACGGCAAGGCAATGATGACCCCACAAACCAATCACTAAGTGAAGGGCAAAGAAAGCGCAAATGTGAAGCCAACATTTCATTTTGGAAAGATTTGGGCTTCTATGAGGCTCGTCGGCGTTACAAAAGGCCACAGTCGATATCAGGTTCTGCGCCTAGTGCTAAAAGACATCATGATCTTGGCAAAGCCAAAGAAAAGTACAGATTATGCACCAATCAGCCGTCCAAGAGGGTGCTACTACTGCAATATCCCAGCTATCCCCCAAGGTTTCTTCACCATGAACGTAAGCGAATGCCACCGGTAGAGGTCAGAATGAAACCGAAATCTGGCGTCATTGAAGTTGACTTTGCTCTTGCCAACGACATATCCTACGACCAGGAGAAAGGTGCCGACTTTGGAAATGCATTGCACAAAAGCAGCCAGTCGGAGAGAAAAGGAGCTTACGGCTTAGCAGGAGGACTTGGTATTGGTCCAAGGCGGTTCTTTAGGGGCGAGGAAGACATTGTTATGGGAGATGGATCGACTGATGACCCAAATGATAATTTAAACACAATGAGCCGATTCACACTTGGCGGTCGTATCATTCCTTTCAAGAATGGCGATCCGATTCACATGACAGCCACATACGAAGGCAGTAAGTTCGACTAACCCCTGAAATCGACCCTTCTAACATGATTCCAAGCCACATGTACATGGACAAAGGTCGACGCAATAGTCCAGCTACGACCACACTTCGGCCACCTCGACGCTAAAAACGATTTGATCAAAGCCGCCGCCCGCAAAGAGCGCGGCGAAAAGCCCAGAGAAGAGCTCGCCGAAGACGTCAACATGTCCATCAAAGACACAGCCGACAACGACAGCGTAGAAATGTACGGCGGGATGAACGAGACCGCACGACTTCTCCGCACAATGCGGGACGAACAATGGCAGCACCTTTCCTGGCAGAACTTCAACAACGCCGAATCATTAGAAATCCTAGAGGAAAACCTAAGCCACCAAAAAGAGTCAAATACCCCTTTTTTACTTTCCGAAATGACAAACACCCAATACCTGGACGCCATAAGCTGTCCACGCATCGATCCCCTAACGCAAGGCAAACAAGTTGCAGCATCCCTCGATAACAAGAACCAACCGGTTAATGAAACCACCACCCCCACTCCCGGAGACGGCGAACATGACCAACATGACGGGTTCGACTCAGACTCTGGTACAGAATCCGACTTCTCCTCCAATGGCCGTGCCTACGAAACCCTTCCGGCTAGAGTGACGCAACCACTCGGCACGGTCGAGCAGGACATCGAGCGGATCTGCCGACTACTCGCTCTTTCCCCCCCGCATTCACAGAGTAAAGTAGAAGCTAGATTCGGGGAGAGTTTGCATGGCAAGGAACAAGGAGTCAGTGGTGAGAGGTTTGGGTTCTTGGATCCGAAGAACGAATTTCATGGGTACTTTAGGTGGAGGCTGGAGCGGAATAGGAAGGGGAAGGGGGTAGGGCCGGAATTTGATTGTGGTGTGGGCGTGGAGATGGGGGAGGAGGTTAGGAAGGAGGTGGTGGGATAAGAGAATGGGGCCGAGAGGACTCATGTTAAGGCGAGATAATGTATTTGTGAAGCTGGTGTATCCCAGATCGGAAAGAAAGATGATACCCCAATGAGTTTGCTTAGATTTCAGAAAACTTGACAAAATTGGATTCATCGTCCTGTCCGACGAATGCGTTTCCTTTCGAGACTGTTTACGATCGAGCTTGTCAGGATAGAAGAAACTGAAGTCGGGGTAGTCTGTTGCCTGAGAGGCTGGAAGATCGTCACCGTATCAGAGAGTAGCCGTAAAACCTTATAGAGGTCCATAAATTGTAATGCCTAGGATCTGTAAACCCGGTCAAGCAGTTGTTGAACGCTAGGGATACTTTACCGGCCCTCTTTTCGGCGAGCTGGAGTCTCCCAAAGAATGGGATAATGTTGCCCTAAGTTGTATACGAAGTTAGACTTGAAAACAAGAAGCAACGAATATAGATACCAAAGAAAGGAAAAGAAAAAAGAAAACCGAGCAGAGACATAGGTCTTGTTGATTGGGTATGCATTGTTCTTGTATATCGTCCACTATCATCGACTCAGTGACAAATGGCAAGTGACGGCGTCAGCATCCCATCAATGTTCCAATAGTTCTGTTCCACCATTCCCCTCTTTCCCACATAATACCTTTCATATGGCAGAGCTTGGTTTCTCTCCTGGGCATGCGAATTCCATACCCTGTCTTGCCTCCACCTCCAAAGTCTTCTTAGATACATAGATACAAAAAATAGGTAGTAGCTCTTTCATCAATACACACAAGGAAAGGTAGTAGTAGTTGTTGTGGAGGACTTTCGCCCGTCCATCCTAGGCAGTCGATATATGCCTGCAAGAAACACAGCAGAAGCACGCAAATCAGGTTCCAGAATCACTGATTGACAAAAACTTTGGGGGGGGTATATTTGGTCTAAACGAGCGATGCCACACACTATTTCCGTATATCTCCCAATTTTTCCGAACGAACATCTTGTTGCCGGCGGTCTGAAGAAAGGAAAATATGCTGTATATCATGTTTGGGGGAGTTAGTCGACATCATCCGCTCGCGTCTCCTCCGGTACTCTTGGACTTTGCGACAATGGACTTCTCTCACCACCGCTATGAGCGCTGCCGGAACTCAGCCTTTTGATCTCCGTCGAGCTCCGTCGAGGCAGGTTGAGTAGCTTTGCGCTACCGGCACTGATATGCCGCGCGTGTCCCTTGCCCAAATCAACGCTAACAGCACGCTGGATAGGATTAGCTCCCTCTGGACTACTGGGAGAATGCTCCGAGGGTGACTGCGACGAGTCTCGGCTTTCTTCGACAACGTTTCCTGATTCTGAGGCTTGAAAGTCATTGAGCAGTCCTTCGCGTGAGCGGGCGCGGTTGCTGACACCTGGGCGAACGATGGTCGGATGTTTGCCGATAGCGCTATGCCAAGTTGTGCCTTCCTCGTGTACATCAGGGTAAGCGCCCGTAGGAAGGGCAGCGTCGTTGTCACCGTTATCATCACCAGCTCCTGTGCCAGAATTCATGCGCGGGCGTCTTCGTTGCGGGACAATCGGTACGTCTTCAAAAGATCGCTTGCTTCGCGCCGGTGTCAATGATCCCATATACTTTTCGGCTGGCGGAGTTCCCGGAGAATTGTCCTCATCCGAGTCCTCTACCTGATCCAAGCGCTGGCTTTCTCGAAGAGGCTGTGGGGTAGACGTTCTTTTGACAGGCTTGCCTGTCAGCCACGATCCTTCGGCGTCAACGGAGGCTAGTGATTCAGATATAGTAGCGCTTTGAGGCTCTTCCGGTGACTTGGCGCGGAGCGAAGCATTCCGGCTGAGAGCTACTTCTTCTCTGTAAGCTGGGTGGATATCTGAAAGAGGCGGCTCTTCGGTTCTTTCGGCAGTATCTTTCCCTCTAGAGCCAGGAATGCCAGGTAGAGGAGCTTGACCGGCTGTTTCTGGTGACTGCATTCGTGAGTCTGGCGGAGATATCGGCATTTCAGGCAGGTCCTCTTTGAAGATTGACTGTGTTCGTATTGGAGTGCCTGACCTTACGCGAGGTACCCGTGGGAATGATGATGCAGCCATTTGCCGAGGCACTGATTCTCGAGATGTATTCGAGAACTCTGAAGGCGTACCTCGCCCGGCAGCGGTCCGATCAACTCTCCCACGATCTGCAGAGCCTCTTTTTGCTCGGGTATCACTCCGCCGAAATATTGACTTCCAGCTGGAAGAGAGTCGGCCGCCTGTGTCTAGTTCATTTCGCTGATCTGGCTCTGGCTTCTCAGGTATATCTGGCGTGCTGCTTGGCGCTAGCTCAGAGAATTGCGATAGACTAGACGGCTCATGCAAATGTCTTGAGTCGTAAGTATGTCGGGAGGGCGACGTGGGAGGTGTCATGCTGGCCGAAGAAAGGCGGATTGCCTTCGCGGTCTCAAGGATGGGTTCTTCACGTTCCTCTGTGGGAGTGGGCTCCTCCAAATGAGATGTTGATGCTCCAACTAGTGGATCATGAAATGGATCTTCAGGGACAAGACGCTCTCTAGATGGATCCTTGAGCCAAGATTCGGGGGTGCGAGTCCCCTCTTCCCTCTTGGGTGCTGCAGCTACCGTCGTATCGGCAGGTGGCTCCTCTATCCCAAGTCCTGCTGGCTGTTGTGCCTCCGCTCCCTGGCTAGCAACCCATTTCGCGGCTTCTTCTTGCTGCCTTTGATGCTCGCTCTTTCTTTGCAGCTTTCTCTGTAACCTCTCGTTTTCAGACTTCCTCCGTTTTTCGTGTCTTCGGCGGTCCCTTTCCATGAGCTCTCTTAAGCTTCCCGCGTCCATGTCGTCGGCTAGCTCATCTATCCGTTTCCTTGACTTTTCTAGCGGTTCGTCTGATTCCGAGATCATAGGCTGCTTCTCCTTTCTTGTCGATGTCCTTGAGGGGCCAAGGCTACCAGCTGGTGAAGCGGCGGTTCCAGAATACCTTATGGTAGGTCTAGGGGCAAGTGCACCAAAGGAGCCAACTTTGAACGCGTGAGAATCGAAGGATGTAGACATCTGTGAGTGTAATGAATTTGCGAGCGGTAATGAAACGTTCGAGAGCGGTCGTTCGAGACTACGATTGAGATCGCCTGGGATGCGCTTGTTGTCGCGGGCAAGCATATCTGTTTGGTATGATTTGGGTCGTTTAGGGATTGGTATGGGCGCGCTCATTGCTTTGATCTCCTGCTCTCGCGCATGGTCATCTTTCTTCTTCTTACTGGACTTTCTTCTCAGGAGGCCTTGGTCTTTCGCCGATCGCTTCGACTGTAGTGTTGGCGGTTCGCGAATGACTGAAAACTTTTCCGGTTGGAGGCTCGATTGTGACATTGGATTTTGGAAGTAGTAGGAAGGGATGTCGCCGCGGTTCGCTGGTGGTTGCCCTGCTTGCTGGTTCATCTTGTTCAGACCAGCCTGTTCGTTCAGTTCGTTCCGCAGCTGTTCTGGTAGTGGCGGAATTGGAGGAACATCCTCGACCTTTTCAGAGTTTCGGATGCTTGGCGCGTTGGATTTGCTCAATTTCCTTGACGCGCTGCGGGGCCTCTTCTGACTCTTTTGGCTCTCTTTACGACTTGGCCTTCGACCCAAGGTGGGCACGCTTCGGTCGCTTGAGCGCGAATTTGGCTCGGTGCCTGAGTGGGCGGGCGGAGGGTTTTTGGTTGAAGGCATTGTAGAGTCGTCGGTGGAAGTTGAGCGCTTCTTGAATTTGCGGCCAAAGGGCCAAATGGCCATCTCGTCCTCGGAAGCCTTCTTAAGTAGCTTTTCCCCTCCGCTCGGCCGCCGCCGACGGCGACGCCAACACAGAAGGGCCGACAGCTTGACTAGTTTTCAACCGTGGAAGGCGACTTGAATCGCATGTGCGGAAATTTTGTGGGTGAAGCTCACATCTCAGGCAATCGATGCGGGGTAGGGCTATGTCAGAGGTCTTTGTGTTGGCCGTGTGGAGGATTCATGTCAATTATTGAAGGATTGAGGTGACGGCAGAAGGAGGGAGCGGCTAATTTATAGCAAAGAGAAGTTGGAGTTGGAGTTGAAAGGAATGTATGTGTGTGTGTGCGTTACACCGAGTCAGAAGTTAGAAGGAGAAGAAGGTGGCATTGATGACGAAGAACAAGGAGCGGCGAGGAAGGTCAACGGGCGGGAGTGTCTCGCATGTGGTGGTGAGGCAAGTGTGATAGAAGTGGGAAATGGAAATGGGCTTGAACAAGCCGACAGGAGCGGCCAGGGAGTTCTTTCTTAGCTCTTAGCCCACCCTTTAGCCCATTCTTGGCCCTGGAGCAGCACCTCAATAATAATAATAACGGGCAACACCGCCAAAAGCACCAGAAGCACCAAAAGTGACTTGACATCTGACTTTGGGGGGCTTGACACTAAAAACGACTAGCGAAGGTGACCACAACCAATAAGACGATCGGAAGGCTCGAGCGCGCCACACGACCTTTCGGCTTTGTTTCTCCGCACTTGCACCTTTGAAAAGGGTTACAGGCAAACAAGAGCGGGCTTGAAAGGGTAATGGTGTGACGGTGTGATGGTGTGATGGTATTCATGCAATAGCCCACCAGACCGTTGATAAGGCAGCCCTATGGTCTACTTGATAATGGGCTTTTGTGTGTTTGTGCTCTATTTCACTATGGGTGTCCGTTGATGTAACTTTGTATTATTGGAGCAGTAGTTCGCTTTCGCATCTACTGGACCGGCTGTTATTAGATCTGTGATGGCTAAGATAGCAATTCATCTTGCATCTCATCTCGCATCGCCGCCAAAAGCACGCGAGCAGGAGCTTGGTCCCTACAATGACCAATGTATGGGGAACAATTGGTCGGAGCTCATGTCATACCTGACCCAACCCTGCAATGACGAGAACGTTCAGCAGCAACCTTGTCCAGGAACTAGATTCCCTGCGTCTCTTTAGCAATTGGGCCGGAGATGTGGCTCTGTAGGTGCAGTAATATATATTACTACTATATCATACTCATCTTATGTGCCCCCTTCTCCACCACCAATATTCCCCCCCCCCGAGCAGGCTGTCTCTACCACGCACTGTACATATCTGCGCTTCATAACCTCTATCCAACATCCTTATAGCTCGCACACTCTTTCCCCTGTCCGTCCCCCATTCATCATGCACATAAGGAGAATCGTAAGACTGCCCATCGACGCCGCTGCTTCATCCTTCCAACAGGCATTCATGATTGGTGTCAACGGAGCACTTCCTCACCAACCTGCACCTGTTCTCCTCGCAGACAGTACTCACCAAAGCAGCTTCGCTCATGTAACGCTCAAATCTGGTCGGATCCCCTTCCCCTCTATCGCTATGCAGTGTCTATACCATCCTCGAAAATGCTCATTCAAATCTTTATCGCCTTTATGCCTTGCACAGGGGCCTGCTC
The DNA here is from genome assembly GCA_032158265.1 of Bacidia rubella. Taxonomy (NCBI): domain Eukaryota; kingdom Fungi; phylum Ascomycota; class Lecanoromycetes; order Lecanorales; family Ramalinaceae; genus Bacidia; species Bacidia rubella. Next base: position 1,047,543 of record JAVTIF010000006.1, on the reverse strand, counting down.
TTGCTGACTGTTGGCTGTCGCATGATTCGCGAGGTGCTGGTTGCGAGCCGACTTCTTCGCAAGATCCGCAGCCCGATCGTTACCACTGACCAACCGCCTTCGACGTGGTTTGGCAATCACCCGCTGCGGCTTGATGCTCTTCAGCTGATACTCAATCTCAGGCTTATCACCGGCTGAGCCAAGAGGCGTCGGGCTCTCAGGCTTCTTGGGCTGAGAGAGTCGGAAGCGTGTGACGCCGGTCTTGGATTGCTGTGAATGATCTGGATTAGAGTAATCAGAGGCCGACGTTGATACGGAAGCTGATTCCGAGTCATGATACGGCCCTTCTTCTTTCCAATCCTCCTCCTCCGTCTCATCCGGGTCGATCTCATCATTGGTATCATCCACCTTATTTAAAGCTCGTGTAAGGTCATGAGGATTCGGAGACGCAAGACCCCCGTCTTTCGAGCGAACAGCAAGATTATTGCTGAGAGGATGTGGCCGGCTTTGCCGACGGTCTTGCTTTTTTGTAGGTTTTTGTTCTTTCTCGTCATCGCTGTCGGGCTCCCGCTCAATGCTTGAGCTGCGCTCACTAGTCTCGGGGGATGAATCTGGTAGTAGAATATCAACTGCAAGATTGATATTGCCGCGACATTGTTTGAGTGTTTGCTCGACAATACTCCTGTTGGCGTCGTATGGCAGTGAACCCATTGCAATATCGATCATCCATGTTTCGATTGGGGGATTAGTGGCTCGGTTCCTCCGGGGCGGCTTTTGATGTTCTGGCGGGATTTTACTGGTGTCTATCAGGGGTAGGCCAGTAGCTGGACCATCGATATTACGGATTGATGAGAAATGTTCGTAGGTCTAGAGAGTTAGCCCATGGATCAGCGGTAAGCTGAGCCTACTTACATGATGGACAATAAACAACGTTGGTAGCTCCTCCTCTGAATCTGTATCGCCAAACGCATCCAGAAAACATTCCATACCAGCTGAGTAGATACGGATGTCAACCTGAAATCTATTCGAAAAAGCTATGATTTCTGCGTTGTCACCATATGTACCTCCTTTTGCCATAAGATCCAGACTGAGGGCATAAGCCGTGTCAATGTCTGCTTCACTGGGAGGGGTTGGGTCAAAGGTGTCCCTGAGTGCACCAGGATTCTTTCTCTTCGGATTCCGTCGAAGGCCACCTCCAGGATTTGCTATGACAAATGACCTGAAGCCTTCTGGATGCTCTCGCATGTATTGGACCGTCTCTGCCCGAAGCTGGGCGTGGTGACTTTGATCACCGTACATTTGGTCGGAGAGTGCATGAAATAAGCAATTACCTGGTCAGCCTGTCAATGGAGGTGCCTAGACTACGAGATAGTGATTACAAAAAGCTGAATGCCTACCATGTCCCGTTGTGTCGGCGAAAGTGAGCCCCCAAGACTTCAACTGTGGCATCTCCTCGGTGCCTCGCTTCTTGCGTGACTTGTAGCGTGCCATTCTGTTACAATTGCAAGGATTGAGTGAGGTGAAGAGAAGTGCGTGAGGATGACACGTATTCAAGGGTTGGAGTGCTCAAATGAGCTGTGTGACGAGCATTATAGTCATATGCCCCAGCAGATGATCTGGTAGGTTGTTCGGACTAATGTATGGGCGTCAGACGTTAGAAAGCAAAAAGATTCCAAAAGCTAAAGCTGTATAGCAAAGGTTACGGGTGGCTGAAACTGAACATGAGGAGCTTGGTTTCTTCTTATTGTCAGTGTGAGACCATAGTGGCTGCTCTCCTTTGTGAATGCTGCCTCTGTGTCCGTCAACACCTGGACTTGCGTAGGGCTGAACAGCCCCTGGAAAAACACGCCCCGCTCCGCTCGGCTTCTCCGCGTTCTGGAAGCTGACCCCTAAGCACTGCCTAGACATATGAGAGGCCAGCTGTTCTGGTTCGACGTGGCGAGACGGGCAACTAATCAGGCGTGTTATCTGGCTCGAAACATCGGAGACAGAGCAATTTGGTCTTGAGGAAATAATCAAAGTGGCATGCTAGCTGTAGATTTGCAACTAATCGGCGTTCATTATGGGCATTGAAAGATTTATTTTGCATTGGTGCCCATGCTATCCATCCACCTCAGTCTCGATATCGACATCCCGTATTCTCAATGCTAATTTTCCACTTCCTTATTGCGCGTTTTTGATGGCTGTCTCAACGCGTCTGGCGTCAGCACCAACGATCTCATCGACCTTTTCTCCGTTCTTGAACACCAAAAAGGTTGGCATGGCACGGATGCCGAGTTCTTGGGCAACTGTTACGCACAAGACATTAGCAGCTGATGTATGTTGGAGAAGGGACTAAGCTAAGTAGCTTACCATCAGGGACCTCGTCAACATCCATCTTGTAGAAACGAACGTTGGGATAGGTATTTGAGAGATCGACTATCTTGGGTGCAATGACTTTGCAAGGGCCGCACCAGGTGGCCATACAGTCGAGGACCAACAGTGAGGGGTCATTGACGGCGTTGGTCCAATCTGATTTGCTGGAAACCAATATATTAGTGTCATCTTATGTGGAATAGCATGGCTGTACTCACGATTGAAGGTTGTGAACACCCCTCTCAGTGCCCGTAGCCATTTTGCGAGTTTGGTTATGGAAGATGTTTCTTTGTGTATTTCGAGAACAGCTTGTTCTAAAGGTATATGTGCCTCTTGCGGTTGAAGTTCTTGCTATTGAATAAAATGGTCTAAGTGGTGATAGTGGCGATGGGTTATTTGATAGAATGCGTGAGAGGGTGTGCACGTCGCGGTGGGTTCTGAGTGCCAGAGTGAAGATGGGGAGAGGATGAATTCGAGCAACTTTTTAGGCAGATAGGAGCTCGCCGGAATATTCGAGTGGGTGTTTTATTTGGAATGCGGGTGGATGAGAAAGCTGGTGATTTGAAAGAAAGTTTGAAACTTGAGGGGCAGTGAGGGATGACGACGAACTTGCTGACACATCAAGGGCGGATTTGGCACGCAATCAGTAAATCGATTATCGCCTCACGCTCCCTCGCTCCCACGCTGCGCCCGCTGAGGGAGCCGGCAGCTAGGCCCAGGCGAGACAGCTCTTGGAGATTCGAAATGAGAGGCATTGCTTGTACTTCCAATTGACGGCTCTCGCTTCCTGCATAATTGGTGTTTCAGTAATCTTTGCCATGATCCAAATCGTGCTTTTCACGTCTTGCGCCTAGTTCTGGGGATTGTAGCTAGCCTAATCAGCGTCTCTTTAGTATATTATGTTGCCATCATCTTGTTAACAATGCTTCTCCAAGAACTGCCTTTGAGTTGGACTGCTCCAAATCTAGACAAGGTACACCTTAAAACTATGCAGTGCTTCGTGGATCTGTTCGGCGGGATCCTTGTACGCAGCTTGCTATTGCGTCATAGATCCGGTTTGGGGGCTACCTCATTGCAGCTTGACCGTGTTACTGAATTCTTCATGATCCGGCAGCAGCCTATAAATTCAGATATCAAATTGCGTCTAAGATGCAATTGAAAAATGTCATCGGTCCTTTGTTGGTGTCGCTGGCCTGGGCGCAAGTACAACAGCCCATCACCTTCGAACAGCCCGCCAGCATCCCCCTCCTTGGGCTAGGAACATGGAACCTGGGTGGAAACACCTCGGACGCTGTATCATATGCGATCCAGACCGGTTATAAGCATATTGACTGTGCTGCCGTCTATGGCAATGAGAAAGAAGTTGGCAAAGGTATCGTTGATGGCATAATCAAGTCCAACATCAGACGGGAGGATCTTTGGATCACATCGAAGCTCTGGAACAACGCGTAGGTCATTGAACAAATTCAAACTACTGTACTGATACTTTGCCACGGTAGCCATGGAGCACAGAACGTGGAATCCGCCGTTGATCAGACTCTCGCAGACCTCGGGCTGAAGTATCTTGATCTTTACCTCATGCATTGGCCTGTTGCAAACGGGGACGGCCAAAATGTGATTGAGTATCTAGATGTGCGTTCTTGAAATGAAAGTTCTCAAGCCAATGTACTAACGCAGTTTCCAGACTTGGGCGGGCATGGAGAAGCTTGTTCAAAAGGGCAAGGTCCGCTTCATCGGCATCTCCAACTTCGATGCGTACCAGATCTCGAACTTGCAAATCAATGCTACCATTAAGCCTGCCGTGCACCAGCTCGAACTCCATCCCTATCTGCAGCAGTCAGATTTCGTGGACTGGCACAAGGCCTTGGGCATAGAAGTAACAGCTTATTCTCCCCTCGCCAACCTTAATCCGGGTTATGGTCGAGGTCTTAATGGCCCACCGGCTCTGCTTGATAATTTGGAGATCTCGACTATTGCAAAGGCAAGAGGCTGCACCAATGCTCAGGTAGCCTTGGCTTGGGGCATGGCTCGGGCAACAAGTGTGATACCCAAGAGCCAGCATGCAGACAGAATTCTGGAGAATTTTGAGTCACGGAGGTGCAATCTTAAGAAGGCTGACTATCAGTTGATTGCGGCTGTTGGCAAGAAGTATTTGAAGCGGTTCAACAACCCGAGTAATGGATGGGGTGTGCATTTATACGATGGCCTGGAGGATTCGGGATATTGAGAACAAGTGGATTCGGTCCCTTGGCAGAGAGGACTGCTTGCATTGGCAGCATTTCGCAATTCTACCACGAGAAAAAGGAGAAAGAAATGGGCAGAACGATGAAAAGGATCAAGAGCAGCTTCTTTTTAGTGCCTTATACTCAAGAAGAAGACCAAATATATAGTTTAAAAATCGCCTTTGCTGTGATGAGTCTCTCATCAGGTTCCTTTCCACATTACCCTCTTCTCCACCCCTCTGTCAAAGATCCCCCATTGGTTTCCTCTTCACATCACCTTGCTCCTTGCCTACCTCAATTTCCTTGCCTGTCTCAGCTCCTCCCCAAGCGCCGGATCCCGATCTAACTAACCTCATGCCCTCGTATCGCGACGGGGGAAAAGTTTTCCTACCCATGACGCTGAATCTAAGCCCCAGAGAAGCGACGGCATGTCTACTCTTGAACTTATATGACTGTCCTCGACGAGCAAGTGCAGCGCTGCCGGCTGCAAGTCGAGCATGCGCAGGTCTATTACAGAAGGTAAAACTCAAACGAGTAGCCTTTCTTTATAGTTGAAGCTTGTTTTGCAGTGGGATTTTCACTGCTCCGATTCCCGATGGCGGGCGTCAAGTTCGCCCAAGATGAAAGAGCCTCCAACTCAGTCAGGTTCCGCAACGTATTGTCCTCATCGATGCCCTCGACAGTCAGCTTCTCTAGCGCCTTGTCTTCGTGTAAGTCTTCGATCGTTGTAACTTCTCGCAACGGAGAACCCTTCTTCAAAACCGGAATTTGAGCAACACGCTTTGGAACAAACCCAATCTTGTCAATGGTTTCGAGATGAATTGGCCGATGAAGATATCCAGGGGTGTGCTTCGTGGCGAAATTTATATATTCGCCCTCCTCAGGGACACGAGGAAAGTGGTCGTCATGACCATAGCAGTCGTCAACCCAAGTTCCCTGTGGCACATAAACTTTCTCAGCGTCACCCTTTACCATTTCTTCAAGCTCAGAGCCCGTTGTCTCTGAGGAGAATCCTTGTCCGCTATAGACAATTGGATCGACATACTTCCAGGCTTGGGAGGCCAAGACTACGGAAATGCTGACACCACCGTTGATACGTTGGTTGACCGGAATGAAGTTCTTGAGAGTGGTATTCATTGCCCAAAAAGAAGTGGCAGGCGAGGTGGCGGACCTACAGTAGACTTTGTCTCCAAGGAAGTTCAGATGATGCTCCTGTATGTTATCGTATGTTGCAGTGGCCAGTTGCGGACGGTTCTTCTCCTTTGGCTTGTGACTCGCCAATTTGTCGACGAAGACTAGATCTTGACTCAACATCTCAATGAACCGTGGCCACTGGAACATCGCACGCGCAAGAACCTCGATCTTTCTCATATGTCTATTGGCCTCCTCGCTGCCGGGTGGTCCAGCCTGTGAGACTGGATGTTGTAGAGTGAGTTGACCGATGTGTTGATTTAGCTCGTTGAAGATTGGAATCAAGTTGTCAGGCACCCAGGTATGCTTAGCCTTGATCTTGTCAAGGGATATCTGTTGAACAAAGAACTCGTCCTGACCCGATATCCATGGGGTACCATCTGAGCCTGCAGACCATAGACGAGTGAATTCTGCTCCAAAATCTTTGAGCTGGCCGTCGGGTAGCTCTGGCAATTTTGAGAAGCTACCCCCGAGGTTCAGGGATAGAATGGATGTTGCTGATGTAGAGTCGTGTGAAGAGCCAGGCGTGTTGGCCGGTAAGCTAACAATCTCGGACGCATGAGTCGAAAGGCTCTGCACAAAGCTATTGTTGGGTTGAGGCTCAGTGAGGTATTTCAGCTCATTGGTATCAGCCGAAGGACCAGCCACGGTCTGAACAGCGTTGTCATCAGTCGCTTCATGACTTTGGTTTCCTTCGTCAATATCGGCTTGAGAGTCCGGTACAGCTACCGCAGCTTCACTTTTTCCATCAGGAGTATCCTCTTCGTTGATGGTACAGTAGACTTCGTGCTCCTGGGTTTGATGAGCAACAGCTAAGGTCGGTGCTTGTGAAGCGTCAGAAGAAGACCGGTAGACTAGTAGCGCAGCATCGATAGTCCCAACAGTGCCTGGTTCCGTGTGAGGGCACACAGTCTCCTCGACCTCGTTAAATGAGGTGGGCTTGGAATGAATTCTAGCTGGCCCTTTCTTTGACCGAGAGTGGCCTGCCAGCGCAGTTCCCACCCCAAAGCTCCCAGTCAATGTCTCTTCTGACTGGTCTTTGTTCATGTGTCGCGTTGATAGCGATGTCGATTCTTGATCCTGACGGTGTTCGATGCAATCCCCAACAGCCTCTTTAAAAGAGACCCCGGTAACATTTACATCATTAATAATACGGAGGAGCTGCTCCTCCGATGCCTGAAGGCACAATTCCTCTAGAGGGAAAATTCGGCGTACATCCCAACAAGGTTCACCACAGAGACCATATTTCTCCTTGACATAACTCAACAAATTTTCAGGAACGTCAATCTTTGATAAAGAAGTGGAATGAGGCTCGATCTCTATATCAAGTGCCGGAGGTTTCATCAGCTGGTGAAAGAATGCTTCATCCGCTTCGGTAGGAACAGACGACACACTCGGCTTCTGGTTTTTCAAATGGCACTTGACTATGACGGGGTCTGGTGCCAGATCAGACTCCGCCCCATTGAGCTCCCTCATTACTGCCGACATAATGCTTGTGTCGAAGGTGGAATTTGAATCATACTGCACAGCGTCATCAGGTGTTGGAGGGGCTTCGAGCCCAAAGAGTTCTTGGTTCACCTTCCACAAGATATCAGTAGCGTCTGAGAATGTTTCTGAAGACTCGTTGGGGTCCTCTGTTCCGAGAGAAGATGATTTGATTTGCTGAGACGTAGACGATGTCAAGGAAGTCCTACGTGTCGAGGCGTACCCCTGAGAATCCACAGCGGAAACCGGACTTGTGAGGCTAGTCATGGAAGACTTGCGAGAAGTCACAGCTATCTTCTTGCCGCCCAAACATGTGGGACGATGATGTGTATTGACGTCGACAGTCATACTGCCGAATTGAGTTGAAAACCTCCCACCGTGGAGCGCAGGGTTCCAGGCCAGCATTTCCTCACCAGGTTGTTCGACATCATCCTGAGGTGCGTAGTCAGGGTTGATAAAACGAGGGTAGGTGTGGTTGATCACCCCGACGCCGTTTCGTGTGGTTTGCTCGACATGGTAGCGGGCAGTATCCGCCATCGGTACCTCTGACGGTACCAAGAAGTAGGTGGAGTCTGCGTGATACATCGCGTTTGATATAGCGATCTCTATAAACCATGGCTCCTCAAGGTCGATATCAGGGGTGGATGACACGGCCTATGCTGCGTCAGTGGATTCAACAAGCTGCTTGAAAGAGTGATTCTTACATTGGGGCCATCAATAATCGTGTACTGGCTTCTCTGATAATGAAGATTGCCACAATTTATTGCCTGCGTATTTGTGTCAACGGCTGACCTTGGTATAGGTCGGCATCCTACATCAGGTACATAGATGGCTTCAATAACGTTAGCCCAAGAACGGGGGGACATGTTGGCCTTCGATGATGGCATCTTTGAGGAGTGGATTTGCTTTGTTGAAATGTGAGCCGGAGACGTTGGTGAGAGTGCCTGGGTAGAGATTGACCAGAGATGCTTTGACGTTTAGTTGTTGGTTGAAGCTTTAGATAGTTGGATCAAAGGAAGTCTCTTCTGGCAGTGTCTGAATAAGACTGTTGATAATGAGAATCTGGAAATGTGAAGAGAGATGGCAGAGAGAGTCGAGATCGAAGAATTTATATTTGCAGAAAGCTGGGCAGGTAGGATAACACAGTCGGCGTGTTGAAGCGGGTTCACATGGCGACGACGACACGTGAATATCAACACCAACTCGCCACCAAGTGCAGCACTAACCGGAGAACACAGTCATCTCCAGGACGGAATTCAGTCTTAGAGGCTCATATGAGTCTAACACCAGAAACAGAGTCGGAGAAACGGACGCCACACTATACTGGCAGACGACGCGACTTCTGGTGGTGTATGATCAAGGGGTAGGACAACACCACCATTGAAATGACTCTTCTAGTAGAGCTGTAGAGCACACGCTTTTCTGCAAAGATACAGCCTTTTATATATTTACCTGATAGCGACAAAGATGAAGGTACTAACTTGTACCACTGCAGACTTACGCTTTCCTTTTTTCAAGAGGCAACCAATTAGAGGCTCCTGATTCGCTGAGCCTGGTCAGGCAAACATGAAAAGTCTTACCAGATTTCATTTAGACTTGACGTCAAGGTAAACCAGCTGTGCATAGGTGAAGGCATCATGTGGTCGCCATCTACCCGTCCTCAATCTGTGTCTTGACTTTATGTGAATAATGCGGGCGTTTGCCTCTGCACATGACTTGCCTTTACTGCAACCTTGTTTTATGACTACCTTCCAAATCTTCGCTATTTTATCAGAACTATATCGCTCTCTTAGGAACAGGGAACATCTTGTGATACTGTACAACTAGCATGTCGTTACAGGATCGCAGAAAAGGAGCCTTACTAGAATATCAGACCTAAAAAAAATACTGAAACATTGAACTCGTTCGGTGCAGGACAGCCCTATGTTCTTGCCACATAATCCGTGAAGCCCGTACTTGAAAAGATACGCAGGTACAGCACTTCACAGATACAGAAGATGAACGGAGCCTTCAGGCATATATCTGCTGGACTAGGAATGTGTGTGGATGAATGAGTGCAAATCTACTTCTCTTACTTGGGAAGAACATTGCCAGCGCTGGCACAATGCTTCAGCGAAGGACATCGTGCAACTGAAGTGTCTGATATCGCTCTAAGCTTTCAATATTGGCATCGCAGCCGGCGGATGCCCAGGTTTCCACGTTGCTGGTAAAGGCCCAACATAAGAGTCATACTGCTAGAGCCAACAAGCCCAATTGATCTTTCCTCCAGAGCATGAGTTCATAGATGGTCATGTGTGTGAGCTGTATTGATCTATATAGTGAAGAGATGAAGTCTCCAAGTCCGTGTTGGGCAGCTTGTGCCGAGACCCGGGGGCCTTGGGCCGCAAATTGGTGACAGGGAAAGTGCTTCAGCCCCGGACGATCTATTGTTTCCAATTGCTAAATGACCAAACATTTTCGATTGACCTTATGCGGCCGAATCAGCAGATTGGCAACTTCCTGGCTATTTACAAGGCCTCAAAACCGTTTCAGAGTCCTTTAAGTCCTTGTCTTTGCTCAAAGGTTCAGTCTTTTCCCTTCGTCAGGCTGCGAACCATGGCGACCGCAATGGCGAAAAGGTTGGAAGGAAAGACAATTGTCATCACTGGAGCCTCGTCTGGCATAGGAAGAAGCACAGGTCTTCTCAATCCCAGTCAATTGCGCAGCCGGCTGCTGATGCGAGTCAGCAATGGAATTCGCTCGAACGTCTCCTAACGACTTGAAGCTCATACTTACGGCACGAAGATTGGATGCTTTGAATGATCTGTCTAGCAAGATTGGCAAAGAAGTCGGCTCTGGGGTCAAGGTGCTGCCAGTGCAACTGGACGTCAGCAAACCAGAGGACGTCAAGCAATTTGTAGGAAATTTGCCGCAGGAATTCAAGGAGATTGATGTGCTTGTGAACAATGCCGGCCTCGTGAAGGGAGTGGATCGAGCACCAGACATCAAGGGCGAAGATATTGAGGCTATGTTCTCAACGAATGTTACTGGTTTGATCAATATGACACAAGCAATTCTGCCCATATTCAGGAAGCGCTCAGAAGGTGGCAGAGGAGACGTGATAAACATTGGTTCAATCGCAGGCCGAGATCCATACCCCAATGGCTCGATCTACTGTGCTTCAAAAGCGGCAGTCTCAAGCTTCACCGATGCGATGAGGAGAGAAACGATTGATACAAGGATCAGAGTGATGGAAGTCGCCCCAGGGCAGGTAGAGACGGTCAGTTGGGTAGCCCTAAGTTCAAGCTGGTGAATCTCATTATTACTAGGAATTTTCCCTCGTACGCTTTTACGGAGATAAAGCCAAGGCAGATGCGGTCTACAAAGGTTGCGAGCCATTGACGCCCGATGATATTGCGGAAGTAATCGTCTTCAACGCTGGCAGGAGAGAGAATGTGGTGATCGCAGACACGTTGATCTTTCCGAGTCATCAGGTGCATGCCGCATATCCAACTCTGGGAGTGCCAGCTAATTGATTTAGGCTGCTGCCACGGTCATGCACAAAAAGACTTGAGCTCGCGCTCCTTTGGGCTGCGAACAGGCCGTCTGACCTACTACGAACCTTGCACAACAGTATTTCCAGAACCTCATTGCTCAGCTCCGAGTTTCTCCTCGATCGACTCGAGATCCTCAGCGTCTTGCATTTCTATCACCCTCCCTACTTCTGCAGTGTTCCTCATTAGCTCTTTCGCCCCAGCGTAGAGCATTCTCAGCTCTGCGTTGCACGTTGCTGGGAGGTAGTAGATGAGGACGTATGGGACGGATAGCCGACCAGAAGCCTGAAAGCACTTGAGCAAGATTTTGAGCGAAGAGATCCAATGTACATACAAGAGTCAGTGGATAGCTGAGAAGTACATATCTTGGCGAGTGGTCAGGAAGCTCCTCTGCAAGCGCTGACATGTCATTGTAAACCTCATCGTCTGCTTGGGAGATTTCAAAGGTATTCTTGTTAATCTGATCTGATCATACAGAAATATCAGTCAAAGTTGGCTATCCAATTCTCTCGAGGATAGCCATACAGCCAGACATGGGCTCGCCACATACATATTACCGCTTGAGGATCTTTGGCTCTTGATGTTCCCAGCCTGAACTTTCGTAGCTTCTCTTGTGTCTCCTGAGAGAAGGTGTAGAGCCTAGACTCGGAAGCCTAGAAAGCTCATTAGCACAGGATCCATGCCCTTACATTGTCTCGAATTACCATGACAACAATGATGGGAATCTAAATGCTCAATTAAGTATAATGTGCCCAAGTGGGGGGTTTGGAATTCCAAGCTTCTGCCCCACGCTCGATTTCGGCAGATCTCAAAACATCCCACCCGCTTGATGAGCTCCAAATACAGCCACTGATGACCTTCTTTTAGATCTGACGGCGTGTTCACCATCAATGTTCTCTAGACTTAGCCAAGTGAGCCGCCATCTTTCTCGCCCGCTTGCAAACATCGCACACTCTCGTGCTTCGACACCTTTGACGCCCGCAACGCTCGGAGTCATGGCGTCACCGGAAGAAAAGAGCAAACGCATGATACATACTGCAGGATGCATTATCATTGGAGACGAAGTTCTAGGAGGCAAAACTACGGATACGAATTCATCATACTTTGCAAAGTACTGTTTCAGTCTAGGCATGAACCTGAAAAGAGTAGAGGTCATAGGAGACGATGAGGCAGAGATAATAGAGGCTACAAGGCGGATGAGCGACAACTACGATTTCGTCGTTACGAGTGGTGGGATCGGTCCAACGTCAGTATGCCAATCGCTCAGCCTCCTTACTTGAAATGTATCTGACCAAAAACAAGACATGACGACATCACATATCAGTCAATAGCGAACGCATTTGACCTGAAGTTGGTAGAGCACCAGGCGTCCCTGGAACGCATGAAAAGGCTGTCAAAGCCGCATCCCTCTCAGCCAAACTTCTCTTGGGATGAGCCATCTCCGGCACTGGAAGCGAAGAAAAGAATGATCCGGTTACCAATAGATACGTCACGGAGCGAGGAGGGTCAAATTATTTTCGTGAAGGATGACCTGTGGGTGCCAATCAACGTTGTCAATGGTAACGTTCATATTCTTCCGGGAGTACCAAGGCTGTTCACAGCGCTCCTGGATGGGCTGAAGCCATTCTTGGTTCCAAGATTGACAGATCCGGAGGGTAAAGGGGTCTATCGAATGATAATATCTACTCCAATGGCTGAAAGCGCGGTGGCACCTTATTTGACCGAATTGGCTGCAAAGGTTGAGCCTAGAGGAGTCAAAGTCGGGTCATATCCAAGATGGGGCAAGAAAAGAAATTCTGTCACGCTCGTTGGCCGGGACAAGGAGCTCATGGAGAGGTCTGTTCTCGTGCGCGGTATTTAAGCAATTTCTAACTGACCATTCTGACAGCCTGATTCCAGAAGTCGAGAAAAACGTCCAAGGGATACGGGTCGAGGATGAAGCCGATGCAGACAGAAGCGACGATGAGCCAGAAATGTAAATGAGATAGGGGAACGTCGTATCCTGAAGCCTTGATGCCTGTCATTGCGTCCCATAGACAGAATTGAAGACAGGATTGAACAACGGTCCTGCAGCCTTTGTATGCACGTCATACCGTTTCGGACCAACATGAGGCTTTTGGGCAGGTGGGATGCACTCCTCGGCACCTACCTATCCTGGCGAGCACGTGGTATCTGCATTGAAGATTGTCGTGCTGCGGTTGTGAGTACGAATTGACACCATCACCAAGCCCCGATCTGACATACTATCGTTGCGTTTGCATGTGTGTCTGAGACATGCTTTTGGCCCACCGACCCGGAGACGAGGTCTCTGCAGATAATCTCATCGAAAATAAGATAGAAATGTTGACTCTTCCCCCACGTTATCACATAGCTGTCACAGCAGTTGTGAGATAGCCCCCTTCCTCGCTATTGGCAACCGTGAGCGGCTACAAATCATCACTAGCAAGCTTCGACGAGCCTCCGCGAGCAACGCCGAGAGCATTCGCAGAGCTCTGATAGACCTAGAGGAGGCCGGGCAAATTCGACCATTGAAGCTGTAGATTTGGAAAAGAGAATTATCAATCCAGTGGCACGGTCTGCCTATCACATCCTGTCTATCCAGATCTCCACCCCGTCCTTCTCATCAGAGGCCGAAGCTAGAGCCTAGGGGAGGAAATTCCGGGCCTTGTTGGTCTAGCAAGGAGCTTAAGCGGCCAGAGTCTTTAACGTATTCCAAGGGTATCACGCTCGTCGGGATGGCTGAGTTACGCTAAACACAAGGGGCCTAGCCATTGCCGACGGAACCCCCCCTGTCGCCCGTCCCCAGCTGCATGTTAATCCCTACTACTGTAAAATACTGCAAGCTCTCACGCAGCTAACCTACCCCATTATCTGCAGACCACACCATCATACTCTCCTGACAACTAGTCCTCCGTCCCTCAGACACCTACAAGCTACGATTCCCCTCGCTTTACGCCAGAAGCACGGAAGACCCTGACTGCCTCTTTTGGACCTGCGGAATTCCCTATCCCGGTCCTAAGCAACACAACCACGTCGCAAGCGCAAAACATCTCGCCTTCCAACCTGCTGAAAAACAGCGCAGCTTCGTCCTATACCCTGCTGTTCCACCTTCCAACCGTGCATATAGGCATTCAGTCCGAGAAGCCGAACCTTGAATCACGCAGCTGTTACGCAAGAGGAGCACTCTGTCTACACGACCACTCTATTGAATTGGCTAGATCCCATAACTTACGTGCTCTACTACCCTTTTGAGTTCTGGTCAAAGCACCTACGGCTCTCTCCCCACAAGATGGCTTCAAAAGTATGTGCAGTCATGTCCTTTTCCGGCTTTTGGCGGACTACAATTACCACTAAAAAAGTCTTCGGCCATGTTAACTGACAGACATGTGCCACTACAGTTCCTACGCGAGTACAAATTAGTAGTCGTAGGAGGTGGCGGCGTTGGCAAATCATGTTTGACCATACAACTTATCCAGAGTCACTTCGTGGACGAATACGATCCCACAATAGAAGGTTTGCCTGACCACAATCGGTCAAAGCTGCGTGAGTACTAAATATCGACGACAGACTCATACCGCAAGCAATGTGTGATAGATGATGAGGTAGCACTACTGGACGTTTTGGACACAGCTGGACAAGAAGAATATTCAGCAATGAGAGAACAGTACATGAGGACGGGCGAAGGATTCTTACTAGTCTACTCGATAACGTCGCGGCAAAGCTTTGAGGAGATCTTAACCTTCCAGCAGCAAATATTGCGTGTGAAAGACAAAGACTACTTCCCTATCATAATGGTTGGCAACAAGTGTGATTTGGAGACAGAGCGGCAGGTATCAAGACAAGGTTCGTACAGGCAAACGGCCCAACGGCCACCATTGTGTCAAACTCTATGGACTGACGATTTTACGCGTGCAGAAGGAGAGGATCTAGCCCGACAATTTGGCTGTGCTTTTATCGAAACGTCCGCCAAGTCACGAATCAACGTCGACAACGCATTCTACAACATAGTTCGAGAAATCAGGAGATATAACAAGGAAATGTCATCACATAGTGCCGGGAGTCCTATGGATCGCATGGGGGTAAAGACAACAAACGAGAAACCACGGCGTGAAGGTGGTTGCTGCTCACGCTGTGTGGTGATGTGAGACGTGAGGATAAGCCTGTTTGCAAGAGTAGGGCGGAAGGAAAATGGCGAGTAATTTGAGCATTCAACCATACTAGAGATACCCGGACTGGGAAAATGGTGAAAATTTGGAGAAAGGGCGCAGTAACCTTCGGACTTCTGAAAGATTGTCAGAGGCAGACAAACTTTTGTCTCCATATCTGTGATGTCGTCTTTCATCACCTGGAATATGAGGGATTGGCGACTTCTGAAAAGATTGGGATTTGGAAGCCTAGGCTAAAGGCTGCTCAGGTAGCATTGTTTGAGGTCTCTTATGTTGAATTACACTTACTTATATTCCGCCATGTTGCTCCCAAAGCTCGCTTTCGTGCAACAAACAGTAGACCCTGAGAGATCAGTATCAAATGACATTTGCAAACAGTGATGCTCAAGCTGACTCTAGATGCTGGTTTGAGTGGATAACAATGCCCAAGATCAAAGTTGGGAATGGTACAGACGGTAAGCGCCAATGGATATTTCATTCTAACTGCTGCTTAGGGCGATCTATCATCGTAAATACTCATGCCTAACAACTTCTTCGCATGAAAATGATGTTCGCGATGTCCACCATTCTCTATTAAAGCCATGAGGCAAGCTATCATGTCTGAAAAACATTCAAAGCCCCTCAGATGATGTCGCATGAGAGGATTTGGATGTTTGGAACCTTGTCTAGCGGCAGTAGAACTGCGCGCACTGCAATCGACATTAATAGTCACACTTCTGGCAAATGATAGGTTCCGCGCTGTCTTGGACTCAGATTTAGTCATTACTACGTCGGATCTGGACTATCTGGTAACTACTACAAAGATTATGGGGGATGACCGTCGATGGCGTTTGAGAAAGGCTTCAAGCTATGCGGTTATCGAGCATCCTGCTAGCATGTCTGTATGTATATACAGTGAATGGCATTCCCGCCACTGCTAAAAGGTCAAACCACCCACTTTCTGAAGACCAAGACGATTCAATCGTCTTGTCTCCCTCCGCAGATGAGGTTTCTCACTCATCAAGGGAGCAGAGCAAGCTTCGTATCCCTGACAGAGAAGAATCATTCGAAATCGGAGTCGCTCAGAGTCCGCGATCCGACTCACGCGATGAAAAGGCTAAGGCTTCATCGTCGGAGTCAGAGTCGACAGCAACCAAAGCAACTCCAGCTGACGATACGTCGAAGCCTGCTAACAGTTTCGCAACTCCATCACGACTATCCAATATACTGGATTTGTGCACCTCTATCTCCAACTTAAATCCCTTCTCTGAAAAGAAGATTGGAGCAATAAAAATCCCTATACCAGGCACCGTGTTCACTCTCCGGGTAGGCGAACCCGAGTCCTACGGATACATCCCGAACCTGGCAATAGGTCTTTGTCTTACGTATCTGGAGGGTCAGCTGAATAGTCATGGTCGGAAAACCGTCATGATGGTACCCTTCATCGAAAGATTCGCGCTCGTCACCTCGTCCATCGCCCCGAATCGGACCTCATTGATGTCCAATCTGGCGTATGGGGTTGCTACGCTTGCGTTACAGGTACTTCGTTGCCTTGTGGCTGATACCGATATACATCACGCCTTCAACTTCACCTTACTTACAGACAAAAAGATTGTTGCCGCGTTTGGTTCTGTTCGGAAGCCAGACAGCAAGCCAATCCGGGTTGATAGAAGAGCATTGCCTGTAGACGCTACGGGCACCACGGCGATCCCCATTTTGACTGACCCAGGCCCGGACGTACAGGCCTTTTACATCACAGGCACGGACTTAGAGGTGATAGTTAACCCGTTCTCCCCCCATCAATCTTTAGATGCAATTGAAGTCTACTTCGCCCTCTTCAACGCGAAAGCTCAGCTCCTAGAGCGCCACGAGCCAAAACGTCCATTCACCCATTTCGTCATCAGTGAGTCCGTCGAAGTTGTTGCCACTTTTTACCCGCTGCTGCAATCTCCGGGGACAATCACATCTGAAGAACTAAGCCTCTCTATCGATGGCTTGCTTAAGTTTCTTGATATGTTGACAAGGTATTACTGCGCTCTCTCTCTATCGATCCGTCGTAAGGGGTTGGCGGTTGTGGGTGGTTTAATTAGGAAGAAGGATGCGAATATGTCTGATCTTGCTACAGCTGCTCAATCAAATGGTATGAAAAATTTGACGACAGACGTCGCTAAAATTGGTGTAAGTTGACCAGACATTCGCTGCCATAATGGACATCAAGAGAGCCAAATTAATGGCTATGCTGAAATGACTTTCCTAGCGTTGAGTGACATTTGGTAGTCTAAGGTTCACCGAATTTCAGCATCGAAATGGTTGGACTTGGCTCTTTGAGACAGTAGTCTTTTATATGCATCTTCAAGAGTTTCTGCTGACACAAAGTTTCCTTTCTGTATTCCCCAGGACCCAAAAGCATACCGGTCAAATATCTTTGCTTATGACCATATACTGTTAAGTCTAGGAGTGAACGTCATGTGCCAGATATGTGTCTCAATACTAAGCAAGATACTACTTTACAAGCGCGAAGCTCGTTGACGTGGCATCTTCGCATACGAAAGCTTTCGTACCGTACTCAGCATCCTGGACTCCTTGCACACAGACGAACAAGCTCTACTCCTTAACCAAAGACCATATATGCTTGTTTCTGAGTACTGCAAAGGCAAGCGAAACAAACCTTGAGATTCAGTGCTCCAAACGCCTCACTATTTCCGCTCCATCCCTTACACAGACCTCTGCTCACGTAGCCACTTCGCATCACAGATTGTGGGTAGCTCGGTCTTGCATGTAGAACCTATATCTCGTCGAAGAAGAAAAAAGAAGACGAAATAATGAACAGAGCTTGTAAAAGAAGGTTGGTCTAGTCGAAGACAAGGAGATATGAATGACCTAGAGACTAGATGCTTAGCGGGTAACATATAGAGATTGTTTCAAGTACCAGTGCCAATCGAAGATGCTTTTAATGTGAAGGTTTTCGCTAAAGCTCGTACCATCAAAATTCCGTCCTTGCATGTACCGACCCTTTCCATCTCACAACTCAGGGTCTCCGCCCATCAGGCACTCTAAAGCTCGACAAAGACCGGTTGCTGCAACTCCGACTCCCTCTCCTTCGAAGACCGACTCTCCCCAGCAACCTGCTGTTCCCAAACCAAATCTCCCTGCGATCGAGCAGGAGAATTAAAATCAATGTCCACACTCCAAATAGGCCTTCCCCACATTCCCACTCTCGTCGTATTCGTTGCATCAGTAAAATACAACACCGCCGTCCCATCCGTCGTCCTCGTATCTCCCTGATCCCCAATCAGCGTCGGATACCCAGTGCCCCGGTGCTCCGTATTATTCAACGGCAAGATCTCCGGTTTAGTCCACCGCGCCATGTCCGTGCTGTTTGTGTACGCCAGCCCGCCTCCCCATTTGCTGTACACCATGTGCCAAACGCCATTTTTGTCGTCGCGGATGATGCTAGGGCTGGCGCCTTTGACGCTGTCGAGGTCCGGGTGGGCGAGAGTGTCGTTGCCGCCGATGAAGCCTGGTTGGGTCTTGTTGGAGACGGGATCGAGGCGCGTCCAGTTCCCAGGTCGGGCGAGGGGGTCGTGCGATACGGACATGACGAGGCCCGGGGACGTCCAGGGCTTGAAGGAGGATTCTTGGGCGAAGATCGCCCAGCTGTTGTTGAGGTGGTTCCACATTGCGGCGAAGTCGCCGACGCCGGCGTTGCCCGCTGGGGGGGCCAGGTTGCAGTTTTGGACAGGGGGTTGGATCAGCTTCGTTAGGATGGGGACTGAGCGGGTCCAGGATTTGCCCAGGTCCTGGCTGTAGCGGACGCCGACTGATTTGTACTAGAAGTTGTGCAGTTAGTATGAGTAGATTGGGAGGGCTGGTCGATGTGTATTACTTACTGTACATCCGTTTACTGCACCGCCGTAACCCCAGTAGTCCTCGTTGTGGACGAAGCCGATAAGGTGGGAGGATGGGGCGTCAGGTTGAGATGTCTCGGACAGACGGAAAGCGTTCATTAACCAGATGGAGTTGTAGTCGTAGTGTGTACCGTCTCCACGAGTCCCTGTGACGTCTGCTGGAGGGATAGAGACATTGTTTGGGAGCTCCACATAGTTGATACCACCGCGAGACGGGAGAGCGCCTGGGTAGTCCTTTCTGTTGCCTCCTACAGCAGTGGTGACATCGTTAAGGCGGTTGGTAGGGCTAATCATACGGAGGTCGGGCTCAATGTTGATGATGAAGGGTGATTGACTGTCGTTTAGATCCTGGCGAAGAGCGAACATCTTGCCATCGGGTGCCCATTGTGCTTTTTCCGACCAATACCGTATCTTATCATTGATGACTGGAAGCAGCTGCGGTGAACCTTTGAGAGTAGCCGCATTGACTGTCAAGGCCAGCAGTAAGACGAAGAGAGTCTTTGTCATGGTGAAAGCTGATGAGTCGAGGCAGATACTGTCAGCGGAATAGCTTGGGAAGGCTTCTCAAGGACTGACAAAACTCCGCAGGAAGCCTGAGAGCATAGCATTTATATGTCTAGCCACCGGTAAAATTTGCAACGCCATCACATAAGAGCTTAGAGGCCTCGTAAACGTACATGTTGCCTAGCCAGCCTTTGTTCAGCCATAGATCACAACAAGCGAGTTAGTAGGCGATCCGTACCAATTGAGGTTACCCAGATCGCTTGTTGGTGCTGTCATTGCATATTCAGCTGGCAAGATCAAAGCCACGCCTGTCTTCTGGAAGCTAGAGAAGCCTGTAGACGGTTGACTCGGCACATTTGCGAAGCAATGTAGAATTTTCGCTACGGTGTTTCATGCCGAGGGAGTGAAGAGTGGCCTTAAGACGTGATAAATGCAGACTAGATCTAGCTTGCTCTCGATATGGCTTGAGGCGTAGATCTAGAGTCTGCACGTCGATGAGTTAGCGCATGTCTGGTTTGCGGGGGTGAACGCTCGCTAACGGACTGTATTCGTCATGCCTTTTCGAGACACGGCAGGGAAACGAGCTTTAGCAAAAGCCACAGGACATGGGCTGTGTGCTGACAGGGTTCCTGGACCATGCATGTCTAGCCGTGGAGAAGCCATTGTGTTCGACAAATGTCAACTTCTACACGCTGCAACCATTGTCAAAGCCAAATCCCAGATCCATAAGTTCATCGTGTTGGTGTTGCGTTTCTAGCTGCCACCGGTCAGCTCACAGGGTTGTATGGAACCCAGTCCTTGTCCTGCGATATCCTCTATATGGGCGTATTGCAAGGCTTCAGGAGGTAAGCGGCTTGTGAGAAGGCTCGCGAACACGATATACTTACAAGATAGGAGAAAGCTGTGCTATCAAGGCTTCTCAGTAAGATGAACATCTGCGAATGGCCCTTGTATCGCCTGCTTGCTCCGTCTGCTTGCTCCACCGCCAACCAAGGTTATATTACAGTTTGCAGACTTCTTGTTCTAAAGCTGGGACAATCATTCGATTAACCTCAACTTTATCTGTGATCTTTAGCAAGTCCGTGACGAAAATTCAATAGAATTACAAATTTGCGATGACTCGCTTTTAAGAAAATCGAGAACGAGGGAGACGGCAGTCAAGCAGATAAAAAACCTCATAACCAAAGTCTCATTTTGAGCGAGAGTAGTTCCGAGTAGGTACAATGACCATACATATATGTTAACGGTGACAGAAAAGGTAACTACAGGAGTATGTAGGTCCAATAAGAATACTTCGACGGCTCAGGGAGACATTCGGCTGGCTCCTGTTGTCATCACAGGGTTTGTATCGTCAATCGAACGCTACCATCATCAGAAAAGGAAAAACAAACGTTAAGTAAACAGCCCCGTAGGTGCAGAAGGTCGTCATCTCGCGTAGTCAGGAAATCCCAGTGTTCGTGTCGTCCATCCTTATTCTTTGCAGCCTCACCCGGTGTTAAGCCGCGGAAGCTTGAGAAGTTGATACTCCCATCTGTTCCATACGTTTCTGTATATCCCTCACATCTGCTGCGTCCTTTGATTTGCTAGGCGGAGGTGCGCTCTTCCTAACCGTCTCCTTTGAACATGAGCCACATTTGCTGTGCCCACATTTCAGACAGGGATTTTCTGGATCCCGGTGGACGTTGCTACATTCGTGGCAGGTCCATTTGATGAATGTGCGGTCACCTGAACCTGTGCCAGCTGCACTATCCGATTTTGGTCTGTCATAAGCGTTAGCTTCCCTATGCTTGCCTGACGTACTTCGAAATTGGGTACTCACGTAGCGCGTCGACATTCCGCACACCGCTCATGTTGGCAGCCTTCACAAAGCGAAGTCTTGCTCTTGAACGGCGTCTGGCACTTGTGACAAATCCTGCGTGTGCGTTGGGTGACCGGCTTCTTCACGTAGCCGGATTCGGCGACGGCGATGGGAGTCCCATCTTTTGCTTTAATCGCTGACTCCTTCTTTTTCTGTGGGTATCTCTGACATTTCTTGCACCTCTTGTGCTCGCAGTTACTGCAGACTTTATCCACGCCAAACTTTGTCTGGCACTGATGGCAGGTGCTATGCACCCTCATGCGCACCTTCTTCTCCACCCTTGGTGTATCTTGCTTGAATGTAGGCTTCCAATCACCGGCGTCCAAGCTCATGTTGTATTTCGCAAACATCGCGCGAACTTTTTCCTCTTGGAGCTTTGCATTTTCGAAAGCTGTCATAGCTGACTTGGGCCTGAGTGGAACAGCAGCTGACTTGGAGCCTGCTGCTGCCTTGCTTGGGGCGGTGGGCTTCGAAGGCTCCACAGGCTTGGGAGATTGCTGAGCAGGTGGCTCACTTTTAGTAGGCGCTGGTGCAGCGGCAGGTTCGCTACAAAGGTCAGTATTTGGTGCGCTACAGTGACAGCTGTTGAAATACCTTGGAGCAGCAGCAGAGCTCGAGGCAGCGGCAGCAGCGTTGGCCTGCTTCACATCCTCCTTGCCCAAAATCTTACTGATCCTGCGCTTAAACTTCTGCATGGTCTTAGGTTTGCCTTCGGCGGCCACAATCGGTGCAGATTCGCGACCAGACATTGTGAATGACTGTTGCGATGCCTTTGAACTATTGAAGTTTTTCCGAAAGGGGTTTCTGCAATCGCAGTAATGTAGGGATAGATTGAAAATTGAAAGGAGTCCGACCGCGACGACTGGTAAGGTGACTCGAGACTTATGTGTCGAGTACACGAGTGGCGCTTGCGAAATGTGAGGTTGAGTGGTTGGGTAAAGCCGCTGCAACAGGTGGTCTGGGCTGTGGAGGCAGACGATAAGTATTTGCGTGTGCGGGGTCGCACGTTGAATGGTACCAATTAAATGCTCAAATCCAATCCAATGGCACTGGATTCAGGTATCCCCCAATTGCTGATGATCAAGCCCCTACAAGACTTGATTCGTGGTGGAGATGAGGTGGATGGAGAGGGTTGTGGAGAGGTGGAGGGTTTGAAGTTGGGAAAGGAAGACGAGACAGCGCTACGTCCGGAGGGACTACGACTACCTGGCTTGCTAGGACATTAACTGTCTACTAATAAGAGTCTAAGGGAGCACTACGATTTTAGCAGCTTGTTAGGCGTCTTGACTAAAAGGCGGCCTTCCCCTAAATGCACGAAGGAAGCACCAGAGAGTCAGAGACTCGCTTGCACTTCTGCCAGTCAGGCCCGCGATTGCTATCATCGAGATATCGTGTGACCCTGGTTGTTGACTGCAGTACCCCATGTTTCAACAGCAGCAGCCATTCAATGCACTCTGGTCCAGTCAATTGTGCTCGACTACAGAGGGATGAAGGGCGCATAAACTGTCATTGAAGCAAGATAATCATGATAGCAGAGCGAGCGATCTGAAGTCAGCCTTTCTTGCACTTGCATGCAATTCTTGCGCATCATTCATTCGATTTGCATACGTTGATCTCCCGCTCCCCAGGCCAAACACCAAGCAGCACTGCAGTTAGAGCACCAAAGTCCCCACAACATTTTTACATGGACCAGTAAAGTTCTTGCAGCGACGGGCCCTTGGGGCCCCACTTTACACCCGCGCATCTCGCATCGTTGATCGTTCTCTCGCCCACATCAACAGCCAAGCTACGGGCTCAACGGCTCAGCAAATCAAACAACGTTCCTCTGCCTCCATCCCTCTCAAGCGCCACTTAGCTATGCTTGGGCTCTTTAGCTTACTATGGCTGAGCATCGTCGGGTCCGCCAACGTCACGACGCATCAGTCTCTTAACCTGCCTTTCGGACGTCGCCCATGCCGAAGAAGTAACCGCTAAGTAGAGGCATTATTTAGTCCGTCAAGAAAGAGAAAGAGCTCATCCAAATGCAGTCTCGATGTTTCACAAGATAACGTTCTCATCGTTCTCATTGTCCTCGCGAGCCTCCGTGTCTTGATCATCGGGCAGGTCAAACCGAACCGCTTCTTGGAACAAGGCTCAGCTACTCAACCTTGATGCCTTTCGAGGCAACAGAGGAGCGCAAGTGCTGTTGTCTAGATCAGCATGCGCTGTTCGTGGGGACTCTCGGCTTCTCTGCTAGAGCGCATAAGTGCTTCAGCATTCTCCCATCTTTCGCTCTCTCCCCACGTCCTGTATCTCGCTAAACAACTTTCCGCTGCACTCTTTGCTGTCCCCGCTCCCCTCCGCTAACTCTATTTTGGGAAACCCATCATTTCGGGGAAAGCCAACCGCTAGAGCCGTCAAGGGCCGGTGCCGCCTCTTGTTGCCTTCCTCTGTCGGTCAGGGAGAGACGCGAGGAAGGGGAGGGGAACGCGTCGTGTCTGAAGTCAATTCAATTTTCTCTGTGGAGCGTTGACTCATTGCTGCGTCTGACCTACACGCTAGGCTGCCGTAATTGAATATAATAGTGTGTGCGTTCCTTATGAACACATCTCCTGAACGACTCTACGACGGTCGTCTATCCAAGGCTCCAATGGAGATTGGGAACAACGTCTTGGTGGGTGTGAAAATGTCTATATTCCTGTGTGGCCCTGTGGTGATGCTGCTGTTGCGAGTGCTGCTGCCTGAGTCTAACATCTCATATATCAACAAGATATTGTCTGGCATTAAAAGTCAGGACAAACCTTCGCATAAATACCCATATGCATAGTCTCCATTTAATTGCAGTTGCCATTTGATTTCGTTGTCTGCACGGTCAGTCATACAAATTTTTGGATATCTGCTACAATGGACTACTATCGTGATATCATGCACTGTCCTTATCCAGAATCTGCAAATGGGATCTTCTTTCCACCTGACAAGACTATGGTATGTGGCAAGTGTGGGCACATTGCTGAAGCCAACAGCCAATTTTCATCCCCGTCGAGCACATTGCCTCTTTCAGAGAGCCCCCTGTACGTGGAACACTTCGGAAGATTTGCGTGCTTACCCGCAGAACTGATCGACGAAATCCTATGTCTTCTATCAGTGCCGGCTTTAGATGCCCTTCGTTTTACGAATCGAACATGGTGGCGACAGATAATGGGCAGCCCCATCATTCTAGCATCCGCCCTCGGCAGAACCATCCCAGCCAATATCCGAGAACTCTCGATTACAATTGATTTGTCTGCGGGCCTGACGGAGGTGTATCAGCATCCTGACTCATGGCGTATTCGGTTCCAAGTGCGTGACGCTTATGTTCAGCTGCCTGAAATACAGGGCTCGAAGTTCGATCCACGCTACAAGTTCGATGCGGTAAAAGTTTCGGGTGAAGGAAACATTCTGGTCTTGCGAATGCCTCAAGTACACTGGTCTCGCATGAGGAATTCGCTCCGAGAGTCGAGCACCTTGCTTTTCTACAACTTGGAGACGGGTTGCTTTCCACTTTGTATTGGTTATGCTAGCCATGTGAAAGTCAACGGTCTTCTTGAGGTGCCCTCCCTTACAGAAATAAAGGATCGATCAGGCTGGACAGCGGATGTTGTCATTGACTCACACAGTCAGAGGTATACAATCGACAGACGCAATGGCTGGCCCGGTAATGAGAGTCCTTATATCCTCAGAGCACATCCTGATCATTGTGATGAACCCACATTTTCACGTTTACCGACGAACAGAGAAAGCGTTGAAAACGATCACAAGGCCATCAACTATCGAGACTGGCAAATACTATCCCGCATCTTTCCACACGATGGCAATCCTGATTGTGACGGGCTCCAAGGGACTCTTGCTGTCCCCACTCTGGACTCATCCCTCCCTGAGCTTTGCTCATTACACGACAGCAGCAACCTAACGACCGACACAGCCAAGGACAAGTCCCCTTTCGTCCTTGCCTTACATCACCCCACTCAAGAACTTCATATTGTCCAGATTAAGACCGAAACCTTGTATGACAAGGCACTTACCGAACCTTCGAACGTCACGAAAAGCCTCGCAATCCTCTCCAGCCACGTTCCCAATAGCGTCTTTCGTAATGTCGCCGTGGCCCCCAACCCCGTCCAAGACAGCAAGGACCACCGCGTCACCCGCGTCGCAGTACTTTGGCAACACTCGCCCATAACCCTCACAGCCCGCTCCGAGCTCTACCTCTACGAACTCCCTACAACCTTATTCGAAAACCCACCTCCCAAAATATCGCAGACCGCCGATTCCCTACTTGCTTGTCCACCAACCCTCCCAGGCAAACGCATCATATCCCTCCCCCTTCCCCTCGGTGGCGTCCACGCATACTCCTCTCTCTACGTGGCACCCCCCAAAACCCCACAGCCCAACTACCTGCGCAAATATGGCACACCAACCGAAATCCTATCCCACGCATCCGACACCGGCGGCCTTCTCTTCCCCGCCCGCCCACCAACCTTAAGGCCCACCGAAGTCTTCTCCAAACTCCTCGTCTGGGGCCCCGTCTCCGCCACAAAAATCCACCTCAAGATCATCGATTTCAGCTACGCGGACCCGAGGCGGATGGAGGCGTGTAGTCGTGGTCTGACGCCGGGGGGAAAGGGGTGGGGGGAAGGGGTAGATTTGAGGGAGAGGATCACGGGGTGTGCGTGTAGCTTGCATGATGAGCGGTGGATTGTTACGACGCCGGATGTTAGTGTGCCGTATGTGCCTAATGTGTTGACGGGGAGAGAGAGGGGGAAGAGCTTGTTTAACTGGAGTCGAGGGGGTGGTGCTGGCTGGTTGAAGGGGTGGTGGGCGGCAGGGGAGGAGAGGGCGAGGTCGAATCTGGGGAGTGTGGAGCAATGGGATAGTGATGAACAGAGGGCAGCGATGGAACGGAGGGAGAGGTGGAGGGAACGAAAGATTGTGGGGATGAAGATGGCGGGGATGACGGATGAGGAGGTTAGGAGTGTTTGGCCGACTGTCTGGTGGTCGGGTCTTGGGTTGAGGTCGAGGGGGTGGGAGAGGGAATGGGAGGGTTGGGCAAGGGATATGGGGTTGGAGTGATGAGCGTGGGATGGGTTAGTTGGTTGTGTGGTCGAGAGGGGGTTTTGCTCAAGGAAATTGAATTCGTTCGGTATCTATATAGCCATTCCTTTACGCCTAAGCAATATGCACATCCAGCGGCGGGCATCCTCTCTACCTGAGTTTTTAGGCTTGTTGTTCCTTCCAGCAGTGAGACGAGCCACCCGAACTTTCTCAAAATTTGACACAATCCTAGTGGGACTATCATACCTGGTGAGTGCCGCCTCTATACTGAGGTTGATATCAGCTACGGCATGATCTCCGAACAAGTCTTACAACGGAGCAGCCAATTGCCTCCTGGCCCTTGTCGAGCAATGACCAGCCAATGCTTAGGACGCACTCGCGCCATCCAGCCATTTATAGACAACGCTGAAATCCTTGCCTGGTTCTACCTGGGAGACTCGCTCGTATACACCCACGCTAGGTATGCCCAGTTCAGTCCTTGCTTGAACGCGGTTGGATTCTTCAATAGCTAAGCCCAGATCCTTCTTCATCAATTCGACGCTAAAGCCTCCATCGTATCCCTTCTCAGCTGGAGCACCAGGACTGATACCAGGAACAGGGTTGTTGACCTCGCTACTCCAACACCGTCCACTGGCCCCGTTGATAAGCTCCGCCAGTACACGAGGGTCCAGACCGCAGCGTTGACCAAGGTTCATGGCCTCTGCCGTGGCAATGTTGGATATGGCGAGGAGGTAGTTGTTGGTCAGCTTGCCAGAAAGACCAGCACCCTGGCCTCCAAGGTGGAGAACCTTTGCTCCCATCTTCTCAAGAAGCGGCCGTATCCGGAACTTGATCAATCCGCCGTGCTTGCTGTGTGCGCCAAGCATGAACGTCAGAGTGCCGGCTTGGGCGCCTACTACGCCTCCAGACATGGGCGCGTCCACGAAACGGCCTTGCTGGGTAGAGTGAACCGCGTTGGCGATCTCGCGAGATGTGGCGGGATTGATGGTCGAGCAGTCGATGAAGAGGCGTTCGTTGACGTTGGGGTCGTCGGAGAGCAAAGGAGGAAGTTTTGGGTGGAGGATGGAGTGGAAGACGTGGGACACATGAGAGGCATCCGGGAGAGCCGAAATTGTTACTTCCTGTCAAACCGCGTCAGTGGTTCACGACAAGGTATAAACTAGAAAGTAGTGAAGGGAACACAGAAATAGCATAGCGATTGACGTTCAGAGGATTGGCTTTGATTTTGTTGCAATCAGAGGAAGAGCCACCCAAGGGCACGCTCCTAACTTAGATCATATAGGGATGGAAATCATTTTCATCATGGAAAGGCTGAGAGTGACGGTATAGAGGAGAAGTTCAACGTACCGACCTCTCTGCGACTTCTCTAGCTGACGTTGCAATCTCGATGTTCATGCCTTTTTCTCCTGCCTCTACGCTGCTTGATGCCACGCCCACTTCTTGTACGAATTTTGATGTTGCTTCTGTGTTCCTATCATGAACGACCAGGACGTCGGTTGGCTTCATCTTCGCACGGAAGTTCTTGGCCATTGGATACCCTGGACAGGGCATGGCCCGAAGCGTAAGCATTGTTCCAATTTCCCGTACAGAAGTCCCAAGTTTGTCCGCCAAGCAGGGGGGAATTCATTTCTTCCAAACAGAGTCAAAGACACCGAGCAATGGGTGAAAGTTGCACGCGCAAGGTAAAGACTTGCGACTGCTCACCCATTCTTCCTAATCCGATGAAGCCGTAGGTGGCCAGGCTTTTCGGGCTTGAAGCAAAGGACCGCTTTTGATATGGTGATAAGCCGTTGGGGAGTGTGGGGGTTTTTGCAAGGCTGGACAGCCGTAAAGACGTTGAGGGCCTCATGGCGTGGGACGACATGAGCCTGTTCACAGGCTATAGAGGGTAGAGAGGGGAAAGGAGGCGCAGAAGGGGGGATTTAAGTAAGCCAGCGACAGCAAAAGATGGTGGTTGTCCGCAGAAGAGTTCACGAGGGTACCGCGGTAGAAGGAGTCTAGGTAGTTCTCCACAGTTCAGACTCAGCCATTAGTATTTGGCTTTTGGCTCTAGAACTACCCGTGCTTAGTTTGCACGTCTTCGGTTAAACCGGCGGGTCAGATGTCTGACGCAGGAGCCGGTATTGCCCGATAGCATGTGAGCGTAGCATTGTATGTGATAGCAAGCAGAAAAACGAGTCTGTATCATTGATACATGTCGCTACCAAAAATAAATATTCTAGTCCTTCCAAAGCTCCGACAATCGTGGCTGCGACGGCCCGCAACCTCCGACCGACCCTTCCCAACGAGCGAGACGGCGAGGCCACCTTACGTACCCCCTGCCAAGGGCCTCATCCGATGAAGCTTAGATTGCGAAGGACGCAAACAGGAGACAAGACAGGACTTAAACACAGTCGCGAATGCTTCATTTTAGATCAATTCATTCAAATAGTATTACTGAGTCTAGCACGTCTGTACATCAGAGAACAGGCTGCAAGCGTCCACGCGTTATTTCCCCCTCCCCCCAAAGCTCAGACGCCTACATCCAATCCAAAGGGGGAATCAAGTGCTTAAAACGATCGATGTATGGCGAGGTGGGAAGGTGAAGACTCGTCTGTGTGGTTGGAAGTGAATATCAAAGTGCACATACTAGGCATAGACAGCAAGGACTCCGTCCGTCTACCCAAAGAAGTATGGGATGCTAATCCTATAATTTTTGTCAGGGAGGTTAAATTGAGATGGCAAGCAAGTAGAGAACTTACCCAATTACCGCAGTTGCTACCACTCCCACAAGTGACCTGTTCCGGATCTTCTCCCTTCTCACCTCTTGTTGAAGATGCCTCGCTCTCTTGGCCGGCTGGGATTCGTGGTCTTCCCCTGTGTCTGAATCGTCGTCGAGTTCCTCAGCCTTCCTTTTGGAGGTTGAAGGACCGGCCCCTTTGTCCATTCTTTGGGCTTCCTCGACCATCTCCTTAGCCTTCTCGATCATCTGCTCTGGCGACTCTGGCAAAGGCATTTCAGGCGCGCCTTTTGGCATTTCAATCTTGACATTCGTAGTCGTAGTTTCAACTTCGCCCTTCTTCTCCACAGTAGTGTCAACATCCACCCTCACCCGATCCTCACTAACGGCCTCGCTGTCTGCAACGGATGCTGCGTCGTTCAGCGTTGATTGCAACGATGCGCTCGCTTCTCGCGCCGTTGCAGCGTTTGCCTCCTTATTGGCTTTTGTACCTCGCGAACGCTTCACGCTCTTCTGTGGACTTCCCGCGTTTTTCTCTGGTGAGCCTGCCTTCGGCCTGCCTCGAGTCTTTGGTGTCGTGGCGCGCATACCTCTGGCCGGAGTACCATTCGGTGGAGGAAGGTAGGCTTTTTCTCCCGCTGTGAACTTGAAAGGCGGAGGTGGGGAGATTGATTTTGCCTTTGGGTCGTCCGAGGCGGATTGTATCGGTGTTGGGTCTAATAAAGCGTGGACCCACGGCGCTACGCCATACTCGTGGGCTAGTTTAATCGCTTTCCGTTGTGTTAACAAAGGGATTATTGCGCGCGCTGAAGGCAATACTAACCAAGATGTTCTGATATCCAAACATTACCAGCGATCTCGTCTTGAGCAGTAGAGGATAAGTTCTTGATATAGTCTTTTTCTGCTTGCTCTTCTGCGTGTTTCGCCCAGGGAAAGGCGGCCTTGAACATCCCAGTCGCACTTATAAAGCCGTCGTTGCTTCTTCTCTGAAGCTAGTGTCAGTGCAGCCACAGAATTGGCTTTCCTTTTCACGCACCATAAGAAAATAAGAAGCTGGTGGAGGCTGATTTTGCTGAGGCGCAAATATTTGGGATCCTTTCAGATCCTCGGGCAGTGGAGCTCGCAAATGCGCATAATCGAAAGGACCCAGATTCTCAGGCTTAGTGGCGTTGTTCACTCCCACCTGAGTTGGTCGTACAGACAAGTCAGTCTGACCAAGTCGTCTCAGTTTTGTGAGCTCGGAGTCTAATCACGACCCTCGTCAGCTTTGAGCGCATAACGCAGGGCTTGGAATACGTACGCTCTGGCGTCCTATCAGGTGCCAACATAGGATTGTGCCTTTTAGGTAACGGCCGCGAGACATCGCCGTCGACTTGCTTGGACACCATGCTCGATCAATGCGACAGAGTTGAAAAGAGGGGCGAGTACCGGCGGTGGCAGTCAATGGCTCAATGAGCAATGCGACAGCGAAGCGCGTTGACGCAGAACACCGTCTGAGCAATCGATCGCGTCGAATCTCTTACCAGACGACCAGATACTCTTCGAACCTATCCTATCAATCGGAAATTGATGTCGAGACGAAGTAGCTGTTGATGTCAGTTTGCGGAAGGAAACGATCTCCCGAGTGGTGATGCCAACACAGACGGTTAGCTTTAGGGAAATTCTGGTGGCTGGGCTGGGGAAAGGCACAGGGGTTTGCCGCGTCTGTTCACACCGTAACTAACGATCTAGCCGTTCAGGTCCAGAAAGTACCGTGCAAGTGAATATATTGATCAATGCTTAATGTAATATTCAGAGCTTGCCTTGCTTCACTTTTGATGTTCGATGATGATGGGTCCAGCTGGTGGAGGGCGGAGCCGCCGGGCGTGCAGTTGCAAGCGAAAGCCCCACATCCGCCGTTTACAACTCTCACTCCAACGGCTTCGCAACGGGCAGTTGAATGAAACAAGATGGCAAGCCAGGACGATGACCTCCAAGCTTCAAAAACCGAGGGGTATCAACTTGGTGAGAAGAAGACCGTAGCAGAGTATGCGAAACTTGGTAAGTGAATATGCAAGCTATGGTGCTCATATGTCCCATCTGCGACCAACTGTCGGCATATTGAATTGGGTTTACTTACTTCAAAACTCCTTTGCTATACTCACGGTGCATCTCTGACTGCCTCAAGATCAGAATGATGAATCACTCAATCGGTGGAAAGCTTCGCTGGGTATTTCTTCTTCCCCACCAATTCCGGTAGATCCCAATGATCAACGACGTTGCGTGATCAAATCCCTAGCCCTGGAAGTTGAGGGCCGTAGCGACATTGCAATCGACTTGACTGCCCCAGGAAGCCTCGAGTCGCTGAAATCGAAACCTTTCTCAATCAAAGAAGGAGCGAAATTTCGCATGAAAGCCAACTTCGTAGTCCAGCATGACGTCTTGAGCGGACTGAAGTATGTGCAAGTTGTCAAAAGAAAGGGTATCAAGGTTGACAAAAATGAGGAGATGATTGTAAGCGTTCTAGCATTGAATATCTGCTATGCCGTATCCGCTCATTTCTATCAGGGCTCCTATGCGCCAAACACTGAGGATAAGCCCGTTTACGAGAAGAAGTGTAAGCGAAACATCAGATTTGCGATCACCTTTTAACGCTGACGCCATGTAGTCCAAGAGGATGAAGCGCCTTCAGGAATGTTAGCCAGGGGTCATTATGAAGCTGCTTTCAGGTTTGTAGACGACGACAATAAGGAATACTTGAAGTTTGAATGGTCATTCGACATCTCGAAAGACTGGAAATAGAGAGAGGATATTGCCAAAGTTTTCAGCAGCCTTGACCGGCCAGGTTCATACCCTGATCAGGAATGAATGAGATCAATTCATTGTCACTATATACAGCATAGTCTCGCACATTACCAACGCCGTGCTTCATGCGAATGGTATCGTCGAGATGTCACTAATCACAGAAAATATTCCACAACAACGCCCTGCCCATTCTGGCCTTGATTTGGCTGATTCTGAGATTCTCCTCTCTCAGCGTCGTTTTCTGGCGACGCCTCAAATACATTAAAAAATCTTTCCCCCGTATCACTGACCTCCAGCACGCTGGCCATATTGCCGCAACGATAGCAATAATTTGGTGCGCTCCATACCGTGCTGAGTCGATCATCATAAAGAATTTGGTAGCCTTCCTGGCAAAGTTGATGCGCTCTCAATATATGTGTCATCGAATTAACGTCCAGGAACTTTTTCACAACCTGCGCACCAAAGGTGTAACCAGCACCTCTCGGGCTCAGGCTAAACTCATCTCTTTCCGGGTCTGGATCACTCCACACCAGGTCAGCCATCGGCCCTTCATGCGGAATCTCTCTAAAACGATCTATGATCTTGATTTGATCTATGCTGTGTATACTCGGACTGAGGCCTCCGTGGACACAGAAGATATCGTTGTTGATGACCACACTGAGAGTAAGAAAGTCAAACATATCCGTGAAGTAATGCCAGACATTGGCGTTTCCGTACTTGCGATTGCACTCTGTGTAAAATCCATAAGACTGTGTGACACCTCTTGATTCGTGATTTCCTCGTATCAGATGTACCCGTGAAGGATGCCGAAGCTTCAAGCAGACTAGCAGCGAGATTGTCTCGATTGAAAAAAGGCCTCGATCAACGTAATCTCCAAGGAACAGATAATTTGTGTCGGGGCAGAAGCCGCCAATTCTGAAGATCTCCTTCAGGTCGAAGAATTGTCCATGTATGTCCCCAACAACTGTAACCGGCGCTGAAATATGTATAACGTTGCTCTCTTTCATAAGCAATTCCTTAGTTTTGGCGCATATTGCTTCGATGACAGAATCTGCTAAGAGCTCCTTATTGTACAGACGCGCTATACACTCATCCAAGTCGACGCTAGCTTTTTGAATTCAGCTCGGTCACAAATGTCTAACGATAGGATGTACCTGGAAGGCCTGGCATATTTCGCTTGTTGCGCCACTATTGGGGGACGTTGCCAATGATTGTAGCGTCACCGTGGCCCTGGTGACGACAGAACTGACAAGGAATATCCCTCGCATCTTGGTCGTAATCTCAGAATCACCATACTTCTATAAGCTTCGAAATGTTTCCTGTGCACAGCACCTCTCGAAGAGCCATGCCCTCGTGTTCAGCTGAGAATGTCTTGAATAGGTTAGTAGCTTGTTACGCCGACATCAATGTATTAAATTGGCTTCCGCTCTTTCCGCCCCTGGACGTTCTCATGCTTCTCTTCTACCTTCCCTCAAATAATTTCCCTATTTAACAGCCTTGGTCAATAGTGTGTGCTTTCATTCTGTGAAGAATCACACCCTCTCATACTGAAAAATTTTCGGGTTGTAGGCAGTGAACATTCGACTGAGCAGCTACTGTATCACAGAAAATCCTTTAAGCAGTCCTCTCAATCCTTTGTCTTTGGTCAAGTTTGGAAAATTCATTCTATGAGGGACAGTTGAGACGATCTTTCGATCTTAGACGGTAGTTTAGTCGTGTGTAATTCACACTCGGCTCTTGCTTTGTCTTGTTTTCCTTGATCTTGATCAAGTATGGTCTACAATCTGGAGACGGGTTGAAGTCTTTCCTAGTTTCTATTCGAAACCACAGCCTGGCTCGATCAGCATGGCACAAGCAGGCCAGCCTTACTACCAACTCCAGACCGTCCAGCAACACCATTATCCGCAACAATATCAGCAATACCAACAACAACAAACATTTGGTCAACATCAGAACTTCCCGCATTACCCACAACAAACTTACAATGTCAGCCAACAGTATCCACAGCATTACCCACAACATTACCAGCAGCAGCATCCCCAACATTATCCTCAACAATACTCTCAGCAGTATCATCAGCACAATGCGCAGCCGTACCCTCAACAGTACCCACATCCACATGGGCCTGCCCAACAAGGCCAGCAACCTTTTCAGCAAGCAGGTGTTAATGCTGCACAGGCCGAGCCTGAAACCTGTTACAATTGCGGCCTACCAGATCATATCGCACAGAGTTGTCCGGAACCACGTCGCGAAACCCCTGTGTATGCCCCCGTCTGCCCCCTCACAAATCTGCTGACACTAACAACGTAATCAAAGTGGCCTTTTGAAGCGTCAAAGACGCTTGAATAATCATAAAAACAACAACTTCCAATTTAATGCCAATAGCCAGACAGGGATTAATGCGCAACAGCCTCAAGCATATCAACAACTTGGAGGCCCTCAGCAGAGCTCTCCTCAATTCTATCAGTCGTATTACCCACCCACGCCTATATCAGCAAACTCACCAGGAACTCCTCAATGGCACAGACAATCGTATCCGCAAGGGCATATAAGCATCAACAACCGGGTTGCACCGCAAAGTCCGTACCAACAACAACAACCCATGATGAATCAAGCTGCACTTTACAGTGCCCCTCCAACACCGGTAGCTACTTATCCCATCGTATCATCAGCTGATCAGCAAGCTTCGCCAATGGCGTCACATCGCGGTTCTCTGTCACAAACGCCCCACTCCACCTCAGGACCCCCGCCACCATCAGCAGTAGGCATCCCAGATGACATTCGCGCTACCCGTACAGAAACAATCGAAAATGCCGATCTCCAGGAACCCGAAGAGGATGACTTGAGCTTACTTGACCTTCCAGATCTTCCACAAACGGGAAAGCAAAATGGTAAGTCAGAAGTTCTCGCGATGCACTTTTATTGACGTGATTCCAGTTGAGTCTATGTGGGAGCCTGTTTGCAGACCGTTGCCGGCAAACTTCATTGTGGCTGATGCTATATTACCCATGCCGCCTCCTGCGCCTGAGGCAAACGGTAGGTGTACATCAAAGTACTTTGCCGACACGGACGAGGTACAATCTGTACAAGATATGAGAGTGCTACCGTGTTGGAAAGACCGATTAGAAGATACGATTTTTCAAGAAATATCCAAAGGAGAGCAGGCCATTTCCATTGCTGACTGTTTGATTAAACTTAAGCATCGCCAAAAATTGCTTGTTGAGAACGAAACACAGGAGACATCTCGAAGTCAGTCTCGTAGTGTTGCACCTCGATCTTCAGAGGCTATGGAAATGGCAGAGAGCCTAGAAACATTAGAGCGCGCGTTAGCTGAGGCTAAAGCTAAGCAAGCTGAGATGATACGAAATCGGCAGAAAGCAAGAACCCGACGAAGAAGCGAGAATAAACAACCTTCAGAAGGGTCGCCTGGAGAGACCAGCGTCAAGACTGAGCAGCAGTCGCCTCCTAGATTATCCACGTCACGTTCCTCCGAGCGACGCGTTACAAATGCCTCAACGCCCACAACATCTACCACTGTTCCGCGCGACAAAGCGCTGCCCATGCGTCCTGAAACGCGCATGTCTAAAGACTTGTAAGATATGACCACCACCGACCAATTTAACAGACACTAATTCGGCAAGATCACTTAGCGTACAACCCACCATAGATCAATGTCAGTCAAGTCAGACCTCACCAATCAATGGAGAAACATGGCATCCTCCACAACACGGATATCCTTCC
Source organism: Bacidia rubella (assembly GCA_032158265.1). Lineage (NCBI taxonomy): Eukaryota > Fungi > Ascomycota > Lecanoromycetes > Lecanorales > Ramalinaceae > Bacidia > Bacidia rubella. Next base: position 1,012,052 of record JAVTIF010000006.1, on the reverse strand, counting down.
AACGTACCGCCACCACCCCCACCTTCTACCGAGAGGGTACAATCGAGCAATGGACCTATGCAGAGTCCTAGCTCTTCAAGCGGCGAACGTCGCAGCCACAGAGTCAATGGAACAGGAAGCAATCCCTTCGGTACTCATGCACAGTCAGGATCCCCAAATCAGTACCGCTCTGAGGCTTCCTTTAATCATAAACGGAGCTATGATCAAGCTGCAGACTCCTCTTCTTCTGATGACGATGAATCACCAAGACGTCAGGAAGACGACATTACACCCAAGCACAAGAGACGCCAACCGAAAGTGGCTGAAGCTTATAGGTAAGTCGTTAGTCAAACCATTCGTTTTTGAGTCTGACTGTCATTGCTCCAGCCGCCGATGGTAAGGTCTGTAAGTTTGCAGCGCTCCGGTCTACTGCTCGCATGCGTCAGTCTTGTTCACCAGTAATATGTACCATTGCAGCATCAAAGCGCGGTGTTTGGCTCTTTCAATCAAAACACTGTATCGAGTTTGCCCGTGTTTTGCTTGTGTAAATGCACTTTGTGATCGGAAATTTCTAAGTAAGGAGAAAGAAGTCATTTCGGTGAACGGGGAAATTGTCCTTCAAAAACATTCGATAATTCAAGTCGCGCATTTTCGAGTTATACTGACATGCTTCTAAATGTCTGGTCTCGTATCGACCACTTGCTGCTACTCTACACAAGTTCGTGTAAATCTCTTGTTCTTTTTGCGTCCAAAATTCCAAATCACGTGCTTGATGGGAAAAGGCTACCCAAATATCTGATCAACCAATACCTCACGCGAATGTTAGATTTACTATTAGTAGTAAAATATCTTAGACCACCTAGATGTCTGTAGCTCCTCCTAAACTTCCCTATTGTGGGGCAGCCATACTTCGAATAACTTTTGTTGGCCTAGTACGTCAGCGCTGTAAGGATACGGAAGAGGCTGAACCTTGCGTGGTGCTCTTTGAGTCCGCGTGTATTGAGAGCCTTAATCGTATCCCTGCCCAAAGACCGGTCAAGCCAGAAGCATCAAGCTGTTGCAGTCTCTGGCTGTTCACAAGCAATGTCGCAAATGTCTCGTAGAAGCTGTTGACAAACGCTCACGGCGCATGCTCCGCTCAGATCTGCTCAGATCCAAATAACGATCAGGTCAAGATCAAGCGATATTACTGAGCAGTGTTTCTGACCTGATTTCTATTGGGCACACATGTCCATCGAGCTCTTTCGCTCGAAGCAAGGGCTCGGAGGACGTGTTGTTGCAGCGAATTGCATAGGAGGTATTGCGGACTGCTACTTCTCTTGCCGTATGCTGGACTCACCCACGTAAGCAAACCATATGTAGCAGCACTGATAGCTGTTCGGATCGTCAAAAGACGGATACGTTACGTATGACGTACCTTGCTGCTATCCTAAAAAGTTGTCAATTGGCAAGCAGGGTAGATGGTCTGAAAGGGGTTTGTATGTAGGATAGCAGATCTAAGGGGAGCATGGAAGAGCATCGAGTTCATATCAGATCATGAAATTCAGTGATTTTGGGCCTGGCCTAATAAACACATCGTGTTTCGCAAAGATACATGTAATGGGTATAAGCAGAGTCATAACAAGCATTTAACAACCACTACCAATGGTACCACCGCTCCACGAAGGAATCATTGGCGCTTAAAATCACTTTCGCCCGACTCTCAGAATACGCCTTCTTACGATATCGACTGCTCCATCTCGGTAATGTAGAGCCTAATGTGCGAATCAATTTTATCGAACTCCTGTTGAGCTGAATGGACCTCGTTCTCAATATTCTCCTTGAGATCAGCCATCTAACAGAATGGTTAGTTCTCTTCATGATACGCGTTCAAGTCTGGCAGGCGTCGCCTTACCTTTTTCTCTGTCTGTTCAATCTTGACTCGCTTCCTTTCCATCTCCTTTTGCCGATCGGTACGTTCCTCGGTGAGCGTTTTATGTACGCCCCTGAGCTCTTCCATCTTTTCTTTGGCCGCTTGAGCCTTCTTACTACTTGTTTGTCTCACAGCATCCGTTCTGTCTATCCAGCGTTTCAGTTGCTTTTGCAGCAGAGCTTCTGTGGTCTCGACTTCCCTAACGTTGTTGCTGCGTTCACCGAGAGCGTCTCGTCGCTTGGCTGCCTTTTGGCTTTCCTCATCTTCTTTTCTTAGTTCTTCCTGTACCTCTCCGAGAACTTTGATGCATGATTGGACGTCATTAGTGACCACTACAAAGGAGTCATTGCTTATTTGAAGCGCTCGTGACCGCTTTTCTAGCCCATCAATCTGTGAGCGGTCTCTACTCAGGTTTGTGGAAAGCTCAGTAAGCTGCGATTCCAAGGCTGCGGGTGATTGTGTGACGTATGGTCTCAACTTTTCACACTCTTGTCTCACCCCGACACAGCGTGCTGTCTTGTCTTCAAGAGTTGACGTGAGACGTCCGCGCTCCGACTTACAGCTCTCAAGGCGCTCAGCGATCCTCTCCTGACCTCTCTTCAACTCTAGTAGCCGCTGCTTCAGCTCATCATTTCGTTTTGTTTTCTCACGCACTTGCTGGTCCATTGTTTTGCGTTCGCGTCTCATTTCTTGAAGTCTTGCGTCCATATCTTGATTCTCACCGTAGAGCGTCTCAATACGGGCTTTCGTGTTCTCAGCTTTGTTGAAATGCTCATCGATGACCTTTGTCTGCGACTCTCGGAATCGGACAAAATTTATTATGTATGAGAATATCTTTACCAAGCGAGGATATGTCGGTTTGAGGAGATCAGAAAAGGAAAAGTCAGATATGCCACACTAACCCTGATCAATATATCGCCATGTGCAAGGTGTTGTGTTGACCTACCTCCACCATCAGTTTCCTCAACGAAACATAAAATCCCATCAAATTTCGAGTGTCTGCCGGTATCACTTCCAGATGCTCTCCACCCACATCTTCAGCTGCAGCGCGCATCGCTGGCTCCACAGTCTCTCGGGTTGCATTCATGAGTAACTCAGCGAACCATTCGAACACCTTTTGGGTTTGCTGAGGGTTCGGATTCTTGAGGTCTTGAGGGGTAAAGGGCACGCCAATGTCACTGATGCATCCTGCGATTTCGGCATCTGGCTGCTGAGGTGTCAGTGTCTTGCGCGCTCTTGAAATTGAGAGACTAGGGCTGACCAGCTGCATAAAAGCATCGCTATCATTTTGCTGCGGCTGTTGCTGTTTGTTATTCCGCCCACCATTTTGATTTTGCGTGCGAAATTGTTGGCTCATTCTAGAATTGTAGTCCATTTTAATGTATACAGCCCTCTGGCCCAAACCTATTGGATATGGAATGGAATGTGTTGTAGAAGAGGCTTTGCAACAGTGTGATTGAGGTTGTACGTAGCGGTTCCGTCAATAGCTCGACAACGTAAACATTGCCAAGACCAAGCTTTGCCATAAACAGCTAGGGTAAACCGTGTACTCACGTGATTTCATCCGCCTATGAGCCTTGTGCTGCAGTCTTCGGGCTGTCAAGCTTACATATAGGATGTCTTGCGGTCTGCCTGTTCCGGAGCAGTAGTATGCGATGTCCGGCTTGGAAGGCTTTGTTGCGTTGAGCCTTGCTACCAACATCGTCCAATTCGTAGACTTCACAGCGAAACTTTGCGCCCGAGTACGCGAATACTCTTCTGCAGCTGATGCTCCAGGAAGGCTTGCATCGCAGGCCGATCAGTTGTCGGTTTTGCTCGAAGTTCTTGATGAATTGAGGAAAGTCGGTGGGAAGCCACTCGATGAGGAAACCTTGCGTCGCTGTGTAGGGAGAGTTGAAGAAATAGAGGCTTTGCTGGACTCTGTAAATGGCGTAGGGCATGGTACGCTGCATAAGGTAGGGAAGGCATGGAAATCCCTCCGACGGGAGGATGAGCTACGGGAGCTCCAGGCATCACTTGACAGCCTCGTTACCATATTGAGTCTGCAGCTTCAAGTGAATAACCGGTACACAATAACAGGTAGCGGTGGTGAACGTATCTGGAAAACTGATTGGGAGCTAGGACAGCTACTCAGGATACGAACTCAAACACCAGAACCATTCTTACCAATCAAAAAGAGCAAACGGCACTACTCGAAGATCTGCATACATTCCCACAATTGAGAATGCAAATACATGATCGTGATAAAGCAGTTTCAGAAGTATTTTGGGTTGTCCCCATTGGACGCAATCCAGACTTCGTTGGGCGAGAAGCTTTCATTCACGATCTAGAAGACAGACTTCCTATGAAAGGTTCGTCTCGTACGATTGCATTATGTGGCCTGGGTGGTGTTGGGTGAGTGTCTCGGCTTGCATTGCGACCAGGATTCAACAGCCAGGCTTTGACGGCGCATAGCAAATTGCTGACTTCTTTTCTTTTTCAGGAAGACGCAGATTGCACTAGAGTTCATTTGGAAATGCAAAGAAAAGTCTGAAACCTCCGTTTTTTGGGTCCATGCTGGCAATCAGGCCCGCTTTCTAGAATCCTACAAGCGTATAGCATCAGAATGCAATATTCCTGACCGGCATGATCCTAGTGTAGACATATTGCAATTGGTCTGCGATTGGCTGCAATGCAGGTATAAGCGTCGATTTTTGATGGTCCTCGACAACGTTGACAACCGGTCAATGTTCTTCGAAGATCAGACCCCAGGTCTCCCTGCAGGCAAAGTACTTCGGGAATACCTTCCCCAATGCTCTCAAAGCTCTTTTCTGGTTACCACACGCAGCAGAGACGTTGCGCTAGACATCTCATTGCGCCAAGATCCGATTATGATTTCCTCAATGGAGACCGAAGAAGCCCTTGCTATGATCACTCCAAGGATCAGAGCAACGGCCACGACAGCAGAGAAGGCAGAGTTGATCGAAAGGCTTGCTAACTTGCCACTTGCAATAGCACACGCCACAGCTTTCATGATTAGGAGACACAAACGTATTCCTGAATATTTAGATCTCTACAACGCTAGTGAGTCTATGAAGATCAAACTTCTTGGTCAAAGATTCAGCCATGGCCGAGAAGCAAGGCAGCTTGAGTCTGTTGTCACTACATGGTGGATATCGTTCAACCAAATCAAAGTTGAAAGCGATAGATCAGCTGAGCTGCTTTCCACCATGTGTCTCTTAGACCGGCAGAAGATCCCGTATAGCCTTCTGAAGCTTGAAGATGAGGTGCTCTTTGATTTTGAGGAAGCTCTTGCTCTACTTGAATCTTATTCACTTGTGACCTTGAACTACGACGACCAATCTTGCAATGTTCACAGTTTAGTGTCTGTTGCAGTCGTTGCTTGGCTTACAGAGTACGAAAACAAGTACGATGAATACGCTCGACGGGCTCTATTCACAGTGCATGACAATTTCCCTCAAGGGTATTTCGAAACTTGGAGCATTTGTGCTTCGTACTTGCCGCATGTGGAGAAAGTCCTTGACATGAAATTGAAGCAGGTCGACGATGCTTCGGTCTTTGCACGAGCAAAATTGCTGCTGAATGTTTCTGCCTATTTGCGGAGGCAGGGGAACCCTACCGCATCTGAACCTAAGGCTCGAGAGTGCATGGAATTGTTCAAACGAATATGTGGGGAGGAAGACCGGTACACTCTAGCAAGTATCAGCAACTGCGCCCTTACCATTCAGAAGAAGGGTCGCTGGCAAGAAGCTCTCTTATTAGAGAGGCAGGCACTGAATGGCCGTATCAAAGTTCTCGGGTATAGCGATCGAGAAACGCTGGAAAGCCTTAACGCTGTAGGCTCAACTTTACAGAACCTTGGAAGGTTTAAAGAAGCTGCAGAACTCCACGACAGAGAACTCAAGGAGAAACAACGATTACTGAATCAAGACCCTGAAGTAGTCGAACTCATAAAGGATGTGTTGATTGCGGTCAACAACATAGCGCGTGTCTTTCATGCTCTTGGACAGTTGGAGAAGGCTGAGAAGATGTATAGATAATCACTTGAAAGGTCGATCAAAACAATTGGCAACATTCATCCTGATACTTTCATAACGAGGGGAGAGTTAGCCGCTACAGTGAGGGACAAAGGCAACTTACAAGAGGCTGAGGAAATGTACAAATCTCTTCTGAAGGACCGTGTCAAGATTTTAGGAGAAGATCATCCAGACTCACTCATTACGCTGAGTAACCTTGGCCACTTGGCTTCTCTTCAAGGAAATAGAGAGAAGTCAAATACACTTTATCGACGCTCTTACGAACTGGAGAAAGAGGTCCACGGCGAACTCCACCCTTCGACCATCAATAGCAGGCATAATCTTGCATGCTCGTTGTCGGAGCAGAACAAGAATATGGAAGCTGAGCAAGAATTTCGAGACATACTGAAGTTGCAAAACTCGATCTTAGCTCTACATCATCCCGCAACGCTCCAAACGCGTCGAAATATTGCCACAACCCTCCGAGAGCAGGATAAGTGTGACGAAGCATACGATTTTGATGTGGAGACTCTGACGATAGCGACTGAGCTGGGAGATGATGCCGATAAGGAGAAGGCTGCAACTTGCGCCAATCTAGCACATGGGTTTGCTGATCTGAACCAGTGGGCAGAGACAGAATATTGGCGTCAGAAGGAATATGATTTGCGCAAGGTCAAATTTGGGAGTGACAATCGAGATACAATGGAGTGTTCGGGTTACTTAGCTAACAGTATTGCTAGTCGGGGCAGGTATGCTGAAGCAGCAGCGTTTTGGAGTGAGGTTTACGCTTTTAGATGTCAAACATTTGGGGCAGGTCATGAGTATACGCTAGCACCTCTTTGGAACCAGTCCCTATGCTACAGGGACGGGGAAAACCTAGAAGCTGCCGCCAGCGGCTTCCAGTGTCTTGTTAACTTAAGGTCTAAGATGGCCGGAGATCAACAACAAAGCATACTAGAGAGTCGCTTGCAACTTTCTTGGATTCAGCAGCAGCTCAAGCAGTACAGTGCGTCTGAGGCGAATTACCGGCAGTGTGTTGACATGAACGTGCAACTACACGGAGAAGATAATGTAACTACTCTGCTAACGATTTACAATCTCTCCTCCGTGCTAAAGTATCAAGACAATACGTCCGAAGAGGCAGAGGTCTTAGCGCGAAGAGCTTACAAGGGAAGGAAACGAATCCTTGGGCTAGACAATATTGCGACACAAAATACGCTCCGATTCCTATTGGAGCATCTGGTAGACATGGACATACTTGAAGAAGTAAAGCTCCTACGAGAGTCAGTGGGCTTGCGTTATGAACCAGACGAAGACATTTGGCAAGAAGCGTGAATGAGAATTGAGCAGTGCCAGGCGAAAGCCAATCACAATTTGTGAGCTTCAAAGTTGAATTTTGTGCTCAAAGAGCTATAATCATTCTGGTCTCTCAACGTTGGTGAGCTTACACCATTTCCCAACAATTGCGCCGATCTCAATGCGATGCTCCGCAAGCACTCTTTGACCTCCTTCGACCCGGACGCTACCGCTGAGTAAAGGAATCTGCTGCCTCCAAAGATCAGCAGAGCTTTCGATTGTGTCTCCGTCTTCTTGATTGGTCTGATCAACCGATTGTTCCGCGAGGGTAAGCCGCTGCCCAGCCAGATGAGCAGTCTCGACAGCTAGGGCAAGGGTGCGAGAAAGACCTTGAGCAGAATAGTCCGCTGTTGACCGATGGAGCGAAACCAAGCCCCAGACTGCAAGCATAGGTACCTCCTTGGCGGACTGTGCTGCTTTTGAGGATTCGTGCGTTGAAGAAGGCTGTTGACTGTAGACTGAGAGATATGCACGGAGATGTGGTAAGGTTGGGGTGAATGCTACTTTGATGCTGCGGGAGAGAGCAATCAGATGGATGGTCGGACTGAGCAACGGGTTAGAGGTCTCCTCTTTGTCCTGTTCAGTGCTTGCAGTATCCTGGCTATCATTATTCTGGTTGGCGTCGCTATTACCATCAGGGTCAGATTCAGGCCTGGTGTCCACTTGTAGGCTGGTAAGAAAAGCTTCTTTAGTTGAGCTTATTAGTAGCGTAGTCGGAGGATGACTTGTTTCAAGCAACCAAGAGATGAAATTTGCGCTAGAAGGTATCTGGAAAGCTACAGGCACTAAATGTTGCGATGGACTGCCCGACATTTGTACTGATGAAAGGAGACGCAGACATCATAAAGATCATGACAGATTGACTCGTATAGATATCATATCTGTAGATAGCTTTCCTTCGATATCAGAGCCGTCGGTGGTAAGCATGTATATACTGAGTACGCCACCTTCTAGATCGATTTCGTCGCCCGTCAGGAAGACTATTCTCTAAAAACTCGATGTTGTGATTGAGAAAAAACGCTTATGTAATATGACTGACCAATCACATGTCTCAATATAACATGGACATAAAGGAATGTTTGGTAGAAGAATTATCTGCTGGAAACTCAAGGCCAAGATGGAGTCCGTCTCACGCGCGTCGGCGCTTTTGGAGTCAAGTGAGTACGAGATTGAGTTCTAAGTGCTATCGTAGGTCTAATCTGGTCTGGGCAGCTCGCGACCTCACTATCGACGCAGCCTCCTTAATGGGTACTGCGAGGACTGTCAACTCACGTCCTTCTAACAGGGATCTATCCTTTACGCAACTCAAGAAGTTATTGGACAGCCGAAATGACAGAGAAATTCTGGAAGGCCTTAGAAAGGTCATAAGTGTAGGTGCAGAAATGCCGCCATAATTTGATGTTCTGATCTAGGTAGATGATATACCGTGCCAAACCCTGCTTGCCTTTCTTTTCTGCTGTCGTCAAAAATGTTGCGAGTCCAAATATAGAGATCAAGAAACTTGTATACATCTATCTGCTTCAATATGCTGAGTCAGAACCCGATCTGGCTCTTTTGTCGATCAATACTATTCACAAATCCCTTTCCGATCAAAACCCTCAGGTACGTGCTATGGCTTTGCGGGTCATTTCTGGCATCAGGGTTCCTGTCATCAGCCAAATTGTCTCGTTAGCTATCAAGCGGGGCATCGCCGACATGAGTCCCTACGTACGCAAAGCCGCTGCCTTAGCGATACCAAAATGTTATAGATTGGACCCCAGCACACTCCCGCAGCTGCTGGAATACCTATCTACACTGCTCGGTGATAGACAGTACTTTGTTGTGGGACCAGCTGTAATTGCTTTCCTGGAAGTATGCCCTGATCGCATCGATTTAATCCATAAGCATTACCGAGCTCTCGTCCGTAAGCTTGTTGATATGGACGAATGGGGCCAACTTGCCACGCTACGCTTGCTGGTCAATTACTCGCGAAGGTGCTTCCCAAAGAAGACTCGGCGACGGAAGCTGAACAAAACGAAGGATTTCTATGAAGATCAAGGCCCAGACCAAGAGGGCGAAGTCGAATCTTCAGGGGAAGAGATCCAGGTAATTGATTCTGACCTTGACGCTTTTCTCAAAGCATGTAAGCCGTTATTATCCAGTCGCAACTCCGCTGTTCTTGTAGCGGCTAGCAGGTGTCTCCTTTATCTCGGAACTCCAGAGGATATTGACGCCACCGTCGGACCGCTTGTTGCTTTACTTCGAAGCCCACGAGACATACAGATGATCACCATATATAACATAGTCGCAATTTGCCTTGTGCGACCTCAGTCCTTCGTTCGATATGCTTCTCATTTTCTGATCCATACCACCGATGTGCTCGAATTAGCGAGGTTGAAATTTGAGGTCATGACATTGATATTCCCTCATTGCGAAGCGCAGACCAGGGAGCTCATACTGAGCGAACTTGAGCATTTTACGCGTTCGAGCGACGCGGAGACAGTACAAGAGAGCGTGAGAGCTATCGGACGTTGTGCTCAGAAAGATATGTCAGCATCAGCTCGATGCCTACATTTGCTTTTATACCAGCTCTCCAGCCAGGATGGCAACCTTGTCGCTGAATGTTTGACGGTAATACGACACCTCATCCAGCAAGATCCTCAGGCCCACATAGGAACAGTGATACGACTGGCCAAAAACCTTGACTCAATCACAAATCCTCAAGCTAGGGCGACCATCATTTGGCTCGTCGGAGAAAACGCCGGGCTACCTGAAGAAAAGAACATTGCACCAGATGTGCTTCGCATCCTAGCAAAAGATTTTGCAGACGAAGCGGAAGAAGCGAAATTGCAGATTCTACTTCTAGCTGCAAAGGTTTATCTTCACTACATTCTCAGAAACCAATCGACAGAGTCCAACCAAGATGTAAACATTGATCCAAATGACTCAAACGCGGTTGAAAAGTCTAGCAACGATCTTGTAAATGAATGGGGAGGCGAAATTCAAGCTGAGGTAGCTGAGGACTCTCATCCAGTACCAAAACTTTGGAAATATATACAACATCTTATCCGCTACGATGTATCCTATGACCTTCGTGATCGCGCAAGAATGTACCAAGCATTACTCGAAGATACCAAGTCTACGCAATTAGCTTCGCTGCTCTTGCTTGCTCCAAAACCTCTCCCCCATGAACCCTCGCCATCTGAGAATCGCAAAGGGCTGTTGATTGGGTCAAGTAGCCTTGTTATAGGTAACTCGGACATCAGTGGATACGATGATCTCCCGGACTGGGTGCAAGAGGGAGACGAGCCAGATTCAAAGTTGCGGGAAGAGCCAATAGCGACAGAAAGGGCGGCCTACACAAAACAGAAGGACATGCCAGCTGCCGCAGAGCTGGATCGCGCAGTGAAGGAGAAGGGGTTGGAGAAGGTGTCGTCAGCGAATGTGAAAGATAAGTCGCTGGATGATTGGCTGAATGAGGAGAGCGAGACAGATGAAGAGGGAAGTACAGAGGAGGAAACGGAATCTGAAGAGGAAGACGAGAGTGGGGAGGAGTACGAGACGGAAAGTGAAAGCGGTGGAGAGGGTGAGGGAGAAAGACTCGTCCAAGAGTCCACTAACGAACGTAGAGGATGAGCATAGTGCAAGGCATGTAGCAACTGCAAATGCCTCAATAGGTATAGCTATTGGGAAATCCGGGACATTGTTCAATAGCTATCTATTAGATTACCAAATTAGAAAAGAAATTTGCACGATAAGTGCATTACTCCATAACAAACCATCTCCACATTTGACAAGGTCTACGCTCACCGCAACGACCGCTTCATTCTCTCACCATTAACCTTTTCCTAGTAGCTCGGACTACGCCTTCGATGCCTTACTTTTACTCCCAGCCGAAGACTTCTTCCCACTAGATGCCTGTGATCCAGCAGCTGAATGCTGTGACGGAGTTGCTTGCCGTCCTCCACCCGTGGGTTGTCTCGACCCTCCTAATCCTGGAATTGCATTTGGTTCCTTCGCTGGTGGGGTTTTTCGTGAGGGATTGCGTGAGCGTGTTGAATCCGGTGGATCCCCGTTACCTCCACTTCCGGAGGGCCCGCTGGGTGGAGGACCTGAGCCTGAGGGGCCAGCACCTGGTGAGTCCCCACCTGGTGGATCTTCGTTGAGGTCGTCGCCGGCGAAGTCAGGGCCGGGATCTCCACCATCTTCATCGGCAGTCTCGTCTCCACCGCCTCCTCCTCCTCCCCCACCTGACTCATCCGGCTCTTCTTCGTCTTCTGTGTCGTCTTGTTTAGCTTTGCCTTTGCCCTTGCTCTTGCCCTTCCCTGTGTCCTTTTTCCCTGTGCCGGTCTTAGGTCCTTCCTTGGGTTGTGCCGCGCTTCTGGTCGTCATTGTCCCTTTCCCTGGGGTCGGCTTCGTCTTGCCTCTGGACTTGCCACGTTTGTTGGCCTCTGCTTTCTGAGCTGGTTTTCCTGTCTTAGTTGGTTTAGCTTTCCTTGGTTTTCTGCGCGGTTTATGCACTCCATTGGGGTCTGTCGTCTTTTCCTTTGGCTTTTTCTTGTCACGTTTTCCCCCGCGACCTTCTGGTGCCGATGGTGCCGATGAAGGCGGCGACAGCGGCGGCCGCCTTTGGAAAGGTTCAGGAGTGTAGCGGTCAGGCCTTCTTCTGACTCGGTCCCCTCTGCGTGGTCCTTCATCAGCCATGTTGAAAGACGAGTTGAAAGATAATGAGACAGCAGCAATAGCAAGATGGACAGCGGGCCGCTTTTGAGTATTTCAAGACACGTGAAGGCCACCAATCTCTCCTTTGTCTATTTGCTGTTTGCGTCAGTAGATCGCTTCGTTTCCTTCTTTCTGAAAGAAAGCAGGAATTCAGGAGTTTGTATGGACGCTTCCCTTTGTTGTATCCAGCATCTAGAAGAATCTGGAAGGACCAAGCACGTATGAGAGCAAATAATCCATTGAAGAAAGTCGCTGGCAAACCTTAGTAGTATACAGCACCGCATCGTTTTTTGGGGTTTGCAAAGAGAAGAGAAATCATAGGCAAACGCACGAACAAAGCTGGAAATGATGTAGGAGACGTCGCAACATGCAGAGAACCGTAAATGCAAAGCCAGGTCCTGCACACACCCTCAAGACTGTGAAAGCAGCAACGAGTTGTTGATCTCATCACTAATAGATGCAGAATCCATGCAGGGTCGTTTTCAAATTCTGTCTCTTTGGCCTCATGGTAGAAATCACTATCATTGTGACCATCTATGTGATCTTACACAGTCAGCATTCGAAAAACATCTCAAACAATTCCGATGGGTATGGGTGTGGCTAGGCTTGGAAAACAGGTTCAGCAATCCGTCGAGAAGTTTCAGAGACACCCAAACAAGGCGTGGTCATCAACCGACAAGGCTCTCGCTTCCTTCAGGCCAATTTGCCCATACGATGGCTTTATTGGGTAGTCTTCCGCTTAATGGCGTAAGTAACTTGATTTTCTTCTTGCTTTCATCGACCTCCGCTACGTACACAAAGCCTAGGACGCTTGCGTCCCGTATAGCCTGGTGAGCTTCATTCGGTTCAGCATGCATAAGAGCGAGGACTGCATTCTGCATCTGAGCGGTAGGGGCAGTAACCTTATCGAACAGAGCCGAAGATTCCAGGCCGTCTGCTTCATAATCTCCAGGGAGAAAGGAGGAAATGTCATCACTTGATGAGTCTTTCAGTCGGTAAATGCTCAGCTGCGAAAAGTCGACTTGTAGCGTGTGCGGGCTGAGCGTATTTTTGGCATCTCCAAAGTAGTATTCTCGTATCTGCGCTCGCGTTCTTTGCTGACGGAAAGCTTGATCACTGTCAACAGTTCCACCAGATTTATCAAGCTTGATCACTGTTGTAGTGTCTCCACCGCTAGTTCTCTGACCATTGTTGCGCCGTAAAAGGTCACTGTATAGGCGCTCTGACCCGAGGGCAACGACGACGTTGGCTCACTGGCTGTCAGTTTGGCGTCTGAAACTTGGAGAGTAAACGTTTACCTTGGAATTCTGATACGACGTGCTGCAATACATCGTAGTTCCCCTTGGTTGCGCTTAGAGAGCCGGGAGTGTCTATGATACACCCAGCTTGCCTCGCAATATCGTCGTCTTGTAATCTATTCATGACGGACAGAGCAAGCCTGGACATAATGGGTTTCGATATCGTCGGCTGATCGTCCAGGCTTTCGAGACCAGGGAAGTATACCAAGGGGAGCTTGACAGGAACAGTGGTCGGTCCATTGGTCGGACTGCTTCCCCAACCTTCCTCTACATCCAAGATAGATGTGAATGTAGCAGCAGATAGTGTACCAGGTATGCTGAACAGACCTTCCTTCGGATCCAAATTCACTGTTAGAGCTTGTCTTCCAGACCTCGTAGCGTAGGCCGTCAACAGCTTGGCTAGGCTCGTCTTGCCCGCATTCTCTGGACCCACTATAAGCACTCGAGGGCCATCTTTCCCAGATGACACAGCTTCGTCTCGGAGCTGTTCAAGAGCAAAATGCAGATTCGCATAGCTATCATTGGGTGTCTCTTCCGCGATATACTCGACGAGGCACTCTCCAGTAACCTCGATCCGGCATCCGTGCCATGTGAAAATTGCAGCTTTCGTGCCAGTGAAGGTGTACAGTTGCTGGACGGCCAGCTCAGTGCCAAAGAGTTCTGCGGTGCCTGAGAGTAGCTAGAAGTAGAACACGTCAACTACGGTGTCCAGTCGACTTGCGCCTAAGATGCATACTTTGACCTGGATCTTCTGGTCGAATGCAACTTCGAAGCGCCATTCTGATCGCTCTTTCAGGTCATGTGTAGACGCTGCTACTACTTCCTGGGCCGGAGTAGGAACATGGAGGCCTGGCAATGACATTTAGAAAGAAGTAGACTTCGTCAAAAGCCTGAAGATTGTTCAGGGAAAGGAGTGACTGCTTACGCAGCTATGATGAAAACTACATGCGGTGTCTCTGCTCCCTCGGCCCCCGTTTGCGATCGCGTCTTCCTGCCGTTTGCAGACAAATCTGCGAAATCCAGACTCTACTCACCATTCTTCGAGTCACAGATTCCCAATATAATCGAAGTCTTCGAGACTATTGCTAGCAGAAACGTGGACTCGTCTTCTGATAGCACTTAAGACTAAGGCTTTCACATGATTGTCTCTGAGCTAAGGTGAATGCTGCTCGCAAACTGAAGCAAGGCCTAGTGTTCTCGCGAAGTGAAAAACTCCGATAATAACCGTTCCATTCTTCCCTGTTCCTCTAAACGTATTTGCTTTGCTCAAGTCATTGTGAGTCTTGTATAACGCGCTGTGTGTTGTCTGCATTCGCGTTGGTTTGCTTTTTAATACTGTTTAAACCGTAAACTTGCGTGGAATAGCAGGTCGATCAGAGAAAGCAGTCTCTTTTGAAAGGCATGGCCGAAGGCCGCATTGTTGTGATAGGGTAGGCTATCTACTATTTTCCTAATATCGAAACCCTTGTCCCTTAAGCTCATTATTTACTAGAGCTGGAGTATCTGGTCTCACGACTGCTCTATTGCTTTCCAAGAATGCCGATTATACAATCACGGTAGCTGCAAAGCATATGCCTGGTGACTACGACATTGAATATGCTTCTCCATGGGCAGGAGCGAACTATCTGCCGTACGTCTTGTGGTAATGAAAAAGGAAGGATTCTGCTGAATCATGAAAGCGTTGGCACAGACGGTACTGAACATGCAGCATGGGAACGAGACACATGGCCAGAACTCATGAGACTTGCCAGAGACCATCCAGAATCTGGCATACATTTTCAAGGTCGATCTTGCTGAACTATGTGGGGCGCCATCACTTATAAACCCCAGACACTGCTCGTTATGTCCGCTCTGAAGGCGTGATTGCTGGACAAAACAGCCGCACAGATGCCAAATTCCAGGGCGAGTCATGGTATAAGCATATTGTGCCAAATGTAGAAGGTTCTTTCTCACGCACGCTGAATACGGCTAACCTGTAGAACGAAGTACCGGAAGATAGCAAAAAGTGATCTTCCCAATGGGATCGACAATGGGAATGCTTTCACTTCAGTGTATGTTTTGCTCTCCCCAATCTGCATTATGTGCATACTCAACAATCTTCGATGTTTTATGTCTGTTGAATGAATCCATCAAAATTGTGGGACAGTAGCTACGTCTATTACCACCAAGATTTACTAAGCCAGAGCCATTTACCAGGTGTATCAATACTTCTCTTTACCTGCCCTGGCTGGTCTCGCAATGCCTCAAGAATGGTGTAATTCTTAAAAGGGCTATCTTTGACCATGTGAACGATGCTAGATTAGTTCATCACACTGGCAAAGCTGCCGATGTTGTTGTGAATTGCACTGGGCTTTCGGCAAGGAAACTGGGAGGGGTTATGGATGCGCACATGGTCCCAGTACGGGGCCAGACGGTCCTAGTAAGGAACGAGCCAGGTCTTATGGCCGATGTCCTGGGCATCGAGACTGGTGACGAGGAGGTATGCTACGTGATGCAGAGAGCTGCAGGTGAGATATTTCCTCCGCTCAGGACTCAACCCTTCCTGAATCGTATTGTTAGGTGGAGGCACGTTGCTTGGAGGCAGCTACCAGAAAGACAATTGGGAGTCACAGATCGACCCTAATCTAGCAATTCGGATCATGAAACAGGGAATCGAAATGTGTCCTGCTTTGACTGATGGAAAAGGCATTGAAGCACTAAGCATCATACGGCAAGGTGTCGGCTTGAGACCTGTGAGGACTCTGGGTGCTCGATTGGAGAAGGAGAGAGTGAAAGGTGTTTGGGTAGTCCACAATTATGGCCAGGGGGGATGGGGTTACCAGGCCAGCTATGGATGCGCACGATCTGCTCTGAAGCTAGTTCAGGAAGCATTGAGCGCCAAAGCGAGGCTGTGACAATAAGTAAGAATTTGACCATATTGAGATTCGCCGCAGCACTTGCATACCAATGACTCAATACTACCCCGTAGAATGAAAGACTTGAAGCCAGTCGGCAAAACCCATACGGTCACCCATGGCTTGGCATTCATGCAAACGATTTGAGCCCCTAGCCGTTTAGGCCGCAAGAACTTCAACGTCCTTCGTACATCCTACACGTGTTTACTAGCACTACAGCTACGAGAAGAGGCGTTCAGGCAACACCTTCCTTTGTAGTATCTTTGCGATACCAGAACTGAATCACTGCGCCTTCAAAGACATCTATCCCAACGCGCAATGGACTACTCCAACATATTGTACGCGCCCAATCTGTTGCTCTTCAGCCTGCGGTCGCAAGGCCTGTCGCAACCGTTTGGCTAACTATTGTCTGTACCATAGCCGGCTAGTCAATTTAGCAGTAGGCGGACTCTTGATACTGGGCGGTATAGCTCAATTCTTCAATGCTACTTTGTAAGGAGGACCTTATGCGCCCGCCCAACGCGACGCACCATCGTATCAAGATATCTTTGCGCTTACCGGTTCAACAGTCAATTGATCATACTGGGAATCTATCTGGTATTGTTTGGCGCAGGTACGGATGCGCAGCCCCCAACCAATCATGAAACATATACCCTAACCTGTTTAACTTCATAGCCACGATATTGCTCGAGTTCCAAATACCGTCCTACATGTCCCGATGGGCACCGTTCCTCTTCAGCTTCCTTGGCCGCGGAATCTGTGAGTCACGGTGGGGCTAGAGGAAGAGCAGTAGAGTGAACTAATTGATGGTATCTAGTTTATACGTTTGCCGGTAGTATTACGCTTCATCAGGTACGTCTCGACCCCGCATATCACACTTGAAAAAAAACTTGACTGACATCTCGTCATGATAGCCTGTCATCGGCATAGTTGCTGGCGTGGCAGTTGCCGTCGTTGGCATCGGTTATGCTGTACTGGAATACATTCCGTCGATCGAACCACCACAAAACATGCGAGACGCTGGTGGAGAATGGGGAGCAGAGCAGATATAGAGATACTTGGACAAATAGAAACGGCAGAAACTGAAGGTTGAGGCTCTGCAAACGGGCTCCCGGCTTAGACGTCAAAATGTGGGATGCATGAGCCGGAGCCTTCTGGTCCTTTCAGCTTCTAGCCGTGAGGAGAAGTGCCGGAAGAGGGGTGAATATATGATAT
This sequence comes from Bacidia rubella, assembly GCA_032158265.1. Classification (NCBI taxonomy): domain Eukaryota; kingdom Fungi; phylum Ascomycota; class Lecanoromycetes; order Lecanorales; family Ramalinaceae; genus Bacidia; species Bacidia rubella. Next base: position 994,681 of record JAVTIF010000006.1, on the reverse strand, counting down.
CATATAGCAGTCAATCGTCGTTACCTACCACTCCTACCGCTGTGCACAGATGCGAGACGGGCCTGCAGATCCAAAAAGACAGACGATGGAGAGAGCCGAAAAACTCTGACTGTTCGACAACGCTGTTACAACCAAAGTGGAGGCAGGTAGGTGGCTGGAAACAGGCTGTGAGCTGTTGGAATTGACAGGTAGCGCCGGTGCAGAGATTTTCAAGCTCTACAGCTCTTCCCAGCATAATGAGAGTTTGTTCCAATGGGTATGTTGCACGATAAGCTCTGTGCCATTGATAGTGAGCTGCAAATCGAAGCTTTTCTCATCAACCCCTGATCAGCTTTGAAAGTGCATGGATATACCGGTACAACCACACATCTCCTTTAATTTTCCTTAGGAGGGTTGAGTTCCGAGCGATGGCAGATTATCTAGAGCACGAAACAAAGCAGACGGAAAGCGTGCGGCGTGTGAGGCTATCTGTCTCGAGACAGACAGGCTTGACATTACTTTTCACATTTGTCGAGAGAGACGGTTAGTAATAGTAGTGGTAGGCCGAGTGGACCGAGCACAAAGGGTCAAAATCTTCCTAGCGAGGTGCTACGCCGTCCAGGAGCATTGCGGCTGCGAAGGCTATTTGACCCTGGATCCGACGCTTTGTTACTAATTCTTAGTCAAGCACGTGAGGCCCTGAATCTTCATTGGCCTGGGAGGGCCCAGGGCCAGTCAAACACCAACAGAGTTCCAAGAGAAGGTGAAGGAGCAGGAGGAGGAGGAGGAGTGAAATTTTCAAGCGTCATCTGTAACAAAGGTGGTTTGCTAGTCATGCTTGGTCTTTTGGATCTGGTCAACGGTTAGGCCTCTGTGCTCTTTGCATTTGCATGGGCCCCAGACTTTTCCCTTTTCCCTTTTCCCAGTCGAGGGGCTTACATTCCGGTAATCTTATCGTCTGAGCCCAACGCCATCTCCAGCCAATCACACCCCCCGCAACTCCGCTGTTGCCAATCGCAGCAGCGTCACTCACTAACTTACTCACTCACTTCTGGGCGATATGGAAAATTTTCAACATTAACGGGGGGCTTTGCTCTCTTTGCCTTTTCATATATAGCACTTGCCGCCATGACTTCCAGGGGCTGCCATATGAAGCTTTCCAAGACTTGCAGCTTGTCTCTGTCTCCCCCGCAAAGCCGATGGTAGCGCGCCTTTTATTGTCCTTGAACCATTTCGTCCACCACCGCCGTCCATCTTGTCTGATAACCTAATCCGATGAGCCGCCCCTGAAATGCTGTCATTGTGTTGATAGAGCACATCGTCGTCTAAAGACATCAAGAAAGCTACCGGGCGCAACGAGAATACCAGTCGCGTCCCATAGTGTTGGTCCAGCACCGCCCATTCGTATAACCGAGGAACACCATAACGCGCATTCTAACCCACAACCTTGAAGACTAACGCGCTTGGCAAGCGACGCGATCTTGGAGGCCTCGACTAATATCTTCATGAGCGACATAGAGAGACGCACCCAACATTCTGCAGTCTGTTCAGTGTTGCAGTAAAGAGAGTCAACGGCATACCGCAAGACCCCCGTACCACTCAACATGCCCAAGTGAAGGCATCAAGATCCTGCACACGTCTACAATGTCTACGACACCAGAAACGATTACTCCGCAGCCTCCATTTCCTCCATCCACCATTCCACCGCCCGTACGCGACCAAGAGGTTGCCGTGAACAGACATCGGAGCTCGTCCGCCAGAGACAGTGAGGAGCGACCAAAAGGCAGCATGTCTTCCAACAAGGGAGATAGGGATGGGCAAAGTCATCCATCAGCTTCTGTCTCGATAGAAGTGAACATTGGGAACGAGTACAGCGAGCGAGGGGAGAATAACCGACGGGAAGGCAGGAACTCTCCATCTCAGGATCGTCAAGACCGCCCTCACGAAATGCAATATGGTCCGCTGCACTATTCTCCTGCCAACGGTCAACACTGCAGGTAAGCTTGTCTTGGCAATCACATCACAGTTGCTGAATTGATCGTTGGCTAACCTTTACTACAGCAATTGCGGCACCGATCAAACTCCACTCTGGCGCCGTGCTCCTAATGGTTCCACCATATGCAATGCTTGTGGACTTTATCTGAAAGCCAGGAACACTTCCCGACCCACTAACCTCAAGCGGCCTCATTCTTCATCTGTATCAGATGCGGATCCGCAAGACCAAAGTCGAAGAAGTACGTCGCCGCGGTCTTCCGACGTGCAGCACAAGTCAACCTATGTCGCAGCAAATCATGCTCCAAGGGGGACCTGTCCAGGTGGCGGCCACTGCAACGGGACCGGCGGCGCTGACGGCTGCCATGGCTGCCCAGCTTACAACAACAGGGTTGCCAAGCAAGCACAAATCCAGGTACCACAAATGCACGCTGGAACGCCTCAGCATGAGCACCTTCGTGGCGAAGATGCGTACAATTGGCATACACCGCAGGAAGGCGACAGTCCCAGACCCTCAATATCGGAGCCCCAAGCCGTCGGTCACGGTGCTACAAGCATGGTGCTTTCTTGTCAGAATTGCGGGACTACGATAACGCCCCTATGGCGGCGAGATGAAGGAGGTCGGACTATTTGTAATGCGTGTGGTAGGTCACTGATGCTAGCTGTACAATTGGGGCGTATGACTCACCTGGTATAGGACTCTACCACAAGCTGCACGGCGTTCACCGTCCTGTAGCTATGAAGAAGTCGGTCATCAAGCGTCGGAAGCGAGTGGTGCCCGCCGCCAATGAGGGAGATGGCAGTCATTTGCATCAGAACTCTTTCGCCATTTCCCCATCACCACAACCGCATCACCTCGATACCCAGGGCCAGATAAGGTCTCGTATGGGATCGGTGATGGAAGGCAGTCCCTTGGATATGCGAGCGAACCCACATCTCTACGATAGCCAGCGCATGCACTACCCGCATCCTAACCACGCGCCTCCCCCTCCTCAGCAACAAAGGCCAAGAGACCTTGGTGTTGATTTCACTGGATATCAGCTCCAAAAAGGCGGCGAAAAGCCACCCTCCAGCCACCCTCAAAGTGGCCAGCAACTTCCGCCCGTATCAAGCCTGGATCCAGAGACATGGACTCGTACTGCGGACAGCGAAGCAAGCTCTCGCCTATCACCGCTCACAGCTCCTCGCAAACGCTCGCACTCTAACACTGAACAATCATCTCCTTCCACTCTCGCCGGATCTACACTTGCAGGATCGATGGATGACCCCAACAGACCTCGCCTGTCGTCCATTTCACAAATACTGAACACTCCACAACATTCTAGCTCTGTTGAGGATTACGCTATCGATCCTCATCTTTCACACTTACCACCTCACCTTCAGCAGCATAGGCATGCTACACCAATGCCGCCGCATCCGCCGCAACCATCGACCGGTCCTCCACCTCAAAGTAACACCCAAAGGCAGAACTCAACAAGTCAAGGCGCCAACAGCCCATCCCGCGGGCCCGAGTACGCGGACAAGATGGGCCGATTGAAGAGGGAAGCAGATCAAATGAGGGAGCTTCTAAGAAGTAAAGAAAACGAGATTCAGGAGCTAGAGAAGGGAAGAGAACTTCAAGGTTAGATCTTTTTCTTGGCGTATTGTTTTATGAATCGAACGACAGATACCACATTGCACATAACGAGGACATGGGGCGCAGGTGTATGGATGTATATATGGGAACTGTTTATTGTTGGCGCTATTTCACATTTTGCTCTGGGATTTCATGATACCCGGAGCCGCTGTATCACAGACAAAGTACATTTGCAACGGACATGGATCTCTTGAAAAAGTTCTCTTGGAAAAGTTCACAAAAGATATCTCTACGTCGATGAGTAACGCTCCTTACGAGCAAGAGCCTTGAGGGTGTTCAAATCGATGGTGAAAAATGCTGCAACCACGGTTTTCTTCCCACGCGTCTCTCCCTTGCCAACCCTCCCACAAGCTATCAATCACGGTCCACTTTTCGGCTTCTTCGTCCCGTACTTCGACCTCGACGTAATTCTACTTGGGACGCCTCCCTATTAATAATACCCCATTAGCCCAAACACCCTCAAAACCCCAGAAAACCCTGTCCAAAGATTCACATGATCAAGACTCACCAAATCCATAGCCCCCCTAACCAAATGATACCTAACCCCAGGACAATCCTGACTCCGCCCCCCCCTTACCAGCACCACACTATGCTGCTGCACGTTATGGCCCTCACCCGGTATATACGCCTGCACCTGCTTCCCACTCGACAACCTCACTTTCGCAACTTTGCGCTCTGCGGAATTGGGTTTCTTGGGCTTCACCACCGTTACTCGTAGGCAGACGGCTTTCATGTGCGGACGGTTGTAGAGGGCTGGACTGGTCTTTTGGCGCGACCGTTGCGGTTTGCGTGGGTGTCGGAGGACTTGCATTAGAGTCGTTGAGTGGGTGGGGGAGGTGCTGAAGGTGCGAGGCCCGTGACTGGGATATTGATGGGGGAGCTGGAAGGGTTTGCTGGTGAGGGTTCGTGGTATACTGCGGCGGAGGAGGGCGGGTGCGAGGAAGGGGAGGAAGAGTCTTGAAGCCGCGGAGGAAGCCATGGTGAAGGGATTGCCTGGATTGAGAGGCGAGTAGAATGTTCGGTTGAGAGATTGATGAAGTCGACGTCGGCATCGCGCTAAAACCGGTTCGGTTGCGCCAAGCCAGCGCTGTTGTTTCTTGTAATATTTTGACAACTTGTTCATTTTATGCTCCTGTGTCTTTTTCGATGCGTTACATTGACTATCATCCTGCTAAGTAGATCTATGTCTATCACCATATCTCTCTATTGTCCGTATATCACTCAATGGCTCTCCATATCTATTATCCAAACACGATCTATCCGATTGAATCTAATTAGCCCCTTGCTTTGCTTTCTCTGCACTTTCAGCTGCCAGTTCTTTGACAGTGGTCTTGCCTTCGAAGATGGCCTTCGTGGTTGCGAAAATGGATTGCCAGTCCTCAAAGACAGTGAAAGGTACGCCTTCTTTTTCGCAGTAAGTGACCAGATCATAGCCCTTCTTTGCGAACAGGAGATCCGTTTCTCTTGCAGCAGACAGATCAGACACGCCTAGAGTGTTGGCTCAGCCACAGTCCTTGCATTGGTTTCCCAAGTACAACATTTCGACTCACCGTCACCTGCATACAGCATCACTGGCCTATGCTCTTCGGGATGTTCGTCAAAATGCTTTGCATATGGCCTGATTGTCAAGCTCTTATCATGTCCAAAGCCACTGTCATCATGAAACTGTATCTGCCAGCCACCCTCTTCTCCTATCTTCTTTGGCGGCCTGTCCACGCTTTCGTTGCTCACGATCTCAATATCATTCGCCTCGGGACCAACGAGATGTACGAGTAGAGCGCGGATGATGGGTGTCATTCCACTGCTTAACACAATGACTGGCACGTCGACTTCTCGCGACCACTTATAGAAGTCACTGAAGTACGGATCGAGCTTGATGTTCTCGCACAGCAACCGTATACATTCCGGGAAAGGCGTGGCCACAGAGTCCATCATGGCCCGGAAAGAATCCCTATGTGACGTTCAGCCTGACTTCAACTGAGGCGCTTTCTTGCCATTTGATTGGTGTGTGGTACCGAAAGGTGATCTTATCATGCAAGACGTCAATGTTGCCATCTCTCCTCTACACTCTCATAAGCTCTGAGTCGCCTTCCTGATACAAAGGTGGCAATTTCACTTTCTTCTCGCCAAAACCGAGGTTGTCTGTCTATGGAAGGAGTGAGCAGCGTGGATCTAGATGCATTTGGGCCGACCCTGATCTACCATCCAGTCATTGCCTGTGCCAAGAGGTCAGCGACGATTGTGGGCCGTGCTGTTGCAATCCTTGCTTACTATCCTTGAGGGTTATTGTCCCATCGAAGTCCGTGAAGAAGATGATCTTGGGCTTCGCTTCCAAAGTCTGAGGGTAAGGCATGTTGACTGCCAATCTACTGCGATTGCTTTCCCAATCTCCTCTGACAGTGTGTTGGGGAATATTTCCTTTTTTCTTTCAGAGAAGAAATTCAAAAAGGGTGGTGGGGCTGATCATATGCAGGGACGTCGCCAGTCGGAACCTAAGATTGTGGGCTGCTTGCCCTGGAACCAACGGCGGGGGATTGACGCGGTTGCGCCAAGCGGTCAGGCCCCGCACTTACGCCTCTGGTATGCAAGTCGATGCATGACAGTGACTGGTGGAGGGGGGCCAAGGGAAAGCGTCATGTCATGATAAAATCATTAAGGAGACTAAGCCTCCCTCATGTCTCTTCAAGCTTTCCTCCCCTTCTTGGGCTGCAGACATCAGCACCGTCATCGGCATGTCTCTTACAGCCCTGCCAAGCGAGCTGCTCTTCCAGATCCTTGAGATCATCAGCCAGTCTGCGCCCAACGATATTGAGGATCTGGGGCGGACATGTTGTCGCGTACGCGTTGTCGCGACTCCTCTGATCAAAGAACACCGGAAGCTGCTAAGGGAATTCACCAAACTCCAAGTCAATAACGCTGGGGCAGCACACGTGATCTTTGAGATATCCAAAAGACCCTGGGTAGCTTTATATCCTCGAGATCTAGAAGTGACAGCTAGCAGACATCTGAGGACTCTGGATCGGCCGAAAACCAAGAAGCATGCCAATCTGATAGAGGAGTTTAGAGTCAGAAAGAGTTCTGTAGCGACAGAGCATCTGGAGCGTACCATCGAAGCCACGGGACTGATTGCTGTTCAGCAAACCTTCGTTTGGGTTAATGCAGTCAACAGTGGGGATGAAGATTACCTGTTCGCTCTGCTATTAGCCAGCCTCCCCAAATTAGAGCGCTTCACCATAGAGATGGATGCAGAAAAGATGGAACAGGTAAAGGACATGGTGCGAACCATCAAAAGAGATTGGCCAAGGCGACAGGCGCTGCCGAATCTGAAGACAGTACGCGTTGAGGAACGAGCGCAGCCCAGTAGCTGTGATTTAGAGATGTTTCCCCTCTTTGCTGCCATTCCAGGGGTGGAAAAGATGTATGGGAAGGTAAGTTGTTCATAACCCAGCTATAGGTTACGAGATTGCAAGCTAATAACCCTGGTAGAATCTGACCGGCATGTACCGTGAATGTTACCGTGACGGCTGGCTGTCCTATCCTGGTGCTAGTAGCAGCATAACACAGATCTCACTAGAGCAATGTGGAATGTCCGTCGAAGGCCTGGAGACACTGATGAAGTCATTGTGCAACCTCAAACACTTTCGGTACGTTGCCCACCGCGCAAATTGGGGCCTGCACGCCGTCAGCTCGCTCTTGACAAATGCTCGCTCAACACTTGAGACATTGGAGCTCTCGACTGGGTCGGGCACCTCTCGCTACATGGGTCCGATCCGGGAATTCACTGCTCTCAAGCATATAACCGTGGATGCGGACATGCTCGTGAGGCAAGGAAAGATGCAACGTTTTGTGGATCTGATGCCAGCTAGCCTCGAGACTTGTACCATCGCCGGTAACAACATGACCAAGCAACGAAAAGATCAGTTTCTTGCAGATCTATTCAGGCCTAGCTTCTACTTCCCAAACCTGAAAGCTATCTTCGCAGAAGATTCTTGGGGTCGGAAGAACATCGGACAGGAGCGTCTCAAGTTTCAGAAGGAGTTTCACAAGCAGACTACCTGGATGGCGAGGTACAAATGAGATTCCTTAGACTCAGGAATAAGAAGCACGGCTGTAGTTGTCATTCTGCTAGAGTCAAGATGTTCAGACTTTAGGCCTGTTGATACGATAACTACGGCGCAGCCTTCCAAAATGAGACGAGAAGATGCCTCCAGACTGCTATACTATAAGTACCCGGCGACCATATCAAGGCTTCGATCCCCCTTGAAGGCCCCATGGGCGCCTTACAGAGCTACCAAAGTGAATGCGGTCGGTTTGCATGACGTTCAAGACGCTGCGCTAGCTCGCTATTAGTGAGAGCAGCATGATGCCTCAAAGTGAAGAATCATCTACCTGAGTTCTACATTATCGGCACATGAGCAAGTTGGATAGATGGAGTGCTCGAAGGAATCGGTTCCCCTTGCTGGAAGGGCACAACGGCCTCCCTCCCCTCAGGCAAATGCTCCCTGCTCAAAGTGACTCCGGATGACATCTAGATTGTACTTTATATAATACTATTCAAGTCGCATCTCTAGTCTTTATTTCGTCGCATCATCTATGTCCTGCGTTAATTTGCATTGGCAATGCATGGGAATGATTATCTCGGTAGCTCAATAGAGATTGCCAGCCCAAAGTCGTTCCATGCTCAAATACGATCAGAATGATAATTTTCATGGTCATTGCTGTCATTCGCAATGACTAAGCATACAATAGGTTGCCAAATCTATCCAGGTCGTCATGTAGAAGCAACAAACTTGCGTTTCAACGCAAGGGATCTCGTGAGAACTCTGTGCGAAGCGTGTTCGCAATTCTCTATAAATTACTATATATAATTTGATTGTGGCCATTCCCAGCACATACGACCACAGGACACGGAAAATACGCGTTCCCGTCAGCTCACGCAAAGTCAAACCGTGTACCGATCGAGTAGTAGTTGGGTCGGTGACGACCAGCGAATGTCGATTGTTGTATGTTTTTGATTTTTGTCAACAGAATCCTAAATTTTTTTTTCTGGTTTGTTTTCCCGTTGCAATGTGTTGATACTTCAACAAGTTTTCATCTGATTCTCGAACCAAGTGTTGGGATGATATCGGGATAGAGGACATTTGAGCTTAGCAGCACTAGGGAAAACGAATAGCAGATGAATTTGAAGCCTTGGCCTCTCATATGAATAGCCATGCTATTGGTGGCTAGGAAATATAACGCTATAGGATCATAACTCTTATTCAGAGCAGGACGCTAGTGAAGAGATTTCACTGCATAATGAATCAAGAGCCGACTTCAGAGGAATGAAGGAATCTTCGCCTTCAGAAGGCCCGAAACCCCCTTTTGGAGAGTCACAATAGCAGGAAGTAGCTCCTCATCCTCCCATCATCAGAATTACATGTTCCCCAACGTGTAGTCTTGGTCTTCGAATCATCTTTCTTGTGTGAAATCGAAACAGATCCTGCTGTTAATCCCTATATCAGTAGTTGCAGCACAGTTCTGCTGAGGCAACAAGTCTCCATCAGTAAACTCAGTCAGCCGCATTTGAGAGGACCACAGGATCGTGTCTGACTAACAGACACGTTAACACTCCTGCACTTGCCGCAGCAAAATAAGGGGACACGAGTAATGGGTGAGTGGAGGTGTCTGTCTGGAACACCAGAGAATTCAGAAAGCAGTCATCTTCCCTATAGACCAACGTTAATCATGTCCTTAGGAAGACGATGCAGAACCATGCGGACCGACATAACGCCGCAGCCATGTCCTAGACGCAAGCTGTGCTTTGTCGGTCAGCACCGACTGATCAAACTCATCGTCACATAGGCATCCTCTCCATTTCTTGCAGAGTCCAGTATTTCTTCATATTCTCAGCTCCGAGATTCCTGACTTCCTCATCAAGATGCTGCCACAGCACTTCTCTGAACCCGTCAAGCACCTGCTTCATCTCCTCCAGCCTCAGCTCCCTCTCGCCTGTCTTGCATGCGTCGACATACTTCTCCAACTCTCCAATGCCCTTATGTATTTGCTTATGGTGATCCAGTAGCTCCATCTCCTTTTGAAAGACTGGCATGCGCTGGGCAAGCACGGGGAATATGTGCGCTTCTTCGATCGAGTGGTGCATCTCCAGATGTTGGATGAATTGGCTGGCTGTGCCGAGGAACTGTTTGATGCTCATGCCTGCAGGCCTCTTGTTCTTTTCACATGCGGTATACAGTACATTCCAGGTGGACTTGAAGTGATTGTGGAAGTATGACATACTATCTGCCATGCGATTGTAGACTCGTCTCTCCGCAGGCGTCATGCTTGAGACTTTGGCAGCTGGAGTGACGTCGGATGCGCAGAGATCAGGCATTGGCTTTGTGGAGGCCTCCTTTCCCATTGCGCGTGAAGGGGTGGCCAAACAGGATCTAGGAAATTGCAGTCGATGTGGCCGGACTCTTTTGATGCATGGAGCTATCGGCAGAGTCCGGAGCATTCACGAAGGCATGAGGCAGCTGAAGGATGTCAAAATATATACTGCTGAGCAGTGCTGCACCTCGAGCTTTGGAGTCATCTTCACGTTGAACGTGATTGATAAGTATTTTGTCTCTTCGGGCAATAATCTAGAATCCGAGCCGAGAGTTGGCGTCGGCAGTGGTTGTTGGCCAGCTTTACCGGCTGCCAAAAGCAGAATCTCACCTCAACCTCCAAGCTTGAATGGACAATTCCTCCCCAAACGCAATGTGCAGCTGCAAGTCGGTATGACAGGCACCAGTAGATGTGCACCCTAGACTATTGGCATTCACTAAGAACCAAGAATTCTTGCAATGGATGCACTCATCTCGCCTGCTGTGTAGATGTTGAAGGCGCATTGATCTTGGGAGCTGGGTATGCAGACACTCTACACTGAATCCTGACGGGCTCGTGGCAGCGCCCGTCCAGCCATTCTTAGGGTTAGGGTTTGTAAAGCGCGAATCTTACACCGTGAGAATGCAATGAGGTAGAGTCGACCCATTCCTCCTAATGAAATAGAGGGACAGAAGATAGCCTTTCCACAGGCTGTCAAGGATCGGCTTCAAAGCGTCTAAGTCTCACTGAATGCTCAGCACAAAGCCGATTAATATCTGATATCCGTTGACGTAACTCCTTGTGAGTACCTAGAATGTCACGAGGGGGTGTGCCTCAATCAAGTCACAGAACCAACGCAAAAATATCCAAACTTCTACTTGCAGGCTCGGAAGGAGTCTGACCGTCAAAAGACTCAGCAATTTGACAACAGGACTCGCGCCTGCTCAGAGGTAGCGAGGCTTCGACTTTCTTCTTGCAGATATCCCTTTCTGAGGGCGGAGCTGAACTCTGCAAGTTTGTGCCCTTGGACCATCGACCATTCGTCCCTCTGGCGACGTGAAATGATCAATACCGTGACCGATTTACCAGACATGCCTTCAACTTCGAATCTAAACAAAGGTGTTATAATCAAATCGCAGGCCAAAGTGAAAACAACCAAAGGTCTACGAATAGATTCGGTTCGAAGTAGACGTCCCCGGGAATATTGCGCGACGAGTGTATATATTGGTCCGAAGTAGGTTGCTGCCTTTTGCCAGACTTCCCAGGTGGCAGGGGACCGACCGCTGCAGTGAACAAGCGGTGAGCACAACGCCGCTGTATAACACAAAACGTTTCCGTTGTACCTTCGCGTTCTTCCTCATCTTCTTCCATACCTCTCCTCGTCACTTGTAACCTTTGCCTAAATTTTTAAATCGTTCTTATTAAAGACAACGTGCAATCGCCAGATGATGAGAGCTGCGCTGTCCAAGACTTTTAGTCACCCTCATTTCTGCTTCTTTTCGTTTACTTGTAGCACACCAAGAAGCGCGAGGACCCAGCTCTAGTAACGATGGTCAGAGAAGCGAGCGTGGCTTTTCTCCTCGTGCCGCCCCCAATTCAATGTTTCTTTGCACCGCAACGATGTATGGACGTAATGCGCAATTTTCCTATTCACACCAACCATACTTCCAAAATCCCTTCCACATGCGCCTAACCATGGCTCCAGGAGGGCCTCCTCCATTCCAAGAATGAGAGAGAGGCTGCCCTAACTCAAAACCATCAGCAGGAAGGACTGGTACGTCACCAAACGGTCTCGGTTTCTTCATGCCCGTAATATTGAGATGGCTAATGTTCTTACCAGTGGCTTCGGACAGACGGTCGAGCACAGGTTGTGTCCATATCTTGAGGCCAGTCACAGCAATCACCTTATCGTCGGAAGGGTTAAGATGCCTCGTTGTGGATTGATTTTTCGCTGCTAAGCCCTCTGACGATTTGGCGACAGATGTGATAGCTTTCTGAAGTGTGCAATACCCCTGAACTAGCCGCCATTGCCTATTGGCATATTTAAAGCGGCTCACTTATGGGTATATGAGGCTCGTCATCGCCCTGATCATACTTAATGCCCACTACAGCGTGCCCGGTCTTTTGTGTGTTTGATGGGATAATCATCGAAAGGATTGAGCGCCATAGTATCCAGGTCACTGTAGACAACCCATTCAGATTCAAGAATGAGGTAGCGCAGAAGATCGGATCAAAGGACGGGAAATCTCAGGTCAAGGAAGATTTCGGGACGAATCGAATAATGGTTGAAATGGAAATCGGTTGCGTCACCGCTACTCATGAGGGTGTACTGTTAATCCCGAGTCACCATTGGCCACGTCTGGTCAAACCCGAGAAGATTGTCGATGGGCGAGTAGCCGAAGAAAATTTGCCATATGGAGGTGATGGTTCGAGAGTTCCCGAAACAGGATGTAGAGAAGTCTCTGAACTTTCTTTTGGGCCTCGAGCAAGGTCTTGAGAGTATTCGCCAGGCAAGCAAGGATAGAAATTATTGTACTGCATCTTTCTTATACATACTTATTAACATGCTCAAGCACTTTGAACTTACACAACAGAACGTGACATACATAGGACTGTCTCAAAAGCAGGAAACATAGGTAGCAAACTAAAAGCTAATGACTTTGTATGTTATTGATAGTCGACCTCGTTTTCCCTAATCTAACAGATTAAGCAAATTACGAACGAGCTATCATTACATCAACCAGAGCAAGGACCACCGCCATTCATATCCTATGATGGAAGACTGGAGGTCCTTCGTTGAAGTACTGAGGAGGGTCACAAGGGGTCACTCCACCTTTTCCCCGTCTTTGGCCCACGGTAGAGCTAAGTCGACACTAAAGCCCCGCATTTCTGGTGCTGTAAATCGACAAATAATCTTAATCAACTGCTGGTCAGATCTCACAAGTTGACTGAAAGTCTGTTCTGCTCAGTAGCACAAAGCTGAAAAACGTATACAGTGTGGCGTGAGAATGATTCCCAAGTGTCGATCTAAAGTAGCTCATATTTAGGCCGGCCAATTATCTCATGACTCTCGCTGCCGCCCGCCAGCTCGCCCCGATCTAAACCTGTTGGTAACTCGTGCTGTTGATACGTAAATCCTTTGGTCTCGGCCGCATTCGCCTCCTGATCCGGCCCACCGGCTCCGACCGTCTGCTTCTGAGATTCAGCGATCCACTTCCAGGTCCGCCGATCCCGATAGATGAGCCAACCAAGAATTGCAAGGAGTACAACACCGAGGGGAACACCGATACCTGCCCCAAGCGCTACACTATGGTTGTTGCTAGTAGGTGCAGATGTGGCTGAAGGCTTTGCTGTGCTAGATGGCAGCGGAAGTGAGCCGGAGCTTAGACTTGCGCTGCTAGGGGAGGGACTAAGCGACGATGATACGGAAACTCTCGAGGAGCTGGATGATAAAGTTGGGGAAGAAGACGATCTTGACGCTGATTCAACCACGGTAATGGTGGAATAGGGAAAGGAGCCAAAAGTTGTTGTGGCGTCGAGGGAGCAGCAGTCCGTTCCTTGCCCGGTTGTTCCTTGGACACCAGCACAACACCAGTTGTTCGTATCACCAGCACCTGTGCCACCGCAGTTGTGTACTAGGGTTTGTCCCTCATTGCCACCTTTAGAAATGGAAAATTGTTAGTATGAATGCAAATTGGGAATAATGGAGAGCTGGATGGGGGCTCCACTAACTTGCTAAACAGATGCCCAAACAAGAATTGGATGGGAAGGTTTTGTCTGTACATGTTCCCTCGGCAAACGACGTGCTGTCGCGATATTGACAGAGCCCATTGGAAAGACAACTCCAACCCATCGCGCAGCAGAAGCTCACATCTTCCGAGGTATTGCACGGGAAATCACCAGAGACAGTACCGTTACCAGTAAAGCAATCGGCAGATGGACTTACAGCCTGACTCTGGGAAAGTAGCAAACAGAGGACGATTGAAAGCTGCAAAATGACAGACCAGGCTGAGGTTACCCCCGAGAAAACTATCATGATGGGCTCCAGGATTGTGAGAAAAACGCAAGTTTACGAGGATGAAGTGGTGAAGAGAATGAAACAACATCCCAGAAGCAATCCATTTACCGCGTTGTCGTTTACTTAATGCTGGATGATGTTACTTTGTAGCCGCCAGGCTGAAACAGAGAAGGATTTCGCCCCAGAGCACTAAGTCGTGAACTGCATTAGTTGGAACGTAGGCGCCTACCGTACGCAAGGCAGAATCCTTCGAGGGCTCTTTCTGTAACATTACCTTCCCAGAGAAGCCTCTTTGTGGTAGATGTTCGAGAACCTAGCGTGATGGAGTCAAGCGAAATGTGGGAGGCTTGGCGGAGTCGGAGGTCTAAAAGATATTCATTGCTCTTAACGCTGCGTATGCTCGCTATGCCTATAATCAAATTCTAACTTACATCTTTCGATTCCGGGTTATCACTATTCTTTATTCTGTGCTTCTTTCCGCTTCTGCCGCAGTGTCTTCCAACGCATCACCCAACAGCAAAGTGGGAACAAAGCGGTGTTAATGGCAACCCAAGACAGCAAAACTCCAAAATTCAAGCCGATTCTTGAATGTAGATCAAAGAGTATGCCCCTTGACGCCTCGACGATATTTTGGAGAGGCCACGCATAGCCCCAGTAGTAGAACTTTGGTGCCAAATCCAAGGAATAGAAGCTCGTTGAGACGTTGGTTATGACCCAAAATATCAGCCACATTGAAGTCCATGGAAAGCCAATGACCATTGCCACGTTCTCACAAGCAAGTCCCAGTGCGGACATCCCCAAGAAGTTGACCATCCAGTACACTACGAATGAGCCTTTGCCGTAAGCATTAGGGTTGGTAGCAACCTCAGTGGTAGATGCCGAGCCGTTGGCGAATGGTATCTGGAACGCGAGAGAGATAAGGGAGTAAGATAACGACATGAAGAGGTAGGCAGTATTAGCCCCGAGCCACCGAACAAAGATAAGCTTTGAAAACGAGATGCCGGGCCGATTCGGTGTACTGACGAACTTCATGTATATAGGGAGAAAGAACGAGAAACTGAAAAAGGCGATGATGATGAGATAGATAAGCCCAATAGTGACGGCAGGCGTTGCCGCGGCCGGTGCAAAGGGTCTCAGATTGAATGTCGAGAAACCAATAGCAGGAGACAGCGCCTGAGGAGCTGCTTGGAGGTTTGTGACCGGAATAGAAGTGTCTTGAAGCGTCTGTCTGGTCCACATCTGTCCAAACTGAGATGTGATCTGTGTCTGTAGCATATTCAATTGGGGCAAGACATATGATGCGTGAGTCTCCTGTTCGCGTGCCTGAACATAGACAACTTGACAAGCGCCAAGTGGATCGTACGAGCTGTTGCCTTCTGCAACTGCAGCTCTCAACAGTGCTGTTGCATTGGCATTTACAATGATAGCGGCCCAAGCTTTGAAGTCGTAGATCGACTGTCGAACAGCAAGTGGATCATTGGCAAAGTCGGAAGGCTGCTTTGTAATGTAGCCTAGGTGAGGCATGGGCGACCGGAGCATCTGCTGTGTTGCTTGCGTGACCATAGGTCCTACCAGAGGCTGAACGTCGGTGTAGGGTGGTTGGGTCCCGTCAAAGTCCACGACATATACCGTTAGAGAGGACGTGTTCTGTTCGACGTGGTAAAGTACCGCCCAGTACAACGACAGTACGCAGAGTATAAAGGTAGAGAGGATCAAGACTAAGCAAGAAAATGTTAATGCATGCTATTCTTGGTTGGCATTACTTTGCGTACCCATTCGCGACCATTGTATCAGAGCATCCCATCTTACACTCTTCAGCTCTGGATGAAAGAAGCCCACAGACTCTGGCTGATCGTGTCCATCGCCCTTCTCCCCTCGGTCGCTATCGGTGCTGCTAGTTTCATGATTGCCGCTCACTACAACTTTGGCAGGGGTGCGCGACCCATCCTCAATTCTTTTGTCATCACTTGAAGTGGACGCTCTTTCTTCGGAGGCCATTGTGCCTCTCAGATGTATCAGCAAGCTTCAGGACGAGCGCAGAGCAAGTGGCGTCAGGGCAATAGGTAGGAGAAGGAGAAGGAGAAGGAAGACATGGTCCCAACGACATGGCTAAGGTATGAATAATGGAGAATAACGGGCCCACGCGGCTGTCATCTTTGCAGCGAGTGCATGATGAAGTCACACCATTTGCTCCCGAGACGTCCATAACTCCATATCTCCATATCTCCATATCCGGCGCCGCGCAACGAGCTTTGCAAGCAGATTTGAGCAGTGCTCGGCAAAATCTGCCGTTAGAATCTTAGATTGCATCCCATTTCCATTTCCATTTAAGGTTGTCAGAAAACGTCGTCTTGGCACTCGGACCCTGGAATCAACAAATCGCGAATGCGGTCTCGGCTTTCGGCCGAGCGTGCCATTGCCGAAGAACTTACCGCTTCATGCGGAACATATGGTACCGTCATTAACATTGCCTGCCGATAATCAATCCATTACAAGGAGGGCTGTGAGCTCATGGCAAGATCCATCAGCGCTCCTGGCTTACTGTCAGATATGGGTCTTGTTATCTTGTAAAACCCACCGATACGTCGAAGCTCTATCAACATCAACATCTTCGCTCCATAAGCCATTACCGCTGTTGGCGTAGGAAGGATCCTACATTTCTAATCCCATTAATCTAGTGTGGTACCAAAGAATGGCGCTCGCAACTTGCAGGTCTTGTATAGTCTTATGCTAGTTGTTGTGATAACGTAAGCTTGCAGCTTATGAACCATGCTTTTTGACACCTCTTGTGATGCGATCAAAGAGCAGGGGCAAGAGGAGATTTGGTTTAATAATCAACCTCCCTAGGCGGAGTAGGTCCATACATTGCATCAGACAATCCTACGCATGTACGTTTGCGACTGTTATAACACCAGCAGGTCACGCTTTTCAGGAGATAGCGGGCGCTGCTTCGCTCTCCTGCATATCCACTATCTCAGGCAGGTCCACGATGGTATACTTTCTGCTATCTTCCGTAACTCCTTGTTTGATCGTAAAGGTTTGTCCATCTCCGCCTTGCAGGATATTGCCCCCACCTCCATTATCACCCGTTGCATATTTGGGCGTCAAGTAAACTATATGCGCATCTAACACGTCCGCAACCCCGTTCCTCTGAGCTTGTGTAAAACACTGATCCAACACAGCTTCGCCCGCTTGAGCCGCCGTCTTGAACGCGAATTGCTGAGCTTGCCCCTGCGTTCCTGCGAAGTTGTCGAAGAAGATCTCACAGCGGTTGGGCGGTAAAGTCCTAGGTTGTAGCCGGGATAAGGTGAAGCCAATGGGTAATGCAACTGTACCCTCGTGGAAATCTGTTGTGGTCCATGACGCCCAGATGGGGGGCTAGAAAGATAGAACAATCAGAATGATCTGCCTGAACCTGGTAGCTCCGAAGTCCACCCACCCATTCTCGCACGTGCGAAAGGTTTCCCATTGACCTGATGCTATTCAGCACGGCTCTACAATCTTTCTGTACCGTTGCCCAACATGTCAGTATGTGCTCGGAGCCAGGCAATCTTAGTGAACGGCTGGTGATTTGGGCAGATGAAGAACGACAGCGGCTTACCATGGGCGCTGGAGGAGGATTGTCGCTGCAGGTCACCTTTGCGAAAGAGAGACAACATGAAGAAGACAGCAAGAGAGAGCTTAAAATGGAAGTGAATTTAGCCATGTTGAGCCCAGCTAGAGGAATCTTGATTCCACGAATTTTTGATTTCGAGAACATGTATGGCTGCAAAATGTATCAGTCCCAGGATTGTCTGACTCTTGTAGAAACATTCTTGAATTGTCTAGGTAGGCGTCAGATGAGTGGCTCCTCGTGTTTCGCATCAATGCTAGGCACGGACCGACAAAGGATGGACCTGAAAAAGAATGTACTTATGCGATAGGAGGATAATTGAAGCAACACTCGATTCCGATAAGTCGGCACTCATGAGACCGAAGCGGCTGTCTTACTTTGCTGTAAACGACATTTGGACTCCAGGGCAGTGCTTTGTTGCCTATGCTGTGAATATAGGCATGCGTGGGTCTAGAAGCACTCCACTTTCCGTGGGCTTCACGACACTTCTCGGTGACAGACGTGACAATCTTCCTGAAGCAGTAAAAGACGAGATGACAGCAAAAGAGAGGGATTGCGACTTCTATATTAACCTGATACCACCTATTGAATATGCACCGCGTCCTGTGCTTCTACTCAAACTTATTCGAACGTCCCCTGTGACGTCGCATGTCGTTGAGTTGTATCTCCAATGAGTGCTCTGTGCCTCTCAAAGACAATGCTCAAAGCTTCCATAGATTGACGGTGCTGCAGAATCAATCTCTGCGACTGCGTCATTACCAGGCTACCACCGTCTTACCCGTTAAAAAATACTCTCTCATAAGAAAGCGTTAGCCATAAATATCTCATACAAAATCTGCCGAATAGGAAAATCCGCGGAATTCCTCTTGCATTGCTTGCGATAGAACTACAGGGCGGTCAGCATCTTTAATCCATAGGTATGAACCTCCGCACATACCTGATTGCACCGGAGTCAACACCGGTGTCACACTAGTGAACTCCGAATCAAAGTTACTGGTATCTGTAGCGTTTTTGATCTCAGGCCTGAATGGAGGTGTCACCTTCTTGTCCCTAAAGTCGTCCCAATTGATATTCTTGAAAAAGGCGTGACTCATTATCTCTTGTGCATCGGTAGGTCCGGACCCTAAGCGCAGTTCGGGTTCTCTCGTAAGGAGCTTCTGAAGAATGGAGACCGAGTCTCGAGGCATATGAATAGGATATAAGGGCTCGTCAGCAAGGATAGCATCGTAAATCTCGTCTTCGTCTTCGCCTCTGAATGGCGACTGTTGAAGTAGCATTTGATAGATCAAGACTCCAAATGCCCACCAATCGACTGCTCTTCCGTATTTCTTGTCGAGAAGGATTTCTGGAGCCATAAATTCCGGCGTTCCGCAGAATGTGCTGGTACTCGAACCGTACCACATATCCTCCTTGCACAGACCATAATCTGCGATCTTAATATGGCCGTCAAGAGTCAAGAGGATATTGTCTAGCTTCAGATCTCGATATATAACCCCGTTTTCGTGGAAATATTTCAGCGCCAGGCAGACCTCGGCGGCATAGAACTGCGCTCGCTTGCTGCCGAACTGACCTCGTTGAATATGAAGCATAAGATCTCCGCCACTGATGTATTCCATTACGAAATAAACCCTGGTTTCTGTTTGGAAGCAAGCATGAAGATTCAGTAGGAAAGGATGGCGCTCTTTGTTCGCAACGAGAAAGACTCTCTTTTCGGATTTGGTGCTCTCGACTTCATCGTTTTCAATAATGAACTCTTTCTTGAGGACTTTGATGGCATACAACTTTTTGGTGGCCTTGGTTTCTGCTAGCATTACTTTACCGAAGTTTCCTTTCCCAAGGACTGCAAGGAAATTGAAATGCTCGAGACCAATCCTTCTACCTGTGCCTTGCTGCACGGGAGGCGCTGCCTTAGACGGCTTCTGAACGGCGTACTGTTGACCGCCTTGTTCAGGGTATGGTTGTTGTTGCTGCATTGGAGCTTTTCCGATGGCAGGAGGCTGAGCCTGCGGAGGGCGGTCATATTGAGCGTAGCTCTGCGGGTTATAAGATGACTGTTGCTGCTGTTGTGACTGGGCACGACCTTCGCTTGGATCAAAAGGCGGTCCGGAAAGGCTACTCATGTCCGTCGCTGTCATTGTTCGCGGAGCAGAGATTCGTTTTCCATTGCTGTCCATAGCTTTGCCTGCAGCGGCTAAAGCTTGTGATGAAGCTGAGCGTGGAGGCTGCTCAGGCCGCTTCTGCTGAGGTGCAGCTCGCTCCGCCAATTGTGCTGCGCTCAAAGCATTTTGGCCCTCATACTGTTGTTGAGGAGGAACAGGTGAATAGAGCTCTTCCTGACCATGAGACCTTCGAGGATCGGTAATTGGTGCATTTGGCTTCTCCTCCGTAGGGGGAGGCATGAAGGACATCTGCGGTGCAGGACTTGGTCGCGAGGGCCCTCCTTGTCTTAGTGTTCGATCTGCTAAATTGGTAGCCTTTGAGGGCATTCTTGCACCTTGCCTGTCTTTGGTTTCACGGGCGACAGCCAACATCTCGTTTGCTACATCCATTGGCATACCGCAGAAGTCGGGAACAAGATGGGCGCATTGGGCGTGACAGCTCAGGCCACACTCAGAACACTTCTTGTTCTTCCGACCTAGAGGGAGTATGTACCCACAGTGACAACACCAATTAGCACCCATGTTTGAAAAGTTTTCAAAGCGATGGGGAATACGATGGTTGACTTTATCTTCATCAGGATCAGTCTCAGCGTTGGACTTGCTGATGCACTTTGTCACCACTTTTGAATAGCACTTCTTGTGACACGTAAATTTGCAATCCTCGCATTGCATGCCTGCGGAATATTTGAGGAGTTCGCCACAGAAAGCACACCGCATAATGTTGTAGAATTGTTGCAAGACGAACTTGTGCCCGTAGAGTTCGTGGATCTCTTCTTTACGTTGTCGAATGGCGCCTTTGCGGTTGAGGCCAATATCGAATGGCCTGCGGTCTTTGACTTGTTTCGCTGCGATAAATTAGCACAGGATCTCAGTTTCCCAGGATATCATATATACTAAAACTCATTGACAGCTGAACCCTCCCTATCGGTTCCAAGGAGAACCACGCTTCGATCGTGCCAGGCGCTGCAGGCTGTTGCGGAGCGCCAAAATTCTGCCCTGAGCCCCTTGAGTCTCGCTGCCCGGGCCCTTGAGCTGATGCCTGATTCAGTGAGGAGTATGCGGAGTCTTGACGGCTGTGAGCTCCACCACCTGAGCCCATCTTGTCTGCTGTCACCCATTGCGAGCCTTTTAAGTCCGCCTCAATCTTTTTTCTTCTCATTTCCTCTGCTATGTCTGATATTCTTATCCATAGCATTCCAATTGGCGTAGCATGGGAGCCGGACTTGTCATAGACTGTCAATTCTATTTCGTTAGCCTTCTCGATGTCGACGGTATGGTGTTCATCATGCCATCGATCTATTCTAGTAGCTTTTGTTCGAAGTTGCAACGAGTCTTCGACTTTCATAATGACGAAAGTTTCTGGTCCGCGAGCAAATCTGCCCGTTGCTGCATGGTCGACGTCTTTGACAGCGTGTATAGTTATCGAAAGATTCCCTGTGAGAGGTTTTCGTAAGTTAGGAGAGTTGAGGCTGTCATCTGAGAACAACGTTAGCTGCATGATAGGCGCATTCGGACAGTTATGTATGCAAATATACCATCTGCGATATCGTTCGCGCTCTCCATATCAACGTGAAGATCTTCATATCTCTTTAGAGCCTGTCTCAACAATTGTATCTTTTGATTACTCTCTATGCGTCGAGCTTCAGTCTCCGCTTTGCTCTTCTTATCGCCTTCATCTTGATACAATCGAACCATCTTCTCCACTCCATCTTTGTATTGCTTCTCAACACTGAGCTTGAACTCAAGCTGAGAAAGCATAAGTTGTATGCGAGGGCCAAGATAGGGGGTATCGTATTTGATGAGATCTACGAGACTTAGTCGTTGGCCAAAAGTTGACAGAAGGCTTCAACACTTACCCAATTTTGTATAATTCGGTCGCGCTCGAGGCACGGTGGAACCAGGACCTGGTGGGTCAAAGGGAGCACGGGGAGGCATCATGCTTGAGCCTCCGCTCATGTCGTTCATATAGCCTCCATTTGCAGGATCTCCATAGTCTCCTTGCTCCACATAACCCGACCTTCCATCCTTTGGAGGCGGCGTTGGGGGGTTAGATCTCTGCGCATTTCTTGCATTTCTTTGCTGAGGGGATAGCCCTCCATGGGCGGGTGGGTGCGGCCCTCCACCACCCATTTGTTCCATTCTTCGCACTTGTAACTCCCTCATTGATTCTTCAAGATACTCTATGGCTTTTTTCCCCATTCTGATTTGTGAGTCCAGCGAGGCTTGCACTTGCGGATTTGACTCCTGGCGCATAGCATTCGCGGCGTTGATAAGGACCTTCTCCCTCTCAATCTTGCGGTAGATCTGATTGATCTTTTCATCTTCGCTCATTTTAAAGGAATACAAACCCTCGAGGGGTCCGGAGTGGCACTGTAGTGCAGCAAGGAGCGAGGCTCAAGGGGAAAGCGTCGGCCGCGCTGATGCTTCGGCTTTGTCATGCGACAATGAAGATTGACCGAGCGAGAAAAATATTGTACGTGCTGTGAGGTGAAGAGGGGTACAGCTTCGTAAGATATCAACCTGTAGATTTTGGATTGACATGCGCTTTGATAGCGGCACGCCACCTTGTTTACTCAGCCTGCTTGCCACATCATTTGATGTTATTTGGTACCTGTCCCGGTATGATAATCAGAACGCCAGGAGGTAGTTGCTCGTCTGGCCTTCACCGTTATTGTGAATCTGCAAATGGGTTGGAGATCTACAAGCGGCGCACGATGACAAAGAGTGTTTTGGTGGGGACTCAACAGATCCCGCCAACATGAATAACAATCAACACTGGAATTAATAGATACATCATTTGCCTCTGAAGTTGCATATATACTTAGTTCTGCACATGACACCTTTGTGTCTTTGTGTACATTATCATACAAGTAGTCCGCCTGAGTCGAAGCTTCCTTCTGCTCTATAGCCGTTACCCGGTGGGCGTCACGGACGCCATCTAGACCCTCATGTGGGGTTCATACTCTGACACACCCTGACCCCTTTTTTTCTCGTGGAACTGTAGTACACGCTCGCTCCAAATGACTCCTTTACATTGCTGCCAAGCTGGTCGATGCAATTTCAGCCGTGTATGTTGGCAAAGTTGTAGAATGGTTTGGTGCAAAGCTCTCACTTCAAACTCTGGGCCGAGGATCACGCCCACGACTCGCTGAGGTAGTCCTGAGGTAGAGATGGCAGTATAAGCATGACCAGAACGGCATTGCTGCATACTGTTGCCCATACTGACAAACGAGGCCCGAGGGGTATCAATATTTCCAACAAGGGGGAAGGTCCTCCATAGGATTAAAAAGTATCACCGGTCTCTCAATTCTACACCGCCGCTGATATCCTCTGTGCCATCCAAGATGGCATGTGGAGAAGAAGGGCCGAGAGGCGAGAATTGGTCACGAGGATCAATGTTATCGGAGGTTAGCAAACTCGAGCGCCGATTTGCTCCTTTGAGCTCAATCCGCCCGCCAGAACACCGTGCCATCTTTTCAGCTACCCAGTCGGCTGTTCCGTTAATGATACCCCAGAGCTTCTCTTGCCGTGCTTGATTGGCGGCGCTCTCATGAGCGGTGTCTTGAGCTTCTACCTTGAATTGAAATTTGAGGCAGTCTTTCACAGTAACAAGCCCAGCCACGCGGCCACGATGTTCGACAACGATGACACGAGGTCCCATCTTCTTAAATAACTCCATCACCGTCTCAAGCGGTAATCTTGGGTGCACAGCTAGTGGAGTCGGATCGATGAATCGGGAAAAGTCAACTGTCTGTTGTCCTGCGGAGGATTCGATGGCCTCAAAAGTGACAGGCGGGGCAGCCGCAGATGGAGTTTGTATAGCTGTAGAGTCTGGCTGAGTAAAGAAGCATCTTGCGCTAGGGGAAATGAAGGCTTCCTTGTTCGCCCGCTCTATGGCATACTGGAGCTCTGTGCGGCCAATGTAGCCGATTAAAGTCCTGGAGTTTCTGTCCTCGATTACTGGATATCCTTGGAACCTATTTTCAGCGAGCAGGCGCTCCAGAGACCGTAGAGTAAGGCCCTGCGATGGGAGGGAAGTGACATCACTCGTCATTACTTGAGATACAGGTACTCCAAACGTGTGCTCTTCTTTGTTGTCAAGGAACGGAAAGCCGTTAAACCATATCATACGGTCCGCGATACCGCCCTTGCCAAAGCGCTCGCTTACAGCTTTCGTAACACCAACTACTATCTGAAAATGTATTAGCATTCTACGCTTATCGATGTGCCTTTATAACTCACCATGGTCGGCAAAATGTATGTCAGAGCACCAGTCAGCTCGAACATTATAACAACCACTGAGACTGTGATGTGCATGATGCCACTGAGTGCAGCGCCAGCACCAAGAAAAGCGTAGGTACCTGGAGTAATGCATGTCACGTCCGGCTCGCATGCAGAGAAGAACTTTGCATGTGGGAAAGCCTCATGCAATGCTTGTACTAATATGCCAACCATCCGACCGAAAGATGCACCTATCGCCATGGAGGGCACGAAGATGCCCGCTGGCACTTTGCAACCGTACGAGATGATGACTAGGAATGTCCTCATCACAGTTGCAAACAGAAGCGAGAATACCATCATTGTGCGGTTTTTGGCCCTTCACAGATGTTTTAGTTAGTATGAGGCGGATATCCGAGAAGGTCGACTTACTCGCAAAGCCCGTCATAATCATGTCCGCCCTCACACTCTTGAAATAATTTCTCCAGCTCCTCGGTCATGTCAATCCTTAAGAACATGTTAGGGAAACATATCACTGCGGTTCCTGCAGCCAACAAAGTCGCTTCTAAGATGGCATGTTTTGCGAGATACTTCTTCCTAAACGCCTGCGCTCGAAGATTCCATTTCATAACAAAAGCACCGTAAAGACCCCCAAACATACCAATAAAAATGAAGAACACGATTTCAAAGAAATGCCACGACTTGTCGTATCTAACTTCGAACATGACAAGCTGACCCGTCCGGAAGGGGTTCATTGCCTAACTCCACTCTCAGCTCACTTACTCCCCAGAAGTACTATTGGCATACTCACTGCAAGGACGGCCGTCGCAACCAAAGCGCAGAAGTAGCTCCTCCACATTGTCTTCAAAGGAAAATAGGACGACATTTCCTGACTCGTCAGCCTTTACGCTTGATAGTTGAGGCAGACAACCAACTTCAAGGGAGAATAGCACACCACCGATAGGGCTACCAAATGCAACAGCAACACCCGCTGCGGCAGTAGCAGTCAGAATTTCACGAGTCTTTGAAGCGTTTCGTTTATATTTGTCGAAGAATCTTGATATGACATTCCCGGTGCAAACAGCATAATGAACGCTTGGCCCCTCCTTGCCTACAGAGAGGCCTGAGGCAATTGCTATCGGCAGACAGATGGATTTGATCAAGAGTGTCCAAAAACCCAGAAAGCCCTTCATGACAAAGCCAGCAATGATGCACTTTATCTCCGAGATTCCAGAGCCCGCAGCATAGGGCGCGTATGCTTTGACAAGGCTGGCTGATGTAAGAGCGAATATTATGGAGAAGACAATATAAAGAAAATAGTTGACAGGCCATATGGGTGTCCAGGTATGCCATTCGTCACAAGTATCTGCACCCCAGCAGCAGAAGTCTTCGTTCAAGTAGAAAGCCGTCGAGCAGTAGCCTAGTTTGACGTCTGATAGCCATTCCGTGACAATATTCAGGAAGCCTGCATTGAGTCCGATTGCGGCGCCAACCAATGTTACCACGATCCACGCTTGACCGGCCTCGTAGGTATCCCTCAGCTTGCGCCTCCAACCCAGGTGTCCATCTCTTTCAAAGAAGCCGGCGTTCTCCTTCTTCCTAGCTCTTCTCCTCAGCTGCTCGCGCGCCGCATCTTGTACCCAATCTATCGTCGTAAAGTCTTCATACCTCTTTATCTCCTCGATTTCCTCTGTAAGCTCATGTTCGGTGCCGCTGGTAGGCGCCTCACTGCGTCCTTGTTCGGAGCTAGAAAGTAGAGAGAGACGGCGGGAGAGTCTTCGATCAGGCAACGATGGTCTACTCCGGTGCTGGGAGGAGAAGGAAGACGTGCGCGCACTCATCCCATCAGGTCATGGTGGAAAGTAGTCCATGTCTTCCAGCACACTTACTGCCTACAAGGACCTCCAATGACAATGACCAATCAGATCGTGATTAACGGCGACGGGTTGCTCCCGCCGCTAGAAACCGAGTGCCAAGCATATCAAGTCTCCTGCAATCGCGTCTCTGGCAGTCCTGACGCGACGGTTGATGACCAATTTTGAGAAACCTCACTTGTTGATCTTAACAATAACTACAATCGTAGAGTGGCTGATAGGTTCATTTCATCAGCCTGTCGCAAAGTGCTGCTCCAGACCTACAATCCGCCAGCATTGTTCACATGCCAACTTGATCTACCCTCTCAATTCAATTAGATCGTGTTATCCTCCGACGTCCAAGGAGTCGATCCCTCACACAACTTACGTAACCAAAACCAACGCACAATGCCTTACAATAACTCCGCCATACCTCCAACAGAGGAAATAACCGGGGCTGCGACCCTTCCATGTACCTATTCTAACCTACAAGAACCGAAGGTACACTGACGTGGTGTCAGTGGCACGAGTCAAGAAGATCCTCGCAGTAGATGAAGAAATCGGGGCAGTCTCAGCGAATGCCTCCTTTGCGATCACAATAGCAACAGTATTGCACATCTCCAAATATTTTGCGCCCTTGCTCATTCAAGCAGGAGCTATTTATCCGCTACTTTGCCGAACAGGCCATGAATGTGGTCAAGTCAGAGAAGAAGCCACGGAGAAACATCCAATACAAAGATCTCGGTACAACGCTACCCTACAAACCCCCACGCACAGTCAGTTGACGTTCTCAATAGCAAACGCCGTCAGCCGCGTGGACAACCTCCAATTCCTCGAAGACATAGTCCCCAAAACGACCACCTACAGAGAATACAGGGTTCGACGAGCTCGCGCCGCCAACCCCGAGAACGCACCTCCTCTACAAAATGGACAAACGACGCTCGACGGATCCTCAAGACCGATAGCTCAACAACCGCCGAGTCAAGTTGGACAACCGCTGCCGCCTCCACCGCCACAAGTACTTCCAGGCCCGCCGGAGCCGATAATGCATCCCCACGCCACAATGGCTGGTCAAAGTGCTGTAGAAGCGCCAGGAGGGCATCCGGTGAATGTACAAATGCCCATGGATCCGAATCAAGCACACCAATACAATCCGCAGCAATTTGTTTTCCAGCATTATGAGCCAAATGGTAATGTTCCTCCACGGGATGAATCAGGAGATGTCGAGATGAGCTAGCGAGAAATGGGAGGATTGGCACCTTCCGAAAGCAATTGGTCGCGATTAGACTGACGACAGGACGATTGATGAACTGTATGATGGTTATATGTACATATACTGCTTCTGAACTTGCAATGTATGCGTCCTAATCAGAAAGGGTACTCGAATTCGAGACAACGTGGAGACAATTTGGAATCTCGGAATAACATCTCGAAAGACCCTTAGGTGATAGCAATGGACTGCATGCTTCGCAGGGACAATAATCCGTTACCAGTAGTCTCCGATTGACGATGAGTTCTCGCCCATCTCAACCAATGACTACCATCTCGTCCTCTGGGAAATCATACATGGGCACCTCCAAGTTCAATGGCGCGGGTCCTTTCCTCACCCGCCCACTAACATCGTAATGGCTACCGTGGCAAGGACAGAACCACCCTCCAAAGTCACCAGCTTCCCCTATTGGCACACAACCCAGATGCGTGCAGACACCTGTTCCCCAATTAGCCCACTTCCATCCCAGAAGTTGTTACAAAAGCGGTAGACATACCCAACATAATCAACCACTCCGGCTTCTTGACTCTCTCACTATCGGGCTGGGGGTCTCTCAACTGCTCCCACTTCTCGCTCTCAGCCTCCTTGATCTCGTCCGCCGTGCGATGCCGAACGAAAACCGGCTTTCCACGCCACTTGATGATGACATTCTTGCCCTCTGGAATCTGGCCAAGATCGATTTCGACCTTAGCTTGAGCCAGCACGTCGGCGGATGCGGACATGTTGACCAAGAAGTCTAAGCCCAGTTCATCAGCTCTTGCCATCCTCTCACAGCTTACATGATCGGATGTTGATGAACATACCCTGCACCGTAGCCTTCGCCCCCGCCGCACTCAACAAGCCCATCCCTCCGACCATAAAATACTGAAACAGCTTATTACTCGTCTCAGGCCTCTTGCTCATATATTTTTGGAAGCTAGGGATCTTCGTCGTGGGATTTTCCTCCCGGCTCTTGAACGGAGAGTCGAATTTAGGGGTGCGGTCGTATTGCCCGGATACTTCGTCGACGGCGGAGGCTTTCGTTCGCCGCTGTTGGTGCTGCGGGCTTTGCGCCAGGCATTGCGGTGTTGGTGCGAGGAGACGTGAGGATGTGTGTGGTGAGCGAAGACGCAGCAGACTGCGCGATGACGGGGTGAGGGGAGGCATTGTGGGGTGTGTAAAGGTGGATAGTATGGGGAGAGGGCGCGAGGAAGTTGAGTTGAGAGGTACGGAGAAAGTTGCTTCGCACTAGTTTAGCGCTAGTGCCTTTTCGGTGAATACTCAAGCTTCATTTGCATGATTATACTCCCAATGCTGTCAGTCCAGAACTTAGTTGAAGCAGTCAAATGGAAGGTAGTAAGACTTGTGTCCTGCTAGGAGTTGTTGAAATGTCAAAATTGTAGCTTCTTGTTATGTAAATTAATGTACAACGTAGCACTTTCTGTCTATTCACAAAAGTCATTTGAGCCGAAAAGCCAACCAGATCTCCCGATACCTTTCTTATTTGCAAATCATCATGATTACTTGCCGTCTCAGAATATTTCACATTGTCCACCGCAACAATACTCCTTGCTCAGGTATCTCAAAAGTATCTTCCCAACCATGCAGAAACATTTGCTCGCCAGCCACACAATGCTATCACGTTCACCTCTTTAAATCGTGCCCATCCCATCATAGCTCCGAAAATCCCATGCGATGCTAAAGCAGATATCATTAGAAGAGAAAGACCACGTATTCGCGTACATCGACCGCTCGCTGCAGAGTCATATCTATTGCCGAACACCAACCATACTCAAAGACGGGGTATCTTGCCATTTAGATCAGGACCATCGTCGTTCAGGGTATCTATTTGTAATTCATGTAATGTCGACGACAGTGAAGAATCCAATTAGTATTACGAGAAAGAGTGTAAGCCCGCCATGAGCAATGCTACTGCAGTATGCGACCAGTGCCAGCAAAACGCAGAATTCCTGCTTCTGCATTCTCCTTACCAGCGACGGTAAGGCTGCTGTTGCTGCTGCTGCATCATGGCGGGTGAGACAGATGAAGGTGGACTCGGCAGCCGCATGCCAGTGTTCGGATTGACAATGGGAATGGCATTACGAGTGCGTAGCGCCGAGGGTTGATGTATCTTCATGTGTTGCTGTTGATGACTGCTCGACTGAAAGCCAGTAGCGGGATTGTAATTACTTGATGAGGCGGAAGAAAGAGAGAAGCTGGGCGTGACTTGCTGTGATGGTTGAACTTGTGGTTGGAGAGGAGATGATTGTGGTGAGCCAGAAGCAAGCGAGCTGTCTGTGGATGAGGAGTGGATTGATCGTATCTATTCATCAGAGCGAACATCAGTAACCATGATCCTATGACCATGCATAGTGAAGTCTTACGTCGTCCTCAGTAAGCAAATCCGGGCAAAACTCCAGATCGTCGTCCAAATCAAACGATCTCCCAGCCTCATACCTCGCTCTGGCAGCCTGAACGATGACGGGGTTCTCGGATATCATGTCTCTTGGACTGCGCACGCCTCTGAACTGCTTGTGGGGATTGTGCGATGCTGACATGCGGGGTGCTCTCCGAGAGCGGCCACCATGATGATTATGCGACGATGACGAGGAGTGAGACGAGTTGGATGAAGCGTTGTGATGTTGCTGAGTGTTGTAGTAATACGATGCCATGATTATCTGAACGACAATCAATGGTGGTGAGAAGAATAGGGATGATCAAGGTTGATGTCCGTGCCCCAGCGCAAGTGAGACTGTTTGCGTAGGTCCCCGAGACGACAACAAAGCGACAAGAGGCTCGAAAAACAGACGCAAACGGCGAAGAAGGTAGTATGTATACTGATCAGAGTCTTGACGACAGAATGCGAAAGGTCAAGAAGGAGGTTGTGGGTGAATTGACAAAAGAGAAGAGGTTGGGCTGATGGTGGTGTTTGGAGGAAATGGCTGAGAAAGGTCTTGGGGTTTTGGGGGAAAGGTAGAGTTGGGAGAAGAAGCGCCGGAGTGGGGCGGCGGGCACAGTAATTTGGACCTAAGGCCTCTTTCGTCACTGGTCGCAAGCCGCTAAGGGCACGTCTTGTAAGTCAACCAACCACAGCTACAAGCGCAACTGTTTCAAAAATAATATCCTCCATGCCCCATCTTCATCGGCACGTCAGGTTATAATGTACCTGTATCTGTACCTGTTGTGCATTGTGCATTGCGCATTGTGCATTGCGCATTGTGCATTGTGCATTGTCTGCCCACGCTTAGATCAGCAACGGCTCTGTCGTCGTCGTTGAAAAAATGCGGAACGTGGGATGCAGCTGGAATATTCTGCAAACGGAACAATGTCTTGGTCCTTGCTAATTGACTTGCTTTGTCCACCTGTCTATCAAATCAACAGTAAGTTAACATTTGCCACCATAGCTGGGCGGGCCCAGAGTCAAGTGACGGGCAAGCCGAATAACATCCAGAATGGTGGCCCTGCATTAGTCTAGTCTGCGCTAGTGAAACCGTTTCCCGCTTGGGGTCTGAATTCCTTCTACACCGCCTCAAAATTCCACCATAGCCTTCGAGCTCCGTAGACCCATCCTCGGCGTATAGAAATGCAGACGCCCTATGCAATAATGATAATGATGGTGATGAGGATGGGGATGATCCAGTAGCACCTCAAACCTCATTCCTCGCCCAGGAGCATGACTGCAGACCGAGGAATGTTCGCTGAGGCACCACATCTATTCCTTGATTCGATAAGTTTCTTCCATTGCTCTCTCGAGGCTCACTTCTTTTCGTAGACTACCACCGCTATGTTGGCTTGCGATTTCTAGGTCTCGGTCTGCTCAGATCATTAGCAAGGATGTGGAGACCTACCCTTCTTTCTGCACTCACGAGCAAGAACCCAGGTAATACCGCTCTCTTCCAAATCGGCAGCAATTTGCAGTTCTTGGAACGTAAAGCTGGGTTCGCACAAAGATGCCCATGTCATGAAACGCCGGAACCATGGCCTTCTTGAACCTGTGATTGATCGCTTTCGCTCCTCTTCTTCCTGGTCGAGTTCTCTCTCAACTTTACCTCGAATGCTTACAGCGCTGGATTCGTCGTCCGATGGGCTACCAAATAGGGACTTGGTGGCGACACCATTTTTCGATTTCTGTCCATGGTTTGCAAGTAATTCTGCAACTCGCCGTTCGCGCTCTGCCACCTTCCTCTTTCCACGAGATCTCTGTACAGCAGCTCGAATTGCGTGCGTGTCAAGTTGCTCCTCGTTTGTCGTTATCCCCCTCATTCCGTAGCACGTCCCGATATGGTCTTTGTATATGCTTTCTCTGTCATCATCGTCAAAGAAGAGCTCCCTACAGATACGGAAAGCACCGAACTCCAAATGGACTAATTTTCTGCCTAACTTTCGAAATAGTGGGCAAAGATGCGCAGGCTCATCGTCGGTCAGGTAGTCGCGACGCGACCTACTGAGGATGACCAGGCGTTTGAGATTCGGCGGAGAATGGTGTAGCAGCTGCGAAATTGCCTCATCTGCTAATTTACAAAATCGCAGTTCCAGAGATGTGAGATTCGCGGCTATTTTGGAATTTCCAAGAAGCTGGGCCATTACCGTTTCATCAAGTTCCGGCACGCACTCTAGGACGATGCTTTGAAGCTTCTCAAGACCATCTAGATTAAGGAACGACCCTCTTTGCGCTTGTGAGAGCACCGGTAAAGAGGGTCGTTCATTGTCATGACCAAATGAGCCTCCTGACCGCTGGTGTGGGAAAAGGTCCACATTTCGGTGAGGTGCAACAGCCCAGTGGTGCCTGATTTCCAGGTCTCTACAATCTGGAAAGACTACTCCATCAACGAACGGACTAAAAAAGTTCGCATTGGGCCAGCATCTGCTTGGTTTCCTCGGATGTGTTTCCTCAGGGTCATGCTGCCCGATGCAGATCAGGAGTCTTCTAACCCTAGGGAATACTTCCTGGGCCAAATTGCAAATCGGGGTAGTGTCACATTTGCAATGCTCAAAGCGCAAAGTAATGACGATCTCCGGGCTGTGAGTGTCGCTATTGTCAGCACCGCTCGAACAGGGGATTATCGGATTGGGGATAGGTGCCCTGCACAGGCTAGGAGGCGAATGCTTTGGGGGAAATGTTGCCTCATTCTACGGAATCTAAAACAACAACATGAATGGAGACTTACGATCTCCTCTCGATCGACTGGAGAATCTTCGCAATCAGAATAGCCGGAGCCGGCTGTCCACGGTTTTTCGCTGTCTCTTTGGTCGGATCAAGGGTAACGTCAATATACTTGGTCTGATTCAAGGATTCACGAGTGGACCACTTTATATCAAACTTTCCCAAATATGTTGCTTGAGTCAAGGTGCGATTGAACAGAGTAAGAGAAGGAAAGGAGGCGATCTTTGGGCAGTAGTACAAAATTGGTCTAATCAGGCGATAGACGGATTTGTTTGTTAACGATAGCAACGAGGTTTCACGCTGGGTGAGGTAATTGCATATTTGGCCCCTGCGCACATCTTAGCGGACTGTAGTGGAGTTTGAGAGCCGGCAAGATCTCTAGACTTGTATTATACTCACGCCAGCTCTGTTGGCAACTTCGCCAACGTGGTTGATTCGTTCATGTGGACAATTCCTCACTTGAAGACCAGAGGACGCGTTCCCTTCCCCATTGTAAGACTTATATCGTCCAAGCCGAATCATGAAATTGTTCTGGTGTCAAGAAAGAACAGTTCTGGACATCCAGCGATGTGAACAAGACGAGTCTCCTGCGTAACCTTGCGGAGTCTGAGCGAGCTTCTACCGCTGTTGGCTAAGACTTGGCTTAGGTCCATCTGGGAGCGGCCCGCGGCCTTAGTCTGCAGTCAGTCATCCGGCTCCGTACTTCTAGAATAGGAAGGAGCAATAGGACTTTTGCCGTCCCTTACTCGGGACCATTTTCATCCTCAGTTTCGCAGGTGATGGTCTGCGTTTTGCGGAATATGTGTCTTGAACAGGAGCTGCACTAGTGCGCGTTAAAGCGATGCCTGTTCACGCGGTGGGCAGATCTGAACAATGTCTGCACATGTGACCATATACAGATGATACAATAAGTACTAACAAATATCTCTGTAGGGCGATATGGCATTGTTCTTGACGCTGGATCATCGGTAGGCTTCTAAGTTACTCTGATCAATTGAGTCTGACAGGTATTAGGGAACGCGTCTTCACGTGTATCGGTGGCTTGACAACGCGCACGCTCGTGAAATATCGAATGCTAAACAATTGGAGTCTCTCCCCGTGATAGAGACAAAGAAAAAATGGACCAAGAAGACCAAACCAGGCATATCCACTTTTGGCGATAAACCGGATCGCGTTGGTCCTGAACACCTGAAAGACTTATTCGGAAAGGCGGAAAAGGTTGTGCCAGATAATGAGGCCGAGCGAACACCCTTGTTTCTGTTGGCTACGGCTGGTATGCGCCTTCTGAAGGAGGAACAGCAATCCAAGGTTCTAGAAGAAGTGTGTTCCTACGCCCGCTCAAAAACGAAGTTCTTGATACCCGACTGTGACATTCACATAAGGGTCATACCTGGTGAAGTAGAGGGTTTGTACGGCTGGATAGCAGCAAATTACTTGCTTGGGGGTTTCGACGCAGTCAAAAAGCATGTTGGAGGGAATGACCATCCCACTTTTGGTTTCTTGGATATGGGAGGTGCATCCGCACAAATCGCATTTGCTCCCAATGCGACAGAGTCAGAGCGCCATGCAAATGATCTCAAATTGCTACGACTGAGGCTAGTAGACGGGTCACCTGCTGAATATAGGGTATTCACTACTACGTGGCTAAGATTCGGTGTAAACGAAGCACGAGTACGCTATGTGGAAGGATTGACGCAGAGTAATGAGTCTAAGGACTCAAAGGAGCTTCTCGATCCATGCCTTCCACGTGGACTACAGATCACCCCTAAAGGCGATGTCTTTCTACCAGACGAGAAGACTGTTGACGGGAAAGATCCCATCCTCCGAGGTACTGGGAAGTTTGACCAATGTTTGAAGGATACACAACCACTGCTTGAAAAGGATCATATCTGCAAGGATGATCCTTGCCTGGTATCCGGTGTTCATGTTCCGGCCATCGACTTCGACGTCAACCACTTTGTGGGCGTGAGTGAGTACTGGCACGTTACACACGAGATCTTTCAGGTTGGAGAGAAGGATAAGACCTACGACTTCAACACTTATCAGGAGCGTGTAAGTCAATTCTGCAGCCAGGATTGGAAGAAGATCGAGCAGGGAATCAAGCAACATGAATGGGGTGAAAAGGTTGACGAAAAGACCGTGGTTGAGGTTTGCTTTAAAGCTAGCTGGCTTATCAACGTCCTGCACGAGGGTATCGGTGTGCCGCGTGTAGGAGTGGAGAACACTCCGGATGCTACGCAAAACGGTACATCGAAGTTCATTGACAGTTCGAAAGAGAAAGGTTTCATACCACCCTTTAGGCCGATAAATAAAGTTGAAGATGCGGAGGTTAGCTGGACGTTGGGGAAGATAGTCCTTTATGCATCAAGTCAGATCCCACCAGCACAAAAGGAGGCTCTTCCCGTTGGCTTTGGTAGCAATGAGCCAGGCGTGCCCGCGGACTTTATGTTCCCCAGTGTTCAGCTAGAGTCACCGAGCCTGACATCGTCCACCAATTCAACCCATCACCTACCTCAGCCTACGCCAGACGATAGCTCATATCGACCAAATACCGCCCTTCCCACGGGCACTTCACGACGCATACCTGGCATAATACTCTTCCTACTCATCTTATGCTTCGCTCTCTACCTTCTCCTTGGCCGCTACCGCAGAAATCGTCAATATAACTCCATCCCTCCACCCAAGAGCCCATATATGGGCGGGTTTCGACGGCGGGCTTTCCTTACAGGGAAGCTCCCTAGCCTATTTCGCTCGTCCCCACACCTTGGTAATTACGAACGTGTAGATC
Organism: Bacidia rubella; assembly: GCA_032158265.1. NCBI lineage: Eukaryota > Fungi > Ascomycota > Lecanoromycetes > Lecanorales > Ramalinaceae > Bacidia > Bacidia rubella. The sequence continues at coordinate 959,664 of JAVTIF010000006.1, read as the reverse complement.
TTGAGGACGGGGGTAGTCTTGCAGCACCCGAGAACTTTGAGCTTGGTGGCTACGTTGACGAAGATGTCTCATCTGATTCTAGTAGAGGAGCGGCAAAATCTAGTGGTTGGGCCAGCCCTACTAGGAATAGGAATACATTGCCTCCCAGCAATGCGGGAGCAGCTGGCCTTGAAAGCCTTGGTCAGGGACATGGTCTGGGCATAGGGCTACCGGGGAGTAGGGAGAGGCTTGCTGGACTAGGGGAGGGTAGAAGAAGCCGGAGGACGAGTCCAGCAAGGCCTAGTTCGTCCAAGCTGGCGAAACTGGTCAATGATTGAGCATTCAGGACATGGGGGAATCTGATGCCCTGAATTCCATCTCAATTAACACAGCAGATCCCGCTATAGGGTCGCATTCGGTTTGTTGTATCAATTGACTGGCCTGACCACCCCGAATGCAGCACACGGAAAAGCTCTTTGCAGAGCTTTGTGAATCACGAGCGACGAAGATCACCATCTGACAACAACCCGTTTTGGATGATCAAAACTTCTCACTACCATCATAATGATGCAGTAAGCCAAGCCCAAAGCAAATGTCCATACGCCGAGGGAATTCGGAAGATCTATGGATTGAAAGCAACGTATATTTTTAGCGGAAGTATGAGGAGATGGAAGGTAGAGGTAACGCACACGAGCGGGTAGCACATTGGTGATCGATTATGATTCAAAGCATAGTGGAGACTCAAAAGCGGTTCAAAGGGGACTATGTGACCCTACAATGGCACACTCGGCAGGTGGATTCGGGGAACGCAAGTTTTGGACCGAGTGACTAGAACACAATTCTCAACCCGGGTGTCTGTGTTTACTTTCGTACTTTCATACAGGACATCAAGACATCTAGCCTTGTCGGTCGGAGTTGACTCACGTGTGTCAGGACAAAATAAGGCTCAGCCTACGTCATCAAGGCACCCACTTCTTGCTTTGCAGCAAGCTGTTGCTTCAACGACATCCCTCCACGTTCACCTGAGCCTTCATAAATCCAACCCTTTTCTCTCAACACCATAACTACTTGATCAACATGAGTGGCACATCAAATGTTGGTGGAAGCGGCGTCTACCAAGCTGATGACCAGCGGACAGTGAAAAATTCCGACGTCAAGGAAGCAGACAGGTACAACGAAGGCCAGCCTCACAGTCACGTGCCAACCGACTCAAGTATGTCTTCTTCTAAGAATGCTCACTTTGCTGCGACATCGCTGATTGTTTTCCGTAGAGGACGAGAGGAGCATTGCAAATAGACTTGCTCGTGAGGAAAAGGTAATACGACTCACCGCTTTACCGTTCCGCAGACTAAACATTGCCCAGCGCCAGAATGAGCCAGAGCCAAAATCCAAGGAAACAGAGCTTTCTCAGAAGGACCCTACCTTGCCAGTATGTTTATGCTCCTTGCATGCTCTGTTTCACTTGGAGAGTCTGCTTCTAACACACCTCTCTTGTTAGGCATCGCATCACGGCAATGAGCCTTCCAAAGGAGCAAAGATTGACGCCGAGATCCAGGCTGAAGAGGAAGAGATGATGAAGAAGAAGGGTTCTTGGGGGTCGAAGCAGCAATAGAGGTTATAGGGTAGCTGGTCATGGCAATGTTGTAGTGATCCAGCAGTTAGCAACGGCCAAAGCCATCCATTGATGAGGCCTAATGATAAGGCAAAGGCTTCAATATGTCACCTCTTCTTGTCTCGCTACCGTAGAGTTCCCTTCGTTGAATATGCCCCTGGCAAGAGTCTCAAATCCGATGTCTCCAGGCCTTGAGCTTTTAGGCGGTGCGGGGTGTAGCGGAGGGGAGGGCCTTGCGGACGGAGGCCGCTTATCTCCGGAGCTGGCCAGGCACTCGGCCAAGTAGATTTCCGTGCTACTGAACAGCAGCCTTCATAAAGACATGTGATCCAGGTCTTCCGATCAGCCCCTTGGACCGTTGAAATCCCGGTATGCATTGTGGGATAAACGCCAGCATGCGCTGCTGCAAACCACAAAGCGTTCTCCTCCCAACGTGACGAGAACGTGGGCGTCTAGAATGGGTCAGTCTCTGTCGCTGGCAGCGCAGCCTGGTGGCTCTGCTGGCATAGATGTACCAGAGCTTTCGGACGTGTTGTATGAGAAATCTCTTGGAACAGCCCGCCTTATGAAATGCGTCCGCGCCCGGCATCAAGATGGCCTTGTGGTTGTAAAGGTGGTTATGAAGCCCCTTGCTACGTTCGAGCTTAGCAAGTACGTCAAAGCCATAAGGTGTGAGTAGGTGACTAGCAACCCCGTTCTGTGATACCTTAGGGCTTACATTATCAGCCGAACGTGACATCCTCGCTGATATCCCAAACGCACTTGGCTACCAAAGGGTTTTTGAGACAAGCACCAACGGCTATCTCGTGAGGCAGTACCACTATAGCTCTTTATACGACCGATTGAGGTGCGTTTGCAGCTCTAGGCTTGAAGTAGTTTATCTCACATCTACAGTACACGACCATTCCTTGAAGAGATTGAAAAAAAGTGGCTGTCATTCCAATTACTGTGCGCCCTCAGGGACTCGCATGCCAGAGAAGTCTATCATGGAGATATCAAGACAGAAAATGTTCTTGTGACATCATGGAACTGGCTCTACTTGACAGATTACTCGGCGTCCTACAAGCCAACCCGGCTTCCAGAAGATAACCCGGCAGACTTCTCTTATTATTTCGATACCTCAGGACGAAGAACATGCTATCTCGCTCCCGAGCGCTTTCTGTCTACTACAGAACAAGTGAATGGTAGTTCGACCACTTGGGCTATGGATGTTTTCAGCGCTGGGTGTGTCATCGCTGAGCTGTTCACCGAGTCGCCCATATTCAACCTAAGTCAATTATTCAAATACCGTAACGGTGAATATCAGCCGAGCTACGGCTACTTGGACAAGATACAAAACCAAGACGTTCGCGAAATGGTTGGTCATATGATACAAGTGCAGCCTGAGTCGAGATACTCCGCGGAGGAGTACTTGAATTTTTGGCGTCGAAGAACATTCCCAGAGTATTTTTACAGCTTTCTCCATCAGTATATGGGATTAATAACAGATCCATCTTCTGGTCGGGCGGCTGTGCATCCCGAGTCCTCAAATTTTGGTGAAGCTGATGACAGGATTGAAAAGGTGTATTACGAGTTTGACAAGATTGCCTACTTTCTTGGCTATGACAATGAATCAAAGCCTCCTCAAGAGGACCAAGATGTCATCCGACCACGGAATGAAATATTGCCCGTTCAGATAGACATTCCTAATAATAGCCATCAAGCGAGCAGTCTGGGACGACGTCCCGTGGATGACGGCTCTTTGATCTTTCTCACGTTAGTGGTGTCTTCTCTAAGACACACAGCAAGGTCCTCGGCCAGACTTCGTGCATGCGATCTCATGCTCGCCTTCGCCGAGCGTGTTACTGATGAGGCCAAACTTGATCGAATTCTACCATACCTGGTCGCTCTTCTTGGCGATCGATCAGACAATGTAAAGATCGCAGCGTTGAGATCTATGACTCAAGTGCTTGCATTAATTACTACCGTCTCTCCGGTGAATGCTCATGTCTTTACAGAGTATATAAGACCTCGATTACAGCAGTTCATTGGTGGCCCCGGACCAAAAGCGAGCCCTTTGGCACGAGCCACTTATGCATCTTGTTTGGCGTCGTTAGCCGAATCATCCGTGAAAATAATCGATATGGTGCAAGCTTTGCACGCGGATGGATCCATTCCAACAATCGATGCTGACACTGAGGACGGATTAACCGCAGAGCTTGCAAATCAGACCACCTTCGATAGCGCAAAGGCTGATATTTTAGATCATTTTGAAGCACACACAAAGGCGTTGTTGACTGACAAAAATGCTTCCGTTCGACGAGCCTTGCTTGGTTCCGTCTCCAGGTTGTGTGTCTTCTTTGGGACTTCAAGAGCCAACGACGTCGTGCTCAGCCACTTAAATACCTACTTAAATGACAAAGACTGGATACTGAAATGTGCCTTCTTACAGACCATTGTGGGAGTAGCAACGTTCGTTGGAGGACCTAGCGTTGAGGAGTATATATTGCCGCTCATGCTTCAAGCATTGACGGACCCAGAGGACTTTGTGGTTCAAAAGGTCCTATCTTCGTTTGCCGCAATGGCTGAATTAGGGCTCTTTCAAAGATTCAAAACATGGGAGATGGTTGATATATGTGCAAAGTTCATGATACATCCAAATTTTTGGATACGAGAAGCAGCAGTGCACTTTGTTGCTGCATCAACCCAACACGTTTCCCTTGCAGATCGTCAGTGTATCATCACCCCTCTAATTCAACCCTTCTTGAGAACGACACTCTCAAGCGTCTCGGAACTTGGCATACTGGATGCACTCAAGAAACCGTTGCCAATTGCGGTGTTCGATATGGCTCTCTTGTGGACGGCTAAAACCAAGAACAGCCTTTTCTGGAAGCCTGTACAGGAACAACGCACTTCTCCTCTCATGGCTTCTGGGCTTGATATCAAAGCACTGTTTTCTAACGGTCCGCGTAGAAATGCCTTGAATGCTACGCACAAGAGTGAGGAAGATGAACAGTGGATCCAAAGATTACGCGAAGTAGGTATGACAACGGAGGACGAACTCAAGCTTCAAGCAATGAAAGACTATCTTTGGCGCCTCGCCCCCAAACGTGCACAACTGGAAAAGTATGCCAAAAATTCGACCCTCGACAACATGGTACATTTGATAAGCCTCCATATCACACCTATAACTGTTTTGTGGGAAAAGCAACAAAAAGGCGAGAGCCGTCGCAAGTCAGATATTGAACGTCGGCCGAGACGTCCACAAGAGAGCCCACGAGGACCCGGCCACACAATTGCTGACGCTTTGTTGGATGCTTCCAGCACGATCAATAGACCACGGGCCCGAAGGTCCCATTCGAATGTAGACGCGCCCAAGAAACGGGATGTTGGAAAAGATCGTTCTAGGCTTGGATCCCCGCCGTCAGTATCTCCAAGTCCATCTAGAATCACGCGTGATAGGCCCGCACTTGTATCAACGGATATGACGTACGCCCGTCAAACAGATGCTGTGGACAAGGCGGGCAGTGATGGAACACTTACACCGTCGGACTCATTGAAAACGCGGAGTCTATTGGAAAATGGCAAGCTACATCACAAATCGAGTGCCATGAACCTTCTCAATCGCCGGGATACGATCAAAGCAACCGCAGAGACTGGCACTAATGCAGCAAACGCAGTGGGTACGATGGAAGGTCCATCTCAAGGCACGTCGTCTCTCGCCGACCAGGAAACTTCGGTAAGAGATCAAGGTTTGAACCTCAAGCACAACTATGTTGAGAATGACCCGACTGTGTTGACGCTCCTCGATTCTCTGGCGCTGGATCATTACCCACGAGACGTGATAGAATTTGGTCCTATTGTTACGCCAGCCGACAAGCGCCGTTCTTTGAAAAAAGCCGACGGGTTGGGAAACGAAAACCAATGGCGACCTCAAGGGATACTGACTGCTAATTTCGGAGAGCACAACGGACCCATCAACAGGGTGGTCCCCTCTCCAGATCATGCGTTCTTTATAACCGGTTCCGACGATGGCACAGTCAAGATATGGGACACGCTTAGGCTCGAACGCAACATAGCGCATCGTTCAAGGCAGACCTTCACCCACTCAGATATTGCGCAAGTTAGAGCATTGTGCTTTGTAGAGAACACACACACCTTCGTCAGTGCCGCAACAGATGGAAGTATCAAGGTAGTGAAGATCGATCACAATACCGTGGGTGAAAATCCAAAGTATGGCAGACCTCGTGTAGTGCGAAATTTTCAATTGCCCCGAGGCACATACGCTGTGTGGCTTGAACATGCCAAAACAGAGAACAAATCTCTGCTTCTGCTAGCCACCAATACTTCGAAGGTTGTTGCTCTGGACCTTCGGAACATGACTGAGCTCTATACTCTATCCAATCCTGTCCACCATGGTGCCCCAACGTGCTTTTGCGCTAATCACAAACAAGGTTGGCTCGTTCTCGGAACTTCACACGGAGTGCTGGATCTGTGGGATCTCCGCTTTCATGTCCGTTTAAAAGCCTGGAGCCTCGCCGGCGGAACGGCCATTCGTCGGGTCGTGAGCTACCCTGTTCAATCGAATGAACGCAAGATCTGCGTCACCGGCGGCACAGGCCAGAAGGATATCACCATCTGGGATCTCCAAAAAGGCGAGTGCTGTGAGGTTTTCCGTGCCGGCAATTGGAGGCCAGTGACCAAAGATAGCCTCAAGCCTTATGAGGCGTGGAAAGTCGATGATGACAAACCCGAGGGCATGCTTGGCCGATTTGCCACTGCAATCGACCCTATAAGGGAGCAGGATGACCATCAAACCGGTGAGATAGGGGCTTTGGCGATCGGTCTTGATTGTTTCGACGGTGTTCTGCACGGTCTGAGACCTGGCTTTCTGTTCACGGGTGGAACGGACAGAAAGCTCCGGGTCTGGGATAGGTTTTCCATAGAACGTTCGATGATCATCAGTGGCCTTGGTGCAGAAGAGCCTCAGCCCAAATATTCTACGTCACATCCTACCACAGGTCTCACTCTCCATACGGAACGTATGAGCGCGGACATCAGTAGCAAGAGCAAAAGGTCAAGCGTTAAGCATCCTAGAAATACTGTTATCAGTATGCAGCAGCAGGCCTTGTTGCGCAGTCATTTGGACGACATTACGGACGTCTGTTTGTTAGAGTCGCCAATTGGAATGACCGTCAGCGTTGATCGCATGGGTTGTATTTATGTATTCCAATGATCATGTTGGTGATAGACATTAAGGTGCTAACGAAGTGCTCGATTAGCCGTGTCCTACGAAGGCAATGGGAAATTATTCATACCCATTTGATGCTTTTTTATGTTTCTCAAGAATTCCCAAGTCGCTAAGTCCACAGGCATTGATTTTAGCAGTCTATCAGGGTAGTTTAACATCCTATACAGTTTTGAGCCCGACTGTCGGAGACAGCCTCCAGCCTATCTAGTATCTTTGGTATTCTCTGCAAACACTCTGTTCCTTTCATCTAGTAGTACGGACTTTTCGTCTTTGGTATCCTTGCAAAAGTTCACGATCTAACTTAGGAATATCGGACAACATTTTTTACGTGAGTACAGCAGTTCTTTCCCATCTAGCTTCAGTCATTCAGAGTGGCCGCTCGCTTGGCTTTCGCCCTCAAAGAATCACTATGCTTAGGCAAGCCATTCTTGCGACTCAGATCAGGCATCAAACCTAATGATCGGCAGACTACTGAGACAGAACTGATGCCGCCTTCGAGATACACTGCGCCAATGACCGCCTCGACTGTAGCAGCCATGGTGACTGGTTCAACCCCTTCCCCGGAAGGATTTCGATTGACAAAGGCGTTGAGACCATGACGTGTGCCTACCGTGACAAGATTCTGGTTTGATACGAGACGGCTGATGATTTCATTCATCTTCCCTAGATTCGTTCAGTAGAGACTAAACTAGCTTAATGAGATTAATCATACCGCGTTGAATATCCTTGGTGTATAGTTCCTCCACTAAAGCTAATTTCAAGGCCGCATCTCCAACGAGAGCCAGCTTTCTGTTTCCATCAGGGATACGAATGAAACCAGCTGTCTCTGTGAGACCGGGTGCTTGGAAAGCTTCCCACAGAAGGTTCCGGTTTTTAATTTTGTAACCAATGATGGACGACACACCGTCTATCATTGGCTTCAACTTCTGTGCCATGCTTCGTTGGTCGAAATTTCATGCAATAAAGAAGTAATTGCAATACTTATTAAGATCTTTATTCGAGGTTTTACCGAGATATATTAAGGCAGTGTTACAATAAGTTTTATTTCTTTAATTATAATTTAATAAAATATGTTTTATATGTTAATTCTTTATTCATAATAACTTTCAAAATCTTTATTTTTTTTTATTAAATATATTTCTTTACTTTCTATAATTATTAATATATTATTCTACTTTTTTTTATTTCTTATAAAATAGATATAGACTATTTTTTCTGGCTTAAACGTTACTTCGCTCTGTTTCTCCCATTCAAGGAGGCGTGAGACGGTCGCGATAATAATGTTTATGTTTGGCAACGGAAAATTGTTCTTCCGACCGGGATCCCCAAGAAAATAAAAATCCGTGCTTTTGGTGACGAACAAATAGCCTCAAGTTTTCGAGCATTTTTTACCGTAGCACTCCAACGTATCCGTAGCATAGTTCGTGCGGACTTAATAGCATGAAGTAACCCGTTACATGCTTGAGGATCGCTAGATTGAGCCTTGTCCTTACCTCAACTATCCCCACTGACCTTGTGCAATCCAACTCAAGATCTCCACAATTGCGCACTATAACACTAAGATCGTCACTGGTCACCGTTTGTTCTTAGATTCACGACGTACTTGACCTTTGCTGCGTTGCCTACACCCAACGCACGAAGTATCTGACCTACACCCTCTGATTCACGATGGCGAGGATCTTGATATTGGTCATGGCTTTCCTGATTTATATCAGACTCGCGTCCAGTAGTCACACTATTGGTAGACTCGCATGTACTAACCACGCTATCCGCCATGCGAGACTGCACACTATCGGCTGTGCTAGGTTGCGCCCTATCGGCCGTGCTAGGTTGTCCACTATCGGTATTGCTAGGTTGTGCGTCTGTGGGATTGTTGGGCTGCGTGACCTGTGGAGCCTGATTTCCTGGCCCGAGATCTTCCTGCGCGACCATTGTGACCTTCACCTTCTTCTGATCTCCAAGATTCTTGAGAGATTTACCGGTGCAAAGCGTGAGCTCGAATGTCTTCGGCATGTGAGTCGCTTCGATTACTGTTAACTCGTTAGAGTCGTTATGAGACCACTCAGTCTGTAAAGAGGCAATTACGTACCAACAGTCTCGATGGTTGCCGGAAGCATACGAGCAAGCGGCTCCAACATATGAAGCGTCTCTAGGAGCTCGGTATGCATAGTCCCTGTATGTTCTGCTAATCCTTGTATCTGCTGCAGACAATTCGTGAGTTTTGACGAAACATCGTTCATTTCTCTGAAACGATCTTCGATGCGCGCAAGCCTCTGATCTAGACTTTGCACAACTGAAGTTGTCTTCTGCTGGAGAATGGAGTAGGCAAGATGCAGCAATAGCGATGTGTAGACCAGCAAGCCCACGCCGGATGCCATGGGATTCACTGCTTCTAACCGGCAGGTGAGAAAGTTGTAGACAACATGAGAAGTTCCGACAGGCTGAACGACCTCTATGAAATTGGTTGGCACATGACAAGATATAGGCAGCAGTTGATGAACACAGCGTATTCATCTGCCCGCTAGTGTTCGTGGTAGGGATGAAATCTTGAGCACTGCTTTCGGATACTCGTCTGAGTACTAAGAATTGTCTCGGAGCCAATAGCCCGATACGAGGCCTGAGTGCCCATGGGAGACCAACACAGCACCATCAAGGAAAAGGCATGGCGAGAGTGACATGATCACACAAGACATTAGCTCGCTCATTGCTCCTAGTGATTTCAGTCCAAGTGAGACCGGAGTAGTGTGAACACAGGTTACATTCGAGCAACAATTGTCCGGAGTTTCGACTCTGCGCCCACCAACAAGGCGATGCATTGCTGATGCTCTTGCTTCTTAGTTTCGTCACCATCCTTCAAGTTATTCTCGCAACACCAGCGTGCATTTTCTAAAGGCGTCTCCCCAGTGGAATCGCCGATTTTCACCCTCGCGCCTCTATCTAGAAGGAAACTGACCGTCGTCGAATCCCCATTCCTGGCAGCATAATGCAGCGCAGTTCCAAGTCCCAGCATCTCAAAATTCTCCCAAGTTTTTGGATGATCCTTCCATTTTCTAGCATTGATTTCCGCACCATTGTCGAGTAGGTATTTCATGACCTCCACCGGACCCTCTTGCCGGGATTCGGCAGTGGTTTGGAGCGTGTTCAGTGATTTTGCACCGTGGGCGAAGAGAGCCTTGATAGCAGAGAGGGGGGCAGAACTGACTGCAAACATGATCGGGGTATGTGCTATCCTTTGCGGAGTAGCATTGGGATCGGCTCCATGGGCTAAAAACCAGGACAGTAAGATTTCGTCGGCGCAAATGTAACTGGGAGAGCTCAGTCAGCATACATCGAAGGAAGTGATTCATATGTGGGATGTTCAGCAAGTGACAGCTTACGCAAGAGCGGGAGGCTTTGAGACACCCACTGGCGTGTTAATGTTCCATCCATGATCCAGGAAAGCTTGGAAATGATCAATGGAGCCGGCTTGGATAGCTGATGAAATGGCGTCCTCATCTATCGCGACACCACGATCAAGTAGATGGGAAACAATGACGGTCTTTTGCTGCTCTATGGCTTCATAGAGAGTCACATAAAAGGGCCATAGTTGTACTGTATGAGATGATGTGGCTCGAGTCGATGTGGCTGACACATCGCTGGGCTGAACAGGCCATTCATTCAAGATTTCGTTGATCGTCGCTTCCTGGTCTGCCTTTACAGCTTCCTTGAGCAATGAGGTAATCTCCTCCCGGCTTCTATTGTTGTGCGAGACTGACGTGATCATACTGGTAATCTTCCTTAGAATTACACCAGAATATTCGGGGGCTCGTTGTTCATAAGTTTACGGTGACGGAATTCAGCCCAGAATTGACGTGCGCAGGATAAAAGTAACGGTGCAAGAAGGTGGTCAGCAAGGTGATGAGGTGTGAAGATGTGCGCTGCTGGCTGAAGTGAGGCTCAGAAGAAGGTGAAAGAAACTGAAATCCTGCGCGCGATCGAACTCCAAGCCTTCTCGATGAAAATAGCGAAAGCTCTCAAACCAGCTGACCCATCCTGCAGGATCCGATCTCCTGTCAAGATTGTCAAGATCTCTGCTGATTCTGGGGTACATTTTTGTCGTCTTGGCCCCTCAGGATATTTTGATCATGAGTTTAGCGACGGGAAAAGAAGAATTAACCCCAGGATATGTAAGAATTCCTGAATTGGCTAGCGGCTTTGAATTGATTTAGCGTGTGTTTTACGCATCGTCTTCAACAATCTTATGACCGTTCATCAAGCTAAGCATATTTGCCCACCAAGCGTCTACGCGGCAACTTTTTCAGTGTATCCTCTTGTCGTCGTCGTCGTCGTCGTCTCTGACCACCGCCCGACCACCAAACCATGCGACTTACAGCGGACTTGATCCAAAACTCTCTTTCCTATCTCAATCCACTCAATGACCGCGAGTTAGACCTCAGAGGTGCGTTTGAAAAGAGCAGATACTACACTGTGAATATAGAACAACGTTGATAGCGAACCTTGGGTTTCCACAGGCCACAAAATCCCAGCCATTGAGAATCTAGGTGTTGCGAAAGTAAGTTCTCCATTCAAAACGCCCCCCCACCCCTCTCTCCTCCCTCTTCCCTTCCCCAGCCTTAAAACCAGAGTTTTATTTCTACACCGCATCCGTCTTGCTGTCCTTTGAAAGTACCAACATGGCCATGCTGAGAACAAGTGCGCTGAACAGGAGTAGGACCAATCCGACTCGATCGACTTCACAGACAATGACATTGCCTTGCTCGCCAACTTCCCCCTCTCACCCCGATTACGAGTCCTACTTCTCGCGCGCAATCGCGTAAACAGCATACATTCTAATGTCGCGAACTCGATACCGAACCTAGAGACTCTCATCCTGACAGCCAACAACTTCGCCGAGCTGGCGGACTTGGATGCGTTAAGGAATTTCCAGCGCTTGACGCATTTGAGCTTGTTGGAGAATCCTGTGGCGAGGAAAGAGGTACGCCTTTGTATGGGTTGCCTAAATGGAGGGAGACGCTGACACATGATGCACGTGCAGCATTACAGATACTGGATAATATGGCGGTGTCCAACAGTACGCTTTTTAGATTATCAGAAAGTCAAGGATAGTGAGCGGGAGAAAGCTACGCAGCTGTTTGGTACGGTCAAAGAGCCATCGGCTCTGGCATCAAAGGTAGATGATGCGTTGTGAGCTTCAGGAGACCTTGCTGATTCATGTCACTTTAGATCATGGGAATCAAGTCTCGGACATTCGATGTCCCCTCCTCTGGTCTAGCAAATGGCGTTGTGTCAGGTACAGACAAGGTATCGCGGGTGAAACTGACGGACAAGGAGAAGAAACGGGTAGAGTTGTTGATCAGGAATGCAAAGAGTTTGCAAGAGATTACGCGGCTGGAGAAGGAATTGAACGAGGGCAGGATTCCTGGGGGAGGTGGTGACGAGATGGAAGAATAATGATGATTGAGTTTACATATGCATCTGCTCTTGCGACTATGGTAGATACTTATATCATCAATACTCAATGGCTCCACCTGCTGAGGCCACTTCTATTGTGTGCTCATCATGCTCCAAAAGCTCAGGACGCTGAAGTATCAGACTCCGTGGCGTGGAGCATCTTCAACCCATCAAGTCACCAGTCGGATGTCTGTCATGCATACATAGCTTCTGCGCTTTTTGTCATGGCGGTTTACAGATTTCGAAACTTATCTTCACCTACCCTCAGCTCTTTCAAAGAGCTGCCTCGTTCCCATGGCAATGAAGTCCCCAGATAGCTTACATTTATATGCATAGTGGTCGACGTCAATAACACTCTTGGAGTCGTAAGGCGTATTTTTGAGAGCTTGCTCGGAATGTAGTGTGATAATATCAACAGAGCGTTCACTCAGCCATCAAGCAAATCCACATCCAGGCCGATAGCTTGCATGAAGAGATTGACGTCGCCTTTTCGCTGGGCAGCCATCTCTGCTGGGAGTGTCTTGCATTGCTGTACAGTATCCATGACTCTGTCTTTGACAGCAAGTACTAGTCTCTGCTGCTGCTCAGGACTTGCACCGGTTCCTACGGTAGCCAGGAATTGCCAGACGTAGACATCACCGCCAGCGTTGACAGGGCCGGGGAAGATGATAGACAACAATGGTTCGACGGTATCGAATAATTGGTTGTAAGTATCGAGCCATTCGCTCCATTCCCGGTCATTGGTAGCTTCAGCTTTACGGATGATCTCGGCTTGGCTGAGCAACATCGTAAGGATCTCCAAGCCGGCACGGCTTCGTACAACCGCCGTAATATTGACTCGACCGACAATCAAACCGAGAAGGCCATTGATAACGTGCAAGGGTGCTTCAGTCACATAGGACAGTAAACTTGGCATGACTGTTTGCAGGAATAGGTCAACCTGCTCACGAGCCACGGAAGCTGACTGCGTTGCAACGACCTCAGGCTGAGCGGACCGTATGACATCTAGCGTGTCAAGCTGTACCATTATGATCGTCAAGATTGTAAGTCGTTGCTCAGAATCCATGTGCGTGAAGATTCGAGGGATGGCCCGCTTGCCTTTTGGATAAGATAGCAAGGCCATGAACGGGTGCAGTATGTTGGAACCCGGCATGATAGGATCCCTAACTCGTAGCTCTGACCAAAGTTTCTCGTTAAGATCCTGGAAAGTCCGCTGCCACGTAGTATATTGCTCGGATGTTGAAGGATCCCCGCCGTTTGATGGTGGGGGTGGAACACGACGGTCGTGATCTTCTATCCGCATCAAAGCCGCATAAACTTGTTCAATGTTCTTCAAAATCGCTTTTCGATCAGTGCTGTTCAGCGAGGCTTGCGGCAAATTTTCAGTTCGCTTGATATTGAGCAACGGTCTAGGCGTCTTTGAGTTACTGAAAGAAATCTTGCCGAGACTACCCTCGATCACCAGCTGCTTATTCTTAGGCTTCGCTTTAGCAGCCTCAACAGCTCTTTGGACTTGCTGTTGCATTCGGTGCACGTGGTTATCGCCTCGATTGTGCCTTCGATTCGTGCCTCCTTGGCGACCCCCAGTCTGGAAAAGATAAGTTTGAGCGAAGTTACTAAGAGGTTGATGCGGGTTTTGCCTTGGTCGGTTCTCAATCTGGTTAAAGACCTGATAGTAAAAGTCTTCGGCTAGGGTGGTATCGGGACCTGATTCATTCACATTTCCTGTTGCCGTCATGAGTTGTTGTAGCTGAATGCGAGTGATGAAATTCTTGTCTTGTGGAGTCATCAAGCCATTGCCTCTAGAAAGAAGGTATATTTTGTGATTACGTTTCGCCCTTCTTGCCTCTTCCGTGGCATACGCTTCACGTTGTTCGGCTGATAAGGAGGCAAGTTGGGACGGGTGGGTGATGACTGGTAATGGTACTTGACCACCATTCTGGGAAGCTGGCATGGTAGCAGACTGCCGGACAGGAGCTGGAGGCTCCACAGGTCTTTGATCGGGAGGCAAAGAGTTCCTGTTGGGGTTCTGCAGGATTTGACGGGGCTGTTGGGATACGTCCATGCTCGACGGAGGTGGAGCCCTGGGTGCTTGTTGTGCGCGCTGCAAGATCTGAGTTGCCTGTGTTTGTGGCTGTTGCGAGGGTCCTTGTGGATCGTACGCATTCAGATTGTGTTGTATGTGTTCCGGTCTGATATGTTGAGGAGGCAACTGTTCACGCGACTGCTGATGCGCATGGTGCGTAGGTTGCAAAATCTGTACTGGAGGACCCTGGGTCTGCTGGGACGGCGGCTCACCAGATCGACGCGCTTGTTGTATGGTAGAGGGTGCCTGGGACTGTGGTGGTAGCGCTCGAGGTTGCTGCTGTATTGATGAAATTGCACTGGGTCTTTTCGACTGTGCACTCATTGCTGCTTCCACCTCTTCAAGACTCATCATCTTCTTTTGAGGCTGTGCACTAGACCGGGCTGGTTGAGACGAGACGGCACCGGCGTTTCTGGAGGCTTCCTGGACTGGACCCGTTCCCCACAGACTTGGGTCGACTTGAAGGTCTGGAATGTACCCTGGCTTCTTGTACGCTTCGTAACCCGTCTTGTAAGACTTAGGCGCTGCTTCGGGCGGCTTACTTGTGACCAAAGGCTTCGAGCTGTATTTGGACTGTCTTTGAAAGCGCACAGCTTCCTCGTTGATCGCCTCGCTAACTTGATTGGTATTTTCGAAGAAATCGAAATCCTTCGCTGGAGCTTTGCTTCCAGCATCGGCAGCCCCAAATGTATCATCATTCAAATCATCGTCTGCTTCATCCAGTTGATCGCCAAGTCCGTCATATGTATCCTCGAAGTCAATGCTAAGATAGTATCGTAGTCAGTAAGGAAGAAAAGTATTGACTAGAGTACAGGCATACGCGTCGTCATCGTCCTCGACGCCACGGTTCTGTGAAATGCTGGCAAACGGATCAGGGTAGTTTGCAAAGCCTGGCGCTTTCGACGGGTGGCCACCGAAAAGCGACATGATCTTTGCTTGGGTTAGGAGGAGGGATTGAGACGCTGAAATTGATCTAAAGGTAAGTCGTCACTTCGGAGGCGCTTTGATCTTCACGTTCGGCTTTCTGAGAGAGATGTTATATGAAATTTGAAGTCAAATGATCATATCTAACACGTCAATGCCTATGCTCCTGTTTGTACATGAGATCAGATGGAGTGGAACGCATTCAATGTTGAAGAAGTGAATGCAAAAGCGGACTGATCGAGATATAGCATGGGCTCAGTGGGTTGATGATATTGATGGCCCTTAAGGCTTAGCGTTCTGCGGCCCGCGGATCTTGGGCTTGCGGATGGACGAGGCGGAATTCGTTGCAGGCAGGGATCTCCTGGCTCCAAATCTCTCGCTATTGTACAATTGTACACATTCCTTGAATTCGCTTCCCCGAACACTCCTTGCAACGAAACATTCTGATGATGATATCACAGCCTTGTGAGCATCGTTGAGAGGCGGTACACATCCTCGCCCGTCTCGTGTTCCAATTGGCTGCCGAGTTACGGAGAAGCCTTCTTTGTCCTCCGAACTGCTCTACGTCCACAACAGATCGTCCTCCCAATCACTCCGCAGAAGGCACAAGGCTGCGGCAAACGACGCAGGCCATCATTCGCCGCAGGTTGACGCCCAAAAAGACTCGCCCCAAGGCGAGAAAGCAGAGAAGATGGCGGCTGGCAACATCAGGATAATTCGTTACGTCCTTTTCACCGTCTTTGTATTTGGGCCTTCTTTTCTATGTCAGCTACCATGCCGCTGACTGTAACAGGCAATAACACTCATATATTTCATATCGTCTTCATCCATACCGAAACCCCCATTACCTAGGACTAGCGATTTAGCGAAATGGAAGGGGAGAAAAGAGGCGAACCAAGGGGCGACGATGAAGCCAGAGCTTACAACTCCAGGGCATTCGACGGAGGAAGTCACAGCAGCTCCGCCATCAGAGCTCCACCCGTCAACCGTCGCGTCCAACCCTCAAGTAGAATCCCTGATACCAAAAGAAGGCAAGATGAATGCCACGTTCGTCACTTTGGCACGAAATTCAGATCTATGGGATATAGTGGAATCGATACGGCAAATTGAAGACAGATTCAATAGGCGGTACCACTACGACTGGGTGTTCCTGAATGACAAGGAGTTCAATGATGAGTTCAAGAAAGTCACCAAGGCCCTAATCTCTGGGACTACCAAATATGGCATCATACCAAAAGAGCACTGGTCTTTCCCAGATTGGATTGATCAAGATAAGGCGAAAAAGGTGAGGGAAGACATGGCAGAGCGAAAGATCATATATGGAGACTCGATTAGCTACAGGCATATGTGCCGCTTTGAGTCAGGTTTCTTTTTCCGCCATGCCTTGCTGCAAGAGTATGAATGGTATTGGAGAGTAGAGCCAAGTATCAAAGTGTTCTGCGATGTCGGTTTCGATCCTTTCCGTTACATGGCTGAGCATAAAAAGATGTACGGCTTTGTGATCAGTCTGTACGAATATGTCGAGACAATCCCAACGATCTGGGACAGTACCAAGAAATTCATCAAAAATTTTCCGGAGCACATCGCTCCCAATAACTCGATGAAATGGTTGAGCGATGACGACGGAGAAAGTTACAACCACTGCCATTTCGTACGTATATGTTGGACGGGATAGGAGACGCGCTCTGACTTTGAGATACAGTGGTCGAATTTCGAAATCAGCAACCTCAATTGGCTTCGATCACAAGCGTACCAAGACTTCTTCGATACACTTGACAAAGATGGTGGCTTTTTCTATGAGCGATGGGGAGATGCGCCTGTCCACTCCATTGCCGCTGGCCTTATGCTCAACCGTGATCAAATTCAGTTCTTTGATGACATTGGTTATTGGCATGTCCCATTCACGCACTGCCCGACTAGCGAAAGCAAGCGCTTGGACTTGAAATGTCACTGTAACCCGTCAGAGAACTTTGACTGGAAGGGTTACTCATGTAAGTCGGCCAATGATCCTTCAAATGATCATGCTAAGTCTCTTTGCAGGTACTAAAAGGTTTTTCGATTTGAACGATATGGGCAAACCAGACGGCTGGCAGGATCAGACCGATTAATCTAGTGGTGATCACCATCGACCTTCACGTCTTGGAAACAGGTGTATGTGTACTCTACATAGCGCGGCGTTCGCACATCAGGGGCCAATTGGGTTTGCATTAGAGCCGAATATTCTGGCTGTGCAGTGTATGATGATATACAAGGCAAAGAGTGGGTCTTCTGGAAGAAGTATTTTGGAAACTTTCTGATATCATTGAAATTCACCAAAATCATCGTCAAAGCCCAAGTCTTTTGCCCCAGCTGTTGCAGGGCTTATCCCCCGGCTTCTCCTCTTTTGCGCTCTCGCTTCTTGTGCACTTGGCGGTGGTGCTAAGGCTTGTATTCCACCGTCGCTTGTGGATGGTGGTGGCTTTATTGAGAACAAGGCTTTCTCCTCGGCTTCTTTGGCCGCCTTGCTCTTGACACCGTCTACTTTCTGGTCAATGGATTTTCCTCTGCTTCCAATATCGATCTTGATCGTCTCTCCATCCTTCAAGCTCCAATCTTTCTTCTCAGATACAGCTTCCTCCTTTTTCCGGCCCTTGGATCCTGTCTGAGGGGCACCCTCATATCCCAATGTCTTCCTACATTCTTGCAAGCAAATGCCAAAATCGATGGCCTCGCTTCGTTCCTCGAATCCCACTCCTAGCATGGCTTTCTGCCCACCATCGCCGACAACTCGTACGGCAAAGAAACGCGAGCTATCAATCGCCGCTTCCACAACATGCTTGTCTGTATATGGCGCGCCAGCAAATAGATCGCCTGTACTTGGGTCCTCGAGCAGTACTTCTACAGATATCTTTTCAGGCGCATTGGGTGTTGGTGGTGGTGGGGGAATAGCGGTCTCCAGTAAGCGAATACGTGCGGTGAAAATTTGGCGGGAATTGTTATTCTCCGTCCAACTGGCGGCAACGTAACCTTTGTTGGATGTCAATGGTGGTATGTTGTAGACGTGAACTTTGGCACAGACGAAGAGCACTCGTTGAATCGCGTCTGCGGGGAGAGGGCTCGGCGTTGTCATGGTCGACAAATAGGCGACCTCGACATACAGCGGATTGAGGAAAAGAGACTCACGAATCTAGGTTACCGTCAGATATTTAAGATAAATAGAATCAATTTCGCTGGTCTGATTGGGTGAGCTACCTAACACCTCCGTCTGTTTGGAGCTGTTCCTGCAGATCGAGTATGACACCAGCGGATAGAAATCTTATCTTAGCGGCATTCAGGTCAACTGCAGGAGTCTCCGGATCTTTCCTCAAGATTCAAGAAGCATTTCACAATATGACCTCTGCTTCAGCGCGCTTCCCAACGCCGCCTCCGGATCAGGCGCCCAAGGCGTCCTCCATGGATTTTGAGTATATATAGGTCTTGACCTTCTAAACTTAGCTCACAAATCTCTAGTATTGTCTCTCATTACAACAAGCTGCTCCGCGCCGACAACGAGATTACAAAGCCAGTTGCAGCGATTGAATCGCTCATTGCCCTCCTCGACGCCTCACCACCTTCTACTGTGTCGGAAACACTTACCCTTATTGAAGCCCATTCAAAAACACTTGAATCATCCATACCAAATGCTACAGCACTATCGGCAGGCACGGACCTGTTCCAGCGCTACATCATATCTGCACTCCAATCTGGCGAACAAGAGGACTTTGGCGCTGTGAGATCCCATTTATTAGCAAACAGCAAGCTCTTTGCACAGCGGGCGAAAGAAGCACGAGGAAGCATCGCGCGCATTGCCAAGCGCTTCATTGACGATGGCACTACTGTCCTGACATGCGGATCAAGTCGTGTCGTTGGAGCTGTGCTAAATGCTGCTGCTGACGAGGGTATCGCATTCAGATTGATCTACCTTCAATCAGACACAGATAGAGTACCTGCATCTATAGCACAGCTCAGGACGAAGGACATTCCTGTTGCAATCAATTCATTTGCTACACTTGGCAGCTGTATTAGCAAGACGAACTTTGTGTTAGTCGGAGCGGAGAGCGTGGTTGAAAATGGAGGGGTTGTTTCATCAATGGGCACGAAGCAGGTCGGTCTTCTGGCCAGAAGTGCTGGCAAATCTTTCTATGTGGTTGCAGAGAGCCACAAATTCGTACGAATGTTTCCGTTGGCACCAGAAGACTTGGGAATTGAAGCCGATGTGCTGGACTTCCGAACATCAGAGAACGATAAAGATCAAAGCCAGTATTCAATCCCGCTTGATTTCACCACACCAGGCTTGATCACAGCCATAGTCACAGAAGCTGGGGTTCAAACACCCAGTGCAGTCAGCGAAGAGCTAATCAAGATGTGGTATTGATTGCAACAGCTGTGGAGCTAGGGAGCCATACTCGTGTCTGGGAAGGTGGCTGGTCTGACCAATGACGTGGGCGCAAGTCAGCGAATGCCGGAAAGCGCCATAACGGCTTTTATTCGTGTATGACGTTTTTGCAGCGGACGCCCGCAAGCCATCTAATACCGACGTGAAAACGACTCCCGTCGTCGCACTCCTCCTTTGCTACATTGAATACTTCATTCCAACAAGAATGTCTTTATTAGCTCCTCGGGCGTTTCGCTTCTCTGCACGTCCTCTCCAACATGCCCCACCAAGCTCAATTCGGCCTTTCTCGAAAACCCACCGGCTGTCAGCATTCAGCGAGTCAGATCACAGCATGCGTAGGTCTTGCACTATGACTTGCCCTTGTGGTCGTAATACTCACAAATCAATATGCAGACGATGGAGAGAAGGCAAAAATAATAGAAGAGCATAAAATCGACGCACTCGCAAAGCAGAAGGCAGGAGCCGCTCACTGGAAACGAGAATTGGCTAGCTCTTCGGAGAGCGCGGTATGTCTCAATTTACGAGCCTCGTATGATAAGAAGGTAAAAGAGGACAAGAAGCTGATCTGTGTCCTCCTACTTCCAGATAAAAGCAGATAGGGAAGAGATTACGAGCATAGAAGACGACATTGCGAAGCTGCAGAAAGAGACAGGAGAAGCGGCACAACGGGATCATGAGCATGGGAAGAAGTAAAGGCAGCACATGAATAAGTCTTAGGATCCAACCAACATTCAGTTGCACACAAGATATCCGGGTCCAGGAAATAGTACGGCACAAGCCACTTCATCTTCTGATCGAGCGGTATCGTCAATGGCGGGGTTCCATAAATGTACATTATTCCTTTCATGCAACCATAATGACCTTTGAAACTAATCATCCGACTCCGAACCTCAAATGCGTTTCCCAACACCACTTACTGTGCCCTGGCTCCCCAACCATGCAGAGACCCATCCGAGATATGCCCTCAATTCTTCAACACAATGATCAAAATGACCAATATTACAACTAGAATCGAAATGATCATGCACCCCCAATTCTCCTTCCCCCGTCTATACACCTTATCCAACTGCCTCCTCGCCCCATCCAGCCGTCCCTGATGCCGATCCACATGCCCCTCCGTATCATCGAGAATCTGAATCTGATCGTCCAACTCATCCCCAATCTGTATACTCAAATCCCTCTGCCGCCCAATACTCTGCCCCAACCGGTCCAGTTGATCGTCTTGCTCCCTCAGCACCTCCCTGTGATACTGATGAATCTGCTGGTTGTCCATCTGGCTCGCATCCATCCTCTCGTCCTCCTCCGGGTTGTCTCTGTAAGGGAAAAGAGCGGCGCGATTGGCGTCATCTTCGGGCGTAGGGTTGTCGCGAAATCGGACCGATTTGTTGGGGTTCGGGGAGTTGGAGCTGGGAGGGCGTTTGAAGGAGGAGGCGGTGGGGATGTGCGGGCGGGTGTCTTTGGCATGCGCGAAGTCGGTAGAGAGCGAGGGGTCGTTGGGTTGAGAGATTGAGGGTGTGGAGGTTGTGGTGAAGCCTTGGAACTGCGAGGTTAGATCGTCGAATTGGGTGCGGAGTCGTTTCGCTGTGTCTTGGGGGTCGGAGGAGCGGGATCTGTTGGTGAGGTTAGACGGAAAGTGATGAGGAGACTGTGTAGTATTCACCGATCGCCTGCATCTTGTGAATCTTGCTGTTCTCTTTCTATAGCTTCGATGCCCTCTCGCATCTGATCCAGGGATCTTGATATGTGTCCATCCTGCGAATTAGGCTCGAGATTGAGGGAGATGGCTCGTTGCCTCTCCAGTAACGATAATTTGATGTGATCCGCTAGCAGGTATAATTGTGAAGGGTTCGACATATTCGAGGACAGTTGACTCGAAGAAGCTGTCTACCAGCGGAATTGATTGACAAAGGCAGCGCTTGCGGCAGTCAGGCGCGCTCAGCCAAGCAGGAGACTACTGTGACCTCGGGGGTATACCTTATGAAGTTTCAACTCTTTTCATGGAGCGTATAAGGCAGCTATATATCCAGACATACAGCATTGCTACGAATCCGGAACATTCAAGATGGGTTTCTCTTGTTTGTTTGGCTGTCGACGCGCTCCTGACAGGCCTCATCGTGAAGGCTATCCCCTGTACATCTCCGCTTCCCTTACGTATTGATGAGAAGCTTGCTTATTCACAGTCAGATACCGAAATCGATTGGGTAGCATACATGCAACAAATTGCAATCTGTAGATCTGGTGAAAGAGACTATGCAAAAATCAAGGGGCAGACGGGGCCCCTCGTGTATCCGGCAGGTCATGTAACGATATACAACGCACTCTATCGCCTTACAGACGCAGGGACAGACATCGCCCGAGCTCAGTTCATCTTTGCAGTTGTTTATCTGGCTGCTCTCAGTGTCGTATTCGAGTGCTACCGGAAAGCCAATGCACGTCTATCAACTCCAGGCCCGCCTCTACCAAAAGCATTGAAACTGACAGCTTAAGCATAGGCTCCGCCATACTTGTTCCCTCTTCTCACACTATCGAAACGCTTACATTCTATCTTTGTCTTACGGCTCTTCAATGACTGCTTTGCGGTCCTCGGTCTCTTCTCGGCTATTCGTCTGTATCAGACAGGCATGTTCATGTTAGGAAGTCTGGCATTCTCCGCCGCTGTCAGTGTCAAGATGAGTATCCTCTTAGCAGCGCCTGGCGTTGGAATGGTTCTGCTACAAGCTCTACCAATTAATAGATCGATCAACATGGCAATGATCATGGTCCAGCTACAGGTGCTTCTAGCGGTTCCATTCATCTCAGTCAATGCACGATCATATCTCAGTCGAGCGTTTCAGCTCTCGAGGCAGTTTCTGTTCAAATGGACAGTGAACTGGAGATTTATAGAGGAGAACGTCTTCCTGTCCAAGGGATTCGCTATAAGTCTACTGTGTGTGAATGTGATGCTCTTATCACTGTTCGTCCTCACACGCTGGACTCGTCCTTCAGGCTTGAAGATCCAAACGCTGATTCGGAGCATCTTCAAACCTTTGCCACCCCAAGTACACCAACAGATCTCCCGAAATGTGGACTCAGACTTCACCATGACGGCGATACTAACTTCTCTCATCATTGGCCTTCTCTGTGCCCGAACGCTTCACTACCAATTCTTCGCCTACCTTGCATGGTCATCGCCTTATTTGCTTTGGAAGTCTGGGATGCCACCATTGATGGTAGGTGCTGTCTGGGCGGTACAAGAAATTGCCTGGAATGTCTACCCAGGCACAAATACAAGTTCAATGATGGTCGTAGGATGCCTAAGTCTTCAGGTCTTCGGAGTCTGGTGGGGAACAAGGAACGACTTTGCCAGGACACCGTCTCCTAATGGCTTAAGTGCAACATCTGATGATTATAAAGACTGAAAGTTGAGACCAGAAGTTTCATGTGCAAGTCTCATTCTTCCCCCTCCGATTCATCAGATGATGGCATTTTGCCGACTTTGGAAACATCTTCGTTAAGATCTTCAAGGTACGCATTCGATTTTTCGAAATTCTTTGGCCTGTGCAAGATAAGTTTCAAGTTTTACGGGAGGTCCGATCAGGCATACCAGTATGCCTTTTTCCTCCAAGTTTTTTCGTCCATGACGACGTTGACTATCTGACCTCCAAGTTTGTTATGTCGGTCTTCGAAGGCTGTTGGGTCAACCACAACGTAGCCACCGCGCTTGAGCCAGATCGTCGACCGAAAGCGCGCGGGCAGTTCCACAAGGAAATGGCCTTCCTGTCCAGGCATTCGGACAGACCAAAGATTATTTCCCTCGCCTTTCACAACTTTCGCGATGACATGGCCATTTTCAAGCGCCACAGGCGGTGTCAATGTCTCCTCCGCCGTGGCGAGCACATTTCGCCTTGGCTTACCCATATTTCTCGAAGTCTTGCACACTTGTGAACGCACCCCACACACTAAAATATCGAGGCGAACAGGTGCGTTTTGGCGTCAGCCCGTGGCGAAAAGCTAGAGCTTTTGACGGGGTTCACGGCAATTGTGGGCTCGTGGCTTCGTCTCAAGGTTTGTAGTGTTGCTGGTGCCGGTTGATCTTCGGCAGCGGACCCACACTTTTACCGGATATCGGTAAGGTGATTTCAATGGCAGCTTTGCAGCTCCTTATGATGGCGTGTGAGAGAACAAGCATGCACACCAATCGTTGGGCTCTATGCTACCTTCTATGCAATGTGTCTAACCCTGCATCGAGATCAGCTTACCAACCTACTGCTTCCCCGGAGTCTAGGTGCTCTAGTCTGTTGGGTTGTTCCCCAGGCCTTGGCCGAGCTAGTTTGGCTTTTCTGATCTGTCAAATTTTGATAAGAGCCGCAAACGTATTGAAAACTCTCATTTATCCCGCTCTTTTTTTTGGTCTGCCGTGCCCTTACTGTCTTTCTTACCTTCGTTTGTCATAAGATTTTTGACATGTCTTCCAATTTAGGAGCACTGATCGATTTTGAGCACAGCAAACCAATTACTAACCCTCCAGCTACATTACGCAAAGATACATTCGCCCTACCCGATCTTCCAACGGCCTTTGAATTAGAAGAACATAAGCGGAGTCAGCATGCAAACGGACCATCCATACCGGCCACACCTTCAGGCACACATACGCCAACCACACCGAGTGAGCTTGAGGAAAGCAGATCTCCCTCTCCAGACTCTGGAGAAGGTGTTGAGGCTTTACAAACACTGTCGTCGCCGTCTATAAATAAATATCGCGTATTGGCAGCCTGTTTGATGAATTTCGGCAATGGGCTCAATGACTCAGCTCCAGGGGCTCTTATCCCGTACATGGAAAAGGATTATCACATTGGCTACGCTGTTGTGTCGTTGATATTTGTCACTAACGCCATCGGCTTCCTGTCTGCTGCTCCGTTGACCCATGCCTTACAAAGCCGTATTGGACGCGGTAGAACCTATGCTCTGGCTCAGAGCATTGTCAGTGCTGCATACATCATGATAGTGTGCCATCCACCCTTTCCGGTCGTTGTTGTGTCTTTCTTCTTTCTCGGCCTGGGAATAGCCATCAATTTGGCGCTAAGTAATGTGTTTTGTGCCAATCTCGCTCAGGGAACTACGATCCTTGGATTCATGCATGGTTCTTACGGAATCGGTGGCACCTTAGGTCCTTTGATGGCGACGGGATTAGTTACCAACGGGAGAGTGTGGTCGACATTCTATTTCATCACGTTGGCTGTCGCTCTCACCAATCTCGCCATGTCATTTTTCTCGTTCCGCAACTATGAGAATGACTCGCCGGCAAGCCATCCTCTTCAGCCCACTCAAAGTAATCCGACGGGCACAACGTCCAAATCTGCTCTATTCAAGCAAGCTTTGAAGAACAAAACAACTATTCTGGGTGCGCTGTTCATCTTTGCCTACCAAGGGGCCGAAGTCAGCATCTCAGGGTGGGTGATATCCTTCCTCATCGCTTACCGGCATTCCTCGCCGTCACGAGTCGGTTATGTGACGTCTGGATTCTGGGGTGGGATCACGGTTGGCAGATTCGTGCTATCGCACCTAGCGCACAAGATAGGAGAGAAGAAATCCACATTCTTTCTCATTTCCGGTGCTGCCGCGTTCCAGCTACTGGTGTGGCTAATTCCAAATGTTGTCGGAGAAGCTGTTGCGGTGTCGATCATCGGTTTGCTGTTGGGACCTGTATATCCATGCGCGACAGCTGTGTTCAGCAGACTTATACCCAGCAGGCTTCAGATGAGCAGCCTTGCGTTTGTATCGGCTTTGGGAAGCAGTGGTGGAGCTGTTGCGCCTTTCTTCACGGGTTTGTTAGCTCAGTCCCAAGGAACGTGGGTGTTGCATCCAATATGCATTGGTTTGTTTGCAGGTATGACCGCATGCTGGATGGCTCTGCCTAAGCAAGGCAAAAGAAGGGAGTGATTGAGGGGTCCATTAGTCCACCCAAAAAAGGTGTTGATAGCTCGCGGTTTGCTTTTTGCTTGTAGATATGGTTTAGAAACACGAAAAGTCCATGTACATCCCTAAGCTAGGGCCAGCTGCCCATCACCATACCAATTCTCAATTGTTTTCTCCCCATAATCCGATCTTGCCAAGCCTTTTTCGAGAGTGATAAGATTAGGGTAGGGCTACGTCCACATTCTGCGACGCTTCGGCCCTTTGGTACCTCACCTATTCTGTTTTTCAGTATCGTAGTAAGAATGCCGAAACGTGAACACACCGAAGATGGTGAGGAGTCTGAGACTTTCGAGACGGAAGAATCACACAGTAGCTCCGAAGAAAGTAGTAGTGACGACGTGAGCTTAGTGGTCGACTAATTCATATTGGTCGGAGCTAAACTACAGTAGGAAGACACTGACATGCTGAATGTTGAATTCGAATGGTTTGATCCACAGCCGCAGCATGACTTTCAGGGAATCAAGACGCTCTTGCGGCAGCTTTTCGATGTAGACGCACAATTGTTTGATCTCAGTGCTCTCACAGATCTTATCTTAGCCCAACCTCTGCTTGGTTCAACAGTAAAGGTCGAGGGCAACGAGTCAGACCCTTATGCGATTCTCACTGTGTTGAACCTGAATGGGCATGCAGTACGCAACATGGCTCTTTTACAGGAATGCTGCTCATATTCCAGTAGGAAAAGTCTTTCGTCTCCGCATTACTTGAGTACATCAAAGACCGCTGCGACTTGGATGACAGAGCATCGATCATTCAGGAGCTGCTCCGGGATGAGAAATCCTGTGTAGGCTTGATTCTAACCGAAAGAATGATCAACGTACCCGCTCAAGTTGTGCCACCCATGTACAACATGCTGCTTGAAGAGATTTCTTGGGCCCTAGAGGAAAAAGAACCTTATAAATTTACTCACTATCTAATTCTATCCAAGACATACCGCGAGATCGCTTCTCGTCTTGACGAGGAAGATGATAGCAAGCCCAAGACTAAGAAGCAAAAGAAAATGAAGGGAGCAGATTCTCCCGAGATTTTCTATTTTCACCCTGAGGATGAGGCTTTGCAACGGCATGCAGCTACATATAGTGGCTATGATTATAAGAACGAGGCTGGCCAGTCCGATTCCAAGCGCGCTTTCCAGGAACTTGGAATCAAGCCCCAGGGTCATATGATCCTAATCGAGGCTGAAAAGTTCGAAGCTGCCGTCAGAGCTATGCAAGAGTTTGTTGGCTAGTAGGGATGGCACCGTATAAGCATCTGTTCGCCCACCTGTTCGTCAATCATTTGCACCAAAGCTGTCTTCATTCCCATTCTGTGGCCTTCAAACGCTGCATCAGATACTCAACCTCGACTACCTTCGTGAGAGGGATCACAGTGTCCTAGCAGAGGTTAGCAAGTGCCTGTGTAGGCAAACTTCCGACAAACAAACCTCGTACATGGACACCACAGCATCAACGTTAATCTTGCCGTGATCGCTGGCGTCAATACTTGGATCTTTGCCATACGTCCCTGCTTTCAGCCGAAGACGCTCCAGGACCTTCTTCTCAACTTTGGCATTCGTGATGGCCTCATCAATACCCCTACGATCCTCAGCACGAATGAGTTGCACGAATCTTTCAGTCTCAACGCGAAACTTGGCCTCAGCGACAAATTTCCCAAAGTGGATGCGCCTTGACAAGGCCTGCAGTAATGGCACATCAATGGTTGCAGTAGACCCATAGTTCTCCTGCTTCTCACCCCGATCCTCTCGGCCGAAGTCTGGACAAGCACGAGGTAAGATCTCATTGATGTACTTGCGCTTGAGCTCGGCATTGACGTTGACATCATTAGGATGGAGAATTTTTGGATAGTTCAATGGTTGAAGAAGAGGCTTCTTCAGAGCATCTGGGAAGAAAGCATATTCGTCGGGCGATTCATAACGGCGGACAAGCGATTGCAATATCTCCTGCTGCTTAAGCATCCAATCGAACAGACTGAGATTACTGTCCGGGATCTTCACTCCACCAGGCGTGTAGATGGTCTGATTGAGTGGAAATTGTACGCGTTCTATCAAGTAGAAAGTGATAGTATCTTCGAGCCGGCTACGTAAAGATTTAGCACCAAACAGTTGTTTCCGTTCAGGGGGAAACCTACACCAATTGGAAGCGAATGTTTGATAAATCTAGAGCCTTGGAGACATCCGATAAATCAATAGCCGAATCCATTGTTTCTCAAAAGTCTCTACAGCAATTACAATATCATATTGGAGGAAACGGTGGAGGCTTTGGATGTCAATGGGGAACTTGAGTCACAGAAGCAATAGCGCGGCCATCTATGTACAATAGGAAAGCACAACGCACACGAAAAGAACACGTTGCTTAGAGAATCATCGGCATTAGCGAACACCTTTCAAAATGTAAGATTCTATCCACATTCAAGTAGTTGCGTGTGGCTGCATAACTCGGGAGTTTTTATGATTCTCGTCCGGCGCCCTTGGTGGGAGGAACGGAAAGTGCATAGTGGCTTGGCAAAATTGGAAATACTGTTCGATTTCTAACTCTTCCAACATTGATAATATAAAAAAGCATATTATATGAAAGATAATTTGAATGAATAGAAGAATAGGTTTTCCCGCGAAAGCTAAATCAAAATCGCATCAATAAGTAGGGTATAAGGGTCTGAAAATTTTCTTTACTATGCACTTTTCAAAGCTACCGAGGGGCGCCCCACCGGCAATCGGGATGATCTGCACAGGGATTATTGACTCTGCACGTGACCTCAAGATGCCCTCAGAACATTCACAGTGAAGTCGGAGTAGCAGCAGCATTGACACACATCGGCAGATCGTACATGATGTTCCAATCAATGAAGCGCATGTAACTTAATGTACCTGGACATTACTGTCTTCATTCTCAATGGCCAATCCCGATGGCCCATCCCACCAAGTTAGAACAGCCTCGGAGGAGACCTCGATCCTTGGGAACGCGTTGAGTGTGAGTCCTCCGCGTTGTTGTATCCAGCTATGCTCATGCACTGTAGACAAGACACATAGAAGCTTTCGGACGAAAAGTTACCACAACAGCGACCCATCTCATCTCAGACCCAAGCAACAGCGATCACTACCAACATGCGATGTCCCACTTGCAGAGAGAGCTACGGCGGCCAGCCTTCCAGAGGAGCATATTTGCACAAGCCAGAGCGACGCCGACGGAGCTCATGCGATCTAAGCTCTCGGTGAATGAGATCCAGCAGCGGGCTTTGTCCTACCTACCCGACGAAATCCTGAAGAATGTTCCTGAAGACGACAACGATTACTCTCTATTCGAAGGCTTCCGGGCTACGGTACCAGAGATGGAGGAGAGTGAACACAGGAAGAAGCACCGACGGCATGTAAAGGGGCTGCTACTTCTCGAGCAGGCCGAAGACGATGTAACTCCTATCGGTAGCACGAAAAGGGAACGACATAAAGTGAACCGCAATTTGGAGATGATGGGTGTACGGAAGAACATGTGCTCGGCAGAAATACGCGAAATCGATGGGAAGATTTCGAATCTTAATAGCATGCGGAAGATCGTTCTGGACAGGCTCGAGAATCTGGAGCAGGAGGAAGTGCAAATGGCGCAAGACCTACAAAACATTGATGAGAAGCTAGAGGACTTGCTTGAAGAAGCAGATGAGGTTGCTACCTTAGCACCTTCTATAACGCCGCCAACAGAAGCAGAAGCGGAGGCTGAAATCACTGAGGAAGAAACGTCGTTCATGTCTCAATCTATTTACGAAAAGCTACCTTCACCAAAATCAAAACGTCAAAAGCCCGCCAGGCGAAAATCAACGGCAATCCGGCATGAACACTTCGACCCAGGCACATCTATAAGAGAAATTCAAGCCCACAATGATATGATCACTGCTCTTGACTTCGATGCCCCATTCGGTACTATGGTATCCTCAGCATTCGACGACACAGTCCGAGTATGGGACTTGAATCTGGGCCGCTGTATCGGTCTCCTGGAAGGTCATCAAGCGTCAGTCCGCTGTCTCCAGGTGGAAGATAGTATAGTAGCAACGGGCTCGCTAGACGCCTCTATTCGACTATGGGATCTCAACCAAGCAGAGTACGCACCCCGTGAGAGTCGTCGGCCCAATCTCTCATCCACGGGGGAAGACAGTGATGAAGATGATGAACCTCAGCCACCTACTAACTCCAGCAGTACAGCAGACTGCCATATCCACACGCTGAACGCTCACGTTGCCGAGGTCACTGCTCTCCACTTCAAAGGCGACACGCTTGTCTCGGGTTCTGCAGACAAGACGCTGCGACAGTGGGATTTGGCCACAGGTCGATGCGTACAGACGCTCGATGTGCTATGGGCTGCTGCTCAAGCCTCTGCTTCCATTGGGAACACAACCTCGTCTTCCTCAGATATGAACAATAGAGGCTCGTCGTGGCAGAGTGCTGGCTCACGCGCCCCAGATCCTTCGGCAGACTTTGTTGGCGCTTTGCAATGCTTTGATGCGGCGCTGGCATGTGGAACCGCGGACGGGATGGTGCGGCTCTGGGATCTTAGAAGTGGCCATGTGCATCGGAGCCTAGTTGGTCACACAGGTGCCATTTCTTGCTTACAATTCGATGAGCGTGTTCTAGTCACTGGAAGTGCGGACAGGAGTATCCGGGTAAGTTCTGTACGCGTCTCTTCTGATGACGCTGCCTCATCTTCCTATCACAAAAATTGGTGTCCAGCTCCTTCTTAAGGTGTTTTGCTGACAAAACGCTAGATATGGGATCTGCGCACCGGCTCCATTCGCGATGCATACGCATACGACAACCCCATTACAAGCATGATGTTCGATGCTCGCCGAATTATTGCCGCTGCAGGTGAGTCTGTGGCCAAAGTGTATGATAAGGGTGATGGTAGGCATTGGGACTGTGGAGCAGGGACCACTGAGCACGAGGTGAATCCAAATATAGTCGAACGAGTCAGAGTCAGGGATGGGTACCTCGTTGAGGGGAGAAAAGACGGTATAGTTGGAATTTGGAGCTGTTAGATACCCTGCTCGAAATGCAAACCTATGGTTTTTTAGCCACTCTGATTCTGCTGTGTTCTTTCGTCCCGCAGACGTTTCCGAATCCGGTAATATACTTGAGAAGTCAGGAGATCCAGCTGACAGCAGTCTAAAACGATGTTCGCCAGTCTTGTAGGAAGCAGGCAATGTTCAGGACGATCCTAGCAGTTGTGACGCCCCGATATATGTATTCGAGGGGAGTGATCTCAACTTATAAGCAATTCAGCCGTCATCTCTCTCCAAAAATCCAGGATCGTTCTCGATTCTACGCTCAAACTTGGTCCACCAGTCCTGAAAACTCTTCAATGGGACAACCTCTACGCCGCCTGGACCAGCAGACCCCGCGAAGCTTGCCAGAAAGTTGAAAGCGTTCTTGATGATACGTTGGGCAAGCACTTTAGTCGACATGGGCAAAGCTGCGCTATTCGGGATCGGCCCTGTTGTTGCCTGGGGAGCTTTGAGGCTCTGTAACTGCTGGCTAAGAGTTGCGGCTGGTTCAATCGAGATACCGACGGTGCAAGGGGCATCTACTGGCTGCTCTCCTATCGTAGCTGCCGAGCCGTCCAGATCGGTCATTGTGTCTTCCCGAGCACTGTTGCCAATACTAGTCTCACTGCCTTTCACACGGAAAATAGCACTTTGTTTGTCTGTACCAATGGCACCAAGTAGACGAAACTCAGCCCCGGGTAATTGGACATATACTCCGGCTAGGGTACCTTCTGGCATTGTAAAGCCAGGCAGTAGAAACACGACAATGTGTGAGAAACGCGGTGCAGAAGGGAATGTAAATGCAAATTGTGTGGGAGAAACGACTTGTGGTTCAACTAAGACAGGCCGAGAGGGCAGTACAATACCAAAAGGTGCGGAGGACGCCATGAGGGCTCAAAAAATCGCTACTTCATACAGTGTAAAGAGATGTGACAATTGAAAACCTATTGACTTAAAACATTTGTTAAAAACGCTTTGCTTCGTCAAGGCTTACGTCATTTGCAGATTGCTAGCGTATCTCATTCATGACAATCGAGGATTATGTTTCCTACACACAATGGGACACAAGACTCATGTACGACATTAGGGAATCGTCATGTGTCAATGGCTGACGAATATGTATTTCGCCATTTAGATGACCTTTTTCAGTTATCGTGCCGGAGCATCCATCTTGGAAACTTCCGCAGCAATGGCACTAAAAGTAGGAATGAAAAGTTTTCGTGATCTAGTCGTAGAATGTGATAAGTGAGTACGCATTCATTGAATTTTTCTTACTCCTATCTGAAGAATTTCAGTTTCCCGTATTATGAGAGCAATACCGAAGAGTTTATCAAATTGATCTCATCCTACTACAATTTTTACCTATCCAACGGTGAGGATCGTAGTGGACCACATGGGTGTCTTCCAGAATGGGTTGTGGAGAAGATGCCATGGGGGGAAACCTGGACTGTAGATCATATAAACAGATCAGTCACGCCCCAAGCAGACCAGAACCATGTCATTCGAATGACCCTAGAACAAGCCAGGGCTCTGAGATCGTTCTCACTTTTAGATGGTTGGCGGTCTGAGCTCTATCCAATCCACGGCGTGCGAACTGATAGCGGGCATATCGTCAGTATGGAACGATCCGCAAGTCCACTCTTCGGTATCAACACTTATGGCGTTCACCTGACAATTTACACAAACACGCACGAAGGCATGAAAATATGGGTGCCACGACGAGCGTGTTCCAAGCAGACTTACCCCGGTATGCTTGACAACACAGTGGCTGGTGGACTATCGACTGCAGAGAAGCCGTTGGAGTGTCTGATCAGAGAAGCAATGGAAGAAGCATCTCTTTCGGAGCAACTTGTCAGATCAAACGTAAAGCCAGTCGGGACTGTGTCATACGTGCATATCCGAGACAGTCAAGCCGGAGGAGAGACTGGCCTTCTTCAACCAGAATGTCAGTACGTTTATGACATGGAAGTCGGTCCAGGAATCAAGCCAAAGCCAAACGACAAAGAGGTTGAGGACTTCTACCTATGGACGGTAAATGAAGTCAAGGAGCATTTGGCGATGGGCGAGTTCAAGCCGAATTGTGCAGCGGTATTGATAGACTTTTTTGTTCGTCACGGCATACTGACAGCAGAGAATGAGCCGCAGTATGCTGAGATCGTATCCAGGCTTCATAGAAGGCTTCCATTTCCCACGTCCTAACTATGAGCGACGTTATATAAACATAAGTTTCTGCATGCTCCAGACGCCTTCGCTCAAGATCAGGTACCTTTAACGGTTTTCAATTGGTTGCTGACACCTTCGCTCCTATTTCTTTAAGCAGAGATAGACGTGTTCTTGCCGTAATGTACTGAGATTCTTGAAGGGGCCCTCGATATACAAGAGTAGTCCTCCGAAGCTGACAAACACTTGCCTCAAGGACGAATTCTGTCAGTGACGTGATGGAAAAGGTTGCAGGATCAGCTTAATTCACATACAGTCTATCTCCTGTACCCTCATCGAACCGATAGACCTTCCCATGGCAAACATAGTCGTACTCATCAGCAAGGGTTGCGTCTCCCCTGCCAACTTCTCTCCAACCTTTTCCATCATCTTTGATTCCGTCTATTGATAGCGTCGACGCAAGAAGCACTTGTAGACGTTCTCCTTTCGCACACGGGAACAGTTCGTTGTTTACATCCAGCTTTATCTCCGTCTCTTTATTGTCTGTGAAGCAAAAGAGACGAGTGACTCGGTCATATTTGAAATTGTCAATCTCCTCGATGAAGAACGTGTCAGAGTAGAGGTTGGCGTCTGACATCTTGCTGTGTGCTAAATACAACGGTTAGACGTTTGGAAAATCGAAAGAAGTCTTGCATTGAGGAAAGCTTAGATGGGCGGAGTTAATTTTCCATTAACGCCGCTCCTTCCGAACCCACCTCGATCATCAACAACATTGACAGTCAAAATCCAGTCTCAGAAGACATCAAAAGATTCGGGGTGCTCCTAAGTCCTCTGTGCAAGCGCCAATTACTACCAAATCGGCTGAGCATAGTTCACTATCTGGTCCTCTTCCTCTCTGTAAGAATGTCACTGTGAAAGGCGCAGTAACAATGTCCTCGCTATGAGTGCTTGAAAATCGTTCATTTGAAGCTCCATTGCAAAAAGCTACACGGGACTGTCAATTTCCTGACCAGCATTTGGTGTTTTCTCCATGGCTCTATTGTGAATTTGCGAGAGACTTCCTCCCTCACGCGGGTAATGGCATTTCGCCGACGAAACGTTGGGCTGTCAAGCCCCTCCGCACCTACAAATAAAGCTGCTAGATCTGGAACCACTAAGCTTAAGCTTTCAGGTGTTCGCCCATCACCTTTGGATGGTCGGTCAACAACATCGACAGGCACTCAAACCCTTGATGACCTCCTGGCTGGCCATGCAGGCTTGCCCCTAGGAAACAGCTTATTGTTGGAGGAGACAGGAACTACAGACTTTGCAGGAGCGTTGCTTCGATACTATGCCGCAGAAGGATTAGTACAAGGTCACCAGCTCCACGTCATTGGTGTGCCAGAACAGTGGGCAAGAGACTTGCCAGGCCTGGTGGAGAATGTGGGCTCTCACCAAGCCTCGGAAGAACACACAAGTGACCCAAAGAGCGAGAAAATGAAGATAGCATGGCGATATGAGCGGCTAGGTGAATTTGGAGCTAGCTCAAGAGGTGGGACTGCACCCAATGCACATAATGTACAGTTCTTACAATCAATGTGTGCAAAACGTGAGACCATGCTGACTGTGCTCAGCGTCTCCAACACCCAGTCGCACCCCCGTGACGCAGGGTTCTGATCAGAACCCAGCTGATGTTCCAGCATCGTTCTGCCATACGTTTGATCTGACCAAGCGGCTCGCTCTTACGCCCTCTCCATCGATCAACTTCATTGCTTTGGCTCCAGCAATTGATCCCACGACGACCGCATTTGGATCAATATTGCATCAGCTTACTAAAGCTCTGACCTCTTCGCCGCCAGGTACTGTCCACCGCATCATCATCCCTTCTATTCTCTCACCAGCCATTTATCCCTCTCACGCTTGCCACCCAACATATCTTTTACCGTTTCTCCACAGTCTCCGTTCGCTCCTGCGGCAGCCATCAAGCCATGTCACTGCCATGCTTACCCTACCATTATCTCTTCATCCTCGCAGCACTGGCTTGATTCGATGGGTGGAGCATCTTGTGGATGGCGTGCTAGAGTTAGCTCCCTTCCCATACAATATTGACATGGATCTGCCACCTTTGACAGCATCATTGTCTTCCAACTCGAAGTCTGCAAAGGCGGAGGAGAAACCGCAAGGGATGGTGAGGATTCACAAGTTGCCGATTGTGACGGAGAAAGGCGGTGGGAGTGGTGGAGCTGGGCAAGACCTCGCTTTCTCTCTTGGCAGGAAGAGATTCGTGGTCATGCCGTACCATCTACCACCTGTTGAGGGTGATACTGAAGGCCAGCAAGGGCAAGCTGAAGGGGAGAGTGGCCTGACATCCAAGGCCATCGAATTCTGAGATGGTTCTGCTCCGCTTGCTGTAAGCTACTCTGCATGCTAAGCAAATATGCGTAAGAGGGAACAATGAGCCGCTGGCTTGAATGCCACAGATTTTTGCTACTTTTCCAAAAGCGTACCGCCCGTCGCTATATGCTCATGACAAGTTCCTCGCCCTATATACACGCTTGACGGCTATGTATGTGACGTAGTCCACCTTATGACTTACTCTATTTCCCAATAAACCTCAGCTCAAGGAATCTCAAAGGCGGGAAAACCACGACAGTAAATGCAATGCCCAACCAAAGCCCAATATCCGCACCCCATCCATCTCCCGGAAGATGAGCGATAGGTCCAACATACCATGCCTGATACATGCCAATAATAGCTCCCGCCCAACCAATCAAGAACGACAGCAACGCCGCAGCTCCGACTGGTAGATACTTGCGATCCTCCCACTTCGTCCAATCAAAGCCCCTAGTGCGTCTAAAGATGACGTGCTCCTCGAGCACAATGGAGACGAAGATGACGATCCAGTACCCCATGAGCGCCAGGAAGTTCTGGAAGATTTCGAAAAGATGGTCGCGACCGGCGATGGCGCATACGAAGTAGACGAGCACAACCACACAGACCCACAGCCATCGTGGCACTAATTTGCCGAATCGGCCTAGCACCTGACAGTTCAGTGCCGCGGCGTAAGTGCC
Organism: Bacidia rubella; assembly: GCA_032158265.1. Classification (NCBI taxonomy): domain Eukaryota; kingdom Fungi; phylum Ascomycota; class Lecanoromycetes; order Lecanorales; family Ramalinaceae; genus Bacidia; species Bacidia rubella. Next base: position 923,784 of record JAVTIF010000006.1, on the reverse strand, counting down.
TGGAACGTTGTTGCTGATGACACCGAGGGCAACGACGACGCCGCAGAACTTGCCAAAGCCGTGAAGAGAAGAGAAACTCTCGAGAATGAGCGCGCCAGAGGAGATACCGTAGGCATCATTCCAGCTCGTGTTGGTGAACGTGCCGGTGCCGAGGCCAATGCCGATGATGTTAACGAAAGTGAAGGAGACCCAGAGGCCGATTAGGGTCATGGAGAAGGCAAGCTTCTTGGATGTGGATTCGGGGTAGTAGACGTAAAAGTCGGAGCCAGCGCCGGCCCAGGAGAGGGGGACAGACATCTGGAGGGAGAAGAAAGAGAGGCGATTTGCGGTAATTGAGGCTGGTGGTGCATCTTCAGGGACGACGGAGACGCTGCCAGTGTTGAAATGCTTGCCGGCCACACCGCAGAGGATGAGAAGGACGATGGTTTGCGGGATCCAGGCGTATCGCTCGTAGGTGTGGAAGATCTTCATGCCGAAGACGGCAACTATCCAGCTTACGAGTGCTGTGATGACGATTCCGACGACGATGCTCATGCTGCCGCCGCTGACAGCAGAGAGGATCTGGCCGGAGATGATGGTGGAGATGACGGCGTATCCGACCATAAGAATCATGTTCAGGATGGTCGTCAGTTTCGCTGGCCAGTATCCCATGAAGTATCTGGCGACAATCTACGACATTGCATCAGTCTCTTGTCGATTTAGTCCATAGCATGACCAATAGAAAGACTCACCATAGTGCGGTTACCGCTTTGTGCTCCCCAGGTGCTCATGTATGCTGTAATCAGGGATCCAAGAAGACATCCCCAGACTGCCATCATGACGCTGTCGACAAAGCCCAGGCTAAAGAGCAAAGGACCCAGCAGTCCAACAGCAAGGTTGTTGGCGCTGATGTTTGCACTATACCACATAACAGCCATCTGGACGTATCCCAGTGCATTGATGCCATGTCTTTCCTCTGGAAGGACGCGAGAGATACCACGAGCTTCGAGGCCAGCGAGACCTTCAATCTTGTTGTTCAGAGCTCGCAACTTGCTGGGAACCGGAACATGAGGGACAACCGGCACGGAGCTCTCGGTCGCTACAATTACTCCTTCCTTGTCGGAGGTACTGCTAGCAGTGCTCTCTTCGACCTGAATGGCATTCTTCTCTAGATCGAGGACCATGATGGCTGTAGGAGCTGCTCCACTGGGTCAATTTTGAAAGCAACTCGAGAGGGAAAGGCAACCACGAAAGAGATGAGATGAGGCTCGTGATTTAAAGGACGGAAGCATGCATAAGATAGCAAAGCGAGCTCTGACACTTGGTTCCAGCCGCACGGTCCAGGTAGTTCTCGGTCTGATTTTGACGTCTTTCAGACAATGCGCCTTCTCAAACGAGGCTGGGACACAGACAGAGGTGCTGCGATCAACCGCATGAAAATGCTTTAGCCACGGCGACCAGGCCGTCTGGATCCTGCACGAGGAGCTTTAGCACAAAAGATTGATGATCGCTTAGGTGGGAAGGGAAGGTGTTGGCTAATGTTGTTGCATTGGGTTCGGTGGCTGCCATGCATGGCCGTTTCAAAAGCTCTCGCACTGATTGCAGGCCATCTCGCGTCAGCACCTCTTGCGCCATCTCCACATTGTCCCCAGTGCCCCACGCAAACGATGCACGGCAGATACATTCGCAAGAAGCGGTGAGTGGGAAGGATTTGCGCTATTGACATGCAGAACGCAAAAGTTTTGGGTTTTGGATGTCAAGCGCGCTAAACAAGCGACGACTCCCGGGTCCTTGATCCCTTGATCCCGAAGGATTTTGGCCGATAGCGTTGATAGCTTGGAGGATGGTGGAGGTCTGTTTGATTGGCCTCGAAATCAAGGCTGGAGTCGACTTAAGTTGCTGTTGGAAATCCTCGGACGAGACATCCCCCCCGGCAGCGCCGACCCGTAGACAGCGGCCTAGAGGGAAGGTCTGATATCCAAGCAACATGTCCGGGGAGATTGTTTGACACGCAGAGATGCTGTCGTAATGGTGCAATTCAATATTTGCTATACGTGCAACTAATCATACCTCAGGGGCGTTTGCAACGGTCTTGCTATCGTGGTACCTGATCGTCGTTGCTGCGCGGCTCGACGGTCGGTTGAGTTGTTGTTAGGTGGCCGATGAGACGTGAGTTTATTCGCTTTACATGACAACGGGGGGAGCGAAGGAACACGAAGGCTAAGCTTCTTTGCGGTTAAGTGGATTAAGCGTGGAAGTAAGCCGGCTGGCTACGAGTCATGATAGACTACTAGAATAAGACAAACGAATGACACCACATAACTCATCTGTACGACAACTCCAGCTTCACACAGGCTCGTACGAAACAGTTGTACCTCCGTACTTCCTCCCTTTCGCAAGATCAACCCCCACGGCGAAAAGCCACTTCTCACAAATGCCGACAGGATTTACCAAATAACAGAAACAATGACACCCAACAATCGACAGTCTCGATAATGGTCCTCGGCAGTCACTGTAACCCTGCGGTCCTGCAGCTATGCACGGAAGACGACAGGGTTAGAGAGATCAAGGACTGGCAACGCTCTTTGCAGCCTGCAAGCCTCGAGGCCGACAGTCTGACTACATCCAACTGTCGATTACCCGATCTTGAGGTATAGAAAATGAAGGGCGCCTTCTCCGAAGCTTCGGCTCTTTCAAGCGGTCCGTCGATGACTTGACGTGGAGACTCTTTGGTTCGCTCAGTCATTCAATATCGGCTTTTTGCCTCAACAACAACTGCCTCCTTCCCATTTGGTTGATCTTGAAAACTTTGACCTTTGACCCGCGTATCGATACTATCGTTGCCCCCGTGCCAAGCGTGAGTAGTCCAGCCACAGATGCATAGATCTGGAAGTCAGGGCCAAGGATCTTGTTAGCACGATCAATCTAGGCCATCTCATTTGAGCACTTTACTAGCGTGACCCTTCAACTTGCATGCAGACCAACCGCAACGACCCCCAAAACCTCGGAAACTTCTTGAACGTCGTAATTCGCCTACCAGCCTGGTGCCTCGCAGCTCCACCGTCGCCGTGTCCGTCGGACTTTTAAGCTCTGCGGTACCACCCTAGCCTACAATGGCCGCCCCGTTGCGGACTATGGCGTTCGCACCTGCACGGATTCGAAGATTATCACACCCTCCTGTAGCAATTCGCTCCTGTAACAAGGGGAGACAAAGGGGACTGACAAGACATCCCCATGCGTCTCCTGTCCATTCCTTTCAAATAGCGAGATCTAGAATGCCTTTATCGCTGTCTTTATAGCTTCGAAGCACTCCTTCATTGCGTTCTTTTACTTGACTTCTTGCTTTGTGGTTTTTGGGAGGCTTTTTGTGTTGTATTTACTATAATTTGACCTCAAAATGGGTGCTATCAACCCTGATGCCAAGGCATTGCTCATTGAATCATGGACGTTATATGCTGCTGGCATTTTGGTGGTCGTCGCGAGATTGTTGGACTGTACCTGATACGTGTGTAACAGGTCAGTTGCTAACATGGTTTCGTAGGATTTCTCGAAAACTCTTACTTGGAGAATGGAAAAAATTACAGATCGACGACTACACCATGCTCTTCATTGTCGTAAGTGCTCTACGAGACCATTGCGGAATGTGCACGTGAACGAAGCATGGCTGCTCTTGTCAAGACCAGTCTAACCAGCATTGCAGATGACATTCTCCATGGTCATGGTATCTGTAAACATGACGGGACAGAATCTCAGCAACTACCTGGCACCAGGCATATACGAGACACTCACTCCTGAAGAGGTTCAGAATGCCGTCTACGGAAGCAAGTTTGTCTTCGTTACCGAACAGTTCCAGTTGGCAACGCTTTGGCTTTGCAAAGCTTGCCTTCTTATTCTCTATTCATCCATGACGTACGTTCCTCCATTATTTGGTCCTCCCAAAGTAGTCAAAGCTGCAGCATTTGGCGTATGAGGCTCTCGAGACATTCGAAACCAACGTTTACTGACACTCTTCTGCCTGTAGTAAGGGTCTGCCTAAACAGCACCGACTCGTCAAGTGGGTTGGAGGGTATTGCGTCCTCGGGTACATCGTCACACAAATCCTCTTCTTGGGTGTATGGTGCCAGCCGCTTCAACAGTACTGGCAAGTTCCTGTCGACAACTCACAATGTGCCTCCTACTACCATCACTTGATCACCTCTTCTGTCTTCAACATATCGTCCGATCTGGTTATGCTCCTTATTCCTCTTCCTATGCTCATCAAAGCCCGTCTTCCTTTCAAGCGAAAGCTCGTCCTTTGCGGCGTCTTCTCCCTTGGTATCTTCGTGATCCTAGCCGCCATTCTCAACCGGTACTACAACTTCACAGCTGGCTACGGATCTCTTATCTACCTCAACTGGTACGCCGGTGAAGCAGCCACTGCTGTCATGGTCACAAACATCCCACACTGCTGGCCGATCCTCAGTCGAGTCTTCAAACTCGGCAGCTTCAAGGCTACAAGTCAGGGAGTGGATTCAGCACCCAACCGATACAAGTTCTCATCTCACAGCAATCTTGCGAGCAGTAACAACAATCGTCGGCGCTACGATGAGCATGGGTATATGCGAAGCGAAAGTGAGGAGAGAATAGCCAATGCTGGTACTACGCCTGGCTTCCTCAGCAGCGCTCCGGGAGACGCTACTCCCCTAGTCCCTAACGATCATGCAGAGGATCTGGAGATGGGCCGCTTGAAAGCTGAAGAAGCATATGGCGCCCCGCAGCCCTATATAGGCACTGCTATTACGGCAGGCAGCAGAGAGCAAAGCCCATTCAACAAAGATGGCACTATCGTCAAGACTGTGTCGCTGAATCAGACCTACTCTGATCAATGAGGGTAACGATCACTGCTCTCACGGCAAGATGCAGATGTCTCAATTCTGCTATTTCAAAAGTCACCATACGGATAAGTCCAAATTGAGGTAGACGAGGAGGAGGAGCGACAAAACGAATATACGACTAAACTGTCAAGGCGGGATATCTATTTTGGTGCGAAGGTGCGGTCATCGTCATTGAACTTGGGAGGTAGCTTTTGTTTTCTTAGATTGCTCGGTTGATTGGAAACACCGAAAAAGCGCTTGTATACATAGTAGAGGCCTGGGAGGTACCTTATTTTTCTTAGTACAATAGCGCGGAGTCTCACGAGGGTTATTCTTATGGCCAGTAGAGATGTGTACACTCGCATTATCGTATATCCAATCTGTGCTTTTATTTGGATGCCTAGCTCTCTGCTCGATGCCCATGCCATCCTACCCTTGCTACTCAATGCAGGTCCCCATTGACATGTCCATTCACACCATTACTCCCATTAACCCCATTGACGCCCTTTCCCCTCCCCTCAGCATCCCAATCCTCCAAGATCATTTCCGCCCCTTTCTCCCCAATCGCATAAACTGTCGCCTGCAAATGCGCCGCAATCTGCAACGGCATAACACTAGCATCACAGACCCTCAACCCCTTAATCCCATAAACCCTCAATCTCGCATCCACGACCCCACTCTCTATCCCTTCGTGTCCGCCCATCGCGCACGTCCCCATCGGATGCCAGTCCGTGATCATGGTGTCCCTGACCCAAGTTGAGAAATCCTCACTCTCGTCATGAGCACGTTTCGCGTTTTCTGGGGGGAAGACCCGCTCTTTGATGATGGTGCTTAAGGGAGCGGTGCGGCAGATTTTGTCCGCGAAACGCTGGCAGAGGGCCATGCACTGGAAGTCGATGTCGCCGCCGGGGCCTTGGTAGTATTTCGGGTCGATGAGGGGTTTGTTTTCTGCTCGGGTCTTTGATTGGCCGGAAGGGGTGGGCGGGATGTGCATGCAGCCCGTGCTGAAGGGGTATTGTAGCATCATTAGCATCGTGGCGTATTTCTTCCCGGGCGAGGACGTGAAGTACGGGTTGTAGTTGGACAGGTCCATGTAGTATTCGATTTGACCGAGGTTTTTGTCGGTGGTCAGGCGCTCAGCGAGGATGCGGTCGCGGAGGTTATTAGGAGGGGAGGAGATGGTGAGGATTTCTTTGCCCCATTGTTGGAGCGTTGAGGTGGGGATTACACGCGTGAATGGAAGGTAGCAAACGGAGCTGGGGGTCATGGTTCGGGGACCGCATTGCTTGAGGACGTACTCTTTGTCGGCTGCGGCGGCGAGGATGGGGTTGGCGCGTAAGTCGTCGGGTGTGGTTATTGATGAGTCGATCTCAAATATCATGGCAGTCACTGTATAAAGGGTCAGCAACATAGCTTCGATAGCCCATTGTACTGTTAGACATACTCATATGTTCCTGAAAGTTCTCTCCTACATTGGGATTCTTGACTTTGCATTCGATACCAGCCGCCTCGAGGACCGCGGAGTTGCCTACGCCTGACAACTCAAGCAATTGTGGCGAGGAGACAGCACCACCGCAGACGATGACCTCGCTTGTGGTTTTGACAACGTGGTCACTTCCCCCGCGAGTGAACCTGACGCCCCGGACGACCCATTGCTCGCCCTGCTTCTCCATTAAGACTTCCTGCGCTATGGCTTCAGTCAACAAAAGCAAGTTCGGCTTATCAGAGACAGGCTTGTAGTAGGCAGTCGCAGAATAGCATCTTTCCTTCTTGTCTGGAGTAACCCCCGTAATAGTTGTCCAGCACCCCACATTTGAACCCGAGAAATGGCTTGGATTAGTGTTGACACCGAGAGCGTTCAGTGTGGCGTGCCAATGCTTATGGGAAGCGCCGTAGCTTGCCGAATACGTATTGTGCATTGGGCCTCCTTTGCCGTGGTTAGGGAGCTTATACAGAGAAGAGTTCTCTTTCTGGTGCTCGGGTGTTGGTTCATGGAAGTTCTCGGCTTTCTTGAAATAAGGTCTGAAGGAGCAATGAGCATGGAAAACATATGTTTTTAAAGACTTAAGAGACAAAAGGGAAGCCGTTTTTTGGACCGATGCAGAAGCACTTACATGATACCGTCCCACCCCCATGCTTCATTGCCAAGCCTCTCCCAGGCGTCATAATCATCTGCACATCCTCTGTTCCAGGCCATGAAGTTCAAAGCGCTACTGCCTCCCAAAACCTTGCCTCTAGGAAAAGGTAGGCTCCTCCCCTGGAGACCGGTTTGCTTTGTTGTTTCAAATTGCCAGTCATGCTCGGAGCCTAGAGTTTCTCCAAATCGACCTGGCACATTTATACGAGGATCGTCAAAAGCAGCAGAGCCGGCTTCAAGCACCCCGACCTTGACATCGGGACGCTCAGAGAGACGGCTGGCGACGACTAGGCCCGCCGTCCCTCCTCCCACAACTATGTGGGTGAACCTTTGGGATAAGAAAGTCTCAAGGTCCGCAGAAGGCATTTCGTGAAGCCTTTCTGATAAGGAATGAAAGATGGAGAGAAAAAAGTCGTGACAGCTTGACAAACCGAACGCTCAAGGACTGGTGCTTAAGCAAGATTTCACGAGTAACGAGTTGAATACAATGATCGTGCAAACACAAGAAAGAAGTCAACGTGCTTAAGCATTAAAGTGTCCAGAGCAGCAAAGCTAATGCAGAGCATCCCGCGGTTGGATTCTGTGGACTAAGAAAAGGCGGCTTCATGTAGTTTGCTCATGGTGGCTCGGGTGGGTCTGAAGCCTCTCTGCCCGCTAACTTAAAGCTCCCACTAATGCATGTGCGGTTCTTCCATAGATTCTCGGACTGAAGTGCCGGACACAGTGTTCTAGAATTGTTGGTTCAGGCGAAAGCAAATTAGTTGTACATAGTAAATTGCGCGAAATTCATTAGTGCAACACACAAGCAGAACAAGCGAAGCAGAAAGATAGGAAGCAGAACGATGTGTTCAACAGGAAAGAAGCCACTAATGGTGTGGCATCATGTACTGGAAAGTATCACTTACCGCAGGAGAAAGCAGTCGTACATTGTACCTCCAAAGTCATGGAAGCTAGGATCGATTGGTATCACCATGGCTTCACATCGCGATCCATTCAATGCAGAATGTTCGTACTGAAGGATCGTTACTGTTCGCTGTCTCTGGAGCAATGGCCACATCTTTGGTTTGCTGCTGCTGCTTCTTCTCCCTTTCAACTCCGCCAATCATGTAGCCCTTCTTCACCCCCGTGCCCAACCGTCCTCCTGCAATGAGGTGCAAAAGGTCAAATTCTTCGTCCCACTCGGCGCCGACAGCTAGGAAATGGCTGTGGAAGCGTAAAGGATCTCCAGGATAGACAGAGAACTGACAGCCAAATCGGAGTCCAGGAGCCATGAAGTAGCCATTGTCATGAAGATGTTTGAAAATAGCATAAGAAGGTGGGTTTACAACGGGCAAGCTAGATGATGCCTTATCTTCAATGCCTTGGGACATAGTGGAGGAGCTTGTGAGAGTGATAGACCATGGTTGTTGGTCTTGCTTGAGTACTTCGGAGCTGGATGAGCGTTGCGATTGAAATCGCCCTGACATTGCTTGAGCGTCAAACAGGCTATCCTTAGATTCGTCGCTCAGTCCATAGCCTTCAACAGGAGATCCGCATTGTTCTTGTTGATTCATCGGTCTTAACTCTCGTACTTTCTTCTGAGCCTTCTGAGCTCGCATTTGGCGTTCCTGTTCGAACTTGTTGGCTAATTGGAACCCTTCCCTGCGAAGGTCTGATCTTAATCTATCCTTGTCCTCGGCGGTGCGAGCAATAATGCCATTTTCATGGGACTCCAGGTCATCTACCACATATGCCAGCCCTTTTTCTACGAGCATGCGAGCCTCCTCTGGCTGTAGCTCAACAGGTAGGCCTAGGAAGATATTCTGCTGCGGCACCTGGGGTAGAGTCCCCATCAAAACGCCCAATATGTTATGTGCTTTCCGCAGCCACATGAAGGTCGCTGCATCATATAGCATGTATCGCTCGACACGACGCGAGATTCGATAGATCGGTAGGGGCACAGAGATCCCCGCCTCCGAGTTTGAGGGAGCCATGACTCAACCAGCCTGCAGAAGCAGGAGACGACCTGTAGACTACGCAATGCGGTCAATCAGTGAGTGAGGGACAGGATTCTCGAACGTAATTGACAGAGGTTTTATGCATCATCAATTGAATACATATTTCACATCAGGAGAGCTTCCCACTCAAATAGTGGTTGCAATTTTCAGTGGATTGACAGATTATGTGACTTTGTAATCATTTGCAGAGGAACACGTTTGACACGGGACACATACCTATTTCTAGCTTTATAGAAGTCATGTCGGATGAAGATATTGTTGCTCACGAGTGAATAAGAAGCAAGAGACTCACTGAAGCGAGCCAAAAGGAGCAAATGCGGGCAACTATGCCGAAAGTGGACGTCATAGCCCTAAACACGCCTCGCGTCAAGCTAGAGAAAATAGGTAGAACTTTTGCTTCTGAATAACCATTTTCGCATAGCATTAGCGTTTCGCGTATACATTGATCATGTCGGGATTGTTTGAGCAGCCAAGGAATGCTGGAACACTCTGTATGTCGTCTTGTCCTGCTTTCGCAGCTCCTCTGGCTAATAAGGCTCCAGTTCTTGGTGGACAAAAACTTAGTGGAGCAGACATAAGAGATCAAAATGGTAGCTTTGACGTAGGACTCCGATGCACTGGGTTCGACTGACGGGCTTGAAGTACTGGCAACACAGGCAATATCGAATGTGGTCAAAAGCTCGTTTGGCCCATCGGGGCTCGACAAGATGATGGTTGACGATATAGGCGTACGCATTTGTGCCAGAGTATTGAGCAGTTTCGCTGAGAGATGCAGGATGTCACAGTCACGAATGATGGAGCTACCATATTAAGTTTGCTGGATGTCGAGCATCCAGCCGGGAAAATATTGGTCGATCTAGCGCAGCAACAAGACAAGGAGGTTGGTAAAGCCCGCTCTCAAGCTAGGCAACAGGCTGAACCTGTATAGGTCGGTGATGGCACGACGTCGGTAGTACTCATAGCAGCGGAGCTATTGAGAAGAGCCAATGAGCTCATGAAGAACCGCATACACCCCACCACAATCATAACGGGCTACAGGCTCGCACTAAGAGAAGCTGTGAAATACATGAACGAAAATATAAGTACACGGGTCGAAAAGCTTGGTCGCGAATCCCTTGTGAACATAGCAAAAACTTCGATGTCAAGCAAAGTCATAGGATCAGACAGCGAATTTTTCGCAAATATGGCCGTTGACGCCATGCAATCCGTCAAGGCTGCCAACAACAAAAACGAAATCAAGTACCCTGTCAAAGCTGTCAATGTCCTGAAAGCACACGGCAAAAGCGCAACAGAATCAGTCTTAGTGAAAGGGTATGCCTTAAATTGCACCGTAGCCTCGCAAGCTATGAAGACCCGGATCATGGATGCAAAAATTGCTTGTCTCGACATGAATTTGCAGAAAGAACGAATGAAGCTTGGTGTAAATATTACCATTGATGACCCTAACCAACTCGAACAAATACGGCAGCGAGAATCAAGTATGGTGATCGAAAGGATAGACATGATCTTGAAAGCAGGCGCAAATGTCGTCCTTACAACGAAAGGCATAGACGATATGTGCCTGAAACAATTCATCGAGAAGGGAGCAATGGCTGTTCGTCGCTGCAAGAAGGAGGACCTTCGACGAATAGCAAAAGCTACCGGAGCAACACTGGTATCAACCCTTTCCGACCTCAACGGCGACGAGAAGTTCGAATCCTCAAGCCTCGGCCAAGCAGAGGAAGTCTCCCAAGAGCGAATCTCAGACGACGAATGCATCCTTGTAAAAGGAACCAAAGTCCACAGCTCCGCCTCCATCATCCTCCGCGGTTCTAATGACTTCCACCTCGATGAAATGGAGCGCTCCATGCACGACTCTCTGTCCGCAGTCAAGCGTACGCTCGAAAGCGGCTCCATCGTGCCTGGCGGAGGCGCCGTAGAAACCGCGTTACACATCTACCTTGAAGAGTTCGCTGTCACGGTAGGGAGCAGGGAGCAGCTGGCCATCGGCGAATTCGCACAATCCCTCCTCGTCATCCCCCGCACTCTCACCGTCAACGCTGCCAAAGATGCTTCAGACCTAGTGGCGCATCTACGATCCTTACATTCAGCATCGCAAAAACAGCAGGATGAGCCGCCGCCACAGTCGTCGCCGTCGAAAGGCGGGAGGAAGGCTTCGGCGGCTCAGGAGGAGCAGGCTCGATTAGCAGCCAAAAGGAGAGCGTATAAGAATTTCGGACTGGATTTGACAAGGGGAAAGTGTGTGGATGAGATCAAGGCTGGGGTGTTGGAGCCGAGTATGAGTAAGGTGAGGCAGTTGAAGAGTGCTGTGGAGGCTTGCATTTCGATTATGAGGATTGATACGATGATCAAGTTGGATCCCGAGAAGAGGGAGGAGCAGGATCCGCATGGACATTGAGGTCGGCGCCAAAATAGAGCATGTGCAGCGAAAAGGAATCTTTAAGGCTTATCAAATGAGCTTTATAGCTGCATCGCCGTGCACGCGACCTCCTTGCTCTGTTTCTCCATCATCCTAGAATCAGTGCCTCGTTGAAAGCTATTCCAATACGTGATTGACGCGTCTTCTATCTTGAAATAGCTTCTAGGCTATGCCTTGCGACAGTTTCCGACAAGTAAAGCCCAACTTTGCTCCCTCAAATGCCTCGTTTAGCTCGTTCACATACAAATCGTCGATCCACATCGTCCTCAGAATTAGTAACTTCGCCCGAACAAACACCATTTCACCGCTTTATTATCACACGCTGGATTCAGACATTCGGTCCCTTCCTTCAACCCACCCTCTGGCTGCTGGAAGGGAATACACAAGCTTTTAGCTCCCATACTAGGGGCTTTCTCATCCTGAGGCGTGTCATCACTGGTGTCCTTCTTCGCGCTCAGCTCCTTGACCTTGTCCTCGCACTTCTCGGTCAAGCAGTGTGGGATCAAATTGACGTTCTTCGCGTTGAGTGAGGGAACGAAGTCATCCCATGAAGTGATTGTCTTTGTATGTTCCTTGTACTTTTGGTTCGCTCGGTCGTATAGATCTTTTTGTATGGTATCTAGCAGCCTGGGTACCTCACTGCCCAGCTCGGTGATTGCGATTTGGCCTTTGCCTTCTTTGCCGGGAACGTCACGACGAGACGTGGTCACATAGTGGCCTTTCGACTCGCCTGGTCCGAACTCCAGGCGCAGGGGCACCCCTTTTTGCTCCCATTCGTTGAATTTCCAGCCTGGGGAGTAGCCTTCGCTCTTGTCGGAGATTAGGCGGAGTTCGAGTGCTTTGAGGATTGCTTCTATCGCATCGACTTCCTTGTGCAGGGCTATCCGGTCTTCCTCGCTGGTTTTCGCAGTTACACCGACTGGTACAATGACCACTTGTGTTTCGGCGACCCGTGGAGGTAAGACCAGGCCTCGGTTATCACCATGGATCATGACCATTACGCCTATCGTTCTCGTACTTAATCCCCACGAGTTTTGCCAGACGTGCAGCTTCGCGCCCTCCTTGTTCGCTGGATCTTCAACGATGATGTTGAACATCTTACTGAAATTCTGCCCCAAGCAATGAGATGTGCCGCCTTGTATGCCTCTACCCGTCTCTGGAATGTATCCTTCTACTGTTGTGGTATACTCGCCCCCAGCGAACTTCTCCTTCTCTGTTTTCCGGCCTCTTATCACAGGAACGGCCAGTAACTCCTCGTAGACTCCGGCGTACCATTCCAAAATCTGTAAAACTTCCTCCTCAGATGCTGCTTTCGTCAAGTGTGCTGTGTGTCCTTCTTGCCAAAGGAATTCTCGTGTCCGAATAAAGGGCTGAGGATGCTTAAACTCCCATCGGACAACCGAGTTCCATCTATGCAACAGTGTCAGTTGACAGTATCGGTTGGCCTACAGAGCACTCACTGGTTGAGTCGAAGAGGAAGGTCCCTGTGGCTCCTTATCCAATTGGCGTAGTGGCCATACATGACCGTCTCTGATGTAGGACGAATCGCGATCTCTTTTTCGAGCTGGGAGTTTCCATATTTTGTCACCCACGCGACCTCAGCCGCGAAGCCTTCGACGTGATCTTTTTCGATTTCGAGCTGCTCCTTGGTAGCGAACATAGGGAAATAGCAGTTCTTGACCCCTATTGACTTTATTCGCTTGTCGAACCATCTTGTGATCTCTTCCCATACCGCGTAGCTTGCGGGACGATACACATAACAACCGGAGATATCGGTGTAGGATATGAAGCCACCTTTGGTGAGCACTTGAGCGTACCATCCAGCAAAGTCACCTTCTTTAGCAATCGTGACTGCCTTAAGCTCCGCTCCCTCAATTGCCTTGCCAGAGGGCATTTTGCTGCCTGGCTTGACCTGAGCTTCTTTGAGTTTCGCAGCTTTGGCTGCTTTTTCCTCTGCCAACTTCTGCTGCTTTTGAGCTTTCTTCAATGCGCTCTTGGAAGGTTCTTGTGGTTCTGTGCCGTTTATGTCAATTGCGCCTGTCTTCTCCGCCGCTGCGTCGGCCATGTTATTGACTTCAGACGACATGCTGGGAAAAGTCTTAAGGAGGCTATGAGTCTAAAGAAACAGGCGAAGCTTGTGAGTCAATGGCTTGAGTCATGAACATTTTGAGATTCTCTTGACAGCATACGCGAGTGGATTGTTACAGGGATCGAATCTTAAGTTTAGGGCCTTCGGCGGGAGGCATGGGGAGCAAACAAGGCTAGACTTGATGGGGCTAAAGAACTAATCTCCCTTTTGGTCAATTCCTCCAGTAAATCACTCCATCTTATTTGGCCTGTGCAGCGCTCCCCTCTCCTCCAACCGAGTCGTTCCTTCCTTCTGCATTTTTGTTTTGTCGCTCATTGTCATTGTATTCGCGTTCCTCTTCTACCTCATGGTCTTCGCTTCTTATCCTAATTTTCTTGCAGTGTACCGTGTTTTAATCAGGAGGTAGAACGCGATTTGAGGGGAGAGCATCGGCTAAGACTGCGGACGGGCACCCCGAAGCACGGGTTGACTCAACAGCAAGAAGCAACTTCACAATGAGCTGACCGCTGGTGTTCTCACGTTCCAGCCGACAGGCCATTGCGCGCTCAAAGTATTCCGCTCAAATATTCTGCAACAGGGCGATATGGGAAAAAGGAAGAGCATATCGATAGATCGACGGGCAATCCTCTTGTCACTCATAGCCTACAGTCTTCCAACGGCTGTGGCTCAGAATTGCATCGCATTGAAAGGTTCGACACAGTGTCCAGCTTTCAATGAGTCCTCTATCTCCACCGGTTCTGAGCTGTCCTCAATATAGTAAGGACCTCTCTTACTCCGGAAGTAGTGGCATCAGCTAACATTGAACCAGTCCCTTTCTTGCCTTCGTTTCAGATGTTGAGCAATTCGACTCACAGCTGAGTCAATACGTCAACAGGACTTATGTGCAGCAACGGTACGTACATCACATATCCAATACTGGATTAGAGCACTAAGCAGGTTTCAAAGGTATCAACAATTGCTGGGCTGCAGTAATGTTAACCTCACGAACACAACTTCATTCTACGCGCGTTATAGTACCAGTGTAATATGTAATGCAATTGTGCAGAACTCCATCCAGCCCTGCTCTCTGTCAGGCGTTGCCTCCCGACCACTCTGCGCAGAGTCATGCGTGAGTGCGCTGAGCAGGAATTACAGACACCAGCTAACAATCTTTAGGCTCAACAAGCAACCAGCGAGGAGGGCATTGCAGTCAACCGAGACCTCTGCGGAACACCAATGCCAAATTTCATGGACCAAGTTCGGGCAGACTTCACCCAATGTGCTCTGCCATCGGATTCGCTCAGTACTGGCTGCATCACGGCAGAGCAGAACGAGCCTAATGATTGCGGCTTCTCCACCAACCTGCAGGGACTTTGCGCATTGTGCGCTGCCAGCTCTCCGAATGCTACCGACTCATGCTGTGTAGCTTCCAACGTCACAAGTCGATGCGCCGGTATCAAATTGCCTCCAACAACATCCCTGCCGCCGCTATTCCCGTCCCAAACAGCGAGTGCTAGTCCATCACCGACAGGAGGCGTGGGTGGTGGTAATGGACTCTCAGGCGGAGCAATAGCTGGTATTGTGGTAGGGACTGTACTGGGCGCAGCTTTGATAATAGGCCTACTGATCTTACTCTGTCTTTGTCTACGGAAAAGGAGAAAGGGTAGCCAAGCGAGCATTTTCAATCAACCGACCCCTCACCGGAGAGGTGCTCCAAGCATGACGTACGCCCCGCAACCAGGGGGTCAGGCATTACCGCCTGATTATGGTCCGCAACCGGGGGGGCGAGTGGCCCGAATGTCTGCGTTAGAGGGCAACTCAAGTAGCTCACGGTCTTATGGGAATGGTATGGGAGCAGGGGCTGTGGGGAAGAAATTTGGAGATAGTTCCGAATCTGAGGCTTATAATGACACACCTGAGAAAGCAGGTCCCCCAACAGCAGGAAAGCGTGGTGGATCCCTTTCGAGCCAATCAGCTTTAGGGGCGCTCGACGATTACAGCTCTCCTAATACTGATGGTCAGGTATCTTCTCCCAATGATGTGACCAGCGGACAGTCCGAGCAGCTTCCTTTCTTCAAGGATTACTATTCCCAAGACGAAATCCATCCCAATGACAAAGTATCTGTGCTCTGGGCCTACCAACCCCGCGCAGGTGATGAGTTTGAACTTGAAAGAGGAGAGATGCTCAAGGTTGTGGGCATTTGGGATGACGGTTGGGCTACCGGTGTGAGAATAGACGACAGAGCGGAGGAGTACGATCCAAAGCGGAAAGAGCACAGAGATAGCGGAGTGTCGGATTCGTCCAGGCGAATGGACTCTTCTCCATCAGGCGAGCTCAAAGCGTTTCCTCTCGTCTGCGTCTGCCTCCCGGAATACTGGAAACAGACGATCCAAGAGGAAAACGATTCAGACAATGATGGAGCTCGACCTACTGGCCTAGGGCCTTGATTCTACCACATACCTTTTATGACTTTATTCAGCAATTCACGATAGCGATCATCATGGTGCTAACGCAGCTTCCTTTTCTTGGGCACTGGCGTTTGGGGAGACTCTTGAGCGTGGCGGCTGACTTCGCTTCATATTTTGGCGGCAGCCGATATTGTTATGTGCAAGCCATTATACCCAATATCGTTCGTGAGCGCGCATTATCTATTGGCCTTGCTTCTGGGCTGGATATGACACTACATGTAAATAGTCGAGGCATACTAGAGGAAATCAGTTTCACTACCTGGATACGTTTCCTTCCTATCTCTCAAAAGCGTGTGCATTCTGCGATAGCCTCTGAGAGCAGTGCCCAGCTAAACCCAAAGCATATTTCTGACCATGGATGGCGAGCTTTTGAAGCCCAAGACTTGAAGTGCCTGATGATCTTGCCGGCATGTACTTCAGATGTCGGCCCGATTCGTTCGTGGTTCATCGGCCACACAAGGCCCCCCAAGCCAAGTCGCAACCCTTTTACCATCTTGATCGACCGGACTTGTCGGTCGAGTCTCAGCCTTTAACTCCACCGTCAACATGAAATACATCAAGTATCAATTACCAACCATGACGTCGACCATCGCGGAATTACCAAGGCTTGGGGCCACACTGGCAGCAGTATATAGTCCCAGCCATCCTGTCCCAGACGAAAAGCGAAGTGCAATTCACACTACCCAGCTTTTCACTCCACCTTGATCAACTCGAGAATCTTACCCTTTGCAAACACTTACGATAATACCACAATGGATCCTGCACCTCCAGCCAAATCACTCCTAGGGAGACACCGTCCGCTTGCACCCAGTGCCAAGTGTCAAGGTCTCTCCACTTAGCATTGGGGCCATGAACTTTGGTGAAGCTTGGTAGATGCAACAGTAGCCAGTCCCGATTGATGTACTGATGTGTGAATAGGGGTGGCTTCATGGGTGCAATGAGTAAAGACGAAGTCTTCCAGCTGCTCGACTATTATCATTCACAAGGCGGCAATTTCATTGACACTGCCAATAATTACCAAGTAAGCAAATTACCCCTGGCTGCTCAGACTTTGTAGAATCCAGTAGTTGACGATATTCGCACGACTAGAGTGAGCAGTCAGAACTTTGGCTTGGAGAGTGGATGGCTTCGCGGGAAGGCTTGCGTGATCAGATGGTAGTGGCTACCAAATACACCACCTGTTTCACCAACTACAAAGGTCACGACAATATCATCCACTCTAATAATGCCGGCAATAACGCCAAAAGCTTGCACGTGTCGCTGAAAAACAGTCTCAAGAAGCTTCAAACCGACTATATCGACATTCTCTACGTGCATTGGTGGGACTTTTCAACCGGCGTCGAGGAAGTAATGCAAGCTCTCAACACGGTTGTCCAGCAAGGCAAAGTGCTCTACCTCGGCGTCTCCGACACTCCGGCCTGGGTTGTCACCAAAGCGAACCAATACGCACGAGATCACGGTCTGCGGCAATTCGTCGTTTACCAAGGCAGGTGGTCCGCAGCTCAGCGCGACTTCGAGAGAGACGTCATCCCTATGTGCGCTTCTGAGGGGATGGGAATGGCTCCTTGGGGCGCTCTTGGCGGTGGCAACTTCAAAACGAAGAAGCAGCGCGAGGATATGGCTGGGGAAGGGAGGCAGCTGCCCCCAAGCTCGAACCACGAGGCTGTGACTGAGGTGCTGGATAAGGTTGCAAAGGCCAAGGGCAGTATTGTCACTGGTGTTGCGTTGGCCTATGTTATGCATAAGGCGCCATACGTTTTTCCAATTGTTGGGGGCAGGAAGATCGATCATCTCAAGGGGAATATTGAGGCGTTGAGTTTGGAGCTGTCAGATGATGACATTGAGGAGATCGATTCGGCTACAGATTTTGATATTGGCTTCCCAAGTAAGTCGCACAATATCGAATAACGTTTCGACGGCTGACAGTATTTAGTGAACTTCTTGGGTGGAACTGGCAAGCCGGACGACTCATGGTTGATGAAGACGGCCGGGCAGTTTGACTTCGTGCAAGCCCCCAAACCAATCCCACCGCAAAAATCGTAGGGAGCTATAGACCATGTGATCTCTTTGGTTGTTGATTAGCAGCGCTCTTAAAAGGTGGCTGGTATGTATGTATCATGATGAAAACGTCGATCCTACGGAGTCAAGTACATCATTTGCTTTATTTGCAGCCTCCAGCAGCATTTCTGTGCCTCTCAAACTTCTCACTCAATAACAAAATTAAAGAAAAGAAATGAATTTCAATACTGTTCATCCTTCATGAGCTTGACTAGGGCATCATATTCTTGACGATATTTCCCATCTAGTAATCTCTTTGTTTGCCCAATAAAGACGCACTGAGACTCGTCTACTTTGCCCCAGTAGTGGGGGTCTCTAGGCACTTGAGCAGTGCATTTGGCCATCCCTGTGCAAGCAATGACTGTATCTTGTCAATATACATAGAATATTGCAAAGCAAATCAGGAAAGCCTGTGCTGCATCAGTATCTGGTAGCTTTACAGACATCGAACAGTCGGTATTGTCGCCATTCAAGCGCGTTGAGAGTGGTTGTAGTGAGGTTATGTTGAAGTTTGTGCAGAGTTCTTGAGTGACAAGACAATTGCTTCACATGTTAGTTGAATATGAAAGACCATGATCGCTCAGGATAGTGACATCAGGATAGGTGAATAGGGTTTGAACAGTACGGGAATAGTCACTGGTGTTATGAGTTAATGTGTTGACTATGTCAAATATCCACAAATATCGTTTGCTTCTGGTCTTGTACTGAAAGCAATTGCTACACGTGAGGTATGAAAACTAGGATGCACAGACCGCTGAGCTTGATATTCCTGTATACAGCACAAACGGGTTCAATAAATGAAGGTTTAGCAAATAGGTAATGTAACAAGTCCTGCACGACTATAGGGTATTACACTCAAAATCAAATGGTATTGTGACTCGGCCAAGTCTCTTACTCCTCCATCCTGTCCACATCCATGTACTGGGAGATATCACCATCTCCACGTCCAGAACGTTGACTTTGTCCGAGATTTTGAGTTGAATCTCGTCTCTGCCCTTGTCCAGCGTTTTGTGGAAGAGCCTGTCTCTGACTGGAAGCTGGTTGTGGATTGCTCGACGGCCTATCTGCAGGCACTTCGACTCCTCCTTCGCCGCTCTCTTCTGGACCACCCAACCTCACTCCAATAGGCACTGCTCTCCCGACTGCCTCTAATCGCTCTCGATACCTCGTACCAGTCTTCCCAGCAGCACCGTTGGCATCGCCTCGACCGTTGATCCAGTCGCCTACATCCGAGACTTCGCCTCGTTGTATTTCACTCGCGAAGACACTGTTTCCACGTAGGGTCGGCAACAATATGCTAGACTCGTACCAGCGTCCTTTGAGGTCTGATATCGAGAGACGTGAAGAGCTTTGCATCAGCTTCCAAAATGAGTGGACCTTCTTAATGGGAACGGTGACGCTATTACGGAACTCCAGGTCCGCTCTCATCCTCTCCGGAAGATGCGGGTTGACGAACATCTTTGCGTTGGAAGGATCGTAGGGAAGGGTGACAAAGCGATACACATCGCCAACGACATGGACTGATGCTAGACTGATATTCGTGCTGTTGGGTTTCAGCTTCTCAATGATTTCGTGAATGACCAGGACGTCTTGGCCGTGATTGATTCGCAACCTGACGGGCTCTCGTACGTAGATTTTTTCGCCGCCGAGAAAGAGAGCTAGATAGGTCCGCTCTCCGGTGGTGAGGGTGTTGTTGGTCAGCTGGCTGATAAGGGAAAAGCTATCGTCTATTTGCTTGGCAGCAAGGATACTGCCATCTACCTCTGCGTCTCCCGTCCCATACTGGCCCGCACTTACGGCTTTCCAGTCGACAGATGAATAAGTCTTGCCTGTCAGAGCTCTATGGGTCGGTCCAGGTGCTGACCAAGCAAGCCATGGGCGTAGAGAATCGTCCGAAGCCATGATTTTCGCTTCTGGATGACTCATGGGATGGGACAGTGGCTGGACAAGAAACCGCGCTATGGAACGTCCACCCTGCTGCATGATGGTGTCTCGTTTCGTCACTAGCGCCAAGCCCCAAGCGGTACCCCTATTGAACCATACGAGCTCCCCGATGCGATAGATGTATCTTCGATATTGAGCGTCAATCTCTTGTTCTTTCGACTTGAGCGCAGGTAGTGGGGCTGGTGCGAGCACTGGCTGACTAGGTGGCCTGGTGGCGACGGGGGCTGCGCTTGGCGTCGGCGTCTTTGTTGGTGGTCGAGGAATACTGTTCGTTTGCTGTGGCAACTTTGGAGGGATGACGACTTTGGGCGACAACACAACATTGTCTTTCCTGGCTACGCTGGGCTCCTTCTTTGCTGGGACGATTTCCTTCTTCGCCTGCGGGACTTCTTTTGACGCGGGAACAAATCCTGCCCTGCCAGGTAAGGGTTCGATCTTATGAACCCATTCACCTGCACAGTTTTTGCATGCACAGTCTCCGTAGTCTTCACTTTTGCCCTCCATGAGCCACAAGAGATGTGGAAAGAATTCTTGCGCGCTCCTGAAGCGCTTCTTTCTCCCTTGAGGATAACCATAGAGATAGGCATCTTAAAAATACTCAATTACGATCGTCTCATAAGAAAAGAGATGGCTTACCTGTGTGGTCCCTGATCTCCTTGTTGTGTTTATACAACCGGTAGTTCTCGGGGAAGAACATAAGAAACCATGGATGCTGTGCTTGCACTCTCATCTCGCGTTGCAGCATGCCTCCGAGTTGGCGTTTCCATTCTAGTGTGATCGTGTGGTTATGGTCGAGAGGCTCATAGTAATCATCAGGATTAGCGACTTTATCGAGCTGATTGTTGCTGGGGCCGTTGAATTCCTTCCCATGCTTCTTCGATCGAATTTCAACCTCACCATCAGAGCGACCACAGTAGATTGGAATGAATTCTGTGAGCGTCATCTCGGGTAGGAGAGTCTTTACAGGGACTTGGATTGCTGCTCTACATTCCACAAAAGTGATGCTGAAGGCTTCTTATATAGAGATCTAACCCTTGCAATTCACTGATCCCTGTACTAACACAAGAGATTTGACGTAATTGGTAGGTCTCGGACGAATGTGTTAAGTCAAATTAAGTTATCATCCTTGCGACTCAACGACTCTAGGATGCCGCGAATTAGGAAATGCCTTCCTTCAGTCTGAAACCGAGCCAGATTTGCAAAGTATCTAAATGCAACAATAGTCAGTTTGTTGAATGTCGCCGATATAGTTCGACGCCGTAGGAGGTCGGTATATCAGAGATGATTTATATTCTGGGGTAGGACTCAGACTTCAACAGAACGCTAGACTCAATGCAGCTAGCGCAGAACGTCAACCTTTCAGCCATCCGTTGCCTGCCCTGCTATCTGACCTACACGCGTTACCCTAGTGGTAGGAGATCATTTTTGATGTGTTAACAAGTATTTGTCAGTTGGAGTCATCGTCAAGCACTCATTGTGATTGTTCAAGTCTCGAATAATATGTGTAGGCTACGCTACTCATCCTCCGCGCTATCTGTTGCATCTCGATATCCAGTCATAGCACAGTATGTGAACGCGATCAATATTCCAGTTCCTGTTCCACCGCATGGTTCCGATTTCTCCGCTCAACATCGGTCAAACAGCCACTACAGCCTCGAGTTCC
Organism: Bacidia rubella; assembly: GCA_032158265.1. Lineage (NCBI taxonomy): Eukaryota > Fungi > Ascomycota > Lecanoromycetes > Lecanorales > Ramalinaceae > Bacidia > Bacidia rubella. Next base: position 902,197 of record JAVTIF010000006.1, on the reverse strand, counting down.
ATCATCAGGGTATTCTGTCTGTGCATCCATGTTAATACAGCAAGCATCTAGTATTAGTCAAATTATCTTTCTCTTCCATGTGGTAGAATATAGGTATCAAAAGAAATCTCTTTGTGCATAGCAGGGTGATACAACATTCGTCAGGGGGGAATGGCTGTTGAATCAGGTCTAAACGTTGAATCTGACGTTGCTAGCTTCTTTGAGCTTCTGGAAGGTGTCAAATCATTAACGGCTTTCCTCTTCTTGCTCGACGGTATCTCAGCCTTCTCGGGAGCGAAACCCGGTGTACTGATGCCAGAACTGTCCAGTGTTGGTCCTTCGGTCAAAGATCCTGGGCTGTCTGAGCCTGCTGTGGGCGAGGCAGCCACCTCTGTCGCAGCTGCTACCAATTCTTGTTGTTTGATGAGCTCGCCATATTCCTCGTCAATTTCCTTGGCGCGGTCGTCGCAAAAGGTTCGAGCCTCTTCGCTCTCCTTGTGCTGCTCTGTACATTCCGGACATTTCACATAATATGCTTGTGTAATGCCTGGGAAACCTAGGATCTCGTATTCTCTGAGGGTTTCCCCTAGGAGTTCAGTTCTTTCCCAGTCCAGGCAATCCTCGCAGTATGACCTCTCACACCAGCGACACCGATAGAGCATGCCACCTGCATCTCCCGTCTTTTGCTCGCAGTCTACACACTGGTGTTGTGGACACGAAAAGTTCATTTTTCCCTTCGAGCGTTTTTTGGCATCTGCATCTAGACAGGGATAATGGTAGCTTCGAGGGCACAATGAGCAACAAATGAGGTCACCCCCGTCCCAGCAGACTTGACAATGCTAATGCGGTCAGTAAAGTGAAGATGACCTCAGGTAGTGTGCTTACAGATTGGTTAACGACAGCAGGCTTCTTCTCTCTTTTCGGCTCTGCAAGACGAGGATCTTTGCCTGCTAGCGTTGGAATGGCCTCCCATTCGCCACAGTTCATACTTTCCTTAGAAACTGCGAACCCATCAACCATGACTGTCGTGTTCTTGCCCTTTCGTCTTTCTTCCCTTGTCCACTGTTCCGCAATCTCAGCCGTGCTCTTAGCAGCGTCGTGCCTTTTGCCATTGAACACTCGCGATTGTACGTGCTCAATCTGGGCCAGCCATTTTTCCTCATCCTCTTTCGTGTGGCTGATATTGGTCTGTTCAGCAACTCGATAGTCTGCTGGTTTATCCTTGCACCTATCGAGCATCTTCTGGAAATCCCAGCTTAGCATCTCATCAACATTAAGTTGAGGATGGGCGAGAGCCTGCGCCCCTCGTCTGACTAAAGTCATCAATTGATCCGTATGCAAATGCGGCATTCTGTCATCTGAGTCGGCTGCGCTAAACGTAGGATCCTCATGATTTGACGAAACATGATGAATACTTTTCATGGATTCCATCACTTTTCTGGACAGGTAGAGTTTTTTCTCAATGCGCCCTAACATTTGCTCCTCAACGGTACCTTGAGTACAGAGCTTATAAACCGTGACAGGTTTAGTCTGCCCAATGCGATGTGCTCGTGCTTCAGCTTGAAGCATAATCTGGGGGTTGAAATCTTGGTCGAGTAGAATCACGTCTGATGCTGCAGCTAAGTTGATACCTAACCCACCAGCCCGAGTCGAGATCAAAATGACGCGATAATCACTTTTCTCAGAGTTGAACATACGGATGCTTAGATTCCTTCGGGCTCTGGAAGTACTCCCGTCCAGTCTGGCGTACTTGAAGGCCTCACCTGTACCGCCCCGCAGGGTCAGAAGGTCTTCCACACAGTTTAGCATTGCTGTAAAGCCGGAGAAAATGATAATCTTGCGCCTTTCCTTCACAACGAGCTGATCTATGATCTTGTCGAGAACTATGAACTTTCCGGAAGCTTGAACAACATGTTCACCTAGGACGTACGGATCTGGTTCGGCGTGTGGCAAGACGTAAGGATGATTACAGCACTGTGATGAGAACGTCAGTTTGCTAACAGGCTGTCAAATCTGTAACACGTACCTTTCTAAGCTGCATGAGAAGATTCATCAATTTACGCCAGGCTGGAGTCTTCTTCTCGTCCTCTTGTTCCCGAACAATAGCTTGCTTCATAATCTCTTTAGATTCATCCCAGACTGCCGCTGCTTGAGGAGACTTCTCCACGCTATGCGACTGCTGCTCGATCTTGATTAGGCTGCTTCGTTTTGTTGACGTACCTCCTTCTTTGCTTCCGGGTTGAAGGAACAAGTCGTTCAGAAGACCCTGGTCTGTGCGTGTTAACAGTCTCATGTACCAGAACTCTTGGAGGGGCGCCAGCGGGCAGTAAAGTAAGACATCAGTCTTAGGTGGCAAATTAAGATCGACTCCGGGGCTGTTCTTCATCCTCCTTAACATCAGAAGCTCCAGCAATCTTCGAGAGTCATCCATAACTTTGGTCGAGACCTTACCCTGGGAAAGATTAAACGACCTCTTGAACAATTCTTGTGTCTTAACGGTGAACAAATCAGGGTATAACCAATGTAGGAGTGCCCATAGTTCAAGAAGATTGTTTTGCAGTGGCGTCCCTGTCAAAATCAAGCGGTATTCTGCCCCCAAACCCTGAAGTGCCTGGGAAATCTGGTTGGCGTCGTTCTTAATCTTATGGCCTTCATCAAGGACTACGTATCGCCAAACAAAAGCTCTCTTGAACCAATTTTCCTCAGCGACGAAGCCTTCGTATGTCGTGACAATCAGGTCAGGTCCGCGATTCATGTCAGATGTCAGCTCATCCTCAGATTCGAGATCGATGATTTGTTGCCCTGCTGCTGTGCGCTGGAGACCCTTCTTTCTCTGTCGAGCCTTCACTTCACCTTTAAAGTCCAACTCGCCCGTTGCAATTCTTTTCAGGCGATCTCGCTCTTTTTGCGGTCCATGAAAACGCAATACTTTGAGGTCAGGACTCCACTTCCTGGCTTCAGCAGTCCAAGAGTTTAATACACTGAGGGGGCACACTACGAGAAATGGCCGTGACTGGCCAGATGAAGAGACCTCTGTATTCTCTTTCAAATACTGAAAAAGAGCTAATGTTTGAAGGGTCTTTCCAAGCCCCATCTCATCTCCTAAGAGCCCTCCAACACCGTTACGATGCAAGTATACAAGAAAAGACAGACCTAAGAGCTGATATGGTTTCATTGTCGCCTTGATTCTATAGACAATAAATTAGAGCATGACACCTCAACGGAAGGCTCCGACTTACCCGGCAGGTTGTTTGCCTATCATTTCGTATGGCACGGTGCGATCGTTATTCGGTTGATTCGATTGATTGTTCTTCTCAACGAGCTTTTGAATGAAATTATCCTTTGGCAATAGTGGCAGAAATATATCTTTTTTAGCTATGAAAAAGTTGGCCCTGTTGCGGGCGGTAACATTGGAAATATGCTGCCTTATCTGATTACGGTCTGTCAGCTGAATTGAGACCGGTCCCTTCTTGTGCGCTCTCGTCTTCGGCGTCGAGACAGGTCCTCTCTTCGTTCTGCTAACCTGGCCTCGGTCGGCATTCTCCTGCGCTCGGCGAGACTGCTGGAGTACTCCACGTTGACGAAGAGAGTGTCCAGCAGCGGAAGTCCGTGGACCAATAGTCTGTGGCAAAGCGTCCTCGGACTGTTCGCTTTCAGAATCTTCGTGGACAGTAGTTGCACCAGAAGTGGCCTTCATTTGCTTTTCAGGGCTAGAAAAGGAAGAATCTCTAGCGGAAATTGAGCCGGCATCCTCAGAGTCAGAAGAGATCTCGTACAGGACCCGCGGTTTCTCGCGAGTCTTGCGCTGCTCCATTACCATGTCATCACTGACCTGAACAGGAAACTGAAACTTGGGAGGCGACTTTGTTATGACAACCCTCGGTGTACTTGAAGTTGATCTTGAGGTTGATGGTGAGATTGTTTGTGGTGACTGTGAGTTTGCAGAAAATATGCGAGGCGGATAGCGACCACTTTGTGGTGCAGGAAATTCTATCGCACCCATTGCAGGTGTCAAAAATTTGTGACTGTCAATTTGAGGATCCGCATAAACTGCTTGACTGACACCCCCCACTAGTATTTCATTCACTTCTCTTCTGACTGCCTTGAAACGGCGTCCCTTGATTATATCGCCTACGTGGGGTGCTTTTAAAGACGGATAGGCAAGGACAACGATAGCAATGCAAGACTAGACATACTGATACATAATCAATTTGTCTCTTTTTAGTAGATTTCAGACGCGTCACGCTAAATTTCACGCGTCTCCGTGAGACTTCAGGGATGACGAACGAGGGGAAGGTACCAGAGCTAAAATGGAAGTGCCGCCTCGGCAATGCAAGCCAGACCATAGCACATATGGACTCTTGCTTTTCTGTAACAATGGCGTCTACAAAACATACAGCTCATCAGTTACTGGAGAAAACGCATCCAACTGAGCTTGCTTCTTCCATTTTCTCAGAAAAGGTCCTCCGCAAACCCCTCCACCTTCGCCCATCGTCGCCAGACCCCACTTCCCAAGATGCACGGGCGCAGCGCCGCTTGCAGCGCCTGCGAAAGCAAGAAAAAGGCAAATGCAAGCGAAAAGTGAAGCCTTTGTCAGCTAAAGAGAAACGAATCACGGGCATCTATGATGTGCCCGACAATGCGAAGAAATACGAGATCTACGTCCCTCTGCACAGGATGTGGCAGGGCTACTTGTGGGAGATCTTAGGAATAGAGGAGGGAAAGGACATATTTGTTACGGCTCAGAGCAAAGGAAGCATACTTACGAGTGCCGACTATCATGGTGCGGTCTTGAAGGTCGTAAGAAGCAAGTGCACTAGTCATGTTGGCTTGGAAGGGATTGTGATAAGAGACACCAAGTTCACTTTCCAAATCATCACAAAGAAGAACGACATGAAAAGTAGGTTCACAAGTGCGTCCATCACAGGAAGCTGATGAGTTTCAGTAATACCAAAACAACACACCATCTTTCAATTTGAGATTCCTCGGACGTTAGTGGATACTGTCAATAGTAAAGAGGACGGGGGTCTTGTGGACGAGCGACCCATGATCAAGCCAAATTTGTTATTTGAGCTACATGGATCCCAATTCATGAGTAGAGCAACAGATAGAGGGACGAAGAAGTTCAAGCAGAAATATCTAAGAGATTTGTGATACCTCTCGATTCATCGCTTTAGGAAGCCCAGCTTCGCAGACAGCAAATCTAATCTAATGTTATCAATCAACCGTACCGGCGTGGTGTCCTTCTCTTTGCCCAAAGCCTCGTTCTCTCGTGCCTTCTCGATTGGAAGCATTTTGATCGCTCCACTTACAATCGCGCCTTTCTGAGAGTCAACTTCATCAAGCTCGTTTAACGTCTCTGTGTCGGCTATGGAAATGTAGTCGATCTCGAATCGGGCACGCTGATCAGGTGGTAGAGATTGCTGCTGTTTCTGTGCTGAAGTCAAGACATCCATGGCGGCTCTATACAAGTAACGCCGCTGTCTGGCGCCTTCCGCAAAGAGCTGCTCCAAACTCTTCAAGGCCTTGAATAGCAGCAATGCTACTTTCCGTCTACGCTCACCCAGATATACATTCCTCGAGCTCAGCGCAAGCCCGTCTGCTTCTCTGACCGTCTGACCTACAACGACTTGGGTGTTCAGATGAAAATCCTGCACCATCCGCTTTATAACGTACGTTTGCTGTATGTCTTTCTGTCCAAAGTAAACCCTTTCGGGCTGGACGATGTTCAAAAGCTTCATACACACGGTAGCGACACCCCTGAAGAATACAGGTCTTGAAGCACCCTCTAGCCTCTTTGAAATCGGTGTGATTGTGACAAATGATCCGTCCCCATCCGTCTCGGAGCTAGGCGGCAGCCCTGGGTACATGTCTCTCGTAGATGGCATGAGAACACCGCCTAAGCGACCCTTGCATCTTGACTTTCGTAAATCTTCTTGCACGCCCTCAAGTTTCAGATAATCCCTTTCCCACGTCCGTGGATAGGAGCTCAAATCTTCGTCCACGCCGAATTGCGTTGGATTGACATATATGGAAACATAGACCACGTGATTCTCCTGTGCAGCTTGTCTAATGAGAGCTAAGTGACCGTCATGTAGTGCGCCCATGGTAGGGACGAAGCCGACGGATAATTGTTTCATCAACGCATTACGGCGATGTCGTCGGAATTTCGGGATGCTGTTGTATATGTCGAATGGCAGATTGGGTCCCTTTCCAATAAAGAACCGACGGACATCGAAGCGAGGCATGAAGAAATCACATGTGATTTGGCTATGTCTTCGACAACCTTCGCTTGATGTTTCTCTGGAGGATGGCCGGAGGACGGTCGTGCCCTCTTGCCTCAGATTCAGTATTAAATTGAGAGAGAAACATGATGAGTCGCTTAGCAAGAGAAGACATTACGCTTTAACGTGAAGACGCCTACCGTGTAGATATGGTCAGCTCCTTTCTTCGGCGAGCTTTTTTAACACTTGCTAATCCCCGCAAACGCCGTTCAACCATGAGAACAAATTTGTTGGCCGACGGGTACAAGACAACAACCAACATGGCCGATGATGGCCTTCTAATGAACTTTGCGATCGACGATGCTCCCATAGACGTCAAGCCTGTGTTCAAAGGTGGGCGTTGGAAAGATCGTGTACGGGCGAAGAAGTCTCTCGCTTTGAGAACCCAGAAACTCCAAGAAGGACCAGTCGAAAGGGTCACATCAAACGCAGTACCGCTTGGCCCTCGAAAGGCTCTAGAATCCAATGACATTCCGCGTGTAAAGCGTCAAAAATTAGATACACCACCGAATCGTGTTCCTAAGGCGTCTGCCGCCAACTCTGAAGTCATTTCCTCCCTATTCACATTCAATCCGGCCTCCAAATCCACCACTTCTCTGCAGACTGAGGAAGAATCCTCGGTTCCAATACCTTCAAATGCTCCCTTGCCTGATGGCGCTGCCCAATTCACCTCTCTTGGTGTCAATGATACCCTTGCCTCTCACCTGCTCACCTCACTGAAGCTAAAGTCACCTACTGCCATTCAAAAAGCTGCTCTAAGCGAACTACTGAAAGAAGATGGCGATGCATTCATTCAGGCAGAAACTGGTTCAGGAAAGACATTGGCATACCTCCTTCCCGTTGTTCAGCGCCTTATGTCTCTCAAAACGTCAAGAAAAGGTGAGAAGATCAGTCGAAAGTCCGGCCTATTTGTGTTAGTATTGGCGCCAACAAGGGAATTGGCTAGACAGATAGATACAACGCTCTCGGCACTTTTGACGAGACTCCCTTGGCTTGTGCATGGTACAGTCACGGGTGGAGCAACGAAGAACCATGAAAAGGCACGAATCCGGAAGGGCGTCAACATACTTGTCGCTACTCCCGGCCGACTCGTAGATCATATCGACAACACCGAGTCGCTTGATCTCAATAGTGTGCGATGGCTCGTACTTGACGAAGGTGATCGGCTGGTCGAATTGGGGTTTGAGGATGATATCAAACGTATAATCGGTGCCTTGGAGAAGTCTCAAGCTGCAAAGTCTTCGAAAAGCCGCAAGTCTATACAGCAGAATGAAGGCGGGCCTATACAAGATAAAGAGGAATCCGTGCTGGGGCTGCCCAAGGAGCGCAGGACCATTTTGTGTAGTGCCACGTTGAAAATGGGAGTGCAGAGACTTGGAGATGTTAGCTTGAAAGACGCAACATTGATTAAGCCCGAAAACGCGACCGCAAACTCGGAGAGTCTTGCAGCCGGAGAGAACAACCGTCAGCAGGAACAGGAAGACGGCTCAGCTCATCATCTTCATAACCATGGAGAAGCTGAAGCCCCGTTTCTCGCCCCGGCTCAATTAAATCAGTCTTATGTCATTGCTCCGGCAAAGCAACGCTTAGTTACGTTGACCGCAATGCTCAAGAGGACATTCGCCAGGAAGGGCTCGGTCATGAAAGCCATCGTGTTTCTCTCCTGCGCTGATAGCGTAGACTTTCATTTTGAGATTTTTGGCAGAGAAGAAAAAGGCGCTGCTGCTCCAGATATAGCAGCCTCAGGTTCTGGTTCTACGGTACCAGCCGCCCGGAAAGTTGCTCAGAAGAGCCCAAAGGAGAATGCCGTTGGCGCAAAGCAATCCGATGAAGTCAGCCCGAAACGCCAATCACCATCGACCAAGGAGCAAATAACGTCAAAGCAACTCCCGACCGTCTCTTCATCACCCACCATCTCCTCCCCAGCCAATTCCACAATCCAGCTCTTCAAACTCCACGGCTCCCTCCCCCAATCTCTCCGAACCGCCACCCTCGCATCCTTCTCCCGGATTTCAGGACCCTCCATCTTGCTATGCACAGACGTAGCCTCCCGCGGTCTGGACTTACCCAACATCGACCTCGTAATCGAATACGACCCACCTTTCTCATCCGACGACCATCTCCACCGCGTTGGCCGCACAGCCAGAGCCGGCCGTGAGGGCAGAGCCATATGCTTCTTGATGCCCGGACCAGAGGAAAGCTATGTTGAAATCTTGCGTACCGCAGCGGGAGCAGGAAAGGGCAACGTGAAAGGCGAGACGGCGGAAGAGGTGCTGAGGAAAGGTTTCGGGCCCCGAAGCGGAAAGGTAGATGAGTCGGGGAAGTGGGATGAAAGGGCGACGGAATGGCAGCTTGAGGTTGAGAGGTGGGTGCTCGATGATAAGCGGGTGGGGGAGATGGCGAGGAAAGCATATGTGAGCCATGTGAGGGCGTATGCGACGCACGTGGTCAAGGAACGGGGGATGTTTGATGTGAAGGAATTGCATTTGGGGCATCTAGCCAAGGCGTTTGCGTTGAGGGAGAAGCCGCGGAGTATGGGGCGTAGTGCGATCGGGGGCGATAAAGGGCGCGGAAAAGGTCGGCGAGGTGAAAAGAGGAAGGTGATTGATAGGAAAGAGGGTAGCGAGGGTGTAGATAAACCGGCTGATGCTGCGTATGAGAAGGCGAGACCGGATTGGAGAGGCGATCTTGATGTGTCTGATGGCAAGGAGGCGGCGAGGAAAATGAGAGCGAAGATGAAGGAGCATATGGCTGGTGTTCAAGAGTTCAATATTGGTTGATGATTATTATGATACCCAAAATTAGCTGAATTTAGTAGATGTCCCACAAAGAAACCTTGCCATCTTTTGACCCCACTGCGACCCAATGAGTTGATCGAGCTGTATGATCCCTCTTTTCCTGAACACTGAGAGTCCTAGTGTTGCGCTGGATCACCTCGAGGGAGCCGTCGCTGTCTGTTTCATTAGGTGTTATTGGACGTCGGTCAGGATCGCACTTCGGTAGAGCTTCGACAGCAGAAAAGGCAGTGGCGTAGCACCCCTCTTTGTGCCATTTGAGCACCGCAAGCTCCTTCATTGTCTTGCCAGAATAGACGCGCACAGCTGAATCCCAGCCGGCTGTGGCAAAGATCTTACCGTCAGATCGGTAAGATAAACCCTGCTGGCCCGAGTGCTTGGTTGCTGAGATTTTGATAGGTTTGTAGTCGGTCTTGAAGATGCTTCTGCCAGATGGGAAGGGGTGTTTGGCGATGTTGGCGTCAGCAGACGAGGTGATATAATGGTCTTTGCATGGCGAGACGACCATAGACAACACTTCACATGTTAGCCAAAATCTGTCGTTGATGGTAAAGAGCAAACAAACCTGGCTGCGTATGGGGTTGTGCACAATAAAGTCTTTCAAAAGGCGCTGCCGGATCAGACTGCACAAAAACCATCGTGTGCCCACTCTCAAAGCCAGCAGCGAGTTGGATCCTTGTAGTGTCTGCCATGATGCCGAGACTCATGACCATACCTGGGACAGGCTAAGTACCGCAATGAGGGAAACGATGATTGAACCAATCTTACCAGTGGTAATTGATCGATCTGAATTTACGGTGGCGGCTCGTTTTCGTGACGGAAGTTCAAATATGTCGATCTGGTGATATTCAATACCATGGAGCTAGTGCGGTTGGGGATTACTCACTCCTCCAGAGTCAATGGCGTTGGGCACTGCGAACAAGATCGGTCGCACAGTGGTATCCCCTTGAATTATTTTGGTTGCAGGCATTGACTGGGGCATGCCATCATAGCACATTGCAAATGGGCAAAAATTGAGGGCGTTCACGGGCATTGCATGCAACAGCCAGGGTTGCCTGCAGGTCAAAGGGTCAGCATCCACAGGCAATGTCTTGTCCATGTTGCTCTCGTCCTGCTGTCTGAGCCGCCAGACTAGCAGCTGGTTGTCTCGACCATGTCTGTGGTTGCCAAATCAGCTCCATTGCGAGGTCAATATTGTGTGGAAGGAACATACGTTACGACTTGGTCAGTGCCCCATGATCCTAGGGTCAAGATAGCATTGGCGTGGGCCTTCCATACGGCGACTGGCCGCTTGAAAGAGACGTTCCAGGAGATGACCCAGCCGTCAGCATCAGCTGTGAAAAGTCTGACATTGCCGGGAGTAAAATGGAGGGCGTGGATCTGGGCAGCATGTCCTCTTAGTATAAAGGCAGGTTGGGCCGGGGGTAGAATCTGTGAGGCCATCACGCCCAAGCTCAAACTTCTACTAAGCTTTTTTTCAAGTCCCTTCCATTCTGAAAATGAAGAGAACGAACATAAACATATAGATCTCAGCAGAATGCAAAAGCACAGCGATTCAATCAATGATCTGTAGCCTAGCCTTGTTCTAGGGTAAAGATTGTCGGTCTGGCAGTGAGATGATACAGCTCAGACTCGGCAATGTTGAATTCAGGGTTTGCAAGACCCGACAAACACGTAGCCAACGCTCGATACCGTCCATACATCGCATGTCTCGAGAAGAAGGCAGATGTACGGGATGAGGACCTCGGCAGACAATTTTCTCTTTCAAAACATCGACGATGCCTCGGTCTCTGCCGCGAAGAGCAGTAATTAGTGCGGGATGCGGGCTCCTTCAGCGGTAGGAGCTTGGGGTATTATGATGCGTTATATTTTCAGTGAATGATGTCTCCGAATGGGACTGTCAGAGTCGAGCTCACGCGTCAAGCACGACTTTGAATGACGAATCCCGATCTGGTGAAGCCGCTTAGCTGCAAAGCTCGATCAAGCTGCAGACGAAATGCCGGAGCCGGGTCTGGGCTCGCAGCAGGTCTTGCCGCTCGCTTGAACGACTCTCACTGACCGTGCATCTCCGATACGGCAGATGACGCATTAAATGGCTCTGGATGTTGTACTGTGTATGGCAGTCGGTGTCTCTGATCAGCGTTGGCTGCCAAAGAGCCGACCCCCTAAGAATGCGCCCCTTAGAATGATGCCCCTCGGTGGGCTTAGCACCTACGCACCCTAGAGCGCTAGGTCGACCTGGTCCTAGCTTGGAGCAATCTGCCCTGGCCTGGCTTCTGGAACATCGCACTGGCGATGCATCTCGTATCGGATATCCCCCTCGTCACGACTGTCTAATTCGATCTGGATTCGAAGCCCAGTCTCACAATACTCATACCTCGCCGGCGCGACCGCTGCTGGGCTCAATTCAACTGCGACGAGGCATTGACTTTGCCTCGCAGGGGCACCATCAGTTCTGCGTCACGCTCCTCAAGGCTCTCAAGGCCAGCCTTCTCCCTTCTGCCTTCTCATCGATTGCTAAATGGCTACAAATGAGCAGCTCTTGTCGAGTGTCCCTGCCGAAGTCGCAGCAGCAGCCGTCGCAGCCGCAAGACCGAAAAGAGTGCGCACAGGATGTCTCACTTGTCGAGAGAGGCATTTGAAATGTGACGAAGGAGCGCCTGACTGTCAGAACTGCAAGAAGTCCAATAGAGAGTGCAAAAGGGGTGTGCGATTGAACTTCATCGACACGCAGGTCAAGACTCCGCCGTTCACCCCTTCAACGGACGAATGGACCCTCATGTTTCAAGACGAATCGAGAGAAATTGCATCAGAATACAAGGGGGGGATAGATCGATATTCGAACATTGCAACTGACTTGGACCACGTCTCACTAAAAGACGAGCCGACGTATGATTTCACGAACAGCATGACTGATTCTATGCTCAACGCGCCCGTTCTCCAGCATCAACAGTTGCCCTCGCAATCCTTTGGTCCAAGCCCAATGGATCAATATCAGGCTTCCATGTCCAGCATGACAAACCAAGCACAGGTCCAGCACCAGAGACATGGCTCTACTACCTCCGATTCAACCTTCTCTAGCCACACTCTGGGCGGTGTTTCTTCCTTCTCCAACGGCGATCAAGCAAATGAAACGAGGGAGTTGTTGACAGATCCCCAAGAGCTTCTGTTCATGCAGGTGTTTGTGGAAGAGGTGGGCATTTGGATGGATAGTTTAGAAGCTGACAAATGGGTAATTTGTGGTCTTTCCTGTCTTCGAACTTGATACTGATTTATTCGCAGTTTTCTCGAATCTTACCCTACGAATCTTTACAAGATGCGATGTTACTTAATGCATTCCTGTCCTGCGGTGCCCGACACATGAACCTTGTCAACTCAGCCTACGATGACAAGACTGCTGCAAATTATTATCAGGTTTCCAGTACCCTTCTTCTTCGGCAGCTGCAGAATCCCTATCGAGACATATTTATGTGTGCAACGACGGCAGTTATTCTGAATGTGTACGAGACTATGACCGAGAAAGCGCTACAGAGGATGAATCACATTGCAGGTGCTCGTGCTCTTATCAAGGAATGCGGCTGGAACGCTACGTCCGTGGGCGTTGGTGCTGCATGCTTTTGGCTAAATGTGGGAATGGAGCTTTTGAGCTGTCTCCATTTCAATTGGCAGGTGGCATGGAACCCAGATGATTGGGGAGTAGACATGAATTTTGACAACGGCGGAGGGCATGGAAGGGAAGAGATCTGGACTCATCGCATGATTTGGATTCTGGCGAAAATTGCAAATTTCAGGGCGTCGATGGTTCCTCGGCCTGGAGATCCTCCTTTGGATCCTATGCGACTGCAAGGTAAATACGAAGAGTGGACGCGTTGGAAAACTTGGATTGATGGTTGGGATCTGCGCACTCCGAAAACGATGAAACCTTTGGGTCATCTTCCGTCTTTTAGAACAAATTCGAAATCTCCTTTCCCTGAGATCTGGTGAGTTGCTCCCCATTGCTCATGTAAACGGCTGCTTACAGGCACAGGTTGGTGAAACGAACGGCAGTCATTGCCCGAATGTTCTACCATACAGGTATGTGTATGCTGTCGCAGACCAACCCAATGGCAAGTTCGAATCCACAAGTCGCCCAGCAGATGCGCGATTTAGAGATGCACAACGCCAACACGCTCTGCGGGATAGTAGCGCACGTAAAAGATAGGTAAGTCTCCTCCTCTGCGCTGATGGACCGCTTCTCACGATCTTGTCAGGGGAGTCGCCAGCGTGGCTACTCGCTGTCTTGCTACTTGCGCGGAATGTCTCACAGACCGTATCGAGCAGGATGAAGTGATCGAAATCCTCTCGCGCATTCAGAGAGAGACGGGCTGGCGCATCCAATTCATCTTTGACGGTCTACGGCGCAAATGGGGCCGTAACAACGAGAATATGCAGCAGCCGAATCACAACTACTCATCGTCTGGAAGCTCGCTTCCTCCTCCGCCAAAGCTACCACCTATGGGCATTGTCAACCCACAATTTGCCAAGGCCGATTTCGCTCTCGCCGAGCATCCATATCAGAACTACTATGTACCTCCGATTCAAACATCTGTCCATCAATCTTACAACCATTTCTAAATTTTCGGGCGGAAACATTAGACTAATGTACGAGAGGCTATCTTCAGCATTACTTCAACTATCCACGTAGGAAGAGGGTCGATCATCAAATGACTTGTTTTTCGCTTATGACTTATGAGGATAGATGTCAGCAAGGCGTTAACAAGGTGGATTGTCTGGGTACAGCAAAAGTCGTTGACATGATTCTGTATCACGCTATGATATGGCCAGTGTATCAAGCGTATGGTTCGATGTATTGGGTGAGTCTATTCTAGACTACTGATATTAATATAATCTTCTACGTTCTACTCGCCAGTCGCCGATACTGTCCGACCACTTTCAAAATCACCAATCTTGATGTGAATCACTCCTGGGCTGTTCTAGGAGAGAAAGAAAACGATCGGTCAGGTAGTTCAGGAAACGAGAAGCCTCTCAGAGGTGACGGCGATTGAACATGCCGTTGAATGGCGAGAATCTCGTCGGATCTACCCACGTGCAATACCATGTGATACGCCATTCACGACAATATCGTTGGCAGTTGAGACATCCATCCCCGCAATATAGAAATATTTCGTACTATAAAGCGGACTTTATCGTTCCCTCCAAATAGAGGACTCGCAACCTTCGTTTCAATCTTTGAAAGCAATTCAATTTCAGTTGTTTGTTGTTTGCATCTGTATCCCAGTATATATTGGGGTAAAAGCTCCCTCTGTAGGGTCATCGACGCTCCTCGTGAAAGTCCATGCTAGACATGATTTCAAGTGTAGAGCTACCCAAGTATCTTCGCTCGTTGTTCCGGGGTCCGTGGTAGGTCAAGCGTTGTAACGGATGACACAATATTTGCTGTCAGATGATCGCACGCGTAGTATCAAGGACTTATCTTCAACAGTACGGCTCCGAAGATGAAGGTACCAATAATAGTAAGGGCTGTGTTCGAGATTCAAGTTGAGGCTTGCAGGTTTGTTTGAGGTTGAAATGGGACGGCCCATTCAAGCGCAATACCTCTATTCGTTCCCCTGAGCACTAAGGACTTCCAGGTGTTTCAATATGAAGATAAAGATAGTTTGGAGATAACTACTTGGATGGCTATATAAACAATGACACAATGATCTCTCTTTTACATAGCCATTCAAGCACTTTAGACTGCCAGAATGAGATCGATAGTACTGACCCTTATTGGGCTTTGCCTTTTCGTGACCCAACATCTTCAAGCATTTCAAATACCGCCAGGCGCACCCGTCTGTAGTTTCAGAGAGGGACCAAGTAGTCCGATTCAGTCATTTCAAAAGCGAACAAATCATAGACCGAAGCTGCGTTCAAGGAAATCCCAAAATGCCATTAAGTTGCTTCCAAGGGCATCGCAGGATGCCATTAAGATAGACGTCCACTTCATTGCCATTGTCGAGCAGGATGCAGATCGTGTGAATGAGAGCACCATCGACCAACAGGTTCGCAACCGCGCGCGTTCCATACCTAAGGTTTCTGCTCTTGGAACAGCTGACGCCCTCTAGATGCAAGTAATCAACGACGCCTACAATGAACATAACATCTTCTTCACCCTCGCTAACTTCACGAACACCGTCGACCCTAGGATAACAGACCTGGACCGCTATGAAGTCAACTACGGAGCCATACGTGCTGGTGACTGGTCAACATTGAACGTACTCTGGGTACCCAATTTCGAACAAACCACTGGAACCGCCGGTCTCTGCCCCTTCGTCTACCCGGTAGAGGATCTGCCGAAGCTAAATCAACGCGACGACGACGAGCTCCCCTTCGACACCTGCATCATCGACATCGCACTGCTGCCTGGCGGACATCGATGGAATCAGACCGAAGGCGGATACGTGCCCAACCCAGATCCCAACAAGAAGGGGAACATCTTTACGCAGGTTCCCAAGAAAGCATACGGCAAGATTGCGGTGCATGAGATTGGGCACTGGATGGGTCTGCTGCATCCATGGGGTACTCTCGATGGGTTGGATAGAGGTCAGAGTGTGTTTAGCTGCGATGGTCCGGGCGATTATGTGGACGACACGCCGGAGCAAAGCAGGAAGTGGGCGAATTGTCCAGATCCATGGACCAACAGTTGTAAATGGAAGCACAAAGGTCCTGATGATATCAAGAATTTTATGGGGTATGCGGATGACAACTGGTAAGTTCTCTCCACTCCTTTTTTTTCTTCGAAAATTAGAACACCAGCATGGCGCAAAAGTACTAAATGATGCGTGTGATTAGCATGGACCATTTCACTCCTGGACAGGTAACACGAATGCATCAAGTTTTTCAACAGTTCAGGAAGAATCGTGGGAAGCAGGGGGGCAGTGGGACCGATGTGGCGTAGAGGGCGGCAGTGATGAAGCAAGTCAGCCGTTCGCCAAGTACAAACCTCAGTCGCAACAATTATACAATAAGTATACAAATAAAATTTTTCTGAAATTGAATAGCCCGTAAGTGACTAGGAATGTTTTGCTTTCGATTTCTATGACTGACATTCACAGTCTTGGCACAGTGGTAATGCGTCTCACTCGTATACTATGAGTTTTACGCCCATGAGAAGATCAGTGGTTCGATTCCACTAGGGGGCATCATTTACAATTTGTTTTTGCATTAACAGACTACGTACTCGCTGTCTTTTTATGATTCCTAACTCAGAAAGGGGGTTCAGGGGCAAAAAGTTGAGACATTGTGCGGGCCAAGACTGTTATCGATAGCCTTCTCCCCCCACCCCGGAGGATGACCTCACACTCTAGAAAACCTCTCGTTCAATTGAACGAAGGCGGCATGATGCATCTGTTTCAGCCTGTATACTCGTAATGGGATCACTTGACAACGCCAAAATATACCGCATCGCTATCCTCGAAGCCGGCGATGCCCCTGAGCAAGCAGCCGCCAAATATGGCAGCTTTGGCGGTATGTTCAAGTCTCTGCTGCACGAAGCCGCAGAGGCTTCCAGAATTCCAACATCGCAACTCGCATTTACGGGATGGGATGTTGTAAATCCAGAACCCGAAGGCGAGGATGTATACATGGGTGGCATGTACGATTGGGAAAGGAGACGAGGATATCCAGATATGGAGGAGATCGATGCGATCCTGATCACTGGGAGTCGTATGTGGGTTCCCCGCCACCGTTACTCATTTGTCTGCATTCTATATCCCGGCTTGTGCGACTGCGTACTGATTCGAAGGAGATGTAGGATTCAATTGCTTCGACAATGATCCTTGGATACTAAGACTTGTTGACTATACGCGCAAAGCGCTCGAACATCCGCATCTAAGGGTCATTGGAGTATGCTTCGGACATCAGATTCTTGGACGCGCGTTGGGTTCGAAAGTGGCTAGACATTCGCAGGGAGAGTGGGAGGCTAGTGTCTGTGAGGTGCAGCAGAGTCGGAAAGGGAAGGAGCTGTTTGGGGGTAAAGATGTACTTGTGAGTCTGCACTCGCGAGAGGAATGGGGTGCGAGTGCGACGCTAATGTTAGCAGAGTATATGTCAGATGCATGAGGACATTGTGGTCGACTATCCTCCGAACGTGGAACGTCTGGGGCCGTCGACCGCTTGCGAAGTGCAAGGAATGTATGTGGAGAAGCAATTGATATCGGTACAGGGACATCCTGAGTTTGGAGAAGAAATAGAAAGGGAGCTGCTGGAGAAGAAACACAGGCAAGGAACGTTTGACGATGCGCTATTCGCCGAGTGTATGGGCAGGGTGCATTTGCCGCATGATGGAGTGCTGGTAGCACAAGGATTCTTGAAATTTCTTATGGAATAAGACAGCCCCTTCGGCTATCATTGGAGAAAGGAAATTGAGAATGGAGAAGAAATCAGTTTTCATGCTGTCAAATGCTTTGTTGGGTATCATGAGATGTGCTGCCAATGGTGTTTCCTGAGAACTTTAAATTTAATGCTACCGAGGGCGGAGGAAGAGGACCAGGAGTCCAATCAAAGAAATACCAGCTCCAAACCCCTCCAGCATTGCCGTTGTTAGATCGACTCGGCGAACCTCAATCTGCCGCTCGCTAAACATGTCTTTGCAATACTGCCTTAGGGTACCAATGGCAGAAGCTGACGGAGCGATCTGCAGAGGTACATCTGAGGCCTTGATTTCAGCGGCGGCAGGCTCTTCCGTAGGTATTGGTGTCTCATCTGGGGGCGAAGTTTCTATCGCTGCTACGCGTTCGTTAAACGCCTGCTGCCCTTCAGTCGCGGTTGGCTTAGACAGACTATGCCCTGATTCCCCAATCTCCACAGGGTTTGTGGCTGGAATTTCAGCCTCTTTCTCCAGAGCCTCAGCGACCTTTTCCTCGAAGCCTTTCACTAGCCTCTTTCTTCGCCACGGCTCAACCGCAATCTGAAAGATCAGAAAGAGAAACACATTGACGCCCATAAGTCCCCATGTACCCCACGTACTCATGCGCCTTATCTTGTCACTCCAGATTTGCTCCTCATGATAGCGAGTAAGTATGCTGGTGCTTAGCTTAGCGCTCGCTTCTTCCGACTCCGTTTCAACTTTCGTGAGATGGTTTCGAGCTGAGGCTTCGGCCTGCTCATTTGCGTGATCAGAACGGTATAGCGATGTAAAACGCTCAAGATCCTGAGGGGACCATGTATTTTTCCGCTGAAGAAGTTCGTTCACTTCGCGTTGTGAGGATGCACGAGTTGAGATAGCTGCCGTGTAGGCATCACGAGCTTCTTGTAGAGTGTTGCGCATCGTTTGAACATTCTGCTCTTGTGATTCAATGTCTCGCTTGAGAGCTTCGATTCCAGAGTAGCCCGTCAGATCATTCAAGCGTTGACCGGCAATAAAGACATTTGCTTGCAGATTGTCCATCACATGGGAAAAGTTTTTCGACACATGCGAGCGGCGACCTTCCTGCTTCGATGGCAAGTTCTCTTTACTGCCGGACACACCATCGTTGCTAGTGGAATAATAACGGGCTCGAAGCTTCAGGCAGAGCTCCTGATGGATAATCTTACCTCCGCCTTGCTTGAGGGAAGCCTTATGTGTAGACCAGGAACTGCATCTCGTCTGGCAGCACTGTCGACACAACCAAGGACGATCATAAAGGGGTACCCGAGACCATAATGCCTCTGTATGGCCAGTGTTTCTTGCTAATTGCCCAGCAAACGCTGATGCAGGCTGAAATACTTTCCGCATACGCAAGTGCTCATGCCAGAGTTCTTGCCCTTTTTTCGGCCGTGAAGCCTCGGCGAATCGTTTCCCCGCCAAGATGAAGCCTCAAGAGCCGCTAAGCTTCATTCACTTCCTTTGTTCTTCAACACAATCCACTCTAAGGTGGTGATCATATAGAGTTCGAGCTGCTGGAATGGAGACCTTGCTTTGTCAGATAATATGTTGCTAATGACATTAATTTTCCTCCAACCACTGCACCTGACTACTACCTACCCCCTCGCGCGACGATTCATCATTTGCTCCCATTGCTAAGACAAGCGCCCAAGACGTTGCGAGTGACTACTGTGTTGAGTCGGCTCTCTCCTGGCTACTTTCAGACTACATAAGTCAATGTCATGACCCTCTTTTCTGACCTTGCACCATTCTTCTCTCCCCAACCAACACCACCCTTTTCAACAGCTTTAACAGCCAATGAGGGCGCAAACGAGATTGGCAACTCAAATCATGGAAGCTCCAAGATCAAAGGCAGAAGTTCTGACATGCACAAAGTCAAGAATGGCAGAGTCAAGAAATCGAGTCAAGTGGGCAGCCCAAAACATAACCGTTGGAATATCCCATTCCTGAGCAAGCTATTCGGTCAAGAACGCGATGACGAAGAAGAGAACGATACCGGCAACCATAATAGTGTGTCGCAAACGGAATCTGAGGCACAAGGCGAATCCAGAAAGAAGAATCATCGGGCTGAAGCGCAAAGTCGACGACCTTCAAAGACCAAGAGCCGCCAGGTCAAGCCGTTAAGTCCTGATTTCAAGGATTGGTCGAGTGAAGAGACATGGCTGTACATGAAACTTCAGAACCGTGGTTGCGAGCCTTTGATGCCTATGCTCTGGCAATGGGACGTGAGTGTCAATTTCTAGCACTTGTCTCCTCAAAGTGCTACACTGATAACAATATTGGTCTAGTTTCCAAACATCCCTGACGTCTTGTTCACCAATAACCGGAAACGCTGGCTGATTGAAAATCGCAATACAACCTTGACCGAAGGTAAGCCTGACGGTTCTCGCGTATCGTGGCCGCTGCTGATAGTCCTTTCACTCCAGCAACGACAGAGTTTCAGATCCTTGTCGATAATGGACCACGATGTCGAGATGCGCTGCACCAAAAACGACGTCCTGAACCGTCGCTCCGCAAAGGCATTGAAAGGTATCAAAGATGGTCCTTGCGAGATGCGAGAATGCAGCATAAAATCCGTCCTGAGCTAATTTCGATCATTGCCGCGAAGCCCGGCGAGTCCATTGGAAGCTGTGTGAAAAGGATGACCAAGGCGCTTCAGGCATTGGACAGAAAGTGGCGAGACAAATTCGCTCAGTGCGACCTTGAAGACACCGACACATCCGCGGCCAGGCCTACTGAGGCTCCCATTCTATATGGCATGTTGATCAAATTCAGCGTGGTTTCAATCCTCACATATGACCCTAGCCAGCCTTCCAGACCCATTAAGACCGTGGCGAACCTCAGTCACACCCTGGACGGGCACGACGTCTGGCACGCCTACGCGATCAGCATTGTGTGCGTGCGCGTGAGAGATTTTCTGATGCAATTAGAGGAAGACGGCCACTTGAGTGACAACACAGCTGAGGACAGTGATCCTGATGCGTAACCAGCGAAACACCTCAACTTGATGCATTGAATGTTATTTCAGCTTGCTCACAAACACCGCGCTGGGTCAGTTATGATGAGAAGGACGGTTGAGTGTCTAATTCATGGTGAATTTGAGGTGATGGAGGCATAACATCTGAATGGACAGCGGCTTTGGTTTTTGAGATACCCCGTGGGCGAAGGCACCAGCTCAGTATGGAAATGAAGTTACCTATGTTTATCTACCCTTCCTTGTGTCCTTGCAGATTTGAGTATCAGCTCGTCGCAATTTTGAGGTTCTTTAAGCATAGCTTTAGGCTCTGTCTCACCATCGTTTCACATCTACAAAGAGATCTGAAGACTTGGCGAGGCCGCCTGTTGGATACAAATTACGTGCCACTGCCAACTTGATTTGGCGCAGCTCGCGATGGCACAGTCAGTGAAGGTGTACGTTCTTTTTTCATAAAGCAGCTGTATGTTCTGTTATCGTTGTAGCATCATGGCCTTTGTTCTTGCTTTCTGTTCACTTTTGATGCGTAGAGGATGTGATCAATCTTTTCTACTGTTCAGATAGAGCTCGCAGCCATGTATCCTAAAACACAATCTAGGACGAGCACTTTACCATATTCCCAGAGTCAAAAGGTTGCTTTGAAAAGAGATTCGCTTTCCCCAAACGCCAAATTCTATCTCATTACTTTCGCCATCCTTTCTGTTCTGTGGAGACTCAGTATTCACGGCCCAACATTCTCATTGCCAGGATACAGCACTGCGGCTCTGCGGAACAAGCTTGCACCTCTAGATGAAGCCCCGAAGTTTCACATTGTCATCGCACATGATGGGGAAGAGCCGCGCACCATGATAACATGGCTTAGCCAGCTCCGAAAGATTCCTAACATTGCGAAGATGGGCACCAAAACCACCATATACACCAAAAGTAAGCTTCGTGAGATAGACAAGTTTAAGAACATCACCCAATGCGATGAGTTGTTTCGCTTGAGAAACCGAGGGAGAGAAGGAGGTACCTTTCTGCACCATATTGTCGAGAATTACCACAATCTCTCCGAGTACACCATGTTCACCCACGAGTATCCCGTGGGGCTCAACGAAGCTACCGGGTTGTTTGATGAAGCACACACTGACGCTCTCCGGTACCAACTGAAGAACGATACCGGCTTCATCAATCACGGTCTCAACGAGCCAGAGATAGGCTGGTGCAACTGCGGTGAATGCGAAGGGCCCGAAATCCATCAATTTCCCCTTGTGCCGCAGATCATGGCACTCTACACAGATGAAGCATGCCATGGTAAGCAGCGCGTGGCTATGTACAACCAGTTCCTCGTCTCAAGAGACCGGATCTTGGCGAGGCCAAAGTGGATCTATGAGTATCTGCTCGAACTGGTCAATGCGCCAAAGGACCATTGGATACATAATCAGCATCAGCCGTGGCAAGTTCTGCAATGGATGGGAGGGAGTACGCCAGACCATCCGCTCTTTCTCTATACTCTTGAGAGGTTGTGGAGCGGGTTATTTGGTTGTGATGAAGACCCCTGGGCCAAAGGCTGCGTCATGTTTCTGGACAAGGATCGGCCTGCGAAGGCTGGACTTCCTCCACCAGCAGTGCGGGAACCGACTGAGACTGACCAGAAAGCTAGGAAGAGGGAACGCTGAATTCAACAATCTCCTTGAACAAATCAAGAGCGAACACCACCGCAATGATATGCCAGGGACGGCAAGTCGATTGCTATCCCGAGTGGGGTTGCAGGCCTCCTGTTAGACACCTCTAGAAGCTTCGGGCCTTCATTCTTTAGAGCATGGCAGATCCCCACGCTTCGATAGCCCCTTCTGCGTATGGAAATCTGATTCAAAGATCCTTTGGCTTGAGACGTGGTGCGACTGGGTAATTCGCTCAAAGAACCATGACTACAGAGTTGCCCTAGGTGTGGTCCATGAGATGGGCATCGAAAGGGACCACAGCGCTGGAACGGACTGTCTTGAGGTAGATCCTGGAAAGGTCTTCATCGGCTAGACTGAGCACCAGTCGAGAGAAACAGAATACAGGCTGCCACTATGGCACAAGCAACGATGGTAAAGACCTAAGAACCCCATTAGCCCTCACTCTCAGCCTTCCTCATTCATTGCGCCTGTGTCTGACGTACCACTTGCGTCTTCCATCCATTTTGAACCAGCGCCCTCCGTAGCGCATACTTTCTCACCGTCGTCAAATAATTTCCTAGTCCATTGACCAAGCATCCCAAACTCAAAAACCAGAATATCAGTCCGACTGGCAACGCGAAACGTCGCTCGAGGCTAGTAGGCTCGGATTTCAGGTGGAAGGAGAGGATGATGGCGGCACTGACGACAGACATGTAGATGCTAAGACGTAGCCAAGAGAGGAATGTGCGCTCGTTGGCGCAGTGATCGCGCGCATCGGAGGAGTCGTTGGGGAAGAGGAGTGGGGAGAAGATGGGGCGGAGGAGGAGAGGATTGGTGTCTGAAGTGCTGAGGATGGGCTGTTAGCAATTTGAATACTGATCAAGGTCTATTTGTACGTACTGGTCAATTGTAGCCGTCCGCGAACCCCATGGATCAAGAAAGAAGGTCATTGCTGGATTGTAATGCTGTTGTGGAGGTTTCAACGGGGCTGCGGAGCGGAGAGTTTCAAGCCTCGGCTTGCCCATTCATCTCATCTTCTTACTACACGTAAGTAAGACGATGACCGCCTTTCACAAACGATGGACTTGAGGAAGGAAGGACTATAAGCTTGAGCATGGCAATACGTTTGGTTATGAAATATGATCTTCGCCCATCCTGATGTCTATTCCACGCCTTCAACTCACCCACCATGACCATTACCAAAGCCCCAGTCCCTCCTTCACCACCCGACCTCGACATCCTAGGTGACCAAGTAACGCTCCATCCAGGTGGATATGTGGCGCCTCCGACGAAGCCAGGCGAAGATGGAGAGCGTAACCTCGTTGAGCACATGGCTCGCTTCCGCGAATCCCCCCTCGACTTCCTCCGGGAAGTGTCCTTGCACGTCTCGGGCCAGGGCTGGCGCGCATATGACGACGTGTTGGGACAGCCAATCTTCTACAGCGGCTTCTCGGAGAATATGAGGAAGATGGTAATGCAGACCCCTAAGCTGAGGCAGAAGATTGAGGAGTTAGCTGCACAGAGGATGGGAGTGGAGGAGAGAGAGGGGCTACTGGGAACTGAGCCGGGACTGGAAGGGAAGAGGAGGAAAAGGCGGGAGGAAGTTGAGGAAAGCTTAAGGCAGGTAGCACTGGAGATGACCGATGCAATGATCTGCAAGATGGAGAGTAAGAGGTTCATACGCGGGGCCTACTATCTGTGTACGCAGCTTTTGACAAGAGCATATCATCAAGGGATCCATGTCTCGAGCGAGGAGGTGCTGAGACTGAGGTCAGTCGCCGAGGAAGCAGCAAGGAAGAAGCAGTCGATAATATTTCTGCCATGCCATCGAAGTCACGTTGACTATGTGAGCTTGCAGCTTATCTGCTATCGCTTGGGCATCGCATTGCCTACGGTCGTTGCTGGAGACAATCTCAACTTTCCCGTTGTAGGGGCTTTCCTTCAACATGCGGGCGCTATGTGGATTCGGAGAAGCTTCGGAGAAGATGCGCTGTATACGACTCTCGTGCAATCGTACATCGATACGTTGTTGCAGAACGGGTACAATTTCGAGTGTTTCATCGAAGGAGGGAGGTCGCGGACTGGCAAGCTTCTACCTCCCAAGTTCGGTATACTGAGTTTTCTCCTGGATAGCGTTCTGTCGGGAAGAGTAGACGACGCCATAATTTGCCCGGTCAGCACGCAGTATGACAAAGTCGTCGAGACGGAGTCGTATATCAGTGAGCTACTCGGTCAGCCAAAGCCTAAGGAAAATCTCCAGGACTTTTTATCTGCCTCTTCAGTGCTTTCTCTGAAATTGGGCAGAGTGGATGTTCGTTTTCACGAGCCGTGGAGTCTGCGAGCTTTCTTGAATGACCAGAGGTCGAAGGCTGACGCATTTGGACCAAGATCCTTAAGCTCGCTAAAAGATCCCTACAGTAAAGACAACAGGATCAGAGTACTTCGCACCTTGGGCTTCAAAGTCCTCTCTGAAATCAATGCTGTCTCGGTGGTGATGCCTACGGCGCTTATCGGGACTGTGCTCCTCACTCTTCGTGGTCGCGGCGTTGGCAAGGGGGAACTGAACCGACGGGTTGAATGGCTGAGTGATCGAGTCCGTAACAAAGGCGGACGAGTTGCTCACTTTGCAGGTGCGCCGACTGAAGTCGTAGTCGATCGTGGGCTTGATGTACTAGGGTCGAATCTCATCGGCGTCGTCCCAGGCTTACCAGAGACTACATACTACGCTGTGGATCGGTTTCAGCTCTCCTTCTACAGGAACATGACTATCCACCTCTTCATCTCCGAAGCTTTAGTGTCTGCCGCTATGTACGTAAAAGTCAAGCAAGGCGGTGGGCCTGAGAACCAGAGAATGTCGTTCAGTGATTTATACGAACAGGTTGCATTTCTTTCTCAGCTATTCCGCGGAGAGTTCATTTACCCAACTGCCGGCTTGATGGCCAATCTAGATGCCACTCTACGTGGGTTGGAGAGTGACGGTGTAATCATGCTCGCAAGGGATTCCGCCGGCAATGTACTCACCACTGAGCTCTCAGCCCAGGAGAGGGCCAGCGGCCGTGAGAACTTTGATTTCTACTGCTTTCTCATCTGGCCTTTCATCGAATCCACTTGGCTCGGGAGCGTTTCTCTGATGGGCTTGACCCCGCCACTCAGCAAGCCGCCGCATGACAAGGAATTCTGGGTTGACTTCACCAAAGCACAAGACACTGCCCAATTACTAGGCAAGACTTTGTATCATCAAGGAGACCTCTCCTACTTCGAAGCTGTCAATAAAGAGACTCTGAAAAACGCGTTTCAGATCTTCGAGGAGGAAGGTATAGTACATATCGAAAAAACCAGCAAGGATAAGAAAGCACGCTCCTCCATCTGTCTGGCAGATGAGTGGACGCCTCAGCGAGATGCCTCGACGGAGCAGATTATGCCGAGCGGGAAACTGTGGATGTTCATCGAAATGATTGCCAAGTCTAGGCGAGAAGGCAAGAATCGCAGGGACGGAGCAACAGTGAGCTCGAGGGTGTTGAGGCTTGCCGACAGTCTGGGACAGCAGCTGTTCGAGACTGCGAGGGTTGATGGGCTAGATAGGATTGCAGAGCAAGAAAGACCAGCGAGGAGGAAGAAGAGGAGGCGAAGCTCCTCGCGTTTGGAGGTGAAAGCTCGCTTGTGAGCGAATATAGGGATACTGCCAATCCAGGGTTGTGTACTTCTATACCAATATAGCAACGTAGATTTCCCATTATGAATAGTCGTAAGGAAAGCAAAATTGATTAAGAAAACCTTGTAGAATGCTGTGCTCAATCACTGTTTCATTCGAGGTGTACATGACCGGTATTTGATCGCTGGAGTGCACGGAAGCAACCGTTGGCCTAGGCCTGTTATTTCATTTTGCGTCCAATTGAAACCAAATCGACAAAACCATAATGACCTAACAGTGTAAATCCTCTTTATAACGATTCTACAACGGAGGATCCCAGAAAATTTGAACGAAGGCTGCTCCAAGCATGGCAGACCAGCTAATAGAAGAAGGATAAACGCGTGAAGTGAGGAATAGGTTGTGAGAGTTACAACATGCTTCATTGCGGTGACTTCTATACCATGCGTCGGCGCTCGTATAAACACATTACTCGACATGAATACTCCCTTCTATGTTCAATGTTCGTTATGAATGCCAGCAACGCCAATGACGCGACCAATGGGTATCTCTAGTGTCAGTCCTACCAACCAGGACTTCGATCTTCGCTTTCTACTTCTTCTTCTCCTGAGGGCTTTGGTTTTTGTTTCCCAAAGGCGCCAGCTGTGGGTTGCTCAGGCTTTAGATCATCAACCGTGATCTGTTCGTCAGCGGCAGAATCCTCCTTGGCTGGGGTCGACTTTGTCTCCTCCTTCACCGCCTGGCCCTCACTTGAGTCCGTTTCGCCTTTTGCCGTAGGGCTTGCTGCCTCATCCGCCTTGCTTACTTCTAAGGATTTTGCAACATCATATGCCGCAGTGCCTTTGTCTCCCTTCGAGTCCTCATCCTTGGATTTCGGCGAGGCGTCAGATTCTGCCATCTCACCTGCAGCCTGTCTATCAAGATGGTGTGCTGCTTCCAGCTTTGCATGCTCTGCATCTTCGTGTGTGATTTGGTCAGCGTCCCATTGTTTGTCCTCTAATGGGCCGGCAGACTTGAGAGATTCCGGTTTTTCCGTGGACGGCGGTGTATCATCTTGGATATAATCATACGGCTCCGAAGGATCGCAGAATAGATCTACAGCCTGTAATGGCTGGTGCTCTGGCGCTTTTTGAGAGTCATGACAATCTCCCGTTGAGTGCCGAAATCGTTTGGAGAAAGAGATCGCAGCGTCACCAGACGTCTGCGACGTGAGAAACTTACCGTCGAAGGAGAGGAGCGGCATTCGACTAGTTTCCAGCAAGTCCCCCTTGTTGGGCAAAAGAGAAACCAAAGAGGACTCTACGAGGGGGCGCTCAACGTTAGGTGGTGCGGATCGGCTGTAATTGGCAATGCCTTCCAGAGCCTCTTCTGGTGACGGAGGCTCTTCAGACGAGTCTGATAGCGAAATTTTCCTGTTATGCTCCTCTGGAACTTTATAGAGTTCATTATGGACGGTAGCAAGCTCAAATTCACCAGCGAATACACCTGGATAATGGAGTGAGTAGCCACGAGCCCGCATCAGCTCAGCAAGGTACAGCAGCCAGGCAGGATGCTTCTTGCTGATTTCCTTTGAAGGATCCGACGGGCCCTTCGTGAGTCTTAAGGTCAAAAAGGAATGGAACTCCATCCATTTGTCGCCAAAGTATAGCGCAGCATTGCTGTTAGGCGACTGCCAGAGAAATGGTACCTGTTCTGGGGACGACTCGTCATCGCTGCTATTCTTGGTCTTGCGTACCGGGGCAACGAACGGAGTTTCATCATCTAGATAAGAGGAGGGCAAGTCGAGGCTAACGCCCATCATGTTTTTGGTGGCATCGTTCGACCTCGCGTGGCGAGAGTATCGATACTCCAAGATGTTGTAAAGGAGATAATGGTAATATAAGGGTGACAATTCTATTTGTGGTGAGAGCAACAATACGTGGGAATCCATGGTCCTCTTAGGATAGAATGATTCTAGGACCCGAGCAGACGCTTCTTCCTGTGTTGTTGTCTTCCGAGGAATGCGATGCCTTAATGTGACTTGCGAAGCATGTGGCACACCAGACCAGTCGATGGGTGGCCAAACAAGATTTTCTAAATACGCCCGTGTTGGTGGATCTGTTTCAGCAGGAAGCTCGATCGTAAGATGAGGGCGTCTAGCTCCAAAGTAATCCGCATTCTCCACTGAGCGAAGAAGTCGGACCAAAGAGCCAGAGGACCCAGAAGGGGCCTGGATAAGTATGTCAACGTAGATACGTGGCCAGGCTGCTAATGACGAGCTGTCGAGACGGGTAATCCAGGTCAGAGTCTTCATAGCGTTTAGCGGAAGCTCGATCAACGGCTTGTGCAAATCCAAAGCTTTGCCTCTGATAGCGTTGACAAAATATTGTTCTTCTCTACTTGAGTCATCGACAAGAATTACCTGAGGATGGACGAAGGTTTGAATATGCTCTAAGCTGGCCGCGACACTGCTCTCCATTCTGAAGTCAGTGCTCCATCTTGAAAAGTCCGGCCGTGCATCGTGCCAATGAATATTGCAATCCTCCCCTGAGAAACCATTGACGTTCCGTATTTCTTGGATGTCCATGTCGTCACGTCCCATGATAGCAAGGTGCACATCATTCCTTTCCCATTGAGTCATTTCACATGCTAGAGGCAGTAACTCAGCCACACTCTTAAGATTTGCTGCTACGAATAAGACATTTTTGTTGTTCTCTTTCTGCCCACCTAGCTTCGCGACGGCGTGCAGCGATGCTGCCAGCTTGTAGAACTTGATAGGTCCATCATGATAGTGCTCTTCCGCCGGTGATGGCTGCGAAGGACGAGGCGGCTTCTTGGTCGATGGCAGCGAGGAGGGTGGGGCAGCGGCTAGCCGACCTTCTTTCAGAGGCCCCTGATATGTTCTCGTATCTGCCCATCGGGGATGCGGCCCTACGTCGGTAGGTATATTCTTGACGAAGAGGTAGAGGAAAAGTGCAGCGCAGAGCCAGTAGATGACCTTCCTTTTCCTTATATTTTGTGAAGGCCTGCGGACTGTCCATGCCGGGTCAGCTGCATGAATGTCTGGCCTGCGATCATCGTTCTTCTTCCCCAATTCCTCGTCATTGGCGAAGACCCTCTGCCGCGACATCTCCCTGCGGCATCACCTTGGATCCATAAGCAAACAATAGCGCATGCAGAACCGTCTCCTTGTTGCCGTCGCTCTGACTTATTGCTGAGTCTAAGATGTTGTAGACAACAGAGGAAAGGATGGGTTGCGTGAGTACAGATGATCTTGGTCGCCAGCCTAATGAACGCCTGCTGTCCCGTCGCATCGCCGTCTCAGATAATTACAACCTTGGCACAGCTTTAGCAGTCTAGCAGGAGCTTCCGAGGGTCCCTCGGTCCCGCCTCTATTACGCTCACCCGGGCCTTGCCGCTTCAGGGGCAAGAGGGGCTTTTTAAGCTGAACTGACAGGCGCTCTCGGAAGCGCCCACTCTTAGATTTTACAACCCAGCATTGCCAGTCATCATACAGGTGCCATTGGATAACCTTACTCATATGTGAGGCTGAGAATAGCGTCTCAGTGTAAAGTCGCTCCTTGAGGCTCATGATGGGAAGCTTGTGCTGCTCGGCCTTGCTTCTTCGTTCGCGCGGGGTGCCGTCGAGCTTAAACCTACCAATTCGATAATGATGGACCCAACAGTCGAGATTTTGACTACTCCACAAGCTCAATGGCGCCGAATAGTCTAACGTTCCTGGTGACTCATGATCTTAAAAAGACTGGTACTTTACTCTGTCTCCACGCATCTTCAAGCATCGCCCAAGGAATGCTTTGTCCAGCAATCTCGTTGTTGTGATACGCTTGCCTACTTCCCCTGCTTTGAAGCTCTTCATTCCAGGAAATCTACCGTAACCTGGTTGTCTTTCACATCATTAGGAATAAAAAGTTATGGATGTCTTCACAGCGCTCGAAGACATGGCTCTTGAGGCGGAAAGGCACGATGAAGAATTCGAACCTTCGGAGGAAGAAATCAACCGATGGCAGAACCTATTCTCTTACACAGACTTGGAGGCTGTGGAGAAACTCAAAACTCAGAAGCGAGACTATTCAAGGGTAGTCGTGTCTAACGAACAGTGGGATATGGTCAAATTGGGATTGGAGTCCAGTGGATGGTCCCGGGATGCATACGAGCATTGGATAAGGTCGAGCGGCAAAAATCAAACCGTTCACAGCAGCTCCATTCTCGGACACAACCACGAAAGTCCATCAGAGTCTTCGTATCTGCTTTTATTGGAAGGGCCATTAAGCACGCCGGAGAGTGTTCAGCATGCTGCTAATTTACCTTCCCAACCTCAAGTGCTGCAGGGAAAGTCCGAGGAACGAGCTGCTGTGTTCTGTAGGATTGACGGAGACACCAAGCTTGCTCTCGAAACATGGCTGTCTCAACAGAAGGCGCCGTTCAAACCAACGTTTGTACGCATATCCAAAGCGAGGAAAGAACTTGCAGCTACATCGATCTATCCGACTTTGGGCTTGGATTCAACGTTGCCTCAATATCGTGCCTCTTCGGACACATTGTTCAACAATGATCTAGACCAAGGCGGAAACCTGACCCATGCTACGTTGTTGTCACCAAAGCAGGAAGAATACCCTGTCTGGTACTTCTTCTACGGCAAGCTTGGAGATAGCGATGTCCTAAGTCGTCTCTTATCGCCACCAGAAGGCAAACCCCCAGTCCTAGTACCAGCAACCGTCTCAGGAGGGGTGATTGAAACGTGGGGCAGCAAATATAAAGCACTCGTCAACGGGAATGCTGCACACACGGTTGATGGATCTGCATACAACGTGATATCCGAAGAACAAGAGGAAGCTCTGATGTTATTTGAAACAGAAACTTATGAAGTGGTCAGATGCCGAATCACAATGGCGGACTTGACGGTGCAGGGGCTTACTTTTCGGTTTGTAGGGGCTTTGTGACTGCTGGAGACCATAGATATTATTGTTGAACCCTTTGAGCTTCGTTTGTCTAGCTATGCGCTGCATATGAAACCGTTATGCTTGTAAGAGCCCTCTTGAATTCAGTCTGCCATTGTTGGCCATAATAACCGCTAGGTTGCAGCAATCATCCAAACCTTGAATCTAAGGGGCAAATAAAGGAGAAGGTATTGAATTGATTTCTTGGCATTGTTAGCTAAGCAACCTCTGGTGCTAACGCTGTATTCGACCCCTCAACGCGTCCTCATATTGCCTTGCCACGCCCCGCCTCTACCACATTGTCGTAGAAGTAGCATCTCAGTATGAGCAGCCTCACGATTCCACTAGCTATCTAGCAAAATGTCAGCTGCACAAGAGCTTTCCAGAGGCACCAAGAGGAAAGCTGAGGAATCTACTATTCAGGCTCCGAAGCGCATAAAAGTAGAGAGAGGTGATGAGCGTGATAGACCAAGACATCGCTGATGGTCTTGCGTCTAGGCTCTTGACCAGGACGTTGTCAACAAGATTGCGGCTGGCGAGATAATAATTGCCCCTGTACATGCGCTGAAAGAGTTGATTGAAAATGCCGTGGACGCCGGCTCTACAGCTTTGGAGATAGCGGTAAAGGACGGCGGCTTGAAACTGCTTCAGATCACTGATAACGGCCATGGCATTCATGTAATTGTGATATGGGTCGTAGCCTTGAAAATCTTACTAACATGAGTAGAGAGAAGACCTGCCCATTCTCTGTGAGCGTTTCACCACTTCCAAGCTTAAGACTTTCGAAGATCTTACCACCGTTGCTACGTACGGCTTCCGGGGCGAAGCATTGGCGAGCATTAGTCACATCGCGCATTTAACAATCACTACGAAGACAGCAGACTCCAGTTGCGCCTGGCGAGCTCACTATGCAGATGGCAAGCTAGTACCGGCGAAGCCTGGTCAAAACCCGGAGCCGAAGCCTACAGCTGGGCGTGGTGGCACCCAGATAACGGTATGCGTGGAAAATCCCTTGACTATCTTTGCTGAATACCTCCAAGGTTGAGGACTTGTTCTACAATGTCCCGTCGAGGCAGCGAGCGTTTCGGTCACCCAGCGAAGAATATGCAAAGATCTTAGATGTCGTTGGCCGCTATGCAGTACATTGCTCTGGTGTCGCATTTTCATGCAAGAAGCATGGAGACTCTGCTATGAGCATTTCGACTCCCTCCAATGCTAGCACGATTGAGAGCATTCGCCAAATCCATGGCAGCGCTATAACTAACGAGTTGGTCGAATTCGATTGTAGCGACGCAAGATGGGGTTTCGAAGCATCCGGATGGTCTAGCAACGCCAACTATCATGTCAAAAAGACAACACTGATACTATTCATCAACCACCGGTCTGTGGAGTCCTCAGCTATGAAGAAGGCCCTTGAACAAAGCTATGCAGCCTATCTGCCGAAAGGCGGCCATCCTTTCATCTACTTGAGTCTCGAGATCGATCCTCACCGAGTAGATGTCAACGTGCACCCAACGAAACGTGAAGTCAATTTTCTCAATGAAGAGGAGATCATTGAAGCCATCTGTAGTAGCATCCGGGAGAAGCTGACACAGGTCGATACAAGCCGGACGTTCATAACGCAATCACTTCTACCCTCTGGCAATCGACCCCCTCTCTCAGCGAGCTCAAAGTTACCCTCTTCTACCGCAAAATCTTTGCAGGCCCCTTCTACACCTGCTCGACCGTACGAAAACAGTCTAGTTCGCACGGATCCAAGCGTGCGCAAAATCACATCGATGCTTCCTCCTTCAACATTGGCAAATGAGGGTGCTACTGGTTCTGGTCAAAGAACAACGGGCCCCACTTATGCTCAGTCACCGCGCCCACGGACAGAGTGCCGGTTATCCTCTATCAAACACCTTCGTGCTGTCGTTCGAAGTGACATGCACGTCACGCTGACCGAAACGTTTGCCGCCCTTACCTATGTTGGCCTGGTTGATCCCTACCGACGGCTTGCAGCCATCCAAAGCGGAGTAAAGCTTTTCCTAGTAGATTACGGCCTAGTGAGCGCCGAGTACTTCTATCAGCTTGGGCTAGCCGATTTTGGCAATTTTGGCACTATCGCTTTTGAGCAACCCCTAGATATTCGAGCTTTGGTCCGGCTTGGCATAGAGCATGAGAAGACGCAATCCGCTGAACAAGAAGGACTGGAAGAAAGTGAATGGAGTTCCGTGTCGGAGGTTGTGACCCGTCAGTTGTTGTCGCGAAAGGATATGTTGGCCGAATATTTCAATCTCGAGATCAGCCCAGAGGGCGAGCTTCTCAGTCTACCGCTGCTCCTAAAGGGCTACACGCCCTCTTTGGCAAGGCTGCCTCGGTTGCTGATGCGTTTGGGGCCTTGCGTGGATTGGAATGATGAGATAGGTTGTTTCGACAGCTTCTTGCGGGAATTAGCCAAGTTCTATGCCTTAGAACAACTGCCACCTTATCCAATTAAGAAATCCGACCCAAAAGCGGACCTTAAGGTAAACGAGCAAGACGTGGACATGGAAGATGCGGATGAAGAGGATGGCGACACAAATGGCACTGCGAATGACAAGTATGAAGGCAAAGGAGTGACGGCAAAGAGAGCAGAGATGGAGCGGGTTTTGGAGCACGTCCTCTTCCCGGCTCTGCGGGCACGCTTTGTGGCAACAAAGCCGTTGTTGAAAGGCGTCGTGGAAGTTGCAGATCTGAAGGGCTTGTACCGTGTATTTGAGCGGTGTTGATTCATTGCACGATGGTTTTCGAATGAAGCGATACCAGCGAGCTTGCCATCTTGAGATGCAGATTGCTTTGCTAAAAGCTACCAATATTCAAATAGAGATAGATACCCAGAAACGCTGAACACCTCTACCAATGTACCCACACAGTTGATAGATGCAGTTGGCTATGCTCGCTGAGGGGTATCATTTCGCTTTTCCGATGATGATGATTCCGCAAACGCTTGGTACATCCAAATGCATGACGACGTGAGTAACCTGAGTCATTTTGTCAGCATGGCCATCAGCCCCGTTTCAACTCAATGCCTTACCGAAAAATGACCTGTTGTACAAATATTGCTTCCCCTACTTCGTGCCTTTCCTAATCCGACCCGTCTTGGAGTCCTTGGAGGTGCCCACAGGCTGGCGCACCATAATATCCAAGATGACGGGCTCCTCAGCCCTAACAAATGTAACGTCCCTGACGTGCTCAAAGCCAAGTCTGTTGTACAATTTTGTATTCGCCTCATTGCTGCTCTCAAGATAAGCCGGAACTTTTTGCTTGTCGGCCTGCTTACAAATCAGCGATGCATCTCCAAACAAACGTTTCAGATATCCTCGGCGTTCATAATGAAGGAATGTTTAGTAATACGCTATTTTTAGCTCCAGAGGGAAAAAAAGGGAAAATGTACCTTATTCAGCGTATGCTGGATCAACTTCCTGGCATAGCCACGTTTGCGACTGTCGAATTTCGTCCCAATGTACACCAGGTACCAAGAGTTGGCGTCGCCTTTGTCGCCGAGGACATCATGTTTGGCGTCGTGGAGGACGGGAAAGAACTCGTCGAAGAAGCGCACCATGCCCTCTTGGGAAAGCCTGCCTTCGAAATCGCGCTTGCGCAGCACTTTGCGCATCCGTGATTTGATGCCGTCCATCGTCTTGCCTGGTGGCATCCTGTAGCAGTTGTTAGATTCGAGGCAAAGTGTGGACCTGTTGAAACGTTGGTCTGCTCACCATAATGCGACACAGTCGTAATTGTCGCCGATGACCGTCGCTAAGCCACACACGATGTGCGCTCTGACTATCTCTTCCATGATGAAGATTTGTAGCCTCCAATGGTCTTTGTCGGAGCAATGCGCGCGGTCAGGGGTATGTGTGAAGTATTGGGCCATGTCGTCGTCGATGAAGGCTTCGGCTAAGCAGAGCGCTGCTTGTTTGGTCTCAGACAATCTGAGCTTGCGAATCGTCGGTGAGGAATCAGTCCAGCGAATCGTTGTCTTTTCGAAACGCTGCCTGGTATCTGGTGATAGAGGTGGTTGGGCGCCACTCTTATCGACATTGTTGTAGGCCGAGTAGCTTGACTGGGTAGAAAGAGACGATAATGAATCGATTGTAATGTCCGTCTCGGTCTTGTTGAGGAGATGATGCAAGTTTGCAGTGCGGCTTATGATGTGTGTAGCCATGTTGAAGCTTGTGAGTAGATGGCACGATAAACATTGAGGTGCTCGTTCTTATATGTGTTAGGGGCTTGTCATCATCATTTTGTGATGACGCCTTACTCACCAAAACTCAGCACTTATTGACTAAGTGTTTCGTTTCGCCGCACATATAACAATTGGACGTGTACAGTCACCACAATGTTCTTTTGATAGTTGTGACCTCGTAATCATTTGCATGCGATGTGTGAACCTCAGGCAAGGTAGGTAGGCTCTTATAACGGCCGACATTTAGCAATAATATGTACGAAATTTTGGAAGAAGGCGACCGCAAGCAGGCAAATTCGGGCAGTACTGCAGGCAGATGTATGCACTTTGCCGAGAAACGGGGAGACGTTATGGAACTTAGAGAAATGGCTCAGCGCTGAGAAAAGGGGACGGCGAGAAGTGGACAAGCATTGGCCAATGGACTGCTGACTGAAAGGTAGTCGCTGAATGATGTAGTTCACGGTGTGCGACACAGCAAACGTATGACTCTCGGCAAATGTAGAACCAGATGACGATCGCCGGCAGACATCTCAGGGCCCAAACGCTTGATAGCATTCTGGCGTGTCCCTTCTTGAGGCTGACGAGGTGACTGGTCATCACTGAAGCAGCCTTACCTCCTCGGGCTGGAGGCTGATTTCCGACAGCTCCGTCTTTCGGGCTTGAGGCTCGAAGGTGCTAATGACTTGCAGCAGCATCCGTAGCTTGACGGACGGTAGATCCTGGCCGCTGATAAGATCCAGCAGTAGCCATACGCTGCAGTAGTCGCATGAGACAATTGGAAGAAGGCGACCATTAAGGTTGCAGGGCCATCTCCCCTTGCAGCTGTGCATTTCGCGTCTGACTAGTCGCCGGAGTAATGCAGTACGTAGATTCCGTGGTTCTTTTTGGTTCTGCTGCTCTGACGAGTCAAAAGTCTCACCGATACTGTGGAGACCCGCCGAGAGAGAGCACCTGCAAGGGGGTCATGACGTGGCAGCTTCCTGGGCCTGCGCTACTGCAATACAACGTGAGCTGGCATTGAGGTAACGTCATCTGAATGTCCCACCAATAGCAGCAGAAACTCCCAAGCGAGACGAATAGGAGGGAACAAAACTAAGAGGCCGACTTCTGTAGAGCCTGTAAAAAAGGGATGTTACCATATTCACGTTCTCTGAGTGCTCTTTCTACAGCTATCTGCCCGTAGACTGTTTTGATTCAGGTAATCATCGAAGGGCAGCAAATTCCATCAGCTCAGGAATCGTAGTGGTCTCACTTAATGGCTGCTATCTTGTTTCATCCTGCCAAAGTTACAATCGTCGGATTTCTTTCTCATTCAGATATGAGTCAAGCCCATCATCTATGTGATCCCACCATTCAAAGAGCATCGACTGGCATATGAGCTTGAACCAGGGCGTGAACCTCAAGCTTTTGTCTTCAAACATCTTCTGGAGATCCGCTTGCGATGCGTAGCAGGTATCTTGCACTTCGTTGGGATTCTGTTTGTGGTCCACATCGGCTTTTATGAAGAGAATGTAATCCACTGTAACGACGGGATTAGCTTGTCGGCCGAAGAGTCATCCGGGAATGCCCTCATACCCTCATGCTCGCCCCATTTTCCATCGCTCGGAGCAAGATAATGTATCCTTGTTAGAAATTTGAATTGATCTAAGGGTACCTGCTCTTTCTTGATTCCGAGTTCGTGATCTAGCTTTCTTTGTGCAGCCCTCCTAACGCCATGTACTGCCGCCTCCAACGTGTCTCCCGTCTCTCCTGGAATGCCCAAAGGGTGGGAGCAGCACGTATTGGTCCACATGTCTGGAAATGTTATCTTTTCGGAGGCCCGCTGTTGCAGGAGCAGTTGATTTTGTGAATTGAAAAGGAAGACGGAAAAGGCGCGATGAAGGAGTCCATCATTGATATTCTTCATGAGGTGGCCTGTCCAACGGATCAGCACAGGAAACCGTAAAATGCCGGCGCAAGTCACTGGGCTATGGTGGTCCTACAAGCTTTCTTGCTGGCGCTTCCAATTGGATTGTCATGGCTGTCTAAGACTATACACACCTCTTCCATAAGCCTAACTTGTTCTTCATCATAATCCTCTAGATCTGCATCACTTGTCGTTACACGGTGAGAGGAGGCGAGAGTTGTGTTCACGTCGGGAAAAAGGCGGAGGACGTTATCTGCTGTAATTGTTTGGGTTGAAGTGGCCATCATAGTAATGGTACAAGCTTAGGGTGCGAAGTATCAGGACATCAATTTGAGTCTATTCTTCAGAAATACGCGCTAGCTAGTTTGGGAATACCTCCATCCTCCTGTGCTCGACGGGTCTCAACACCTCAGTCCGTTTTGAGGCGGATCAATCGTAAATAGCATCTAATAAGGCGTTCAGTGCGTTCAATAGATCAAATGCATGTAGAATTTTAGACTTGAAAGGAGATTGATAATACATAAAATCTCTAAGAACACTCAGTCCGACAGAGGTCGTGACTAGTACCGCCAAAGATCTCAATCGCTCTCTACTGCATTGGTATCATAAACATGTTAACATAACACTCGTAATCACTTTCCAGGTACCAAGCTGCGAACAGCAAACCGCTCTTTCTCCCCAAAGCCCCCCAACCCCACAGACCTATCGAGTCATGCTAGAAGAATATAATCAACAAAGCAACAAGGTTTTGTAGCTTCGTCCCGAGCACCAGACCCTGCTCAGTGAAGGTACACTTCGGGCACTTTGGGTACGCTGGGACTCCCTCCGTGAGATCGACTCTGAGACCGAAGTAGCCCTCTTTGCTTGTATTCCTTGCCTTCAAAACCTGGTGTGATCTTACGGAGGGTCGGATCGGCTCTCCTCGTGACTGTGTTGCCTACCAATCTTGAGCCATTCGCGGCTATGTTACCTGTAGACCGTTCATCCTCCGATAAAATGCCATCATCCTGATCCGCATCTGCGAGTGGTTCCGGAACGCCCTGAGTTTGTCGTGACATATTGTTGGCAGGGGATGTCACAGAACGAGCGTGCAATGAGGGCCGCGGCGGCACAGAGGACTTGGAATTCACGGGCGGGGTGAAAGCGGCAGGGGTCATGATAGTCGGATGTATAGCCTCAGGAGTATCATGATGCAACGAAGTTGCAGAGGTTGTGCGAGCAAGAGTCCTCTGCAAGATGGGTGCGGTCTCTTGATCGTAGATTTCCGCACCTGTGAGTGGGTCTGGTCGATAAGGGGTGGCTGTCAACGATGAATAGCGATTCTCAGCATCATCGCTCTCCTCGAGTGTGTCATCAAAGAAATCGTCTAATCTATTTAGCTTTGTCAAGAGATCACTCGATTCGCCTTCAGCAGGCGCTTCGATAAACGCATCGTGGATATCCATGGTATCGATTCGCTCAAGGCTAAAATAAGACGCAGCTTGGTCATCATCCGCTTGGAATTCTACCTCAGGGGTCGCCAGAGTTTCAGTAATCGACTTATTAAGGCTATTGCATTCGTTGTAGATTAATTGCATGTTTGCCCTAGTTGTATTATGACGGATTGCAGGCATTGGAATGGACCAGCCTGTTTCCTCAGGCATTCCATATAAGCTTTGGGTTTTCTCGTACTCTTTTCGCACAGGCAGAGAGCGTGAACCCAAGCCGCAAACGCTCATTCTCAGATGTTGATGGGCTAGTGGAGTTTCGGTCATAGAATTGAAGTGATCAATGACGTCAAGAGCTTGAGGACAGAATTCTGTTTGTAGCAGAGTAAGTAGAGGTGATATGAGGTCGGGTCCGTAATCGGATATTTCGGGGCGACGGGTATCGACTTCGCTGATTAGGCTGCGAACGATTCTTAACGTTTGTATCTTGTACCAACGTAGCCTGTTGCTTAGAAGGCCTATGGTAAATATTAAGGCTCTCAACTCCCATGTAGGGAAATAGTCTTTTCGTAGAGCAGCAAGCATATCGGCTAAGAAAACGTCGCTACTCTGGTATTTCTGACATATGAATCTGTTGAGGGCAGTAGGAATGTGAGACTCGTCACTATGTTCTGCAGCAGTCAACAAAACTCGCGCCGTCTGATCGCATTCCTCCATTTTAGATGCATCTTCGTATGACTGCAAAAAGCGCGGTAGATTTGCTATTGCCATAAACAACAAACGTGAATGATTTCCAACCAAGTCATTGTTGGGTAGTGCTAGCAGCGTGTCGAGAACTCCAAGTGAGATTGGTAAAGATAATTCGGATTTTAGGCCTTTGTATAGCAAAGGTGTCAAGCCCTCAAAAGTGCCTTGCCACTGAGCAGGTTTGCGGCTTTCCAGGATCTTTAGAACAGCTGGATCATCAAGATTGAGTTTTGGCAACAGCTTTTCTAGCATACCAACCGCAGCGATGAATTCTCGCTCCAGATTGGTATCTAAACATGTGCATATCGTCCAAAAGATATGGGGGTATTCCACAAGGTCTTCAGGCCCGAGATTAGTGATGATGCTTTCGACAGTGGTCAGCATTTCCATTGAGAATGTTTGCACGTCCTTGGAGTCGGCCACTACTGTGTTGGATATCCTAGCGAGAATGTCACTCAGCATTGGCTGATCGATCGGCACGAGGACACATCGGAATATCTGGAGTGATCTGCAAGCGGCATGTCTGACAGGACAAGAGGTGCCCCAATTCAGAGATATCCTTGCCATGCGTTCCTGAATCTCTGGGAAAACTAGCGCAAAGATGTCCATGACTTGATCGGTGACTCTGGGCATGGACGCTGGCAGCCGCTTATGGTCGCCTGTGGGATCCTGTGCGTTCCAATCTTCGTACTTGGCGACCATTTCACGATAGTGCCAGACCACGCTAGGATCATGATGTCTGACAGCTTCTACAAAACCCTCGACTGCCTTCTTCTTCGACATATAATAATCGTGCAACTCATCCGGAACCTTGGTAATAACAAGCTCGTGGATAAGATGAACCAGCAATTCACGTGCCTGCTCCTGTACGAGGGGTATCTGGTTATCCCAAAGCACAAAAATGACATGGAGAAGCAAGGGTAGACTTTCAACTTTGATAGTCATGGGTGCTACAATTAAGTCGACCAGGAAGACGACAGCAAGATGACCAAGAGCGAACATATCCTATAGTTGTTTAGCATATAAAATAGACGTCTTAGGAAATTAACCTACCTGCTTATTGGCAATCGGCAAGGCCTCAGACAGGTTAGCGACGTACGGAAGCCCGAGTATGTCACTTGGTACGGGCATCGGCTCCTGAGGCGTCGCGATCAGATTTTTGGGCGTTATTTTCAGAAGTAAGAACTCGACCACTTTTGGGCCTGCGACGTCGCTAGCAACGTAGACTATAATTTGCTTAGAGTAGTATACGAGTGCCTGATCGCGACGGTCCAAGCAAAGAGATATGACGAAGTCAAGGACCAGTTGTACATTGCCCGGATGGCCAGTCGCCAGAGCCTTCCATAAAGCTTGCACCTCATTGTGTAAGACACTGCCAGATTTGGTCGTAATCTCAAGGAGGTTTGCAAGCACCATGTATGATGGCGAGGTAGGCTTGCCAGTAGGATCGACTTGTAACTCGATTACCTGAGTCCATGGAAGAATCGCATACACCATTTGTCGTTGGTTATCAGGGGGTATATCTCTAAAATGGCTTGAAAATTGCGAGAATATGAAAAAGGCAAGCTCTCGATGCGTTTTGGAAAGCCTGCGTGAGATTTCAAATGATGCTGATTTGTATACAGCAGTCGTCCTATCTGCAATACTTATGTCAAAATCTTGAATTCTAGAATTTTGTTGACGTCGCGCTTCAAGTAGCTGCAGTAATTTTGCGGACCGAATGCGAACCTCGCTCTTGTCATTCCCAAGAAGGAAGAGGAGGGCAGCTAAGAGTCTCCAGAAATCGATGCGGCAGTCCTCATGCTCATGGAGAACTTTGGACACTACATCGAAATAGCTTTCCACTGCTCGAGAGCGGTCTGGTGCATACAACTGCTCGACGGAATACTCGAGCAGAGATAGTATGTTCTTGTTGCTGACTATCAGGTTACGAAGGGCGCGCCGACCTATCGCGTGGGACTTGTCGAGCGGACTCCCGAACACTTGATCAATCCAGGACAGCATTCGCCGGCTATCAAAAGATAGCGATTCTCCTCTATCGGTCGTGAATCTGATAGGTCCAGCCTGTGGTCGTCCATTAGTTCGTAGGCTTCACATGAGGATGACAAGACACTCACACAAAGTTCGGCCATAGCGCCTAGAGCAGCAGCACTCAAGTCACGCTTGTCTGTTTCGATTGATGCAATAAGATTGATTCTTTCTCTTGTATCAGGATGACGATCTATCACGTTCTGCCGCATTGTATCTTCTCTTTGCGCAATCTTGCTCTGATGTGGAGAGTAACCACACCAGTCTTCCATCAGGGTAAAGGCTGACCTGCGAAACTCAAAGGGCATATACTGCAGCGTGTCAACGGTTCCACTAAGGTTCTGAGCCAACCCTTCCACCAGACCACAAAATTGCCGTCTAAGCTTTCGACTTTCCCAGTCAATTTGTACATCACCATCGCCGAGGAAAATCATTAGGTCTCTTGCATATGTGGAAATATTGGTCAGGACCCATTCATCCTGCATAACTGTTGGCTCGTTGAGAAACCGTGCTGTCAGTCGGTAAACATGGGTGACTTCGGTTCGAAGTCTATCAGTACCCGGATTTTTGCGTGGATTGCTACCGGTTCGTTGATGCGAACCTATACGCTGCTTGGCCTCCTCTTTGCATGTAGTCACAGCATATTGCAAAGATTCAAGTAGAGTTCGAAACAAGCTTGTATTGATCGAGCTAAGTGCGACGACAATGGCCTCTCGAATAGCTGAATGACCAGCAGATAGGAGAGGTATCACGTAAGCAAAAAGAGCCCGAGCTGAGCTGATTTTATCTTGTCCCTGGGGTGCTGGCTTCGAGATCTTACGTGAATGCTGCGTTTTGTCGAGCTGACTTTGAGTCTGGGCCCCGGCGTTAGTGACAGTCGTACATGCCATTATCAAATAGAGTTTCCACTGTTCGATGACGACCTGACTTGACGTAGACTGAAGCCGGAGAGGCGTACGACCACCTGCAGAATCCGGTGGCAGTGGTGGTATGTTACGCAAATCTGTATCAAGAAATGTGATTGTATCCTGCATTTGCAGTAAACGGGCGCAAACTATCTCACGCCCTAGCATGACAGCTGACGGACAACGATCGAAGCTGAGGCGAATAATATTTGGAAATACTTTTAGCCAAAGGGTAGAGTCGTAGGATACGTCGCTACTACTCAGTTCTACCAAAGTAGGCTCTGCCTGGCTTAGAGTGTCACTTCTACCTTTCTGTAGCCGACTTCGCTCAGCAACCGTTAGAGATCCGTCATTGACATCCATGACGTGCTGAGAGTCGCCCTCAAGGATATGAATGATTCGTGGGTTTTTTCTTCCAAGAGCCTTATCAAACTCCGTGATAATCCTGAGAACCTTGATTGCAAAAGCTCTCACGCGCCTAGATTGCGAGCAAAGGAAGAAGACGCCATGAGACTCCACTTCATCTACATGATTGGTAACACTAGTGAGATCCAGGTGGCGACCTCGACTGCCAGATAGTCCATTGTTTGTCGGTCCATTTGCTGCCTCTTTCGTTTTTTGCCTTATCTCTTCAATCCATATTTGCAACAACTCAACGTACAAGCTAAGTGTACTCTCGATATGGTCAGGTCCTAGAAGACCTTCTTCCAACATTGTAGCGTAACGAGCATCAAAATTGAAGATGAAGCGCGCGAAGCCGATAGTAACGCTCTGAGCATTCGACTGTTGCGCAATTGCTTTTAGTGATTCCGTCGAGGACGCTGCGATGTTCCATTGCACATGTGCTGTGCAAGTGCAGAGAAGATTGATCAAGGATTTCAGCGAAGTATGAGATGGGAGGCAGCGAGGCAGTGCCTGTACAGCAACATGAAGCAATTCATAAAATCCGAGTCGTTGCTCAGTAGAACCTTGGTGATCGTCGGCCCTACGACTAAAACTGAAAGTATCTGCGAGCGGCGTTTTTGGAGTTAGACCACCACCGAATTTCTCATCGAGGACAGCTTGACCTCCAAATGCGTAATCACAGATGACGGCGATTTTGCCAAGAATCTCACAGAAACGAGAATGATACTCGCGTGCGGACGAACTAAGTCTCGCTACAGCCACAGGAGCATAGCTGGAAGCATGGTGAAACAGAGCGTTCGATGGAGTTGAGGGCGAAAGACATCCGGCAGTTGAGGGTTGCGATGCTTGCCAATCATTCATGGCGAGTCCACCTTGACCGAAACGAGGGAATGGCGGTTTGTCATGTGCATCCCTTTCTAGGTCACCCAGAATCAATAAGTAGGCCTTGATTCCAATCACCATCCGCTCTGGATCGAGCTGCTCTACTCTGACATCCTTGCCAGTCGAGAAAAGATCAAAGCCTATCAAGGGAGAGATAATTTTGCTAAAACAGTACTCTTGATGGTGATACCCAATTACCCGAATGAGCTCAGCTAAAGGCTCAGAAGCCATCGTGTCAGGTGGGTAGGATGGCTTCTTGTTGGCAGGGAGTACTGTTTTCATAATCTCATCTAGCCTTCGAATTGTCGTACTTGCTTCTTTGATGCGAT
Source organism: Bacidia rubella (assembly GCA_032158265.1). Taxonomy (NCBI): domain Eukaryota; kingdom Fungi; phylum Ascomycota; class Lecanoromycetes; order Lecanorales; family Ramalinaceae; genus Bacidia; species Bacidia rubella. The sequence goes on along the minus strand of JAVTIF010000006.1, from coordinate 858,696 downwards.
CAAGGTATGTCCATACTATCCGGGCTAGAGCTTGGAGGGCAAGAGTCCTTGTGCCTCGATCTTTGAGCTTTGGTTGTAGATTGTTGATATGTGTCAGCCAAGACGTGGCAAATTGCTCGTTTGGCGATACACAGAGCAGAATCGAGTAAAAGGTAATCGTCTCTGGCCAGTGTCGAGGTTTTGCGACTATACTGGCGACTCTGGGAGTGACATGGTGAAGAAAATTTTGATATCTGGGTGTAAATAGCTGAGAAGTCCAGTTGGAAGCCACTGGAAGTAGGATCTCAACAAAAGCATTACAATATGCGTATTTTAGTGACGGCCCGTGAGAATTCACCAAAAGATCTGCAAGGGCGTAGAGGAAATTACACGACTCGCGCCACAAGGCCTCAGGTCTTGTTTGCAGATGAACATGCTTGATCGAACGAATCATCATATCAAGCTTAGACTCCAATTCCCTAGATGGAACGCTTCTGTTACTAAAAAGCTCTTGTTGAGAAGCTTTGAGGTCATTAATGAAGAGATTCGTAACTCTGCTGAAGTTTCTGCTGCTCATAACACCCAGAAGCTGTCTGTAAATGTCTAAATTGGCCCTCTTGAAAGGGTATTCCGCGAACGCGTTGAGGTCTAGATTCTGAAGTCGTTCAAATATGATGCCCTCCAATTGTGCGCATCTGCTTGTCGACAACGCAGAAAGGTCAGCCTGATAGAACACCTCCATCAAAACTCTGCAAGTAAGGTAGATTGCCACTGCTGAGCGATACTCTGCATTATATGGCGACTCATCGAACGATGTTCCAGTGCGATTAGTGTTTAGGGATATCGTCCGCGAATTTTCGGAAAACCCTCGATTCATTCGCTTATACAGTACATTTGAGGTCGATGTATCATAGCTCACTTCATGTCCTCGTGCTTGTTCCTGCCGCCAGAACATGATGGAATCAACGACAGGTTTGGGGCTTCGTCTCGTAATGAAGGCCATTGCAGAAATGAGCTGATCAAAATCTGCATCGTTTCCGGGCCCGCATATGAATTGAATCTGATCGGATGCCACGTGGGCCTGGTCTAAAATACAGTGCTTGATCTTGAAGTCTGCTGATGTTAGAAACTTTTGGAACAAAGGAAACAAGCACCATTCGCCGACTGGCTTCTGGTCTTGGACAGCTTTTATGTTTGAACTGTTAAGGCTGCGTTCTTGACGGTGCCTTGAGCTTTGAGTCCTGTCAAGGCGCTTTCCTTGCGAGACAGCGGACGACAATTCGAGCTCTTTCTCCGAGACTAAAGTCGATGATGTCGATGTTTGCTGTGAATGATTATGAATGGTGCTTGCAGTTGACGTGTGCTGTGACGAGCTCTGTGTCACGTTTGAAGGTGATTTACTAGGCTGCTTTTGGGACATTCCGCGACCTACTCCGGAGGCGTAGTCGCCCATATATTTGGTGCCATCAGAATATGCACCGGAGAGCTCAGGGCTCATTGGAATTGACGTTTGTGAAGGTGGCAGGGCTCCACTGCGGGCTTGTAACGGAGCTTTCGAGGATTGTCGCATGTGTCCATAGCTCAACGAGGGTTGTCTATCCAAATAGCCTCCTATAACCGGCGACCTGTTAGATGCAGCTGATGATTGCGATCTTGGTGAATGAACACCAGCAGAGGTAGCATTGGACAAGGGTGTCTTGCCAGACGTATGTATACGGCCTCGTGAGCCTGCAGCATCTCGGCCGTGTAGGCGTGGAGGGTCATAATCGGTCGGATCGCTAGGACTAGGAGGCGGGACCTGCCTGCCAGAAGGAGTAGCTATAAGAACACTCAAATCAGGCTTTCGGACTTCAAGATAGACGAATACAAGTTCGGAGCAGTGTTCTCACCCATATGTTCTGGAAAGAGCTAATACTCAAGTTGGACTCTTGAAGACCTTGAAGACACCCCTCCACCTTCCATCTGCTCTTCTGACAGCTCCACCGCAGGCTTGCTAAAACGAAAACGTCGTGAAGACATAAAGCTCTTGGTTCAAAGCTGAAGAAGGTAGGATCCCAAGATGCTTCGCCGCCTGAGAAGATCCTGCTATTTCACCAATGCAACCTCATGACGGGTCAGCTGTGATGCGTCATCATGGGCCCCATTAAGTTGATAGGTTATGCATGTAGCCAGGAACACATAAATCTTGAGATGGTTCACCTGCATGCAGATTGCGTGTGAGGTCATGCGTTTGCGGTCGAGTGCTTTTGGGCCCCTGACGCTACTGCGATAACAGATTTGTACCCGGAGGTCCCAAAAAATTGGTTCGATGAAGAATGTCCATGACGGTCTAGAATCTTTACAGAGTCCTATCTACACCACTATAGGGAGTGAGGAACACGGTCATAGCAGCTAAAAAGTCTCTGCTTTCTGTCCCACACCTGCGAACGCTATTGCTCTATCTTCTTCCTTGGTGCATCTACGCCTGCTTACTGTTGCATGCCGCGGATAATCCCTCCCCGGGTACCGCCACCGGCCTGCAGATTGTCCTCTATGATACCCCGAGTGTCGACTGAGCGCTGGTCTTACATTCTCTAGCACTCTATCAGAACACGCATTGCCTCTTCCATCCGCCGACAGTGGCAAAGCTTTGACCTCACCGCTTTGGACTCGATCAGATTTGGCGAACCTAGGTTGAAAATTGAAGCCGGTGAATGAAGAAGAGCACTGAGAGAAAATAACCTCCGTGGACCTGTGTACTGCGCTTAGACCATCGACATGGCGCAGTTCGACACTCTGGATTTGATCGTGCTTGTGTTGTTATTCATAGGCACCGTTGCATATTTTACGAAAGGCACCTATTGGGGAATCCCAAAGGATCCATATGCCAATTCTTACGCCTTTGCGAATGGACATAAGGCTGGCAAAACGCGCAATATCCTCGAAGCAATGGAAGAATCGGAAAAGAACGCGGTAGTCTTCTATGGTTCGCAAACAGGCACGGCCGAGGATTATGCTTCGAGGTTGGCAAAGGAAGGTTCATCGCGGTTTGGCCTGAAGACTATGATCGCAGATTTGGAAGACTACGATTACGACAACCTCGATGTCTTCCCTGCCGACAAGCTTGCATTCTTCGTTTTGGCTACATATGGCGAGGGCGAGCCGACAGACAACGCTGTGGAATTCTTCGAATTTATCAAAGGTGAGGATGTAAGCTTCAGCAACGGCGGTACTGTTGGTGATAAGCCATTGGAAAATCTCAAGTTTGTTGCTTTCGGGCTTGGTAACAACACGTACGAGCACTATAACTCAATGGTTCGCATAGTCAACGAGGCTCTTCAGAAGCTAGGTGCGAATAGGATAGGGGATCCCGGTGAAGGTGATGACGGCGCGGGGACTATGGAAGAAGATTTCTTAGCCTGGAAAGAGCCAATGTGGACCGCACTGGCGGAGAAGATGGGTCTTGAAGAACGGGAGGCGGTCTACGAGCCAATATTTGGCATTGCAGAAAGGGACGATTTGCAAGCCGATGCGGACGAGGTTTACCTGGGCGAGCCCAATAAAAATCATCTTGAGGGAAAACAGAAAGGGCCCTACAATTCACACAATCCGTATATTGCCCCGATCGCAGAGTCAAAAGAGCTTTTTTCCGTCAAGGATCGGAATTGTCTTCATATGGAAATTGATGTCAAGGGCTCAAACCTTACCTATGAAAGTGGTGATCACATTGCAGTCTGGCCTACCAATGCGGGACGAGAAGTCGACCGCTTCATCAATGTCCTTGGCCTTAATGACAAGCGCCATAGTGTCATCAGCGTCAAAGGACTCGATCCCACTGCCCGCGTGCCTTTTCCGACACCAACAACCTACGATGCTGCGGTTCGATATCATCTGGAGATCTGTGGCCCTGTTTCCCGTCAATTCTTGGCCTCGCTGGCCGCTTTTGCTCCAAGCGAAGCAGCGAGAGCCGAAATGACGAAGGTTGGTAATGACAAAGATTACTTCTCGGAAAAGATCTCTCAGCAATACCTCAACATCGCACAAGCGCTTGAACGTATAGATTGCGCGAACAAGTGGACTAAGATACCTTTCTCGATAATCATTGAGCAGATCAAGAAGATTCAGCCGCGTTATTATTCCATTTCTTCGTCATCTCTAGTCCAGAAGGACAAAATTGCCATCACCGCTGTTGTGGATGAGATACGCGTACCTGGGTCTGACAACATCGTGAAGGGAGTCACTACCAATTATCTGCTTGCCTTAAAGCAGAAGCAGCACGGAGATCCAAGTCCAGATCCACATGGCCTGACTTATGCAATTAACGGGCCAAGGAACAAATACGACGGCATCCACGTACCTGTCCATGTCCGGCACTCGAATTTCAAGCTTCCTTCGGACCCGTCCAAGCCAATCATAATGATAGGACCAGGATCAGGTGTTGCGCCTTTCCGAGGGTTCGTACAGGAAAGGGCTGCACAAGCGGAGGCGGGCGAGAAAGTTGGGCAGACAGTACTATTTTACGGATGCCGAAGATCTACGGAAGATTTCCTCTACAAAGATGAGTGGAAGGTAAGACAATCGGTCAGACGCTGCACCGTGATTGCTTGCTAATTGATGATAGGCCGTGAAAGAAGTTCTCGGCTCTTCATTCACCCTCTTCACGGCATTTTCCCGCGATACACCGAACAAGAAAGTCTATGTTCAACATCAACTGGAAGAGAACGGCGCTCTCGTCAATGATCTGTTACAGAAACAAAAGGCCAACTTCTACGTATGCGGTGATGCAGCCAACATGGCGCGCGAGGTCAGTGCGAAGCTGGCGAAGATCATAAGTGACCAGCGCGGGATCAGCCTTGAGCAAGGAGAGGACGTTGTCAAGGCGATGCGAAGTAGTAATCAATATCAGGAGGATGTTTGGTCATGACAGCCTGATGGGAAAGCGTGTGGAGTATTAGGAGCATTTCAAAGCCACGAGCATAGCCATATATTTTTGCATGTTGACGTAGATTAGCGAGCGGCAGTCATCCTCTACTTCGGCGTATACCACGCCAATATGATTATGTTCGATCGAAAGACTCCGAAATTACAGAGTAAGTGTGAGCTTGTGTTTTTTACAAATCATTTGAGGGACATAAGTGAGACATGCTCGTAGCTAGACTCGAATTACCACCTCAGTGCCCAATCGTGTGAGAGCAAGGGGTTATGAAGTCGGTGAAAGACAAAGCCACAGCAGTTGAAGCGACGACGTAGATGGGCCATTGACCGTGTGGCGTCAGACCCTACTTCCACCAATCATGTCCTGGGACGACTAGCGCCCTTCATCAAGCTTAAGGATTCTTCGTCGACGTGCCAACATTAAAGAATGTGCGGTCTAGATTTGATAGTGCCTTTGCACAGGACCTTGCTGTTGTGTGCTCTTCGTGGGCTGGGATCAAGCCCTGCGAAACCCATCACGATTGAACGACCATCTTCATGAGCTTATGAAACGGATTCAACGCCTACATCCCAGCTCACAGCCTTGATAGTGGAATTTGCTAATGCAGGTCGCTTGAAATTAGACCTCTAGAGCGGTGTGCTGGCAGCACTTGCTCCATTGAGGCTCCTGAAATCAGCAAAGAAACATGGGGAATCTTGCTGGACGGTCTCGCAGGGCAAAACTGCTCTTGGAGTCGTCTCCGCAGGCTCGGCAGAGTCTTCTGATCAGTGGCAAGAGTCTGCAATTGATACAGAGTCAGTCCAGGCCTACCCAGCTAGATTTGATCTGATTGAAGACCTTACTGTACCTGGAGATTGCATGTACCTTCGTACCATACGCTAGATCCCGCAAGTTCTCTTCGTCTATCTCACAATGGCAAAGCGTCACAGCACAGAGTCGTTCCTATGTCTTCTCCTTGAGCAAGCCGAGAAGCTGACCGAAAGCTCTCGCACAAGATTTTGCAAATCTCAGTATCAAGCCCGACAATTTCTGGTTTCAGCCCAGGTTTTTGAGTACTGACTTTTTCGGACCTGAAAACGACTTCGACGCTCTGACGATTGAAGCAAACATGTCTGCATTTCCTCCTTAACTTGACCGCAAATGCCAGACCCAAAGTGTGGTCGTGGGGCTGCGGTCTGAATTGGGAGCCAAGAGGCCTCGCACCTTCCCAAGGACGATGTCACGACCATCCCGACTTCCCCATTCGTCAAAACCGTTTGTTTACAAGACCTAATTTTCATCTCTCGTTTTCTTCTCTCTCACAGGCATCTCCCTTCTCATTCTTCATTCGCTCCACATTCACATACATTGTTGGCAAATTGCTTGTGCATACTCTCTGTATCCATCAGAACAATTGCTCTCATCATCTCCATCATCGACAACTTGCACCATCTCCAACAGTACGCCAAAGATTTTCTGTAGGTTCCTCACCACCTCCCATCTGCTGTACTTTCCGCTCACATTCATCTCGCAGTGTACTCGTATCTCCCGTACTTCTAGCTCACTCATCTGGAGGATATTCACTGTGAGCTTTCTCATTACATTGACACACAGGGTGACTGCTGACATTGGACTGCACAGCTTTCAAGACAGCACATAGGAGATCTCTGCTCGGACTTTCCCAACGTTACAAGATACAATGGCTCGTAAGTGGCCGTTATCTTAACTTCAACGAGACGAGTCTATGTGGTCCCCAGGCTTCCTTGTCCTTCAGTGGTCTGCGTTGCTGCTGTCTTGTTTCAATGAAGTACGACCGTCTCAGGAATGTCTTGTGCACTATCTGCATATTCTTTTCTTAATGGGAAGCCATTCATCGATCTGTTGTTCCTTAAGCTGACAGAGTCTTCTTTTCAGAGAACCATTACACCAACATGCATACTCCTATGTCCGGTCAGACTTTGATGCCGAACCACATGTATCCTTCGTATGCAGGCTCTAGTGCTCATCCAGACCATGGACAAACGGTAGATAGTCTCACAGAAAGCTTTGGAAATGTCAGTCTGCGTAACGGCTCCTATCCCGGACAAGACAGCTACCCACAGATCAACGGAAACATTGCATCGACCTCGATGAATTCGAAAGCCGGAAACCACTTCATGTATCAATTGCCCGACACAGCCTTTGGCCAGGGAGGTTTCAACCCAACACAGCCCAACTTCCGTCAACTCTCTCAGCACTTCCATTGGCCCAACACTCAAGTCTCGCAATACGATGCGGGCCTTATGCATAACTATGTACCGAATGGGATTGCCCAGCCAAACGGCAATATCAATCAACCCTGGATCTCAGCCCAGAGTGTCCCACCACCACCAGAGCTGCGTCGAACGTCATGGTCGTCTCGTGAAGAAGCGAGCCCTCAAACTCCGACGACTTTTGGCCCTGGTCCAAGCCCAGGTTACGGGTACCAAACCTGGCAATCGCCAATTTACAGCACCCCTTCGCCAATGGCAGCAAACAATCCACTCACTCACCAACATCTTTGGAAGCGAACTGATGGCGAGTTCATCTTTGTCGATTATTGGCAGAAGATGATGGAGAGTCCAACGGTACCGGATCCAGTACCGGCAATCCATAGCGGACCTGATGGCGGCCGTGGCACGCTTGACAAGATCCTGGACAACCGAGACGGGACAACGAATGTCTATGTCCGTGGCTTGCAACCAAATACCTCTGATGAGATGTTGCACGGCTATGGAGCGAGATTCGGAGAGGTTGTTAGCTGCAAATCTATCATAGATGCTACTACTAGCACTTGCAAGGGGCAAGTGACCCTATCCTACTGTTGTATGTAATGCTGACAGTTGACTAGCTTTGGCTTCATCAAGTATCACAACTACATTGATGCTGAGAACTGTATACGAGGCTTCTGGCTTCGAGGTTACGAAGCAAAATTTGCGAGAGTAAGTTCCCCTTAACTTGAAACTCTTACATATTGTTGAGTTCAATAGAAATCACACAACTCTCGGCTTAAGGATCTCGCCAGGTCAGACAACACCAATCTATATGTATCGAACCTTCCGAAGCTGATCAATGAAGAGGTGTGTCGGTTTCCATCTACACCCTTTGTCCTTCTATGCTTAATTCACTAGGGATTGAAAAAAATGTTTCAGGTCTCATTTCCTGAGGATCTTTACCCGCACCACCAAGCAGGGTCCTGCAAGATTTTGAAGGACTCATGTGGCCGTAGCCGTGGTGTTGGATTTGCTCGGTATAGCCTCTCGAATGAACAATGTCTCGGGGATCACTGACCATGTGCCAGCTTCGAGACTCCCGCAATTTGTGATGAGATCATTCAAGCCTTCAACAATAGGACCATTGGTGAGGACCAGGACGCTACTATGCTCCAGATCCGCTATGCAGATACAGAGGAGCAAAAACAGCTCAAAGCTTTCACAGCTGTTAAGCGCCAATTCAAAGCCGACGAATACAATGAAGCTGCTTATGGTATCACTGGGAGCAACTACTCCCCAGGTACATCGTCCTACCAGAGCCCTTTGCAGAGCCGTGCCACGGGTGCCAGTGGGCCATGGGTTAATCATTCACCTGCACCGTTCGTAATTCCAATCCAGGGGGCGAGAGTTCTTGACTTCCGATGTGGCTTACCTTTTCATAGTAGCTTCAGCAATCACCAGTACTCAGCTCTCCGCTCTCGCCAGCCATCAAACTTTGCAAATCGACTTTCAACCTCAAGAACATCTGTCGAAGTAACACCGCTTCCGAATGGCACCAGTATCACTCACCTCGACGATCAAAGCCCCAGCGTCACAGCTGCTGCAAAGAAGTATACAGCAGACAAAATTGAAGAAGTTTCTCAAGATGCGGAGACTTCATCTCCAGCAAAGGAAAACGTCAAGCCAACCAAGACGTATGGATCCAGCGGGTCCACAGTATCACCTACCAAGTCCAGGCTTTAATTCTCACAATCATTCCCCTCGATAACGAAACTACCGGTTCAGAATCAACAAACAAGAAAAAGAAGTATTTCGTTCCAACAAGTTCTGCACTCAACTATTTCAAGACGTTGATGTGTCCTTTGAAACCTCAACAAGCGGAAATAGCATATTTCCTGAGGGTTGACACGACTAATAGCATCTTAGCGAAGGCGTTTTGGAAGTGGCATTATTGCCTGGGCTGTATTTTCACGTGCTGGCTGATGCGCTCAACGAATTCACGAACATAGGCTTTTTAATATGGGATACACGAGCGTTGCATGCTGTCTCCATCTTGGTGTTGATTTTGGAAGCGGTAGGCGATTTTATCTGCAGTCTGAAGCCTAGCTCCTGCATAATAGACTTAGATTAGCATGCTAAGAGTAGCCACATAACGAGACTTGCAAAGTTCAAAAGATACACATCATCACTTTATTCCAACTCAAAAAATTCAATGTGTCAAAAGAGTCGCATTAGGGCGATCGACGGCTTGAACTTCCTCTTGCCGAAAGCCATCTCCGACTTTGCATAGAGGATGAGTTGCCCGGCCCTCGTGCTCAAGCTCTGAGGAGTTGCTGAAATTCTCAAGTGTTTCTTCCTCAGTGCTTGTCTCACTGCCATCTTGCATATCCTCAGAATACGTATCGACATCCTTGTCGGCGCCAACGTCTTCCATATATTGTTGTAATTCCTTGACCATTTTCTTCGAAAACCCTGAGGCTTCGACCTCTAGATCGAGTCTTTTGCATTCGTCGCTCTGCTTCCCGGCTGCTTCACGTGCATCTCTGAAATATGGACCTGGCTGAGCGCTTTTGAAGCTAAATCTGCGCTCAAAGAATGTTTTCACGCACTGGACGTCTCGGTCGAAATAGAAATCTGCGTTTGGATGGTCGACAGATACAGCTTGTGGGAAATCAATGATCCAAGGTGTAGCTTTTGGCTTCAACTCGGGTTCTCTTCTGCCCTCTGCTGCCGAGCCTCCCTCTCCTGCCGCATGCTCCTGCTTTTCACCCATTACCTCTTCTTGAATCATAATGTTGAACTCATTGAAGTCTCCATGGATGAGGCCAAATTTTGCCAGCCGCAGAATCATCTCTATCAATTGCGCATACAGCCCAGCTGGATCGCCCACCTCTTTCACCGCCCTCAACGGCACCCCATCGATTAAGCTCATGACAACCATGTGTCTCGTCCACGCTACCGCCTCCGGGACACGAAATCCATTCTCTCCCAGCACGGACATCAGCGCAAATTCTCTCTGCGCCGATAATCGTGACATATACATCCAGCTTGCGCTCTGTCGATGTCGGAGGTAGTCGCGGTTATTTTTGATGGTTCGGAAGGAGATACGGCCCAGGCGGTGGATCTTCAGGACGAGTTGCTTTTGTAATTGCCGCGAGTCTGAAGTTTTGGGAACCTTTGGAGGGGCGCAAACATAGATGTCGCTTTCTTTGCCGGTACCGATGCAGGGGCCTAGGCTGTAGATTGTATCGCGCTTTAGGTGCGTATGCAGAGCTAGGTAGTCGAGACCGCCGTAAGTCAGGCGGTATCCGTCATCTATTCGGTGGAGTAAGCATCGGAGGGAGTGGGGGAGAGCTGATGGATTTAGAGCGCACATTTCGCATTCTTCATGCGGGCTATGAGGTTTGCTTTTGCGAGCGTTGAGATGCTTTTGTGGATACCGCTTCCGCCGCGGAGGTTTGACAGTTGTATGATCAGCGATGTCGGTACCACTTCATGGTTCTTGCTACCCATCTCCACCTACGGGGGGCTGGTCAGTCGGTTAGTCTCCAAAGTTTGCTTAAATGCAAAGATAGGTATGAACGTACAGCAGTGAGGACACGCCAATCTTCGGCGGTCAGATAGCGCAGGTACTTCGTATTGAGCTTCATAATGAATGTTCTCCAATTTCATTTACTACAGGGGCTTCAGTTTGCAAAAGAAAGCCACCTGATTGAAAGATTGCGGAGTGCGGGCGGACTTCGACAAATGCTTCGGCGCCAAGGGTTTTCCGAGATTTGGACGCGTTTTTGCAGTTACCTTACCACTGTATATCGATCACTCCACACTCAGCTGCGACAACGATACATCCCGTGTTCTGTAAACAGCCACGCAGTTCGCTGACTTCCTCCTCTGGAGGCCTGACTGCCGCTCTTCTTCAGCCTTGGACCCAATATTACTGAAGTTCGTGGGACTAAGAGGATGGCAAAAGAAAACGGAGCTCCATCAGCGGCTGAGAAGGGGAAGGGCAAGGCAGACGAGCCGAAGCCTAAGGATGTCCAGAAGAAATCAAACGAAGTGAAGAAGGATAAAGATGGCAAGCCTATCACAAATGGTACCAAAGATGAAGAGCCCGAAGAAGAAGAGCTCAGTGAGGAAGATCAGACACTCAAGAACGAGCTTGAGATGCTGGTCTCAAGGCTGAAAGAACCCGATACAAGCCTCTACATTCCTGCCCTCGATGCAATCAAAGACTTCATCAAAACCTCCACCTCATCAATGACCGCAGTACCCAAACCCTTGAAATTTCTCCGACCGCATTATGAAGATCTATGCCAAACGTACGAGCAGTGGCCTAGTGGGAAAGCAAAGGATTCGTTTGCCGACGTCTTGTCGGTGCTTGGTATGACACAAGGGGATGAAGACAAGCTAGACACCTTGAAATTCAGATTGGCAGCTCCATCAGAAGATCTTGGATCCTGGGGTCACGAATATGTACGACATTTGGCTTTGGAGATTGGACAAGACTACCAGCGACGTATAACAGATGATCTAGACGCCGAAGAGCTCGTGCAGTTGACCCGAACTCTCGTACCCTACTTTCTCAGTCACAACGCCGAAGCTGATGCGGTTGACATTATGAGCGAGCTCGAGATAATACAAGAAATTCCAAAACACCTTGATGAGAACACATACACAAGAGTGTGCTTGTATATGGTTAGCATGGTGAACCTTCTCACATTTCCGGATGATCAGCAATTCCTCCAAACCGCCCATGACATCTACAAACAATACAATAAACTTCCTCAGGCAATGGTATTAGCAATACGTCTCAACGACGTTGAACTCATCAAGAAAGATTTTGAATCTACGGATGATGCTTCGTTGAGGCGGCAGATGGCGCTTCTAGTTGCGCGTCAGCAAATATGGCTCCCCTCTGAGGAGATAGAAGATCAAGAGCTTTCCGAATGCTTAAGCAACGAGAAGATGCCGGAAAGATTCAAATTCCTGGCTAAAGAGCTAAACATTTTGGACCCCAAGATGCCAGAAGATATCTACAAAAGCCATCTAGAAAGTACAAGGACGGCAGGCTTGACGAACGTCGATTCCGCAAGACACAACCTCGCCAGCGCCTTTGTGAATGCCTTCACCAATGCGGGCTTTGGTCAGGACAAGATGCTACTTGACATTGGGGAAGGAGACAAGACCAGTTGGATCTTCAAAACTAAGGACGACGGGCAATTCTCAACCACAGCTTCCCTCGGTATGCTCCTGCGATGGGACATTGAGAATGGCTTAGAGACAGTGGACAAATACACGTACGCTGAGGATACCCAGGTCAAAGCGGGTGCCCTCCTTGCAACGGGGATGCTGAATTCAGGCGTGCGTATGGATACGGAGCCCGCTCTGGCTCTGCTTGCGACAGAGGATAATTTAAACCATAAAGACATGATAGTACGAGTTGCCTCTATCATGGGCTTGGGCTTAGCATGTGCTGGTACTGACAAAGATGACCTTCTGGAACTATTGCTTCCCATTGTAGAAGACACTTCGCTTGACATGCAGTTATCTGCCATGGCCGCTCTTTCACTAGGCTTCATCTTCGTAGGCTCATCGGACCACCGAGTCAGCGAGGCTATAGTCACAACACTTCTGGACGAAGAACGTCAGAAACAACTCAAAGACAAATGGACTCGCTTCATGTTCTTGGGCCTAGCCCTCCTCTTCTTCGGACGACAAGAGGAAGTTGAGGTCATTCAAGAAACTTTGAAAGTTATCGATCATCCGATGGCAAAGCCAGCTGGTGTACTGGCCGAAGTCTGTGCGTATGCCGGTACGGGAACTGTTCTCAAGCTGCAGGAATTGCTGCATCTTTGCAATGACCACTTCGAGGGTGACTCAGAGGAGAAGAAGGGAGACGAACTCATCCAAACTTACGCTGTCATTGGTCTTTCTCTCATTGCAATGGGCGAAGACGTTGGCCAAGAAATGGTGCTTCGCCAGTTCGGTCATCTCATGCATTACAGCGAGCCCAACATTCGAAAAGCTGTGCCTTTAGCGATGGGTCTTATCAGTCCAAGCAATCCGCAAATGAAGGTCTATGACACGCTTTCTCGGTACAGCCACGACAATGACAATGATGTGGCAATCAATGCCATCTTTGCTATGGGCCTTCTCGGAGCAGGCACGAACAACGCGAGATTGGCCCAGCTCCTAAGGCAGCTTGCAAGCTACTATCACCGAGACCAGAATTCGCTTTTCATGGTACGGATAGCTCAAGGGCTTTTACACATGGGCAAGGGCACCATGTCCATCAACCCTTTCCACACTGATCGTCAAATCCTTTCGAGAGTTGCCGCAGCCGGGCTACTCACTGCCCTTGTAGCGATGATAGACGCGAAAGAGTTTATACTTAAGGAGCATCACTATCTTCTGTACTTCATAATTACCGCCATGCACCCTAGATTCCTCGTCACGCTAGACGAAGATCTGAAGCCGCTGCAGGTGAACGTCAGGGTTGGTCAAGCGGTGGATGTAGTTGGCCAAGCCGGACGACCGAAGACCATCACCGGATGGCAAACACAAAACACACCGGTTCTATTGGCGTATGGAGAGCGAGCAGAGTTGGAAGACGAGCAGTATATAAGCTTAGCGAGCAACCTCGAGGGCTTAGTAATACTAAGAAAGGTATGTTTGGCAGTCAGCAGTATCTCACACCCAAGGGATTGCTAACGTTTTATACAGAATCCCGCATGGGAAGAAGGATAGCGCAGGTTTTGGTTGGCATGAGCATCTGAGCGTTTGGTGAAGACAGCAATGATAGAATAGATATCTACACTATTCCCCCTTATTCAGCGCATCCATGCAGTCAGTAATACCAGAGACCACCCAACCCGCTTCCCCTTCCTCCCCGCAGAGAGGAGAGCGCTGAGCGGTGAGTTGGCTGGCGGCATGGGCCTGCTGAGAATAGCGCAGCAAAGTAGCTCGGTGATAAGGAAGTTGCATTTGGAAAGCCGTTGAAAAAGGTGACAGCCCATGCAGAGGTAGGGTTGGAAGGAGTCGGATTTGATATGCACTCTAGATTGATAAGGCCAGCCAGCGGAGAGGCCCTGCATATCTGCGTACTGCAGGACACAAGCAGGATGATCCCTCACTCTCTAATAACATACCTCGTATCTGCAACTAGACCTTCTCCGGCCGTTTTACTTCCTTACCATTATCCGCGTGGAAATTGATGACCAATTTATTGCTTGGATCAGCGATCGTCTCAAAGCTCGGACCAGCAGTCTCCGCATTTCGCATATTTCCTTGCTTTGTGCATGGTCTTGGGTACACCGATCAGATGCAGCGCACACTGTCGCACACTTAGCATGTCGGTATCAGCAACGACAGTACGGCTTTCAAAGTGGTGCGTGATTTTAGAGGATGAACTTAGAGAAGTCCAGCACATGCTCTAGGAGTCTAGGGAGGCTCTAAGGCTCTTGCTCTCTAAAGACTAAAAATCTCTATGACCAACTTTCATCGCTAGCTTCAAGCTTGTGCCCATGTCTCAGCCTTGATATCGGATCAGCATCCCTACGCTGCACGATTGGCTACATGCATACAGACAGTCCAGGGGTTGTGCTCGGGCACGACCTTAACTGTCAATGCATTTGCACAATTAGCATCCTTTAGTGCCTTGTTCCTGCTCAAGCTTCACCTGACCACGTTGTGGGCGGACGGCAAGAGGGTTCTGCAAGACTAGTTACCCCTGAAATTGCTAGAATTCCAGGCTTTCTCTTTCTAGACTTTCCATCATGATCGTTGACAACTCTGACACCTGTGATTGGAGTATATCGTATATCACACACATCTGGCCGCACTTACACCCGTCACTTTCTGCCATGACCATGACCATGACCATGACCATGGACCCCATGAATCCATAACCCCTCTTCCCTGCTAGACGTTCCAGTAGGAGGGCGGGTTCAAGAGTATGAAGAAACGAGCACCGTCTCCCGCTATATGTCGAACAAAGCCGTCTTTTGCTTTTTGCGTTTTGCCTTTTCATTGTTCTGAAAGACCAGCCGAAACTGTAACGGTTCGCGCCAGGATTTTGGTGTTTCGCTGTCATCCCCTCGTTCACAACATTTGTCGTCTCTTCCTCGGCACCGCTGATTCACTTGCTTGCACCTACCCCCTTCATTACTGTACTATTTTGGTTTTTACCTCATTGTGCTCCTCATTTCTCACCGCTGTCACTCTGTGATGGTGCACAAAAACTCAATTGCAGCGCTACATGCCACCAATCATTTAACCGAGAGCAGCGTGCTTGTCACCGTGACCTGCTAACCAAGGCTCAACTCACTGTCCTTCGCGGGCTTGTCTCACGACCTCATTTTGATGTTATTTGGATAGTGGACTTGATTGATTCAACCCCGCAAGCTCATCGGCATACATACCGCCCACCATGGTGATGCGCCTGAACCCCGGCCAGCTTCAGGCCATGGACATCACTGAACGGGTGACATCTATCATGTCGCTGCTGGCCATCCTCATCATCCTTTCCACTTTCCTACTGGCACGTGGATTCGACAAGCCAATCAATCGCCTGATCTTCCTCGCTTCTTTCAGCAACCTGGGCACCAACATTGGCACCCTCATCGCCGAAGACGGACCAGCTCAGGGTCAAAACACCGCCTTGTGCCAATTTCAAGCATGGGCTATCCAGATGTAAGTACTTTCGCAGAGCACGACTCTTGGCCCGCGCTGACCGAAGTATAGGTTTCTTGGGGTAGATGTCCTTTGGGCGTTGTGTATGGCAGTCAACGTCTACCTTGCCCTATTTCGTGGATGGACGGCTCAGAAGATGCGAGCTCAGGAGTGGAAGTACTTCGTTGGGTGCTATGGCGTGGCTTTTGTACCTTCCACCATCTACTTATTTATTAGCACAAAGGCGCGCGGTCGTGTGTATGGGCCTGCATTGGTACATTATGCCCCTTAGATGACTAAAGTGCGGTGTTTGCTGATGATGATGTTTTCAATAGCTCTGGTGCTGGATTACACCACGATGGGACTTTCTCCGTATCCTCACATTGTACGGCATCGTATGGGCAGCACTCGCTCTGGCCTTCTGCATCTACTGCAAGGCGTTTGCCAAAGTCTGGGGCAATCGGAAGGCGCTGGCAGGTCTTTTCAACCCATTCAACGAAGACCCATTCTCAGCCACGATCACAACGCAGATCGAGATCTCCAGCGAGCCAGCACCTTCTCGCCCATCCATGTCTCACAATAACTCGCATCACTCTGACTTTGAACGAAATATCAGATCAGAAGTACCGCCACTTCCGGGCAAAGAGGAAGATGGGACGGAGTATACAGCAGATCCCTATTATGTGAACATTGAAGCGGGTAGGCGTGAACATGAACGTGTACGTCGACCTTCCCGACCAGAGCTGCACCGCGTCAGAACCTTCACAAGAGAGGCCGCTCTTCGCGAGCTGAACCCGGACGCATGGCTCTACGCTCGCGCCGCCTTCCTCTTCTTCTGCGCGTTGTTGCTCTCCTGGATCCCCGCATCGGTCAACCGCCTCTACTCCCTCGCGAACCCAGATCGCCTGATCTTCGGCCTCAACTACGCACAAACAATCGTGCTGCCTCTGCAAGGTTTCTTCAACTGCTGTGTCTACGTTATCACCTCGCAGACCGCCGTCAAAAATCTCTTCCGCTCTATGCTCGGCAAGCCCGAGCTCCCTCGAAATTATACGTACCTGAGTGATACTGGGCTGAACGCTGCAAGCGGCGATAAAGGAGCGAAGAATTTGGGAGTGAGTATGGGCAACTTGGCAGCTGGACTAGCCAATGGGACGCGAGCAGAAGGCAAGCTGGAGAAGCTAGTGGGCAGAAAGGGAAGTATTCAGCGGCCAAAAGAGGGGAGGCAGAGACTGGGTAGTGATGGAAGCGGCAGTCTTCCGACCTTTACCGCCACCCCAAACAAAGCAAATAGATGAGCATGGAAATTGGAAAGGAGTCTTGGAAATAGGGTACGGAACGGAAGCGAAGGTGTTATGGACAGGCATTCTGAAAAACAACAAATATATATCCCAGCCCGACAAAACAGAGGCTAAGTTTTCTCTTCTCCGTTTGGAATATGACGATATCCGATTGAAATGTACATAGGAATTAGATACACTTGGGTAGCTGGTTCACCCATGATTTCTGGAATGATAAACACCATAAGGAGGATGAGGTAGAGAGTCCTCAGCGAGGAAAGTTTTACATCAATTTGCATTCCTTGTACATTTAAAAAACACCACTTCTCCATTTGGATGAATGTACAAGATTTCCGTCCAATCATACTATTCAACATTTCTCTCTGCCGAGCCCACCTTACTTACACAAATCCTCTTACTCCAAAACCAAACCTACAGCATATCCCAGATACGTTCGAAGCTCAGCCTCCCATCCAACATCAAGACACGTACCGAGCACAGAACCCCGCAGGAAATTATTCACATTTGCCTTTCATTTAGACCTTCGCTCACCTCGTCGAACATCATCGCTATGGCTCCCCTAGTCGTTGTTCCTTCTCACATGAAATTGCTATTTCACAACTTCCATCGCAGCGCATTGAGCGGTCAAACCACCGTATCCAAGTATTGAATCGCGCCTTCGGTTTTTTGAGGAAAGGATGGAAAGGCGTGTCAGCGTCGTCTAATGGATCTTCTATACCTTTAGCCAGCTCCCTGGCAGGCATGTGTGAGGGCTGACATGTGTGGAGTGTAGAGAGCAGAACATCTCTTAAGTGGCCTGTGGCTGGGCTGGTCTCTTTATATGGCGAGTGCTTTTAAGACACGATGAGATGGGACAACTTGTCCTACCATAAACCTTGGACAGCGATTCGGGTTCTACGATGTTCGTGTTTATGCCTGGTAGCGAGCGTGAAAGGGAAGACCTTGAGTAGGGGAGCTTTCGGGAACGAAATATTCTTGATTTAGCTGGTACAGTATTTCGCCAGGTCATGAACGATGTGCAAAGGATCCTTGGTGCCCTGACCGGGGAGAACACCATTTCGTTCAAAAAAACATCCGTGATATCCTTGTTTCGAGGGAAAGGGGGACGGTAGGGGGAAAGAAAGAGTTGCAAGTAATCTTGAAATCCTTTTTGCAACGTCATACTAATGGTGAAAGGTAGAAGTCTATATTAATCCCACTGTCTAATCTTCCGCGGCCATCTGTGCAAGTAACGGCTATGAGGACCGAGAGTCCTGTTGCTTATGCGTAAACAAGCTCATTTTCTTACTCTGTTTCGATGGTTGATATCCCGCCCACATCGTACTCGGTGACAGATGCTGGTGCGCGCAGCACAAAGACTCTGAGCTTGTCCTCATCTCCAATCGTTTGGTTGCCACCTGTGTAATTTGGATTACCGGGTGCCTCGCAGCGTCGTTGGATACGGTCCGCTGCAACTCGGATATCGTTGTATTTGGCTCGAAGCTCGTCAACGCCGATTAAAGCTGCCTTTACCAGACACGTCCCATGAGCTTGCTCGAATACTGTGCTGCTACCTGGCTGAGCATGGAATCGGTGTAGTGCCAGGTCGGAAGGCAGATGTGCGACAAGCTCCACGCAATCAGTGTTATAAGGTCGGCTCGCCATGGGCAGATTGTTGTAGCATCTGACTGGCATCTCATTCGTCGTCGTAATGGTTGGTACACTTTGAGGATGACATTGAGAGAGCTGAAACAGCAGCGTAGAAAGTACTGGTACGATCTCTTGTAGTGTCAGAAGCATCTTGAGAACGTTTACACAACCTGCATTGAAATATGGTCAGAGTTTCAAGAGTGTGAGATGAAAGCGTCGACATCTGCCTCTTTAATAGACGCTCCATGAAGATCACAGCGCTGCTGAGCGCCTGGGTACCCTCACGATACATGCAGGAGGCGCTGCTGCCTGGTCCTACATGCGCTGAATGGGGGTTATCGTGAAATAGGTAATCTCAACTATGCGGTCATGGCTCTTTAGGTCAATGCAAACACCTCATTCTTTCTAGGTCGTCTAACAACCTTCGAGAGGTCATGACACAACAAAATCGCTTGTCGGCAAGCGCGATGGACATCATGGGTAGCCGATGATGCTCAGCAGTAGGCTGGAGGGTGTAATGAGACATGTTGAACATCTAGAATAACTGACTTGCAGTTGGGTTCCTCTGATGCAGATCTTGATATGGACTGGAACGCAAGTCTATGTAGCTCACGATCGAGTGCTAGTGGAAGGACACGATGCTCGAACAAGCAGGCTCCAGATCACTTCTTGCGTTCTAGAGCTCATTTCCACTTGGCAAGGCATTTTCTCGCTCCCTCAACCAGAGGCGACCTCTAAGGGAGAGTTGCTATGGGCGCCATTGAATGCCTCATGCCAAATTATGAATAGAACAAAAGAGCTTGCCAGTGAACGCCTCTCCGTGGGGGGCTCTAGAAATCGACGACGTCAAAGATTTGTTGGCGCTGATAAGAGCCGCTGTAGATGCCGGTGCGGTGGCCAAATAGAATCAGGCTGAATACCCGCACTCTGCAGCTTGTTAAGTCTTGCATTAGGCGGCCATTAAGAGGTCAAGTCAACATGAAATAGCAAGGTTTTGATGTCATTAAGCCGTGAAATAGAAGTATACGATCATCAGAAGTGAAACACAAGACGGGAATACTCAGATGGAATCAGCATTCGAGGAGTATACCCGTTTCCGATAAACCACAGACCTCCATAGTAGAAGGTTGAGCGCGTCGAGCCTTGCTTGCGTACTAGAACTAAAAAGAGTCGGTTGCTGTGTGGGTGCCGACTGCACAGGGCTACGTTTGCCATTGCTCAAGATCTCCCGGCTCACCGTGTGTACGGCATTGATGCTTGGGTAAGACTCACCGTACTGACCGGGATTCTGGTTTTGTATTAGTCGATCTGTGATCGACTGACTTTTATCGGTTTGATATGAGACAGTCCTAAGCTGTTGTGACAAGGCATTGTTGTTTCGAGAGAAGGGTGCTGTAGCGAAAGCTGTCTGATTCGAATACTGTATTGGCGAAGGGTTGACGAGGGTGGTGAAAGCACAAGGAACTGAGAATGTTGGGAATCATGACATGGTAGAAGCAAGCGTGGCATAAAGTAGCTATACCAGACTTGAACACTTTTTACTCACCGCAAGTCAATCAAAGGAGTGCTGTAAGTGCCATATCGCTTCAATCAACCCTATCATGGCTTTCTCTTCTCAGTCAACTAGACTCGTTTTTCATGACCTAGACTAATAACGGTGCAACGTTGACAGAATCTTTCAATAAGTAAGTCTCGCTAATTTCATTGAAAAGTGATGCTTGCAAACGAATAATGATTGAGTGATGCACTTCTTTCAACTACGATAGGGAGCGTTCTTGTAAGTAGGATTCAAAACGTTTGAACACGCAAGTGACCCCAGTAGCATAACTCATTACCTCAACAGAGGACTCCATCAAACCTAAACCTAGAGAGACAATCAGTCAAAGTTTCGTTTGCCCCATATACTCCAAAGGAAATAGATAGAAGAAGTGACATAAGTTTTCATAGTAAGCTAAGAACTTGACGTCCTTCCCGCAGCCAATCAGAATGCCGTAGGATAATGAGTATATACAGCACTCCTTGAGCTTCACTTGCGTCTGCGGATCAATCATATTATGTCCTTTCCCAATGCCATACATACGGTCAAGGAGAGCATAAAGCCCGCCGTCTCCAGATTCAACCCAGCATACCTCAAGACTCCGTCGCCTTTTCCCCAACGACCTCTCGCGCCCAACAGATTCCACCCACCTAGAGGCGAGAAGCAAATATATCTGTAAGTCCACACTATGACTGCGCTGCCCAACCAGACCTCCTCTCTCCAACTCTGCTGCGCTCACTTACTATTTCTGCCTTCTCCCCCAACTTAGAGCTAACGAACCGCAGACCGAACTTCGTCCTCGCCCTCATCCGCCCCTCCCCCTTCCTCCCCGCCAACTATGCCTCCTTCATGGTGCCCCTCTGGCTCAACAAGCTCGACCTGAAAGACTACCTCTACAATCTCTACAATCTCCGCTGTCTCTCCATCCGCTCCTATATCATCCAGAGCAAGATCGCAGAAAAGGGGTTACGAGGCCGAAGACAATGGTATCGCCCCCAGAGTAAGAAGAAGATGACGGTAGAGCTCGTCGATGATATACATGACATGGATAATTTTGTTTGGCCCGAGGTTCCGGATGATTTGAGTCCGTGGGGGAAGGATGGTATTGGAGAGAAGGTGAAGAGGGTGGAGGAGGGATGGAGAGATAGGGAGGGGAGGAGTAAGAAGTGGCCAATGGAGTTTGGAAGTCTGAGGAGAAGAGCGCAGAGGTTATTAAGAGAGCGGAGGGAGGAGAACATTGTTGGGGAAGAGGTGGTAGAAGGCGGGGAGGGAGGGCAACGGCAAACCCAAGAGGAGGGTAGCAGATTGTCCGGATCTATAATACAATGAAGAGCGCTAGAAGAGCGAGACATAGCCATGATACGTTATTCCATTCGTCAATCCGTGCTTTTCACTCAAAATTCGAGTATAGCCCAAGTATTGTCATCCACAGTCGTGAAGATCAGACTATTGCTGAGCAGTTCCTCACCAGCTTTCATCACATCCGCCACATTCATGTGGCATGTAGCTGCTACATTCTGCACATGTAACCCCTCGTTATTCTGTGGGCTGGTCCTCAGAGCCTCATACACTCTTCGGGCATTCGGAGTCATGCTTGGAAGATTCTGTCCGTTTGCGCCCGCTCCTTGTCCGCCATAATCGTTGACTCCATTGACGCCGCTGGCCGGCTCTCCTTTGACTTGATCCAGTGGACCGCGAGAAAAGTACAGGTGTACATAAGTCGCCTCAAGGAAGTGATACGTGATATCCATCTTGTCTGTGATGGGCCGAATGACGTGTGCTCCCACGTGCCTTCTGTTGTTGAACTGTTTCAGCTTTCCCCACACCCTTGCCCACTCATTCTCCAGTAGCTTCGGTTTTGAAGGGTCTAATTGGATCCCTGCTCCATCAATTTCCATATTGTTCTGCGTATCAGCATCGACCCATTGTTTTACTTCGATCGTGCCCGTGCCGTCGTCAAGCTTGTAGGTAATGTTGGTTGTTTGGCTGGATATATTGCGTATTTGACCCACGAACGAAACCTATACAGACAGCTCTCAGTATACGAAGTATGTGTCTGCAGGCCGGTCGTGAACACTCACTTGCTCGATTTCGACATCGTCAATTTTGAAGTTAGCATCCGTATGTGGTAGATCGGCGTCTATTAGCTGTTTTATTGTTGCTGGATGTAGTCTGTCTCTGCCGAACTATGCTCCTCAGCTCACAAGAACGCCATACATTGGGAAGAAGCACGAATACTTTGCCTGCAGCCTGACTTCCTCCTAATTGCGACCCTCCCATGAAACCCCCACCATCTGCCGCACCTTGGGCTCCATACGATGTGGTTGAATAGCCTCCACCATACCCGACACCTAACTTGGATTTAGCATTTTATTTGTGAAGTGTAAGCCGATGAACTTGCTCATCTTTGCTATTCAGTTGAAAGTTGCCGACAATTGCTTCGAGTATGCTTCCTTTCTGAGCTTCCAATGGGTGATCTGAAGCTCAACGAGCTGTTGCAGAGATGCTTGGATTCAAAAGCCCACTGATAGCAACATAAATTTATTGGAGGCACTAGACTTAGGCTACAGTGCTCATTCGGCATGTTTACTGCGCGTCGCGACATCAGCCGTGTAAAGTGGCTGCAGGAGCGCTAAGATTAAATCCGCACTGCTAACTCCGCAGCTCACAACAGTTCCACTCGACATTGGACATGCGCGGCTTCATTGAAGACATTCTGACGTCAAATAGTAAGATGGGTCAACGGACGCAATCTCCGACGGGCTCAGAGAACGCAGTGGACATTAGCGCTTCCCTTTTCCATTCGGACGATCGCAAAGGTTCTGTGGATGGAACTGGTCCACTTGATGAAGATGGCATGTTGGACCTTGAGGGGAGCGGGTCCGATGATGCCGACTTCATTGCTGGATCCCTTGCAGCTGCACATCGGAAGAGCTCCAATCTTAAAGGGAAGACTGTGAAGAAGGGCGGAGGGTTCCAAGCAATGGGACTACATGCGAATTTGCTCAAAGCTATTGTCCGAAAGGGTTTCGCCGTGCCCACGCCGATACAGCGTAAGACTATACCTATGATACTCGACGGGAGGGATGTTGTTGGAATGGCTCGCACAGGATCCGGGAAAACAGCTGCTTTCGTGATACCTATGATTGAAAAATTGAAAAGCCACAGCGCAAAGGTGGGATCCAGAGCGCTTATTCTCTCACCTTCCAGAGATCTAGCTTTACAGACGCTCAAAGTCTTCAAAGAGTTAAGCAAAGGTACAGATCTTAAGACTGTCTTACTTGTTGGAGGCGATTCTCTCGAAGAACAATTTGGTTCCATGTCATCAAATCCTGATGTAATCATTGGTACTCCTGGGAGATTCGTGCATTTGATGGTTGAGATGAATCTTGATCTCTCCTCGATACGCTATGCCGTCTTTGATGAGGCTGATCGACTCTTTGAATTGGGGTTTGCGTCCCAATTAACTGAAATTCTGCATGCTCTCTCCCCACAACGCCAGACACTTCTGTGGTCTGCAACATTACCTAAGTCCCTTGTGGAATTTGCTAAAGCTGGGTTGCAAGAACCAAGCCTCGTCCGTCTCGACTCCGAAAGCAAGATCTCCTCCGATTTGCAAAGTGCCTTTTTCACAGTAAAGAGTTCTGATAAAGAAGGGGCATTACTCCAAATCCTCAGCGATCTGATTAAAATGCCCACTGGGGCCCGCAAAATAAATACTACACGGGACAGCAAAGCATCTCGAAACCCAAAAAAGAGAAAGCGGAGCGAGTCTGAGGAAGGGAGGCAACAGGAGAAGCCAAGCGAGCAATCCACAATCATCTTTACCGCAACCAAGCACCACGTGGAGTACCTAGCAGCGTTGTTGCGTGAGTCTGGCTTTGCTGTTTCCATTGCCTACGGCTCCTTGGATCCGACTGCGCGGAAGATGCAGGTCCATGATTTCAGAACTGGAGTGACCGATATCCTAGTAACAACAGACGTTGCGGCGCGCGGACTGGACATACCTGTCCTAGCAAATGTGATCAACTACGATTTCCCAGCTCAACCGAAGATCTTTGTGCATAGAGTGGGTCGCACTGCCAGGGCAGGGCAGAGGGGTTGGAGCTATAGTCTTGTTCGAGCTTCTGAAGCGCCCTATCTACTAGATCTACAGCTGTTCCTGAACAAACCGCTGGTATCTGGCAGGGAAAATGCGGGAGAGGTCAATTATGCGAACGAGGTCGTTGTGGGTAGTCTTTCCAAAAACGAGCTTGGAAGCAACTGCGAATGGGTTGGAAAGATGCTAGACGATGATGCCGATCTTCAGGCCTTACGATCCGTTGCTGTAAGGGGTGAAAAGCTCTACTTGCGGTCGAGGCCAGCAGCGTCCACCGAGAGTGCTCGCCGGGCGAAAGACGCGACGACGGCAAGATCTTGGGCGGCTTTGCACCCTTTGTTCGCCAATCAACAGGACAACGCTGAGGCAGAACGAGCAGACATGCTCGCTCGCGTTAGTGGCTTCCGGCCAACAGAAACAGTCTTTGAGATTGGCAAGAAAGGCCAAAAAGACGCAGCGGCGGAAATCATGCGCAGACGACGCGCAACCATCGATACGCAGCAGAAAAGGAGGAAAGGCAATGTATCGCTCTCGGCAGACGCTGACGCTATTCCGGACATTGAAGACTCTGCTCCTAATGTGCCATCCAAAATTGATTTGCAGGAAGAACAGCCTCCGGACTCAGGTATAGACGTCGACATGGACTCAGCATCCGAAGACGACCTCCAAGTCACCTTCTCCAACACCGACAGTAAAAGAACCAACAAATCCACGAACAACGATTTCCAATCAGAATACTTCATGGGCTATACGCCAGCCGGCACAAACCTCGCCGAAGACCGAGCATACGCCGTCCAACAACCCTCAAACACCGGCGGCAACAGCAACTTCCTCACCGCCGCTCAAGGTGTTAGCATGGACCTCGTAAATGACGAAGGCCGCGGCATCGGGGAACCTAGCCGGCAGAAGCGTTGGGACAAGAAAGCTAAGAAATACGTCTCAGCGGCTGACCAGAGTGACAAGAAGGGTAATCAGGAGAGCAAACGCTATATCCGTTCCGAATCCGGCCAGAAGATCGCAGCCAGCTTCCGCAGCGGACGATTTGAGGCGTGGAAGAAGGCGAATAAGCTTGCCAAAATGCCGAGGGTTGGGGAGGCGGAGTCGGCGTTTCCGAAGCATCTTGCTGGTGGAAAGGGGGGAGGGGGTATGAGTAAGAAGTTTCGGCATAAAGGGGAGAAGGCCCCGAAGGAGGCTGATAAGTACCGGGACGATTACTATAAGAAGAGGAAGAAGGTGGAGAAGGCGAAGGAGGCTGGTAGGGGAGGGGTCGCTGGTGGGAAGAGGGACATGAAGGACGAGTTGAGGGGCGCTGAGGGTGTGAGGAAAGTTAGGAAGGAGGCTGAGAGGAGGAGAGAGAAGACGGGAAGACACAAGAAGGGGAAGGCAAGAGGGTGAAAGTGCTTTGAATCATACATTGCTTTATTACAACGCAAATATACGAGCAAGTTACCTTTGCCGAATTGTTGTGACCTGCTCCTTGCTATCCTTCCATCATCCCATCGCTCTGTGTCTTTCGTGGCGTCATTTCAACCCTCAACGCCAGGCCATTTATTGGATCCTTTCGATGTTTCAAGTCCATCCGGCAGTCCCTCCTAACGGTAAAGTACCCTTTGACCTCAAAGCTAAGTCGAAAGAGTTGTCTCCGGCCAGATCTTCAAAGTCGTCGCCGCGCTCCGTCACATCGCTATCATAGTCATCATCTTCTTCTTCCTCTTCCTCTTCCTCCCCATCGTCGTCGTCTCCTGCGAACATGTCGTCATAACAGATATCCTCGACTGGTTCGGCTTGCTGTTCTCTCCTGGCTGCTTCTTCGGCTGCCTGAGATGCCTCTAACGCTGCCACTTCCCGTGTGGCCTTTGCCTCCTCATCTTCCGCTCCGACGTCCACGATTGAGTCGTCGTCAGTACTCGACGTAAGACTGCTGGCTGCGTAAGTTTTCTTTCGGATGAGCTGGTCCGACTGTCCGTCTTCCACGACTGTAGACGTGTTGAACGAATTGCTAGACCCGGCGTCGCTCAGCATGTCGAAGTCACCGTTGCTACTTGCTGAAGAATATGTGCTGTTTCCGGTATGTATTGACGGGCCAGGAGTAGAGAAGCCGGCGTCAGGCATAGCTTCTGTGGGATCATCCGAGAACACCGCACCAGTACCATCGTCATAGCCGCCAGCCCACATTGGCAGATATTTCCATTCGCTGTCAGATAGGCAGGTGAGTGTGCCAGGGAGCTCAGGATAGAATGGATACTGACGAGTTATCTCATCAGCAGCTGCGAGTTTGTTATCGCATACCTGAATTAGGTAGAATGCGACTTCGGCGAAGAATGATTCCAACTTGAAGAAAGTTGCACGGCTAGGCGTATGGTTTTCCTCGAGCGGTTCGGATGAAGGCACATCTTGCATGGACACAGATTCCGTCTTCTTGATGTCAGGATTCGGCAATACTTTCTTTAGACGTCCTTCATGGACGCGGATGCTGCCTGCTTCATCCCATGACATCGACTGTGATAATGGCCACTCCTCTTCTTCGATCTCCTCCTGAGCCGGAGGAAGGCGAAGGTCACTAAGATCATTTTTCTCCTCTATTTGAGAACTCTCTTTCTTTACTTCTTCAGCTGCTCTGCCTTGTGATGAGAGTTTGCGATCTGTATTTTCATTCCTCAGAAGAGGGTATTCGTCACAGAGCTCGTCCCACATGTTCCGATCGTCTTCGGTCTTGATTATTGAGCCCTGACAACTACCGGCAACTGGTTGTCTGGCATCAGCAGCTGCCTCTGTTCCGACAACATCTTGCATCACCGTGTCGATTTTTTGCAGTCCCTCAACATTATCCCGCATATGCTCGCTGATTCTTTCGAGACTTTCAAGATGTCTTTGTCCTTTATTAACGATTTTCCTGGCTTTAGCAACCCCAAACCCAGGATAAATGACACTTTGCCCCCGTTCGATGTCAACATTTTCAGTTCCGCGGCCTTCCTTGGGCTGGGCTCTAGAATCATGCCGTAGCTTGGACCAGAAGAGTCGTGAAAATATCCGGCATTGCTTATCCAAGCTATTCGCTGCGGTCAACTCGGTGTGACGTGGCAGTATATGGGCGGCTTTGTTCGAACCAAATCCTCCCTCACTAATTGTGTATCGAGCAGCTACTACATCCCCAACCTGTGCAGCAATGTACTGCTTGAGTCTGGGCTTGAGCTCACTCGCAAGTCGCTTGAGCTCAGGATCAGTGAAGGAGTCCAGATGTTGGACTGATGGAAGCTTATCAAACCAAGACATATGATGCTCCTGCGTTAGTGTTTCAAAGTCTCTGACATTTCGATCGATAAAAGATTTACTAGCATATTCGATGGCTTGAAGCCACGTCTCTGGTAGATCGTCCTTCTTGCGGCCATAGGTAGAGTATTGTCGATCAATTACTGCGACCAAGGAGTCTAGGGCTTCCTCTCCGACCAATATAGCAAAAGCGTCTCTGGCCAGATCTTCATTCTGAAAAGCAGCAGCAATGCGCAATGTGACCTCCGGATTCACTTCGATAAAGTGAGAGTTTGGTTCTGCTCGAAGCCACGTCACAATGGAATCAACAAGTTCAGTGCAAGATTGACTTGTAAGCCCAAAGTACTCCGCAACGACAGTAGTTGTCCAAACCTTCACTGCTGAATTGAGGCTATAAGCAGATCCTTGGATGGCTGCCAACACGCGTTCAATAGCACATCGATGACGTATTGGTGAATATTCAAGCGGAGCCCCATCGGCTGCAGAAGGGATAAATTGGGTGGCAGAGAACTCGTCCCTACCTTTTACCATTGAGTCTGATACTTGCCAGACATCTGCAGCTTCAGACCAAAACCTAACACCTTCGGAACAGCACAAGGTAGCTGTAAGATAGACTGCATCCTCGCCCTCCGCAGGTGGTGTGAGATCTAGTACATATTTCACGAAAGGGGGCAGTTTGTAGACTAGACCTCGCCGCCGAATGGTGCGGAATTGTTGGGTGGCTCCCAGCAAATCCTTGAACATTGGCGATGCGTTTTGGAGTTTCTCACTTTTCATCAAGAAAGGCTTAGAGAGGCGGCGAGAATAATGCTCGTAATCCGCATCGGATTGCTCAGGCTGCTTGCCCGGTGGGTCAATGAAGATAAACGTGTCGCCTTCAGGATCCCACAATCGAGGCATGTCAAGGGACTGACGGTCTGATATATCCCTTATACAGTCGTCAATGGAGTAACGCGGTGGTGATTGAGATGCTTGTGGTAGCAGTCCATTGGAGGTCGGATCGGTTTCTGATGATTCGGTCGTTTCACCGTCCGCTTGAGTTTGGCCAGCAAGATACTGCGGGTTTACCGTGTCAGGGTGATAGTCTGCAAGAGACTTTTCCAGTGCCCTCTGAAGAGGCAGGTCCTCAAAGGAAGTCATGATGTCGAATCCAACAGGTGAATTGAATGTGAGTGTCAGTTCCGTGCGCAAACGCAGGGTGAAGTGGCTTGTTGCGATCCGCAAGGCTAAACGGTTATTTCAATGGCCACGACCAAGCCTATCCATGTAAAATGGCAACCGAATTCAACAGTCCTCTGGGAACTGTAAGGAAGAAGAAGTCACTGAAGCCGTCTATCTCAAATGCTGGTGAAATAAACAGCTAGCCGCTCAGCGTGAGTAAACACAAGTGTTAACGGTCTATGTGGAGAGATGAGTCAATGCTTTAAGTTTCAAGCCTTCAATCCTTCATGTTTAGTGGAAGCTTTCTGTGGCAGCAGTCACAAACAATTGGCAGTGTCTCCAGTCATGTTGGTTGAGATCAAGCAAAGAAATGGGTGAATGTCTGAGTCAAGCCTTACGTGGAAGGTAGAACTTGCGGCTGACGGCTGCCTGGCGCATGTGGTGGGTCGCCGACACCAACTTCACAAACACAATTGCAAAAGTCGAGGAGTCAAGGGTATGCCTACAGTCTAGATTCCATTGGCCAAATATGTTTGTGAAAGGCTAATCCGAACAACGGAACCTGACGTATCGAAAATGATGGTCACAAATTGCATGCACTCACCAAACACAAGTGTCGCAGTTCGCCTAGTTCAGGTGAAGCGATTTGACAGGTCAGACACAGTGTGTTGGCGTTTGCCTGAATGCTCAAAGCCTCACATTACCTAGAGGAGTCAACATTCATGAGTCGTAAACACCGGACGCATTTTGAATTGGACAGACTGCAATAAATCGCGAGTACTGCGCGACAACTAAAAGGATTTCATGTGACTTTCACCAGATTCGGCATAGCGTGCTGTTGTGGGGAAACCGTCAACTTCACCAATCACCCCTTCACAACAAGCGAGACACGGTAGCAAGGACCAGTGCAACCATTGCGATGCAGGATCTGCCCATGTGGACACCTTAAAACCCGTCTGTTCTTTGAATTATTCACCTACGGATTTCCTCCAGCACTCCAGCATGTCAGGCCTTACAAATGCCTTAACGAAGCCTTCTACTCTTTCGGTATTGGCAATATGTGGCAGTGGCGCTTTCTATGCGGGCTTGAAATACAGGAACGCTATGGCTAAGCGGGTGCAGAAGAGTAGTGGGTCGGACGAACAAGCAGCGCAAGGACCGAAATTAAAGGACGATGACAAAAGCTTCGGTGTCTCTGCAGGCCGAAGTGGCGGTGGGGTATGAATGATGTCGGTGGAGCTTGTCACTTAAGAGCATGGGCTCTTAACAAGGAGGAAGATATCGAGGACGAGTGAGATTGTGCGACGCACCGGGAGATCATGAGGCTGTGCGATAGGCGATGATACAAGCCCGATGGTCGCCGCTGTGGCCGATCAGCTGGGAATACTTTATGATCCAGAGGATGACTGTGGGCTTACCATTTTTTCGTCATTACAACAATGTAGGTGTCCACAAGCTATCGGCCGAAAGAGGGACACCTCCACTACAAGGTATAAAGGAGTTGGAATGAGATCATGATGAGATGAGAGCAGGATTACTGTGCTTCGAAGCTGTTGAAACATCAATTACCGTTGACAATATCTAATGATGTCGCTCAATTATCGCTATTCTCTTCGTCAGTTCTGTTCGCCTAGATTCACGGCCTTCACCCGTGTTCGTTTCTCCTTTTTGCATCTTCAACGCTCCTTTCCCACCTACTCCTGTAAAGAAACGTTGCCTCTACGCAAGGAACCAGAAATAGGGCAATTGCAACGCCTGTCCAGAGTCCATACAGCTTCCACCCCAGCCCAAAGGCTGTGCCGAGACTTACAGGTATGGCCACACCATAGTATGCAGCAATTTGGACGTAGCCTCCTATCATCTGTCGGCCTAGCCCCCTCAGGATTCCATTGCAACAACACGCCAGAGCATCAAAGAGTTGGAAGGTAGCGCATACGGGCATCGTTTGGGCGACCAGAGCGATGACTTCCGCGTCGTCCGTAAACAAGCGAGGAAGTACATTCCGTAAACTCAGCATGAAGATAGCGTTTAAACTTCCTACCCCAAAAGCTAAGAAGCCTGCAACTTTGGCAGAAACCTTCGCAGCATCAGGCAGGTTCGCACCAATCAGACTAGCTATTCGATTTGAAGTAGCGATCGAAACAGAGAATGGGGTCTGAAACGTAAGTGCGACAAAGGTAAAGAGCACGCTTTGAGCCGCCAGGTGCACTGTTCCAAAATATGATGCGAAGAGGCTCAACAATTCGAACGCAGCGACTTCTGCTTCGACCTGAAGAAATCCGGGAATGGCAAGAGCGATCATCGGTCTCCAATTGTGCAATGCTGAGGAAAATCAGTAAGAGCTTGAAAACAGGTGGTTTGCTAAAGTTTGAAGGATTACCTCGTCTCGTGAATCCAGGCCAGCAATCGGAACTCACCCAGAAAGACGAATAGCAGAGAATGCTCAAGCCCAGCAAGATGTCTGTAGTTGCGACTGCAACAGGAGCTCCATCAAAGCCCCATTCGAATTTCTGTCAAAACATGTTAGGTTCAGCATGAATCTTCTTTGATAGAGCATCATCGAAGTATTCTGAAAAGAAAATGTGGATGAAAAGTAGGACCACTTATGAGAATAGTTATAGCGTACCCAAACAAATAGCCAGTTCATGAATGCATTCAGTGGGGCGCAAATAAGCAAGATGTAGAGCGGCGCTGTGAAAAGGCCTTGAGCCTGAAGATACCGCTTGGTACTTTCAAATAATGCGTAGCCAGGCGCACCAATAATGAGGATCTTCAGATACCGACCTGCCAATACGGCAACATCTTTGTCCGGTACAATCCACATGAGAATACGGTCGGCACACATCCATGTAATTGCAATTGGGATGGTGATGGACCAGAGAAAGTAGACCATTCGCTGGGTCTGCAAGCCCACGAGCTTTTTATTCTTAGACCCCCACGCCTGAGGACAGAGCGTATCAAGAGCAGTAGCAAGACCGTTGAAGACAGCAAAACCGGTGATATTGGCGGTCATACTCGCCAAAGCAACGGCCCCTAATTGCACTGTTCCCAGGTGACCTACCGTAAAAATGCTAGCTACTGTGAGACTGTACTCTAGGAAGAATGCTAGTACCAGCGGAGCTGAGGACTTGCTTAGCACTTTAGCTTCCCGTTGCCACGAGGTGTGAATCCTGCCCTCAAGGACAGCATCTTCCCATTTCTGGTCAATGTCTTGCTGATCAGCGTCAACATCATGCGGATGAGACGCTCCCTCCAACAATGGTGCGGTCTCGGTGACGGTAGAAGGTACACTTCCCTGGCTCTTGCCGTATGCTTCTTCATCATGACACTGTCCTCTCTGGCGTCTAGAGTGAAACAAATACTTGAATCGCTTCAATAGACTTTGGCTTGACTCAGAGTGCTCAGGACGATCCATCAATATGACATCGTTGTCTTCCAAAAGACTTCTCTCCTCATCTCTTGCTTCTTTCCTTTCTATGTCCGTGGGTTTCCGTATTGGTTCCTGAAGTCCTGGCCCAAGGGGAGCAACCATGGAGAGGGTTGGTCTTCTGTACGACTCTATCATAGAAAGGCTGCTGTTACTCGTCGTCCGTCGGACGCTCTTCGGGTCCGAGATCCCTTGTTCACCCTCAGTGGGTTTGCTTCCTTGGGAAGCTTGCAAGCCATGCTCATCTTCAGCGGGCGTAGCAGTCCCTTTCGAAGAGGGTTCTTTGACGCCAAAGGAAGAGCTGGTTGCTTTCGGTGCCATGTCTATGAGCAGATATGGGATCTCGACGCTGGTACTGATACGATGCTTCCGGTGTCCAAGAATGAGCCATTGCTATCTTTTCTACTGCAAGGCCCTGAGTAGACAAAAGCGTTTCACAGTCCGTGATGTGACTCAAAGAAATTTCAAACTCGCTTAGAGTCTTACCAGACATCACGCCAGCGCTTATTTCGACTAGATAGAGTCTTTAGGTAGGAATTATTCGGAGACACTCGGGGACGACAATGGGCACTCGACTTTACCGATCTCGGGCACGAGGTGGTCGATACTTTGGCGAAGGAGTGCTACCGGCCCGTGCCTCGCGCGTGTGCGCTCATCTGCTGGAGCTCGGGGCTTGGTCTGCGGGCACATTGCCCCGCCAGATCTGATCTCGATTCTTGTCTTTGGCGGCTTTGGGGCTGAAGCTCACCTAAGAAGTCGCCTAAAACAGGGCGCTAAGATAGGGCGTTTTAGGCCCGCAAAGACTGGCGGGGCAATGTCCCGGCAGACCAACCCTCGCCCTCATTCTCGTTGAAGTCTGGACCACAGGACTTTCGGATAGAAATGTGCAACGACGGCAAGAACAAGAACATCTTGCCTGTTCCACGAACATGAACACGCATGAGAGACGGTTGATCAGTCAATCCGTAACTCAATCAGCTCTTTCAGTAGCCATCTGTCCGGTAAGACAAACGTGCTTTTAGGCTTTGCCTATAACTTTAAGCCCTGCAATGCTTACGTCTGCAACGCTCAAACTTGCAGTATTCGTCAAACATCGTACTTACATTGGCATCAAACATCTGGGGCTCAGTACTGTCGATAGACGTAAGGTTGAATTAAAATATACTATCAGTTCGGCCAGATATGAGTCTACTCTAAAAATTCACGTACAGAAGAAAGTGTCTGTGTTTTCGAGCAAGTGCATTACGAATCAAGCAATGACATTCCCACGAACCCTCCTGATTTACAAGGATTCCGGATATTCGACTCCAGAAAAGAAACCTCTTTAAACACTGAAATACTGAGCCTAATCTGCAAAACTTATTGCTTTGCAAAATGCAACCTCATATACATAAATCACTCATGACGTCTTCTATTTACATATGCTGGCGCTAATCGCTAAATGAGTAGACAAATGATCCATTGCTTTGTGGCACACCTTCAAAGTCGACTTTCGACAGCTGGTGTATGGTGCTCTCCCGGCCAATGGATGTCTGGCCACACATGCCTCATAGCCTCCCATATGTGGCCAACATGCACAATTGCTAGACCTTCTTTTACTTCCTCTGGCACATCCTTAACATCTTTGCGATTGTGACTAGGAAGGAGGACGGTCTTGACTCCGGCACGTAAAGCACCAATGAGTTTTTCTTTGATGCCACCTACAGGCATGACCCTACCGCGAAGGCTAATCTCACCGGTCATGGCAATCTCAGGAGGGACACTCTTGCCACTGAAGAGTGAGATTAGGGCGATGGTGTGGGCAAGCCCAGCCGATGGGCCATCCTTCGGGATAGCTCCGCTTGGACAATGAACGTGTATGCTGCGATTGTGCATGATATCTTCCGCGGAGTCGCCTGTCAGACCAAGATCAAGCGCATGAGCTTTGACCCAAGTCAGAGCAACCTCAACGCTCTCTTTTAGTACCTCGCCAAGTTTGCCGGTGAGCTGCACGCGACCCGATCCAGGCATGTCTGCGACTTCGATGAACAGTATGCTTCCTTGACCACCGGTGCTATATGCCACAAGTCCAGTCACGATGCCGGGTATGGACTTCTTTTCAGCTATCTCATCATCAAAGCGCTCTATGCCAAGAATCTCGTCTAGGTCAGCAACAGAAACCTTAGGATTGTATTCTTGAAGCGACGAATTGTCTTTGGCATCAGCATATTCGACGGCTTTATGGCGACACACAGACCCAATTTCCCGTTCAAGATTGCGGACGCCGGATTCTCTGGTGTACATAGTTATGATAGCATCAACGACGTCGTCTGGAAAATGGACCTGACCTAATTCGAGGCCATTTGATAGCACTTGTTTGGGAATGAGATGCTGATTGGCAATGTGGCGCTTCTCAATAGTAGTGTAACCGCTCAAAGATATCGTTTCCATACGGTCAAGCAGCGGTGGCGGAATCGTATCGAGAGTATTAGCGGTGGCAATGAAAAGGACCTTACTTAAATCTAGCGGAATGTTAAGGTAGTGATCGTTGAATGTGTGGTTTTGCTCGGGGTCTAGTACTTCGAGCATTGCTGCTGACGGGTCGCCGTGGAAGCTGTTGCCGCCAACTTTATCGATTTCGTCAAGCAAGAAGACCGGATTATTGACTCCAACCTTCCTAAGCCCGCTCACAATGAGACCGGGCATTGCAGCGACGTAAGTTCTTCTGTGCCCTCGGATCTCTGCTTCATCCCTGACGCCGCCCAGAGATATACGATGGAATTTGCGGCCTAAAGCTGTGGCGACGGACTTTGCAAGACTCGTTTTGCCAGTACCAGGAGGCCCAACAAGGAGAAGGATAGGAGATTTGTCTATTCGACGTTTTGAAAGCAGGACTTGCACTTTGGGGCTGCTCCCGACATCCTGTACATCCGCAACGCCATTTTCTGGATCAGCCTGTGGATCGTTTGTGCTTGGTCCAGAATCTTCAATTTTTGCTTGATCTATTTGAGCCTGAAGATCATCGTTTACAGCCTGCTTAAGACGTAAGACTGCCAGATATTCTAAGAGCCGCTTCTTAATCTTCTGCAATCCGTAATGATCGTCGTCTAATTGCTTGCGAGCCCTTTGTAGCGTTTCAATCCCTAACTTGTCATCTGTTCCGACGGTCCAAGGTACTTCGGCCAACGTCTCTAGATAAGTCCGACAGACACCATATTCTGCTTGCGCTGGATTCATCTTCTTCAGGCGTTTCAGCTCTCGATCGGCCACTTTCTGTGCTTCTGGAGTCAACCTAGCTTTCCCAATTCTAGTCTTAAGCTCTTCCACTTCATTGGGCTCTTCATCTGCTCCACCACTTCCAGAGCCAGGCGCAGTCAGACCTGCTGGAGTAAACCCGCTCAGACCACTCATGACTTTCCGTAACAACGCCTCCTTATCTTTCTGGTCGACGTTGTTGACATCAAGACTTCTAGGAGAGACTCTCGTGGTCATGATTGTGATTTTGTTATTTGCCTTCGTATTCTCGATTTGGCGAGAAAGTAGTTCTATCAGCAAGTCCATCCTCTCGTCCACAACTACAGAAGCAAGCACGCGTAGCTTGTCTTCCAGAGATGCCTCTACGATGTTAGCCATAAAGTCTGCGAGGACCGCTGCATCATCAAACTCTTTCTTCGCGACAAAAAGCTCTAGCCGGCGTGTTAAAAAGGGGGATAGAGCTGTTGATGACCTTGGAAAGAAAGTCATCATCCTTATAAGACTGAGAAGCTCGAGTGACAATTCCTTAAGTCTGTTGAACCTCTCGACGGCCGTTTGGTCTTCCATCTCTTCCACTTGCGTTGATTTGGATGCTGTTGTCGTTTTAGATAGCTCTCTCACGTGTCTTAGCAGCGACTCACCATGCTCTTTATTCAGATAGGCCACTTCAGCTGCGAAAAAGGGCTTCATTTGAACAAATCTATCAATCCGGAAGCGTCTGACACCCTCAACTACTAAGGACAAATCATCTCCTCCTCTTCCCTGGACGCCAGATATCTTCGCGGCTGTCCCATACATGAACAGCTTGCGGTGATCGATGCGATCTGGGTTCGGAGTATCAACAGATTGTGAGGTCTTATTTTGTTTCAGGTCAGAACCCAATAAGGGCAGACCGTCAGAGCGGAGCAGTGGTGAATTGATGGGCACGCAGCCCACTGTTTTGTTATGAGCATCGCCTCTTGGGCGTTTATCTCTGGTGTAAAGGGTAGATAGAAGAGCAGGTATGTCTGAGCGACCAGAGACGGGTATGCGAAGCGTCACTCCAGGTAGGAGGACGGACCCTTGAGGCAAAGGGAGCAGAGGCAGTGTCTGCGATTTTGTTTGAGTCATTACGAGATGATCCAAAGCGCTCTAATGCCGCAGACTTCTTGATGAGTAGTGAAGAAGAGTAGCAGTGTTATCTGACATATTAACAAGATTAGAAAGATCAAGCATCACTGATGTAGTCGTCGAAAGACGTGAAGAATCCAGCGTCATTGATCTTGAGCCGAGGTATCACTAGAAAGATGCAAAGCCAAGAGATAAGATCATAAGGCGCGTGACATGTAACGCTAAAATGAGAACGGGTGAAGTCATGAGATAAACACACACCCAACAATGGGATCATAAAAACGGATTGACAAAAGTCTTTGTGGTCAAAGAGACTTGAGCACCTACAAGCCTACACTCTGCGTACACCCATGGCTCTGGATACCAATTTAATTCACGAAGCAACCAGTATGATCGTGCGGAAAGCTTGGTGCAGTTGGAAGTGCCTTCAACTTAGTGAACCCTCCTTGCAGCCATGAAAAGCATACTGTCTCCGATAAGGGCGAAGGGCCGACAGCGTGAACCACCATCCTCTTCGCCGTTCTCTAATCTTGCAGCTTCACCAATTGCAGCTCGCCGTTGCACGCTCGAAGAACGCCGCCGCCCTGCGGCCAAATTCACGGAAGGTTTGTCACATGGCTCTCCTGGACCTGAGGAAGAGCCGAGCGAAGACGATGAGGCTACTCAGCTTAGCGACGATGACGGCGAAGAAAGTGATAGTGCTGGAGAACGCTCGCCTCTTCTTCCCATCTTCTCCGCCGAACACTTGGGTCTGCCTGCCATAGACGAGACCTTTCTCGAGTTATTCCTGATCATTGGTGTACAGATTCACTACCAGTCTATAATATAACCCACACTTTACGTCTCCTGATCGTACTTCGTTGCGAAACTACCCTTACTTGGGATCAGCTTAGATCGCCCCAGATTTCCCAATTCCTTGTGAAACCCATTCAACAGCAGATCAGAAGCTCTCACTTTTCCAAGGCTACCATATATGCTTTAATGTCGAATTGCTTGCAGTTCTCAAAAGAAATACAAACAAACCCTGGGAACAGCGGGGTTAGTAACACACGAGCGCTGATGAGCGAGCTACTTGCGATCAGGCTATTGAAGGAATTCAGTACAAGAGAATTGGTAAGTCTAGGATCACAATGCCTTGTACAATAGCTAAAACTCCTAGATTGGTAAGCAGATTTAGAAACTCGGCCATTACACTGGTTGGTACTGATACCACTGTTGGTAGATGCTCTGTCGTATGATTTTTACCCCTTACAGGGTCTTCCGACAGGTGAGAGTGGCCTTGCACCAGGCCCGAATTGGGATCAGTCACAAAGAGCCAAGGCGCAGCCCCGAGCGGCTCGTATCTCTACCCTCGAGATCGCGATTCGTGCACAAGCCAAGCGCTTCCTGGCTCATCCTCTCGTCGTCCAACAATTGGAGGCGATCTGGGCCGGCACCATTGTATTCCATCATGCTGCTGATACACTTCACAGAGCGCCAGTCAAAGTGACTCCAAACCAGAACAGAGGTTATGGTGGCTTTCGCTCAAATATTCCCATTCTACAGGCTTCTGAGGACTCGCTGCAACCCGCTAAGCAAAGAGAGCACCGGTCTCCCACGGAGTTTGCTGTCCGACGGTCTGTTACACTATACGACCCTCGACAAGCTTCTCTATTCAAGCTATCCCGTCTCCGTGTTCCGCGATACCGGCAATTTCTATCCACATGCTCCTTTGCGGTTCTGCTAGGCCTCTATGTGGCTGTACTGGTTCAACGTTCCTTGTCGATTTCGGCCCTTGAACTCCTTTTTTGGTTTTGGAGTGCCGGCTTTTTACTGGACGAGATTGTCGGCTTCAACGAGCAAGGCTTTAGCCTGTACATTATGAGTTTCTGGAACACCTTTGATCTAGGCATTTTATTTCTCCTGGTATGCTACTATTGCATGCGCCTCTACGGTATTATCATGCCTGATGGCCGCAAGGACGACGTTGCGGATCTTGCTTATGACTTCCTGGCCGCCAATGGAGTATTGCTGTTTCCTCGACTATTCTCTGTGCTTGATCACTACCGGTACTTCTCGCAACTGCTGATAGCCTTTCGCATGATGGCCATGAATCTTGTTGCCGTCTTCATCCTGATCATAATCAGTTGTAGCGGCTTCTTCGTTGCCTTCACTTTGTCTTTTGGTAAAGGTAATGGCTATGATGCATCGTCCGTAGCATATGCTCTGTTTCAGATTTTGATGGGGTTTACACCAGGTAACGTCATCCGCATCACTTCATACCCCGGAGTTCTGACGAGTCGTAGCTGCCTGGGAGATCTGGCCAACGTACAATCCGCTTGGGAAGACTATCATGACTATGTTAGTTGGCACTCCTGCAATCTCGAACGCCCCTCGAAGTTGACGCTGGTGTGACTGACACGCTTCTGCAGCTTTTTGATACTTTGCCATTTCCTGATCATCACCATTCTCATCACGGTTTTGACGAACTCCTTCATGGCAATTGTCCAAAACGCTAACGAAGAGTAAGCCGACCACTGTTTTCCACAACCCATCCTTGTTGCCTAGCTAATAGTTTCATTCCTGATGCAGGCATCAATTTTTACTGGCTGTAAACACTATTTCCATGGTGAAGTCTGATGCACTCTTCTCTTACGTTGCGCCTACAAACGTGATTGCTTGGCTGCTTACACCCTCAAGATTTATTCTGCCTTTCCGACAATATGTTCGTATCAATCGGACGGTCATCAAGGCAACGCATTTTCCAATACTCTTTGTCATATACGCCTATGAACGTATGTTGTTACAGGGGACGCTCTTCGAGTCGACCGATCTCGTACAGCACAGAGGACGCCCAGGACCTAGTATCAGGGCTTTAGATGGAGCGGCAGGCGGTCTTAATCTATTCAGTCCTAAAAAAGGGCGCGTTCGTGAGCCATCTGTGGCAACATTTCACAAGGACAAAGCCCTCGAGGAAGTCTTCCGCAGACCATTCAGGGACGAGACTATACGCGATACTCACACAAACCAGAAACAGCGCAATACTAGCAATGTGGTCAAAGACTGGATGTCAAGCATGGATCCAAACGGGTCAGTGGCTGCTCCTGTAGAGCAAGATCAGAGCATCCTAGACCGTTTAGAAGCACGCCGCGTTGTGCATCGCCGCTCTCAAATGGCTATGCGGAAAAGGCAAGGCGAAAGCACAAGAGATTTTACGGAAGCAGCTACCATGTCTATTGTCTCAGATCCTGAGGAATTTCTCTCTCATGGTCCTACCCGTTTGCCGAGGTTCTCTAGTAGACCAAGCATCCGTCCGATGCCACTCGGAAAGGCTGGTATCCCGGAAACAGATGCAGATGGGGACGATGAACTGCTCACAAACGAGGAAGAAGATTTGATCACCCTCGATCCACGCAGCACTAGCCGCCCAGAATTGAACAGGCAAGCTAGCTCAAGGCAGAACGTGAAGGAGAACCTTCCGAAAAACCTCATCACGCCTCCGCATGTTACTCGTTTCTACTCGGCATTGACGCCGTCCAGTCATATCGAGTCCTCGTCGCCAAAACCCTCCAAGCTGGCAGCGAAGCCGGGAAATCCACCAAGACAGAATCGACATCACAACCGTATGCCCTCTACAGCTACAGTTGTTTACGATCCTCCGGCGCCACGGACTTCTTCTAGCAGCTCTTCCACCAGTCAAAACGTAGTTTTTAGGTCTGGCAAAAACACAGGTACAGTTACACCGGTCAAACTGTCCACGTCCAGCGGCAGACACACCCCAAAACGCATCACAAAGGCAACGGCCCGCCCAATCATGCCCCCACGTTCTGCCTTCCAATCTGCGCCGGACTTGGCAGGCATGATATCACTAACGGGCCATGGTCGGGGTATTCGAGGTGGACGCCATTCTTCGCTCACAGCTTTCGAAATCGGCTCTGACATTGGTGATAACAAAGCGATTGGTGGAGGCTTTGCAAACACGGGATTTGTTCCTGCTAGCTTTGCAACCCAGCTAGAGCATGCCAAGGCGGGCATGAAGGCCAGAAAAGCAGCACAGAAGCAAGAGGAACAAGAAGATCAAGACCGCATCAGTAAACTCGTCTTGGCAAGGATGAATACGCTTGAGGAAGGTTTTAGAGAAGTTATTAGGGAGGTGCAGAGTTTGCGGAAGGGTGGCATCAACGTAGAGGAAAAGACCTCTCAAGCATGCCCGAGCAGAACCGGCAGCAAGAAGGGACGGAGCCAGATAAGGAAAGGCAATGCGAAGATCTCCAAAGGGACCGATGATAGCGAAGGCCTGGCTTTTGAGATGGAGCATAGTGAGGAACACAAGTAACTCTCGTGGTGGTAACAGTCAGCCCGGAAGAAGAACATTTGAGCGTGGCGTTGGCTGGTTGCCCTTTGGCATTTTTTGCTTACTTTACCTGGCGGCATGGCTATTTCGCTATTTGCTTGTAGCTTTGGAGGATTTCTCTGGTGATACCCGCTGAAGTACCTTTTGCCGGCGAGGTGGTCTTCTCCCTTCACAGCATAATCATGTACAACTAGTATGCATACAAAAGATGCAAGTCTCATTCGATTCGCTGCCTCATATCTGATGCCTCCGCTGTCGTTGCTGCTCAATACATTTCCCGTCAACATGCATATTCTCAATGCGGCAATTTACAAATCTGCTGAGTTTAGCGCCTCTCTCTTCAACTTCGCATTCTCCGCCCTCAACTTAGTGACTTCGCTCTGTGTCTCTGCCAGCTTAATCTTCATTTCGGACACTCCTTCACCTTTTCGTACCCTGGCAAGGACCTTCCCTAAGTCATCGTTAAAGCGGTCGTAAAGAGCCTCGTTTTCAGCATTAGCCTCCTTATAAAGCTCATCCAACTTCTTGACCTTTCTCTCACTATTAAGTAACTGTTCCTGAAGATCCGGCTTGAGCGACGGTGTCGTAGCCTTCTCCTTCTCCCTGGTGGTAAAATCCCTCAGTTGTGTCTCCAAAGCATTCAAGCGGGCAGTCAAATTCTGGATATCTCTCTGTCCAATTTTTCCCGTCGAGCTCTGCCCTGAAGAGCCTGGCCGCCCCATAGCGGAGAGTTCTTGTCCGATCTTGTCAATTTCGGTTTGCAGACTCGAGTGAGATGCGCTTGCTGACTTCTGCTCTTGGCTCAACCTTTGACGCAGTTTCTGGGGGCTTTGAACTCGCATCTTCTGGGGTGACTTTTGCGGTGAGGATGGTGGAATGTTGGCATTGGGCGGCCAAGGTCGTTCACTTAAGCCCGTCCTTGGGGTTGCCTTGTTGAGCTGAGAAGTCTGAACTTTGCGGGGGCTGTGGCTAGTTATGGTCACAGCACCTGCACTTGGACTCGGGCTTTTCGCGACGTTGCGAGACTGTAAAGGCGAATTCTCTTTATGGTCTGGCGAAGTAAAACGAGGTATGCTGGATCTCTGGGGTGAGCGCCTATTCAGAGGCGTCTGAGATTCCTTCTGCACCAAAGACGGAGATGGAGAGGATGTCTTTACACCTTGGGTAACGATTCTGCCCTCGTCTGGCTTTAATAGCTGCAGAGGAGTGAGAGACGGTGATAAGTCTGTGGCCTTCAGAGTATGTAGATCGGACAACGAGCTGCGCCTTTTCTTTCTTAAAACAGACGGAAATTTCCGTACTGGGTCTTCTCCGATGCTACTGAGTCCGCCGAAGTTGAGGTGAGAGCTACCGGGGCGTGAATTTGAACCTGCAGATGCCATAGAGCCAGACGTGGTGGGCCTGTCCCGTGACACTGGACGAGACGGATGACCCATTCGCGAGTCTGTCTCAGTAGACTTAGACCTAGTAAGAGACGGTTTGGATATACTCGATAAGTGAGATGAGTCGGCAGGGGTCTTTGAAGTCTTGCTCAGTGTTCGCCAAATGGAGGAGACTTTGGACTCGGACTCGTTCTTACTGTTTTCCCGCGTCAAGCCGCCTCCTAAGCCGAACTTCCTTCGTAAGGATGAGGCGTTCGAAGTCAAGGAGCTTGTGTTGAAAGATCTTGTTCGGCTCAAAGGACTAGCTGTGGATGTTGTGCTTCCTCCAACATCCATGAGGTCTTCAAATAAGGCATCATAGTCCTCCACCACGCGATCAAGCAACGTGATATAATCGTGAGGATTGCCTACCAGGATCAAAGCTTCAGCAAAACTGGCAATCAGGATACCTCGGTCCCCATCATTGCCAGAAGCGTCAAGTAAATCGGAAAGAAGTCTTATCGTAGCCGCGAATGCTCTTTTGTTTTGAGGTGACATGTCGTCTAGAGACTCTTTGAACTTGTGGGCGAAAGCGGTAGGATTCCTAGAGTCGAAAGTGCTGAGGATATCTTTAGCTACGCTAGGGGTCAATAGAGGACCCATTCGCTCCCTCCAAGCGATCCGCAGAAATTTCTCAAAAGCAGCAAACAATATATCTACCGACATCACAGCCGTTACTTCATGACTAGTAGGCTCCTCAAGAAGCGTGTTGTATAGCTCATTTACCCGGAGTTCGTCCGCTGAGGCTCGAGCTTGAAGGCTTTTGCCAACCACGTTGCCAGACCGAGAGCGAAGGGCAATAATGTAGGCCAAGAAAGTATCCTCAAGTAGTTGCAGAGAGGTCTTGACAATTTCGCGGTCAGCCTGCCCCAAATTGACTTGCTTCA
This sequence comes from Bacidia rubella, assembly GCA_032158265.1. Taxonomy (NCBI): domain Eukaryota; kingdom Fungi; phylum Ascomycota; class Lecanoromycetes; order Lecanorales; family Ramalinaceae; genus Bacidia; species Bacidia rubella. The sequence continues at coordinate 815,513 of JAVTIF010000006.1, read as the reverse complement.
CAGGAGTGTCAGTAGCCACTCCTTCTTGGGAGGTCTTTAAGGTGCTATTTCCAGCTAACTGCAGGAGGGGAGTATCCTCTATGGTAGTTGCTCTAGAGCGAGACCTGTGCTGCGTGAAGCTCTGATCGTTTCCAACCCCGAGCATGCTTGTGAGCAATTTGACAGGAGACCTCGGACGTGCCTGCTTTAGTCTCTCGGTCTTCGGTGCCTCGAGCGGAAGATAGCTCAAGACTTGAGCATTGAATGAAACACTGTGCTGGGCGCTTTGATTCGTTGGTAACGACAAGAAGTTTGTCACTGCCATCATTAGCGCAGTCTCTGGTCTATTTTTGTTACTTACATCTTGATTGTAAGAGGCCTCTGAGATTCTCTTCTTTGCAAGCATCCTTAAATCGAGGCCCATCAGAGCTTTCGATTTCCAAGATGGCTTCACCAGTATCTGAGGGACAGAGAGAGCCAAAGATCACAGCTCCAGCATTTAGCGATATCGCTGATGTGCCTTCTGCACTATCAGTCACCTGAATGCGTATTTGGCCGAGATCGTACTGATTCTGAAGGCTCTGATGGCGACCGATCTCGGTCACTGCAGTCAAGATGCCCACAGTTTCCTTCATATTGTCGAGGCAACGAAGCGACCAATGCTCACTTTCTCTAGTATTGAGAGGGTATCGACCTTCAATCCGTGCTTTTGCAACCTCTTCTGCAAAACGTGCCGCTTTCCCGTAGTAAGGTGCCTTGAGGGAGAAAACGATAGTCCTTATGCTAAGTGTTTCGTGTGGCAACAATGACGTTGACGGTAACACTGTTAGATATACTAGATGGCCATTAGATGACTCTGTGATCTGAACGTCCTTCAAGTTGTATGTCCCAATCAAATGCAGACCGTTAGCAAACCCTGAGCCTGACCATGCGTTGCTCTGGATAATACTCCGAGACTGCTCAATTTCCCCGAGCAACCCACGAGCAGACATCGAATCTTCTTTCGTTTGACGTACAATCACCAATTTTCCAGAGAAAATGATTAGTATTGATGGCATGCCTTGACTTGCATGATCAAATGGTGGACTGAGTTCCACTGCGTCTACGGCCGTTATCAGCCGCCCTTTGGGCTTAAGTGAAGCCGGCCAATCGCTAACAATATTTTGTAGAACCTTAGCGATTTTTTCACCATTTTCTCCATCAGTCAGATCAAGTGAGCAGATGTTAGCCATGATGTTCCTTGCCTTCAGAAGATTTGATCGGGCCATATGAGAAGCTGGTAACAAAGAGAGTATGTTGTCGATGAAAAGAGTATATCGAGGTAAACGCTGGACGGGCTCAATCAAGAGGGATCTTAGTTGTTGTTCTCCAACTTCACGGGAGGGATATGGAAGCCCACTTGAGGTTTCGCTCAAGAGCGCAGGAATGACCATGGACAAATCTTCGCTAACGTGCAAATACTCTTGATAGGGTTGCGAAAAGTGTGGGAACCAGCTCAAGACAGTTCTCGCTAACGATGTGGCACCTGTGAAGTCACGTCTTCGATTTTGGGTTATAGTGTCGGGGATGCTTGCCATTCCAGATGTATCCATTTCGATATCTTGGATCGCGTCGGCTTCGGTGGTCTCAAGCACGGATTGGATCTCCCTACAGAAAACTTCATTGACATCATGAATGCGACGGAGTTTCGAGATAGTTGAGGCTCGCCATGTATCTGAGGTACCATGTTGGTGAGCATCTGGCGCAATGAACTCAAGAAGACTGCGAAGCTTTTTGAGATAATTGCACTCTGTATCCACAAGCTCACACATCTCGCGACGTAGACTAATTTTCTCTTCTTTTGACATTGTTTTGGAATGACTTTGTGTGCTATGCTTTGAAGGTGCCCGTTGCAGCTTTGTCGTAGGCAAAAAGGTCGAAGAGCCAAGAGCTCGAATCAAAGAATTGTATCGGCCATAATCGAGAAGAGGCAATCCATGCTCGTCGACAAGCGGCTCTCGCTCGTTTGCATTGCTAGCTCGATGAATAGTCCCAGTGGGCAATAGCACGTCCATATCAATCCATGAAGAAGTCCGAGCACCGAGTGCTGAAGCTAAATAATTCCATGTCGATTGACAACTGCTCGTTTGAATCATGTCAGCGGCAAGATCAGCCGCGTGCATCTCATCGAACATTGCAGGCGCGATGCCGGTCGAAGCATAACTGTTAGCAAGTTCTTTCAATACAGCCTTGGCAGCCTTTGGAATCGCTGCGAAGCAGCTTAAAAGGCCAATGGCCAAGCCCCGAGTAATATCATCGCCTTGAAGATCACTGGGCAGGTGATTAACTGCAGCATAGAGCGGAGAGGTTGGAGCAACTGTCAACCGTGGAAAGGAATAGAATCCAGCTAGTGAGTAGACGTGTGCTTGAATGCGTGAACTGTTCTGGGTCAAGTTTGCTGTTGTTGATGGTCCGTAAAATACCACTATGGGTTTGTTCCCGAGTAGTGGCTCTATTGCATAGTAAAGCGACAGCTGCTCGAGATTTACTTCTGGTATGGCGGGATTAGAGATTATCATCTTGTCAAACGAAAACTCCTTGATCGGCTACACGTTCAGCTATGCTTCAAATCAAATCGACGCTTGCACTTCATAGTGAAAAGATAGGCGGCGTCACAAAGTAGCTTTTGCCCCTGTTAGACCGAACGAACGAGCGTCAACTTTCCAGGAGAACTCCACTGCGTTATTATGAGCGTGATGATGTATAAACCAATAACTAATTAAGTGCAAAGCGGAAGCGCCAATGATCTCCAAGTCATATGCCACTGACCCACATCGGCCTTGCCTACGAAGTAGGAAGATCAAAGGTGTTTTGATGAGGCGCGTTAACCGGCGCGTCGGCTAGCGTCGACGGGAGGACACGTGCGTGACTTTGCCAAGATTTTAGGATAACCTTAAGTGCGAGACAGACGATCCATCTACAAATTGCAAAGATTCGGCCTAAACGTCAGTTGCGAGTAGAGTTTCAGGATGGCCGCCGATAATGACTTGGAAATACGTTTCAACACGTCCAATTTGCAGGAGAACGTCCGATTCTTAGAATTGCCTGAGGACCTTTTGAAGGACATTTCAGACGCAAATCCAACGTCGTATGTTGTGTCAATCCAGGATTAAAACATAGCTGATTCTTCGGAGAGTCTATCTCTCAAATCATCTGGCCCTGGAAGCGGTGGACAGCAACAGTTGGCAAATGCAGTCCTTTGCACCGCTCAACGGACCTTCCAAATCCGCCAAGTTCAGTCTTCAAACTCTGTATTCGTCGTGCGGCCGTCAGAGTCCCACAATGATGAGGATGGGGGCGCCAAGGCGGGTCCAAGTTTGAGCTCAATAGCAACATGCGCAACGACCCTAGAGCTCCTGCCGTGTTCTCACTCAGGCACAACCCTGTTGAAAGATAGAATACCAATCTATCAATCTTCGGGAGCAGACCAGATCAATGATCCAGGCCGAAACAGAACGAGTCTAACAAACAAGGGCGATTTGTTTAGTAATTTGCCGCTTTCAACTGGAGAGCTGGAGGAATCTTGGAAGGAACTTTGTGCTTTTGAAGCTGATGGTGCAATTTGGCGTCCAAGGGCTGAAACAATCCTCAGTGTCTGGAGGTCGCTCCTTTCTGCCGCAGCTCTACGAGGCTTTGATTTGGGAACAGCCGTACCTATGAGCTCTTTGAGAGAGACTTTTGAGGAGGATGGTCATCCAACTTCCCTGCTATTTGCAGCTTTGGCTCGAATATCACGTATCACGCCGAATCCTACTGACAACGGTAACTTTCCCACCGGGCCATTTGGCTTCTAGCTGACTGTCGTCCTCAGGAGTCTCACTTGACAAGCTGCTATGCACAACGTGGATAGGCGAGGTGCTTCTGCAGGATCAATCACCCCATCCACCGGGTATATCTCTGAATGTATTCCTACAGAAGTGGCGGGATCTACTACCTGAGTCATGGAGAGAGGAAGCACGAATAGACTTACTGAAGGTAAGTGATTTAGATCAAGCTTCCCCTGGACAACTGTAACGGGACATAGGGCCTTTATACCCAACCCTCGCGATCGACTATTGCCTTCAGAGATGGACAGGCAAGCAGTGATTCCAGTCTAGCGAATTCGTCCAATGCAAAAGGAGCGCTGCAATCGCGAAAGTGGCACGAAAAGTTCAAGACTGCCAGGAAATGAAGTGAGGATCATGCAGCATGTGGTATGATCGCTAAAGTGGTAGCATCCTTAGCACCATCCATACTTCTCATTGGCGATCCAATTGATCTTGGTTGGCTTCTTGTCATCCTGCCATTTAAGGCTTGCAATGCTGTCCTCATCACGGTGAACGACATCGACTGAGGAATCTATTGCCTTGGCGGCCGCTAAAACAAGTTGGCTTGGGTTCCAGATCTGAACTTCATTCATCGCCATCTCGGCCGCTTGATGCTGAGCAGCTTGCAGTAGGTCCTTCATCGGCATGATGTGCCTTGCGTCCCCACCCATAGATGGGGCGCTCTCAGGACTTCCAGCTGCATCTACTGAGTCCACCGCCACTTCACCCTCAACCACAAGGCGGATAATGCTAAGGATGTTGCCCTTTGTGGGACTGCTGCCGAAGAAACAGGACCAAATACACCACATTTGAACGTCCTTGCTGCGGATGTAGGCTCCTTTGACCCTAGGCACTAAGCCCCGTATCTCTTTGCCAACGTACTCCTCTCGAGCGTGAAGCCAGCATAGCGTTGCGATATCTGGTATGAGAGCCACACTAGTGGTATCATGTCCCTGAGTGGAATGGTTCAGAGCCTGACGAAGCATTTGTTCATCCACTCGACATAATTCTTCCAGATCTTCTGCGTGCAGTAGCTTGAGATCTGGGTGTGTAGGAATTTCATTGTTGCTAAATGGAGCTAGCGTAATGTGGCTTGAGGTGAAGGGTTCCCATCCAGGTTTGGCGTAAAAGTGCTGCCCGCCGTCAACATTGAGGATCTCAGAGAAGTCTGCAGAGCTTTCCAAACCTTTCCAATGTCCGAATACAGTACAGTGAAATCGGTCCTTCGATCATTGTCCTGCTTCCAATAGTCTAACTTCTTCCCTAATTCCTCCATCATCCTTCTACCGTATCCTCGACCTCTATAGATAGGGTTGCAGAACACGCTTCCAATACCATAGCTAATACTATCCTCGACCTCCTGACCTGGCCGCTTGACCAGTGCTCTCTTTTTGTAGGACTCGCAGCTAGCCAGTATAGGGCGTTGGTTCGATGGCTTGGTCACGTCCGTAAGGACCCAGTAGGTGACCCCACCATTTCTGGTGAGGGCTTGATTGCCCAGTAACTTTTCACGACCGACGTATTGTTCAATTGATAGCGGGCCTCGCCAAGAAGCTCCATTGAGATTCCATATTGCGATATTCTCCTCTGCAGTCTGCTCAACAAGTACGAGAGTCGAAGAAGTTGAGGGTGGCAGTTCGCTTTCGTACGACGTCATGGTGGTTGGCGGAGTACCTCAAGTCTTGGTGGAGGACAATAAGCTGTCCGGTATGCTGTGCTATCGAGATACATCATGGGTGTGGGCTTTGACGTGTAAGTTAATACCAGGAATGTGACTATCAAACTTTCCCGCGTCTAGCCGCTACGGGAGCTCCTCAATCGAGCCTAGAGTGAGTGCCGCTATCCCTCTGGTCATGGTGTTAGGGACTGTGTTTTAGTGGTATTAATACTGTATTAGGTTCGATTCCTAATGGCGCTGATACAATGGTGTAACGGTGTTTCTATTTTCTGACTGCAGCTGGTGGCTGTTGATCTTGATGAAGAACAGACGAGAATGGAGACGCAAGTGCACTGGAACTGACGGGGCGAAAGGGACATTTCTTTTTAGTCGGCTGGTATTTAGGAGATACATGGCACGTGCATTTATGCAACTCATTCGCGGGTTGCGACCATCATGAACCACTCGCCTCATCCCCCAATCTCCACCCGGTCGCAAATGCCATCATAGATGTCCGGTCTCACGACCTCCAGGCCTCCCCGGCCTCCGTAGCCCAACCTAACTAACGTCTCCGTCCCCGCCCCTTCATAAACCGGCCACCCCTCCCCCTCCAAACCACTCACTGGATCTCTTGCAAAAGCCGCCCACGCCCTCATAAAAACGCCCTCCATCATCTTTTCTTCCTCGCTCTTCAGCAACCCACTCACGTCCTCACTTCCGCCAATGATCATCTCTATGTCTGAGCCGTGGTACGCTCCGCTGGTGGGGTACAGGCGAAGATTTGGCCAGTCGCCGAAGTATCGGAAGCGGTATGTCGGATTTGTGGTGGCGGACGAGTACCTGAGACGATTGGCTGCTGCATACGCGATAGGACAAGTGAAGCTCGCGTCGTTGAATTCAGCCCAGGTGGAGTCGGGAAGGGTGACGTTGGCGGAATAGGCGGAAATTTTGTAGTAGCCTGCTTCGTTGTCTACTTGACCAACGAGGAAAGGCTGGACGAGGGCAATTAGCAGGAGCATTGCGATACAGGACCATATAATAGTGAGAAGACGACTCACCAAACGAGAGACATTCCCATTGTTGGAGAGGATAGTGTAATTTTCAAACACAGTCACTCCATCAGCCGTAGGCTGGAACGCTGGCGGCGGTCTCGCTGGATTAGACCCCGGTGGCGGCTTTACCTTTGTCGTCGCCTCCTCAATATCCCTAAAATCCTTGACTGCACGCATACATGGCAATGTATCGCCCTCGCTCCCACAGCCCAACTGCTCCGAGACCTGATACCAATTCTTTGTCGCGACCTCATTACTATTGACCCCAAAACTAAATGCATTCCCCGAATTCTCAATACACCCACTCACTATAGGCTCGTCTACATAAGCGAAGGACCAGTAATCTACAGCCACGGCGCCCGATGATTGGCCGGAGATGACGATCCGATCAGGGTCGCCGCCGAAAGCGCGGATGTTGTCTCGGACCCATTCAACAGCAAGGCGTTGGTCGAGAAAGCCAATGTTTTGGGAATTGAGGGGGGCGCCGGGAAAACCGAAGATGTTGATGCGGAAGTTGAGAGTTACAACAATCACGTCCTGGGAGGAGGCGAGGTATTGGCCATTGTAGAAGGGCGTGTTGGCTGTGCCGGTAGAGAAGCCTGGAGGAAAGGAGGTCAGAGGCTGCAGTGTAATTGTAGAGACTGGCACGATGACGGGAGCAGTGGGACCTACGACCACCATAAAAGAAGACTATGACCGGCTTGTCTTCAGTGGAGGTATCTTTGCTCCAGATGTTGAGGGTGAGACAATCTTCGCTTCGGTTTTTGTCGATGCTGCCAGTGAAGGCCGCGATAACTTTAGAAAACTGCTCGGTCGCCTCGGGGTATGGCTTTGAGGGTGATGCTGGGGCAACAGGACATGAGCTGGAGGAAAAGTCAATCAACACGTCCGTGGGTTTCGGGGTGAAAGACTATACGCTGACTACCGCACCCAGCATCAGCAACATATCGGCACTATTTCTATAGTAAGCCAGTTCACATACGAATACCGAAGCCTCAAAGGTACTTTCTCCGTCATCCTCTATTTTCTTTGGAGCAGCAAATCGAAGATCGTGGATCGGTGGTTGTGCATATGGAATACCCAAATACTCTATAACGTCCGGACTCTTGGATGCTGCATGGCCTATGATGAGGCCATTGGATGTATGTGCGGACCATGTATAGCATGACTGATACAGCAGCGGCAGGGCAACACATGTTAGGTAGAGCGGATACATGGTAGCGCAGAACATGCAAATTTGATGTCAGTCAGAGAGTCAGTCTCGATTACGCGTCAAGCAGCTAGGAGTTTGCAGGCATGAAAGAATGGGTACAGGTGACATAGATGAGAGACATATAAACTGAAGTTATGAAATGTTCATCCTGCAGCCCCTCGACGTAGTATGCAATGCGGGATCCTTAGTCATAAGTATATTGTTCCATCAGGGTTTCTGATTGGTCAGGATATCAGGGCATAGCGAGCGAAGGATTCTAGCAGCTGGTAGCTCGAAACATTGAGGTTCATTAGCTCCAGGGCAGAGACACGGTCTATCAACATACCATTTCGATAGGTGGAGACACGCAAAACAACAGAGTAACAGGCATCGGCTGTCTAAGGATTCCTGGCCAGGTAAATCCAGAGTCAAGTTGATGCAGATCCTCAATAGGCTGTTTGTGCTCTTGCTAGATAGCGATTTCACCTGATAGCATAGTTTCTGCACTGCGACGGCGGTCAGACAAGACTTTCGACTGTATCTTCTCAAGGTTCTTTCATCACCGTCCCCTGGATTCGCCTTTTCTCGCTGAGCAACGTCTCAATTCCGCCGCCGCTTGACCGACATATGCTGCTAATACTTCAAGCTTTCCTGAACGAGACGTGCCTTGTGGTTGCGGCCTTCTTTAAGCCTTGATATTGGCGTCAGCGGCGTCATAATACATAAGCAAGACAGTTCCATTTCAGCCTTTGGGAGGCTAAGGATCGAATGAGAGGCTAGCCCTTCTCTCTGTGGGGGTAGTCGCCGTGGAAGACCCATATCACGGAGTAGCGCAAACCCTTGGTGATTTCAAGGTAATCCTATTCACCCTCCTCTTTAACAAATTCCCTGCTTCTGCCGATGTAAGACGCGCCCGCCATGTAGCTCTGATCACATAAAGGGAGATCGCTTGGATTGATATGCTGTGACCTCTGACCGTTGATATATCTTTTCAGCTACCGGGCTTTCAGCAGCGCGAGACACACGTCCTAGGAATCGAAAGGTGTTTTGCCATTGAGTTATATGCCAGGAAAGCGCCGCATTGCATGTATTTTGGCTGTGTCATCTGTCAATCCAAGCTCTTCTGTACCCAGATCGGCGTTGGAATACACTTCTTGAAATGATCCAAAACATACTTGTGGTCTCTGGGAGTTTTAAATGTGTAGGTGGCCTTGACCATCTGACTGTCGTCTTCGTGACGGGGTCAGTAACTATACCCATATGCCTCGGCCATCTTGAGATAATTTTCATGGGACTTCATGGAGCGGCGCATGATCCCACAGACCAGTGTTCAGAATGCCGGCGTGGCAGAGAATTGACGGTTGGGACAGAGACGAGAGCGATTCACCACAGTCCTCATATCCTACTTTGCAAGGTCAAAGACGAGACACGTAAAGAGGATATACCAGACAGGAAGCTTTAGAGAGGTGCGTGTCAAGATGAATGAAGAATGGGACGGAATGCGGGTGCTTTTCAATCCTTTAGAGGCTGGGCTCGCGGGTGCCAAGCCCCCTTTTTTCATGGCCTGTAAGGTACTTGTGTCCCTGCCTCGCCTTTCGATAACTTAACTTGCGATGGTCTTCTTCAATTGATTTGCGGTGATGTACCCAAGCTGGATAGCTGCAGCTTGGCGGCATGTTGATAGGACTCTATGGCGCTGCTAGCCTCATCCATTTTACAGGGCAAGAACGCCCCGCAAAGCGTGGCTCCGCTTCCTATCAACTGGCTCCGCAATCTGGAAGCTGCCGAGACAGCCTCGTACGACACTCAAGCAGTGATCTCCTTTACTCCAGATCTTTTGCAAAGTGTTAAGTACCTTGTTTGTTATTCATCAATGGCTTGCTCGTCACGATCACTGTTTGGACCGTTAGTCTAGTATGTCACTTAACATGTCCTGCTAGTTTGTTCTTTTCCTCTGCAATCCTTGCGTTCGGGTAGAAAAGGTTACAGTCACTCTAAGAATGAAGCTGAGAAACAACGTTCTGACAAGCCTTAAAGATTTGGCATGAACCCAATGCAAGAAGTCATCGACCTGGACACATCCAGCGATGAAGAGTTACTGGCAGATGCGAAAGGGCTGGAAAATGTTGCCTTGCCGTGCAATAGATCACCCTTTGTCGATTTAGATGGAGATCCGATTATGCAAGTAGAGATTGATCCGGCTGTCGCTCTGAGGCTGTGCTTGCAGGAGGTCACTGAGGTCTTTCCGGACATCTCGATTGACTACCTCAGACAACTCTATGAAGACCACGTGAATTCCAACGGACTCAGTTCTGCAGATGGCATTGGCATCTCACAGAGACTCACGGAGCAAATTCTTGACTCTAAAAACTATCCAAAAGAGCAAGACCAGAAAAACGAGGCTAACCAGCTGAAACGCAAGAGAGACTCGCAGAATAGCGATGATGGAGAAGCAAATCGATGGAAGAATGCAAATCTCAAGTCTACCGTCCCTGACTACACAAAAATTTGGTAAGTAAAGCTGCACCTGCATTTGATGCACAATCATATGTAAACAAAAGCCTGCGTTGAGATCCGACACTGACGCACGAATCCAGCCAGAGAGCACTGCAGGAAGATTTTCCTCTTGTACCCGTTAATTACATCAACATGCAGTTGAAGGATCACGGCAACTTCTACGGAGCCCACACTGCCATTGCGAAGGCAGAGAGGGAGTACGACGACGTCGCACAGAAACCCTACGCCACGTTGAAGTATCGTCGCTATTCGACGCAACATGACTCAGAAACCTTGATGTTACAGCTCAAAAATAGGGGAATCCAAATCGACGAACTAAAACTAGAGATCGTGGCAAGCCGGCAACGACGCAAAAGAGATGATGGTAGGTACCCAGCATTTTCGTATCTGCCCATTTAGCCTCTCAATTTGCGACCCCACAATTAGTCTCCTTTGCACAACTCAGATCCATCCCAGTGGTATTCTCCCTTTCAGTATTCTTCCTTTCAGGTCGTCGATGGTATCCAAGTCAGCATGTGAGGACCACATCTGCATATCTGCCTCACAAAAACGCCACGAAAACTTTGCTTGGAACTTACCTGCCGAACCTGACAACACTTGACCATTGAGGAAGTGATGGCTAGCCGTCGCAGCAGGGCGTGATTGGTTTCAAGCTCAGGGCTTGAGAGTTGCGTTACGCTACTCTCATATCTCGTTTCTCTCTCGCTACACGATTACCTCAGAGCTGACATATTCAGGTAAACGTACTGAACAGGCGAGAGCGGCAGCCGATATCGTCGCCAAAGAGCAGGCTGAGAGGCAGAACGGAGATATCATGGAATGTGCCTGCTGCTTTGACGAAGCGCCCATATCGAAGATCACACATTGTAACGGGGAGATGCCGCATTTTTTCTGCTTCGACTGTGCTCGGATGAATGCGGATAATGATATTGGTGTGAATAAGTATGGCCTCCAATGCATGGATGGAAGTGTCTGCAAATCTACTTTCAGCCGGGCTGAACGGGCAAAATTTCTTGACGCAAAGACTATTGAGAAGCTGGAAATGCTAGAACAGCAAGCAGCCATACGCGCAGCTATGGAAGACCTTCCGGATTTCGTGACTTGCCCTTTCTGTCAGTATGGAGCTATTTGTCCTCCGTTAGAAATTGATAAGGAGTTCCGCTGCGGGTCCGAAGAATGCAAAGAGGTGAGTATTTCTGAATCTGGTAGTTTAAATAGACCATTTTAACGCAATCCTCTAGATCTCGTGCCGACTGTGCAAAGAACGGTAGGCTTAATCTTTAAACATTCGCACGGTCTTTCCTAACTTTTTCAGATCGCACATTCCATTATCTTGCGAAGAGCACAAGAAAGAGAACGGTCTCAGTGAGCGCCACGTTATCGAGGAGGCAAGGACTGAGGCCCTCGTACGCACATGCCCCAAGTGCAAAGTTCGCATTATCAAGGAAGACGGCTGCAACAAGGTCGTCTGTACGACTTGTTCGACAGGTAATGCACGCTAGCCAATATGTTCTAGGAGATACTAATATGTATCTAGTGATCTGCGATTATTGCGGCAAAGACATATCCAAAGCAAAGCGAGTTAACTGATCGCCATTCACTGAACTATTGCTTACAGCAAGCAGGTACGGTCACTTCGAAGGTCAAGCGCCCGCTACAGGGAACGCAGGTCGCGGAGACAAGAGATGTCCGTTGTATGACCCAAGTGGTACTCACAAAGACGAGCGCGTTGCCGAAGCAGGAAAAGCGGCTCTTGAGAAAGTTCGTATGGAAAATCCTGATCTGTCCGAAGAGGACCTTAGAATCAAGTTTTCAAAGGAAGTCGAGGCCCAGCAAGACGCTGGCAAGCATTATCCCTATTTTCCACCTTACCGTCATCCAAATGGCCACGCTTTGCCTCGTGCTGTTGCTTTTGAGGCGCTACAGCCAAGGGTCTTTGCGCGCCGTCATGCTCTGGGTGGAAATCCATATTTTGACGCTGGTGTAATGGCTGGGGATGCGTGGGCACGACCAATGGCTGCTCATCAGCCATTGAACCCTCAAGAAAGGCCACCCCTACCGAATCTTGACCAAGTGCCGCTTGGGGGGGAAGACACCATTGGCAACCCTGTTCACCCACAGGTCCACCCACCATTAAACCTAGGGAGGGCACGTCCATTTGCTCAGCTGCCAAACCTAGATGAACTTCAGCAACGATTAGATCGGGCGAGAGACCGAATAAGGGTACAAATGCCCCCAGCGCCAGAGCTTCAGGGACGGACCGATCAGGAGGCCAGAAGACAAGCCCGCCTCCGCGAACTACAAAACCCCTTTCCCAGGTATCATCCGCAAGCCCCTGAGCTTTTGGGTCAGCCGCGACGTAATGGCCACGATAGGCTTGAGGGAGCTTTTAAGGCAGAACCCGAAGCTTGGCTTCATGAGAGATTGAGAGGACACCGCAGATTGGATGATAACGCCGGTGTCCTAAATAACCAAGATCCTCTGCATCCCAGACCAAATGGCGAGCGACCTCTGAGGTATCCCGACCATCAACGGGGGCAGAGGCATGGACAAGATCTATTAGCAGACCACGGAGACGACTTGTTTCGAATTTACGACCCTAATCAATTTGGTGCGGCTGCTGTGGAATACGATCCGCGAAACGACTATGGTTTTGGTAGACGGCAAAGAGAGGGCGGAGACAAAGCGTTCTGAATGAGATACACTTCCACTATTATATCCCCAATCTAGCGAACCGATTCTGCGACAGTCCGAGATAGAGTTGCATGGTCAGTCCAGTATGCAAATGGGTCTTTGTTTGAATACAAGGAGTTGGAAGGACGCGTTATGATAGTCTTCAAATGTGCAGTTCTATATCTTGATTAGCCCCTTTTTGAGAGTCTAATTGGACAGACTGAGGGGCTCCTAATCTCCGCAAGTCTTCCCTTGGAGGTCCTCAGTCCAAGCTGCGCACATTTCAGAATGGCTGGGCAGTTCAAGTCCATCCCAACGCTGGACCATGAGGAATCCCATTCACTCACATCGACGCACTTTTAGAGTAACCCATCAAGCAATGATGCAAAACCATAATGGTCCGGATAAAGCATCGATACCTCGTTGTCCATCTCCTCTACCCCTCTTCATCATCCAAATCTCAAGCCACGAAAAACTCCATCCCAGATGTCATTCAATTCCACTCCCCAACCCCAGCCTCAGTTGATATCCCCCACCTTATCCGCCTAATCAAAGCCTCCGTGGAATACGTATATGGCGACTATGGTCTGGCACTGATAACGTCCTCATTGAGAGTCATTTACTTCTCTCCAGCTACGTCTACGCTCATTATTAGAGTCGCAAGAGCACATTATCGGATTCTGTGGGCTGGCTTGACTTGGATGACGGACCTTGGGAAGCCTAGCAAAGGACAGAAGAGTGGTGACGAGGGCCAGGGCTGTGTGCTCAGGGTTGTGAGGATTAGTGGGACTATCAGAAAGGCGGAGGAGGAGGTTGTCAGGCGGGCGAAGGAAGAGATTCGGAGGGCGAAGGGTGGGCATGGTGAGGTGGAAATGGAGATGCAGACAGGGCTTTCTTCGGTGCAGAAGAAAGATGAGTCTACCGTGGGCCAAGTCGCATTGAACAATGAGTTTGAAGATGCAAGCGAGGACGAAGACATGGAGGAAGATGAAGAAGGCGGGGTAGGAATCGGTTGAGGCTCCATGAATTCCAAAGGCCTGTGACAAGGGCGAATTCATCGTCGATTTGGTCTCACTACCTTAATACCACTATTTGGCACTTGGTCACCCCCTGGCTCGTCCATGTCCACTCCTTCGACCCCTTCCTTAATGGAATCAGCACTGCTTTGAGCTTTCATGGCGGCCGCAGTCTCTTCCCTCTCTAGCTCATCCAGCTCGTCCTTCCTGTCAATCCACCTCTCCTGGACGTCCTGAATGGTCATGCTTGGAAGGCCTTCTCTTACGGCAACCTGCCAGACCGTATCGTTCGCACCTTCAGCACCTCCAAATACATAGCCACCCGCTCGATCGATTGCTTGAAGGAGCGTCATCATACTCTTCTTGTTCTCTACAGCCAGAGTCTCGAACCCAACAAGCCCAAAGTCCTCGACCAGTTCTACTACGGCGTTATTCAAGCCTTCAAATTTCGGATGGCGCATCATAGGGTTCTCGGCGGCAAGATGTGGCAGTATATATGACAGATCATGTACTTCGGTATAAAAGTCCAAGTTGAAAGGAAGAGGGCCGTAGCTGGAGAGCTTGTCGATTTTGGTGAGGACGTTAAGATGAGGCAAGTCCATCTGAAGCATAGCTCTTAAGGACAGAAGCAGAGTAGATATGTATAGAGATGGCTGGGTTAGACAGAATGAATCCGTCAAGTGCAATGCAACTAGCTAAATGGTTTATAAATGTCAGCTCTTGGATCCCGTATGACTTAGAGGCAAGAAAAAGGAAAGTTGCGGACTCTGTACCCAAGCTTCTGTATCCTGAAGAACACCTTTCGCAGACTATCATGATGCGTGAACAGCTCGACCTGCCCGGGACAGTCAAATAGCAGATAATCCTCTCTCAAGCCCTTAAGCTTCTCTTCGAACCAATCAATATTGTGTTCAAGCTCCTCCAGCGCGTAGAGCATGCCCCCATTGGGGCCCAGATTCTCGTCTGCCATTATCTCATCTAGCGTAACAAGAGACCTAATGTCAAGAGCGCTGGGATAAGAAATGTTTTCATTCGCAGGATCGAGATTGACCACAGAGCATTTGCGGCCGATGGTGGAGAGAAATTGGTGCATTCCATCGCAATATGTAGACTTCCCTGACCCAGGCGGGCCGATAACCAGCTGTGCAAAGGGCATGCTGATTTTGCGAAGCCTTCATAGGACGGGGTCCTTCACAACGAAGCACACGGAAGACTCTGATGGCATATCCAACGCGTTTTTCGAGGAGTGCTTGATGGTCTCGGCTTTACGCTTATTAAGTCCGCAAATACAAATATTTATTTGATACCTCCGCTGTGTTTCCAAAGCAGTGATGCGGATTGGCTTCACTCTGCTTCGAAGATCCCCGACTGAGATTGCATACTTTCAATGAGATCATGAGTTCTCGTAAGTGAGCTGGCTGGTTCTTCAAACCAGGAGTCTGACCATTTTCCGCAGAATATGACCTCCCAGATCCTCCGAAAGATGCCATATCTGCCATCAAATTCTCTCTCCAATCAAATCGCATACTTGTATCCTCTTGGGACAATCATGTCTATCTATATGACACAGCTCCTCTAGACGGCAATCTCATAAGAAAATATGAACATCGAGCACCAGTGCTGGATGTTTGCTTTGGGGAGAGCGACGACGTTGCCTACTCGGCTGGAGTTGACCATGATTGCCGAAGGATAGATCTCACAACGGGTGAACAAATTGTAATTTCCTCTCACACGGCAGGGGTGAGATCAGTGGTGTACGCTCCGTCTCACAACGTACTCATTTCTGCATCTTGGGACTGCACCATGCATATACACTACCTCTCCGACCCGTCACGGGAACCGCTCAATGTCTCGTTACCAAACAAGCCCTTTTCCTTGTCCGCGACGGCTACAAAATTAGTCATAGCTATGTCCGCACGAGTCGTTCACATATACGAAATCGAGGCGCTAGCGACACTTGAGAATCCAGAACCTTTTCAGCGTCGCGAATCCTCCTTGAAGTTCATGACAAGGGCAGTTTCATGTATGCCTACGGATCTTGGGTATGCATCAGGATCAATTGAGGGCAGAGTAGCAGTTGAGTGGTTTGACGCGTCACCGGAGTCCCAGGCACGCAAATATGCATTCAAATGTCATCGAGTGAGTCCACCAGAGCCAGAAGCAGGTGACATTGTCTATCCTGTGAACGCCTTGGCTTTCCATCCTGTCCATGGGACCTTCGCATCAGGAGGTGGTGATGGTATAGTAGCGCTATGGGATGGGGTAGCAAAGAGGAGGATACGGCAATATCAACGGTATCCTAGCAGTGTTGCTGCTTTGAGCTTCAGTAGAGACGGCAAATTGCTCGCAATAGCCACATGTCCGGGGTTTGAGGACGGGAAAGAGGGTGTCGGAGAGGGCGATATCAAGATTCACATAAGAAGTCTCGCGGAGGGGGAGGCAAAGGGGAAAGGTACAAAATCATGAATGTTGAATTATCAACATCAAGACAAAGCCTCCCACAACCTTCTGATTGTGCATACCCTCGACTCGAGCTCCGACTATCCTTTTCGTTGTGCTCGGCCTGCCGCCCTCCAAAGAAGACTGGAACCCGACCTATGCAAGGCTTCGTCAAGCCATGGCTCCAGATGAAGGTCGACTCGCTAATAAAACCATGGCGCAGATGTCTGCAGAACTAGCGATGAGCTGGAGAATGCACCAGACAAGGGAACATTTGCTGAGCGACGACGCAGGTGTTCAATCTGTATGAAGAAAGGATTTGACTTTGACTATGGATGTCTCATGCGAATACAATCTTGTACGAAAAGCATGATAAGTCTCATAGTACTGCATGGCAGAAGTCCTTTCATTTTACTCACTGGTATAGAACTGATTGCTGGGCTTTGACAATGCTTGGCGCAAGTGTTGCTGTCGATGGTTACCTTTGTGATTGGCGGTCATCTACATCTCAATTTGGAAGGGTTTCAAGCCCGATTTCCTGGATCGATATCAATCGCGTTTGGTTCGAACGATTGTCCCATGACAATGGAATACACTGCCCAAATGGGCAAATCGATAGCATTCCAAATCAACAATCGTTGCAAGGGACTCAATTGGCTTCCGCAACCTGCGGATGGGTGCATTGAATCAGTGGCGTGAGGGCATGGTCCGGAAAGCAGTGAAGCACATGCATTTCGCTTGAGTGCAACAAAGCCGCGACCTCTTTGTTCTTCTTTACCTGCTGTAGATGCCGCGGCAACAACTGTTGCCCGCATTACCCGTCAAATGTCCTTGTCAACCGATACAAGAAGATGTGACTTGCAATGTCCTGAGTGTATTGTCTATCTGGCACAACGTTCCAGCCGTCACCTTTGAGCTAATTGTCTGCTGTGTCTGTACATCTATTGTATCATGGAAGGATCTTCAAGAATCTGTGAGAAAGCTTCGATTCAAGACATACTTCATCCCAAAAGCAAACCCGGGTTCGAGATGCCCATTTGCTGTTTTTGAAGCTCGAGTTTGCACATGGCGGAATCGTTGTTCGAAAGCATTCTTTCTTTGTTCAAAAACGCTGCTGCACAGCCTATTCAAGAGGCTTTCTTGTAGCTTTTTTACTGATTAGCTCATGTTGTTCATGTACCTAGCCGTATGGGTCAGCTTCTTCCAGTGCGAGCTCGCTTCTAAAGCTGCAGAAAGCCTTCTTTCCATTAGGTACCTATGAGAAGCTTGTAGGGCGATGCACAAGGCGCACTCTTCAGTAAGATGGAGCGTTGGCAGTGTCAGGACAGCCGTGGTCGTCCCAGTACTGTGGATCAGCCACTGACTCGTTCATCAATCTTGAAGCTGCCTGCGAAGCGTGCGAGTCACCTGCCCGTCCCTTTCATTTCCTCTGTCGAGATTTGGCTTCTTGCAAAGCAACTTGGGTTGTAAACGCATCGTCTTTCTAACAGTTGATTGGACAAAATGATGTCCAAATTTACCGGGATGTTGCTGCATCGCGTGGTCCTGTCCGTGCTCATTGAATAGAGGAGCCTTAGCGTTCCCAAAGCTTTGGACATAAATAGGACATCATTCCCACACGAATTTCTTCATTCTATTTCCAATACTACACAATACTTGGGTTATAAGACACTGCAAAATGCATTCGACGACATTGTGGACAAAGGACACAAACCGTCTTGACCTGTTCGTTAGCAATGTTGAGGAGCACCGAGCCCAACTGCTTGACAAGAGCAAGGAGGGCCCATCTATTTACAACCATTTTGCATCTCAAGAACCTCTCGCAGACGACCTCGCCACCTCATCGCTACCATCAAATTCCCAACGAACCACACTTGTTGAAAGCAGCGGTGGAACAAACCTCTCCACGCATGCTACGAGCCTCCCGTTAGACGACCAACGAGGCGTCCCGTTAAAAAGAACGTTGTCGAACGAAGCCGACATAGATAGTGACTCGGACCGGCCGGATAGTCCGACATCGGATCCTGATTTATGCAGCCAAAACGGGTCCGACCTGGTGCGGCAAGTCGGTGCTCACTTGCAAAGATGGAAGGATAGAGAAGAAGACACAAACGTGGACGACGACGTATGGGAAGAAGGGGAAGAAGGAGAGGAGATCCATTCCCTGCTCCCAGCCGATCAAGATGAGGGAGAGATCATCTCGCAATACATCAATGTGCGCTCTGGCAGGTTTAACTTCCGAGATTGTATTCAAGTGTGCTAATGCTGTCAGTGGATGTTGTGAACCAGGATTATGACTTTGTGTCCTCCTCGAAGGCATCGCTCGGTACTAAAGAGTTCGATCGGAATATCAATGTTCATTTGAATCCACCAAAGACGAGTCCCTTTTCAACGACTGTCTGGATCAACACAGGTACTTGGCATCACAGGAGACACAGTGTTTAGATACCAGGAGAGAGATAAGACTTTGTCTTCTTAGAGATCGTTGAATTTTGGTTGTACACCGTTTAGATGATGGTTAGATCTCTCTGCACATAGCTGGTCTTCAGTCTTTGTATATAGTAAGTGCTAGGCCTCGTAGATAGAGTCACAATCATGTTGAACTCATTGCAACATACACAATGTTTCTCCTTCAGAGCAAAGTCACAGCGCCTCAAGATTGGGTTCGAATATTGTAAATCGCGATCGGCCTTCTCTTAATGTCTAAGTCATCCCTTTCTAGTGGTGCTCTGCCAAATGTAAATTGCATTCCTAGTCATGACCGTCATATTCCGACTTTGTTGAAAATGATGTCGAGATTTCACCCACTGTGCGTCCATTCATTATGTCGTAATTTGCCGTATCACCCTGATGCATTTCATTCGATGTAAAATGACCCTATCGGCATCACATGTCGCTCAGGCCGAAAGATAGCACCATGCCACTTGTAACCATTCCCACCATAAGCAGGAAGCCTTTCCTCATTCGCCTCCCTTGTCAAAGTTTTCAAAGCTTCACATAAATCAATCAAATCATTATACAAGAGATTGCCAAGAAGTATGTTCATGTGTAAAGCTGGGAGATGATGATAGCGAATATCTTCATGGGTCACTCCGAACCCGGTGTCGTTGCCAACGACTGCGTACTCGTGGCGAGCGGTGATCAAAGCATGGAACAGACACCGAGCAATGAGTCCCGCGGGGTATGGTGGCCCTTTCTTGATGTGGAATTCGAAGTTTTCAGTGTGGTAGACATGATCAGCAAAGCCAGATAGACTTCTTATAAGATGTAGGTATCTCGATGAGGAGTCAGTGAAATGGATGATAAAACCTGTGTAGTCTGGCAAAATTGAAGCAGTAGCAAGGAAACCACACCAAGCTAACAAGAGGATAACATGAACAAAGCGCATGAAACGATCGAGAGTCACAATTTAGACGGTAAAGCCTTGTACGGCAACCTGATATAAATGCTATGTGCATTGGATCCATGTCAAAGATATTTACCACCAATGCGATATTTTTGGAATTTTTACTATTTCTCTGACTGAAAACCGTGGAAATCAATACGAGCCAAGCTTTAGAGACGAGGTTTTTAAGCTTCGAAAAGCTTTGCATTGTCTCGATCCTACCGATTTCAGCAAGTTGCGTAATCGGGCTTCTTTGCGCCAACGGCTGTCTCAGTGTCCAGCGCATGCTACGGAGATTTTTCAACGTCTTGATGCTCGGGTCGGCTTGGTCGGATGAAACCGATGCAAGGCACGCATGATTGACAGCAGGGATCGGATGAAGAGCACACTAAGCCCCACAGTTCACGATAATAGATCGTACGGCAATGCAAGTCGACTGTAAGGGATCGAAGACAGCTCTGAGCGTCGTCCATTCAGCATACGATAGGCCATGAGACCCACTTAGTCTTGACGATCACTTGTCGAGTCCTCTGGTTCTCACAAAGCGGGCAATCTGGTCTTTGCATGTTTGCTCACTGTACTGTTCCAAGACATCGTAGAATGAAATAATCTCCTGGGTGCACTCAATCACCGCCTTGATGTCGACTTCTCCGTGCGCTAACCACGATACAAATGCTTGTATCTTCCGCTGTTGTTCCGCCTCGGCCGGTGATCCAGCAACGCGAGCATCCTTCTGGTCTTGTGCAAAATTCAATGACAGACTGGCCGCGTTAGCGGCAGCTTGAAGGCCAACCGGAGTCGGCTTCATTGTCATGGCCAAGAAGATCGCAGTGACGGCAATAACATGCGGAGGGAAGAGCAACGGCAAGTCGGTCATATAGTGATCGTTTATCACGGACCAGCTCATTGATACGTCGTCTTGACTCAATCCAAGCTTGCTTTGCAAATCGTTCAAAGTCCGATAAGGATGGTGCACGATCATCTGGGAGTTCATCTCAGATATTAGCCAGAATTCGCACTCACCAAGCTTTGACACGTCGGTAACCACTAAGAAGTCTAGTAAATTTGAGCTATATCCACAAGGGACTTCAAAAAATGCTTACTGGGCCATAAGTGGCGCGACTCGCTGATGACTACGCGAATGTGCTGTGGACACTCCTCCATCTTACATGCCAGATACAAAGCCGTAGCAATGACAAGATAGGGATTTGTCTTCCGAATCTCGACTTTGGTGTAGAATCTGCGTAAATAGACTTGTGCCGTTGCAAGAGCTTGCTGTCGTACGGACATACGCTTGCCTAGCTTGGCCATTTCTAGCAATGCGATAAGCTACGAGATAGGTTGCCATGAACAGATCAGAGAGCCATACGTTGGTTGAAGAAGTGGCTTAGCAGACGCCTGTCTGGCAAAGGAAACTGTTGAATCAAATGATTCTCATTGTCTATAAGCCTTTGCCTTTCGGCCGCGAGCTCCTCGCGAGAGGATTGCCAATGACGGTATTGCGTTGAAGCCCAGTAGTTCGCTGCCATTACAGGCAACGACCCGAGGTTCAATAAAATGAAAGTATTTCTGTGGGCAACAATTTTGTGGTTCGGCTTCAACATGGAGCAATTTGGAACAACTTGACGTTAACATCATGCCACTCAATGTCAGTAAGAGCTACATGGAAATGCATTTGCGCCTCTAGGCAATATTCAGATAATAAGGCAGGCATGGAAGGAAGAGAAGCTGCCGCAGACGCGCTGGCAAGGCGCTAGCCCCACTTTGTCACGGCATGCGTTGCTTTGCAACCTCTGTTCATTGCGAACAAGGCGAATTGTTCTTCTCATGACCTCAAAATCTTGTGCCACATAGGAGGAGTGATCTCATGGTCCAATGCGTTGTAGCTCAACGGCTAGCAATGCCAACACAACCCAGCAGACCACCATGAAACCCTGCTAGCAGCCCTTGCTCTCAAAGACATGGATCAAGAGGACCAAAAGACGCAAGACAGGCGCGTAAAGAAGCTATGGGACGTTCTGGATACCAAAAGTGAAGGACAATTGAATCTAAACGGGCTCCAGAAGGGTCTCAGCAAGTTGGATCATCGTTCGTTCCCCGAATAAACAATGGTTGCAAGCTGACCGAAACATAGCGCTGAAAGGTGCCGACAAGTTACTAAGCGACATTTTGAAGGCTGTCGATGCTAACGGCGACGGACACATTGAGTATGACGGTATGCTCCGATCATCTTGCTTCTTAAAGCCAGGCTGAGACAACGCAGAATTCAAGCAATTTGTGAAAAAGACGGAGAAGGAGCTGTGGCAACTCTTCAAGAACATCGATCGAAACCATAACAACCAATTAGACAAAACCGAGCTCAGATCAGCCTTTGTTGCTGCTGGCATTTACCTCCCGCCTCCAAAACTTGACCAATTTTTCGCCGAGGTCGACAGCAACAACGACGGAGTGATTACATGGGATGAATGGCGGTAAAGCAACTATCGTCTGAGTATCAGAGACTCACTAAGACTGATACATCCCAGAAACTTTCTGCTATTTATCCCAGCGGACATACCAAGTCTACGCGCCGTTCTGTCCTACTATTCATCTACCGTCACAGTGAACCCCGAAGGCGATGTAGCTGTATCTAACGAGACCGTTGAATCGACAGGTAAACATCAATTTTCTACGAAAATCTTTGGCACAATATTGCGCATTTTTAGGCCACCACAGTCCTCCACCATTGCGTCCCCCAACCCAATCAGTTCTTCTACACCGCCGCAGCCATTGCAGCTGTCGAACGAATCAAAAGAGGCTACATTCCCCTGGGACCCTGGAGAGCCTGTGATGGAAGACGGGATAAAGTCTCAAGCCGTTGTTATTGAGCAAACCCCCGAAATGGCTGGATTGCTGACGGGTCTCCTTCCTCCTCCAGGATACTTCATTGCCGGAGGAATCGCTGGCGTAGTCTCCAGGACAGCGACAGCCCCACTCGATCGATTGAAAGTGTACCTGATTGCCCAAACCGGCATGACAAACGAGGCAGTGCAAGCAGCAAAATCAGGAGCCCCTGTAAAGGCAGCGAAAAATGCCGCAGGATCTTTGATTGAGGCCTCGAGAACTTTGTGGCGTATGGGCGGTGTCCAAAGTCTCTTTGCTGGTAAGATCATGCCGGTCTTCGCTTTCTCAGAGCTCACAATTGATCAGGTAATGGGCTGAACGTATTGAAGGTGATGCCAGAGTCTGCCATCAAATTTGGATCGTACGAGGTGCGTTGAGTGAATACATACGCCCCTCTCTGGTCACTTATCATTGCAAAAGGGCTCTAAGCGTGCTTTTGCAAGATTTGAAGGACATGATGACCCGAAAAATCTAGCTCCATGGTCTCAATTCTTTGCTGCTGGCATGGGAGGTATCATCTCTCAGTAAGACTCACACTCCTTCACCGCAAAGATCTTGTTTTCATTCATCCTAGATTTGCCATATATCCACTTGACACTCTAAAATTCCGGATGCAAAACGAAACCGTGAAAGGTGGACCCAAGGGTAATGCACTCATCGCCAAAACCGCAAAGAAGATGTGGGCTCAAGGTCCGTTCTCATTCTACCGTGGCCTTACCATGGGCCTGGTTGGTATGTTTCCGTATAGTGCGATTGATCTTACGACATTCGAGTATTTGAAGCAATTTGTTACAGCGAAGAAGGCAAAGCGATTAGGTGTTTCGATAGAGGATGAAGCCGCACAGCCGGGAAACTTCACCACTGCAGCGATGGGGGCATCGTCAGGAGCATTTGGAGCGACTGCAGTTTATCCGTTGAATCTGTTGAGAACGCGCCTGCAAAGCCAGGGCACAGCTATACATCCACCAACTTATACCGGGATTTGGGATGTCACTTTGAAGACGGTGAAAGGGGAAGGCTTTCGAGGGCTTTTCAAGGGAATCACGCCTAACTTGCTGAAGGTCGTGCCTGCAGTCAGCATTACATACGTGGTGTACGATAATTCAAAGGCTGTATTAGGATTGAGGTGATGACAGCGTCGCGTGTGGTTGTCAAGATTAAGGGGATGGCCAGCCACATGCGACAGGCCTCGGTTTGCAATGTCAAGCTTCTTCAACTTCCTCAAGGAACCATGTGGCAGCAGCTGTAGACGCATATAACAGTTCAAAGCCTCACTGGTAAAGCTAAGAAATGGAAACCTCGATACACAAACAAAACCCGAAGTCGTCCCCATTCCACTGGGTCTGGCCTCTTCAGACTTCTGTTGAGCCTGGAGATATTGTCTGGAATCTGGGTAGAGAGATTCGAACGAGACGGAACAAGGTCAGCAGCCCTCCGATACGAGTCGGCCCTGGGGCGTGCTCTCCTCCTCGTAATTCCCCCCAAGGTCCACAAACTACGTATATATCCGACGAACGGGGTCTGGGTCTGAAGGCAGCAATGAAGCCAAATTGAAGGCATTCAGCTTGCGTCAGCAAGCAAATATTCAATGTGGCCAACAACGCCTATATTTGATTGGTTAAGTATTTACAAAGAATCAAACCCTCCAGAGGTCAAACTCCAAACCTCACCCTTCGTGTCTCTGCATTCCAGCAGGCTGCACCAACCCCTTAAAATCCAGCCCCACCTCCCCCATTAGAGCCGCATGTTCCTTCGCCCTCGCCACACTATCCGTATAGGTCGGACTGCCCCTCTGCACACTACTCAATTGCCTGCCCAGGCTCTCATTGAACTCCTGTAACCGCTCATGGCACCATTTCACGCACGTGCTTGACATCAATGGTGGGAAACATTGCTGGTACACTTTCACCGTGTTTCGCATCAAGGAGAAGTAGACGAAGCTGAGCTGGAAGATGTGGTGGCGGAGGTCGCCTTCGAAGATTATGCTGCGGGCGCGCGTATTGATTAGGTCGCGCCGGGCGGTGAGGTAGGTCTCGCGGGCGAGCGAGTCAAAGGAAAGGCGAACGAGGTAGGAGATGTGTTTTTGAGTGGGCGTTTGATGTGCATGCGTTGATGAGAGCCGGAGGGTGATGATGTCTGGATGCCACTTAGCTTCAGCTTGAGGGCTGCTGCGAGGACATTTGATTGGGCTTACCAGCGAGCTTCCGCGCTCGCTCATCGACCTTGGTAGTGATGAGGTCTTGCGCTATCATGTTCCCCTTAAGACCTTTTGCCAGCTTCCGCAGTTTCTCGATTCGATGTACTGCTTCCTCAAAGCGTTGGAGGGCGACTTCACTGTCAAGCTCGTCGATTTGGCCCTCTACCCAGCGGAGATTCTGGTGTTTGCCATCAACTTCGATCATGATCTCTGGTCTATCTTTGGCGTTGCTAAGCTTCCTCAACAGTTCTGTCTTGTTGGAAAGAGAGGGATCTCTAGTCATGAGGTAGTCCATATTCTCTCTGGTCTTGTTGCTCTGCTCTTCCATGTCGGCTCTGAGTGCTCTGCGTAACTCATCTGCCGTTCGCCGGAAATCTTGCAATAACTTCCTCTTCTCTACAGTTGTGGGCTTGTCGCTACGGTATGTGAATGACTCGTTACCGCAGCGAATGCCAATTGCATTGGACATGCCACCCTTGTCACCTATCCCGGAGCCAATTGAGGCAAGGTCGACCATATCAATGTCTTGTAACGGCCAGCACTTGTCCGCGACAATTCTTGTAACCTGATTCTGTTTGGCATCAGCGCCCGCATTCGGGTCTACGCGCTTCTTTCGCCTGCTAGCTATCATGAGATGATCGTTGAGAAGGAAGATATGCGCGTGTCGCCTCGCCTTCCAGGTTGCGGCATCAAGCTCCAGCCAGTTCCCTTGCTCTGTCACGACATGTCTGCCCGGGATCGCGGGCAGAAACTTTTGCGAACCTTCAACATTCTTCCACAGTGTGTGCAATTGTGCACTCCACATCGCTTCCAGGTTGGCCACGGAGCTTCTATTTGCTTGCTTCCGCGCTCTTGACCTCGCACCGTCGTCCAGGGTAACCGTAGGCTCTGGCGCGCCGGCATTGATCGAAGCCTGGCTGACTGCCCCCGTAAGCTCAGATATCAAGACTCGCAGCGTGCGCATTTCGCCCTTGAGCTTTTCCGCTTCCTTACTGATCTTGATAAATTGCGTGCGGTTCTGGTAAACATTCTGCTGGAGATCGCTCGAGGCGCGATTCTTGAGCTTGCGTAGCGTTGCTTGATAGTCTTGGAGATCCTGATCGGATGCATCGGCCAGTAAGTTAGTAGAGTACTTCTCGGTCTGGAAGTTGGGATCTTTGAGAGCATTGGTGTCTACTGGAATCTTTTGACTTTGGCCAGCTTGCTGCTGTCCGCGGCTGCTTGGTCTGGCGTAGCCTTTGGAGATAGAGGGAATGGGTGGTGCATTGGCGCTATTGAAGTCTGGTAGTTGATTGAAGCGTGTTGAGTATCTCCTTTTGACCAAATCTGCGGTGTTGGCTGTCTCGGTCCTTCCAGGAGCGTTTGGCCAAGCTAATGCCTTTGAGGATGGGGGTTTCACATGGTTGATGGGCCCTGATATTTGCTTGGGGCCGCTGACAGGGACACGCTTCGACTTCTTCTGGCGCAACGAGAAGCCTTTCGTTTTGTCATCCATGTTATGGTTGGTGACAGCCTGCTGTTAGACTGGCATTGTGAACACCGGACAGTACTTTTGCGGAGGAAGACTTGGAGCCGCAAAAATCTGGGGCTTGGCACTGAAGATTGAAAAAGTTGGGGCAAGAGTGATCGAAAGCGGCCATTCATTCACTGTTGCTCGACCAGTGCGACTTATGCACCAACAATCTGTCTTGCAACAATTCATTTCAACCCTGAGTGCCTAATCTCTCCAACATGTCTGCAACCTCGACATCCATTAAGACATCGACGATTATAGCTGCATCTTTTGGAGTGATAGCTACAGGCCTTCTAGGTAACCTTCCCATGAGTTGAAGTCCCATGTGGTTTCTGCAAGTATACTTATACGCTCTTGCTGCTCCAGGTTATACTGTATACTTTGACCACAAGCGAAGATCGGACCCTGCCTTCCGCAAAGCATTGAAAAGAGAGTCCAAACGCGAAGCCAGAGCAGCAAAGGAGGAAGCTGAGAGTCAGAATGCAGAGCAGAAGAAAGTGATAGAAGATATAGTGGATCGGGCGAGACGAGAGGACTACCCAACTTCCATCGAAGAGAAGGAGGCCTACTTCATGGACCAAGTCGCAACGGGGGAGCAGCTTGTGCAGGATGGTGAGGATACTCTACTAAACGCAATGAGTGGAAGCTGACATATTCGCTACAGAGTCGCAAAGAATAGAAGCTGCCACTCGCTTCTACAAGGCTCTAAAGGTCTACCCAAGCCCCAAGGACCTCATCACAATCTACGACAAGACGGTACCCAAGCCAGTCATCGACGTGCTTGCGGAAATGATAGCTCTGGATCCAGGCCTTAGCAGGAGTCTCTCAGCTTCAGGGTCGGGTCCTGGCTCAGATAGAGGTGTAGATGATTGAGTTAAGCCCATCCAGATGGAACAGAGCCTTTACGCCTATCTCCCGGCCATTTGCGCATCATCTCTGCTCACACCTTTGGGAAGCTCATACGGCGTTTCCTTGCAGCATGCAGTGGCATGATGTACATATCAACTTGCATTCTCAGCGAGGGATGGAATGAGACGAGTACTGTATAGACAGGGTATTGCCTGCCCTGGAATGGGTAAACTGTTGTCTTCTCAAAGTGTTTTAACCTCCATGATTGGTTAAGTCTTCTCTAAGAAAGAAATATAATTTCTATTGTATGACCCTGTGTGATATGTTCAGATATTGCAACATGGCATCGTAAGCTGCGGCACCAGGGTTTCAAGCTTGGTGTTTCGGCGCAAGACTGCCGAGCCAAAGCGGCGGGAAAGTCGTGTTCCAGATGCATGTGCCCGCAGATACACGCCACTCCTGCTCCCATATTTGGGCAGGAGCCAAGCAGCATGTCTTGTTATTCGTATTTCCTCCATCTCACCACCCTTGAAGGGTTTCCATTCGCTTTCATCCATCTTCACTACGCTCTTTCGCGGTCTGCTTGTCTTCAATCCTTCGCCAGCATCTTAGAGTACAAACGCCTTCGAAAACCATGTTCACAGTAGGACCTTGTTCTACCTTACATTTGCCAGGGAAATATGCTGACAGACGAAGGCTCACCGTACAGTCCTTGCGACACTGCTGCTGCTCTACACAGTCGCCGTCACTGCCGTTCAAAATGTGAGAGTACAGGGAGCCGATTTCGTCAACAATGTCACAAGCAATCGTTTCCAAATCCTTGGGGTTGCCTATCAGCCTGGTGGACAAGAAGCGTTTGGTCAGGGTTCTGATCCGCTGAGCAACGGTACTCTCTGTCTGAGAGATGCTGCTCTTATGCAACAATTGGGTCTAAACACAATCCGCGTGTACAACCTTGACCAGTCAGTCTCTCTCCAATTTTGTGAGCATCAAGCTAACCGAAGTTGCTCCACAGTACCCTCAACCACGACGATTGTGTGTCCATATTCAATGCCGTTGGGATATACATGTTGCTGGATGTTAACTCGCCCTTGCCAAATGAGAGCCTAAATCCGGATGACCTCGAGAGCAGCTACAGCTCGACATATCTTGAACGCATCTTCTCCCTTGTTGAAGCATTCCACAACTATCCGAACGTGCTTGGTTTCTTCTCCGCTAATGAAGTTCTGAATGACGGTAAGGGAGCTGAAGATGGACGTCTACAGGCGCTGACAGACAGCTAGTCGCCGATGGCAACGAGGTCCCGCCATATATTCGAGCAGTGACCCGCGATTTGAACAATTACATATCAAGACACTCACCCCGTTTGATACCGGTCGGCTATTCTGCTGCCGATGTAAAAGAAATCCTGGTCGACTCTTGGGCTTATCTCTCCTGTGCGATTGATGGTGACCAATCAGACCCTTCACGAACCGAATTCTTCGGTCTTAACTCCTATTCATGGTGCGGTCCGACTAGCTCCACAGCAAACTATCAGGCCAGCAGCTACGACGAACTCATCGAGCAATTTGGTAGCACCACCATCCCCATCTTCTTCAGCGAGTACGGATGTAACAAAGGTACGGTCCATGTTCAATCATGCTTCTAGTATCTTCAGGAAACTGACTGTCATTGGCAGTGGAACCACGGGTCTGGGATGAGGTATCTGTACTCTACGGGAACATGACATCTGTAATGTCTGGCGGTCTTGTATACGAGTATTACCAGGAAGAATCTAACAACTATGGACTGGTCTACCTGTATGAAAATGGATCGGCTGAAGTTCGAGAGGATTACGACAACCTTCAGAAAGCTTACGCAAAGCTCGACTTCAACACTCTACAGAGTGGCAACTCTTCTGCCACCAATATCAGAGCGCCATCCTGCAGCAGCGACCTCATAACCTCCGACTCGTTCACTACAGACTTCGATATACCTGAGCTGCCATCTGGAGGGCAAGATTTGATCGATAACGGGGTCGAGAATCCGAATCGGGGTAAGCTTGTGGATGTCAGACAAACTCAAGTGGCAGTACCAGTCTATGGGAGCAACGGCCAGGCGCTTCAAGGTTTGGCCATCAAACCGTTGCCCGAAGATCAGTCGAACACGCCAGGAAGCGGAACGGGTACTTCGAGTGGAGCACGACCGTCGAGCAGCAAGGAGGGTGGCGTTGGTCGGGTGGAGCCTTACCATTTCACTGGCTGTGCGGTGCTTCTGGCGTTGCTTCTTCTTTGAAGCCCTTTTAAAGATTGTATATGGTTACGAAGAATGAGCAGTGATTGTATGAACTGTTGCTTGTAGACTTCCTGCAAAATATGCACTGTCCATACCATACAGTGAGCGTGGCGGAAGGGCAGCTATGGAATATGACTTTAGCCTGAAACGAGTGGATTAGTGAATGCATTGCGGGCGTACCAAATACCAATTCCCCAGAACCCTGCATGATCTAAGAAGAACCGACATGGATCGCGTCAGTAGCTAGCCATTAGCGTTCATGTCTAATAAAGCTTAGCTGTCTATCGCATTCTATCATTGTACGTATTTTCCCTTTTCGCAATTTTGTGTGCCCCGCTATCATCATCCTTCGCTGTAATTATGAACAGAGTGTTGACACTCCCCGCCCGCCGTACAAAAACAAAGCCCACCACCCGAGCTTTGATCTTTTCTACACCTCACTTCCACTTTCCATTATCCAACAACCACCAGTCTCAACTTCACCACTTCATTGTTTGCACTACGGTAAAGCTCAAAGCTTGATACACAACACTACTGTGCACAACATACACACGTGTCCCGAGTCGCGTCGACACGACACAATGGATATGGACTGGCAGTCCACCGCCGACGGCGAGGACCAGCCACCCCTAATATTCCACCATACACGACAGCATCAAACCGAAAACAAACAACTCTTGAGCTTGCAGAACCTGACCGGCTACGTGATCGGTCCAGGCAGATATCTTCTGGATAATGGCACAACAGTGTACAACCGCGTCAAGCGTCACATTAGTGGCATCTTTACTCGTTCATCAACTCCTCCAACCAGACCATCTCGCCACTCCCCTCCACAATCTCAAATATTCCGACAGAATCCACCATCACCCACTGGATATGCTTCAACTACACCAGTCACGAAGCGTACTTATCAGACTCCACACAGCACGGGCAGTTCAAAATACCCCCAAAGAGACCAGGCGGTACGATTCATCCCATTTAACGGCACGGGCAGCCAAAGCGACCCTCATATACCTGAAATATCACCACATCCACAACCACATGGCACGGGCAGCCCAAGCAACCCAACAACCTCCGTAGCAATTGACTATGTTCGACAACACCTTGACAGCGAAGGCGATACTGATATGGTCGACGCACACTTGGACACTAGTCCTCGAGAACGCAAGATCAGAAGAATGCCAGGAGCTTATCCGGATTCACCCGTTGTGCCACCCAATGAGTGGATGATCCCCCGTATGGAGGTTGAAAGTGGGAACGACTCTGCAGAAGAAGTCAACATGAATACAACCCCAAGTTTATGGAATATCCCTATCAAGGATCTCTCGCCGGCAGCCTCTTCTCCAGTGACACCACTAAATGTTCGAAAGAGGAAATATTTGTCGCTGAATCAAAAGCTTGCGATCAAGGAGAACTGGCAGGCTCATTACCGAGCCAATTACGCGCCTATTCGCACGATCAAAACACCGACCAAATCTTGTCTACGCAATGGTTCTTTGATCTCACTACCACGCAAATACGTAAACATATACGAGAGCCCGACCACTGGCCTACCAATCACCAAGCGAAAGCGCTATGACGACGAGAAGCCAACGATGTGGTCAATGCTTTTCACCCCACCAAAGTCGCGGTCCACCTCTAATGGCGACTGCACAAGCAACGAAGCTTCTCAAGGAGCGTTGCCTCAGATTACTACCAAAATGGCAGGAGAAAGCTTAGTGAAATCGGCATCGCAACAAACACCAGCTGACATTACTGCCATGACAGTATGGGAGGATGACGAAAATAGTCAACACATTCCGAATGAACTTACGAGTAGTGGCATGGATCCTCAAACACCTCGGCAGCCTTGGCAGGCTGTTGACCCAGGCGTCGACGTCGCATCGGCAGGGGCAGAAATGGAGCAGCCAGCGTCTCATCAACCCGTGCCTTCTGATATCGGGACGCCAGCTTCCAAGCCCGAATTTCAGATGGAGAGGGCTCCATGTACTCCTATGACGGATGACCAAGCCGCTGCGGAACAGTTGCAAAACGAAATGCGCCAGAGCTTGCAGACTGCGAAGCAACATGATATAAGACCAATCAAAGTACAGCATGAAGGCGGGCACCAGCAGCCTGCAGCGAAAGCTAATGCGCCAGCAAAGGATGAAGTGAACAAGGAGACTGACAAAAAGTTAGTCACACTGGACTTCCCTGAAGCAATGGAGCTAGCAAATATCGCTACTGCTGGTTCGTCAACAGCCGAATCAAGAGAAGTCGGGCAGAATGGGTCACAGGAGGAGGACAAAGCGACGCCTGAGGAGAGAGAGAAGCTTTCCAGCGGCAGTGATAAAGACTCTAAACGGTCAAGTCGCTCCTCGTCACGAGATCTGACAGCGAGCGTCGGAAAGCTACTTATCGGTTTTGAACTACCAGAGTCCCCGAAAAGCTCAGCACGCCGTTCGAGTGGTCGAGCCGTATCTAGAGCGAAGAAGGAAGCAGAACTTCAAAGGGAGATTGAAAGGGAGGAAGCAGAAGCTCGACAACAGGCAAAAAGGGAGGCGGATGAGAGAGCAGTACTCGCAGGAGAACGCTTATGGCCAAAGCAGAACATCATCCAACCGCTTCCTGCAGGAGCTGATGAATTAATTGGCAAGGCTATGGAGAAGCAGTCAGATGATGAGGTAGCCTCCTATGGTGGAAGGCGCAACAAAGTAACACGCAAGGACATTGGCAAAGTGGTGCCCCAAACTGGCACAAATGATGATCCAAATGGCTGGCTGAATGATGTTATGATTGCAGCCTATCTTCAGCTCATAGCAGATCACGAACACGAAAAAATGGGTATGAAACTTCATGCACCCCCGAAGCTGCATGCTTTTAATTCCTTTTTCTACACCAACCTCCAAAGTAAAGGATACAAACCTCTTGCCAAGTGGGCTACGAAAGCAAAGTTCGGAGGGAAGGCGCTACTGAATATGCGCCATATCTTCGTTCCTGTGAACCAAACGGGAAATCACTGGACGATAGCGATTATCTCACCCCAGCAACGAACCATCGAGTACTTCGACAGTTTCCACGGGCGATCGAAATGGGTCATCGAAAACCTGAAGAAATATCTTGAAGCCGAGCTGGGCTCAGCATACGTGGAATCAGAATGGAAAGTCCGGGAACAGGAGGGTTTCAAGGGCAGAGGTGGAGGACCAGATCAGTATAATGCATCAGACTGCGGCGTTTTTGCAGTCACTACAGCGAAAATGGTCGCTTTAGGAGCCAATCCTATGGCTTATACGGCGCGTGACATGGCACTTCAACGGCGGAGGATCGTGGCTGAAGTCATCAATGGAGGCTTTACAGGGGATTATGCCCCTAAATTCGAATGGCAGTAGAGGAAAGTGGCATCTCAGCGACTGAGAGCCGTGTTTGAGGGCAGGGATGGGAAACCTACAGGGCGTGATGGACCCGTTGTAGAGCTGAGCCGGAATTTCGAGTAAGAATGGGATTGTATAAACGTGTCTTGTGTTAGGTTCGTTTGCATGGCGTTTGGAGAGGGCACAAAGAGATACCCAGGGATCGAAAATTCTCCCACAGCATTGATTAGCATAGCGTTATTAGCCACCAGTGATTGAATGGTGAATGTTTCGAACCAATTTTCTAGCTCCAGGCGATGCATCCTGACTACTTACGCTGGTGTTACTCATGAGACTGACGCTTAAAAGGGCAGACGCTGTCGTAGATGGCAGTCACCGCAGCTATAGCAGAGTTTCCTGCTAGCCCTGGGCCTTCAACGGTATTTCCCTGCCATTCCAAAGTCATCGCACTCCAAGAATTGGCTGCACTTTGGACGGAGCTTGTTCGAGGTGACAATCTGTATGGCTATTTTGGACTATTTGACCTTTTAGAGACGTCAATAAATCTTTTCAGCCTCGAGAAGCAAATGGCAGGGGACTTACAGGCGCTTGTCACAATGCCGAGACGTCAAAGTGCCTTAAAGACTCACCTCTGGCCAGCATTCAGGCAGCTTCCGACATCTTGTAGCAAAAGGGAGGTTTCTTATGGAAGTCGAGATAGATATTGTGCCTGTTGGTGGCCGCAAGCATGGATATAAAGGTACATAAACGCTCAGAATCACACCAATAAACCCTAAGATCCGCTCGCAAAAAGTAGAGAAGCCAACAATACTACTATACAGACCCCTACCTCTTCCCTTCTCCGACATATCTCAATCTCCAATGACACTCTGCCCCAGCCGTTCTCCTTCCCCACCAATCTCATACACCTTAACTAACTGCCCTTCTCCACCCTTCTCTAGATCGATCCCAAAAACATAAAACCGGCCCTCATTAGTCACAACCATAACCTGCGGACTATTGGCACTAATGGCAACCACACTCCTCAGCGGCAGCGTGCTTCCCCCTCCCCCTACAGCCCCTCCTCCACCGCTGCCCCCTCTCTTCGGAATCTTCAACCATGCGAAATCCCGCGCCGGCTCCCACAATTCCGAGACAGCAGTCGGCAAATATGCGCCCACGGATGCGGCGACAGAGGTGCCGACGTTCTGTGACGTCCGCCGTATCATGCCCATAAACGTGCCGTTGTGTTTCCGCGCCGCGATCGCGGCGTCTGTACCGTTACTATTCGTTTTGCTGAGATCGAGCTGGCTTTCGTCGTCTCCGTCGCCGACCGCCGAGGGACTGAGGCTGCGGTCTCTTTCTTCTCGTATCGTTGATCTTAGGGCGTCGTCTCTTGAGCCGTTGGTGCGTGAGGAACCGCGCCGCCTTTGTTGTTGGTTTGCGGCTGTGAGTTTGAAGACGTGTACGGTATCTGTTGCTGAGGAGACGCAGAGGAGTGTTGAGGTGGCGTTGAATGCCATGCTGTAGATCCGTGACGGCATTGAGCCCCGTCGGAATTGGTACAGCTTTTGCGCTGATGGGATGGAGAAGACCCGGATTATCGTGCCTTTGTCTGAGGCGGTTGCCAGGAGCGTGCCGCTGTCGTTGACGGTTATGCTGGAGAGTGGGGAACGGTGTGCTTCGACTACGTTTATGGCTTCTAGTTTGAGCGCGTCGAAGATGAGGACATCACCAGATGTTGGGGGGATGTGTGTGCCCGCTGGTGGGGCGTGAGAGGGCGGGGCGAAAGTGGTGGGTGCGGCTTTCTGGGGGAGAGGGTAGGCGAGATAGCAGTTCTCAGAGGAGGGGGAGAGTGCGCAGATTGCTGGGGTGTGTTAGCAGTGAGATTCCTATGATTGCTCGGTAGAGCATGAAGGTACCGTTTGGATTCGGTGAGGTTTCGATTGTGTAGAGGAGTTTCATGTTGCTGATGTCGTAGAGGTATATTTGATCTTCAAGGACTACTACGAGTCGTTTTCTGTTCATCCTCACAGCTAGGACGGTGGTGGGGAAGGTAAGCTCGCATATTGTTGATTGCCGCTGTTGTACATGACGAGTCAGCACGCTATGCAGTAACTTCATGTTCGCAAAAAACTAGAAAGTTGTGTCTCTTCTAGATGTTATATATGTGCGTGTACACATATATAGCATTTAGAGGACGTACTTTAGTATTCGTGATTTGCAACCTTCGAGGTGTGAGTATCAGGGCGACTAACGAGGTGGAGAATAGCATCTCAACCAAGTTGATGTCGCCTTGCTTGGATTCATAGCATGTGGAGAAAGGATCTGTGGTATAGATACGGAAGCCTCGAGAGGTGCCTGTGGTAGACAAGGTTAATCTTGTATCCCCAAGCTGTGCAGACAAGTACTAACCCACAGCCAGATGGCTGTAGTCCTGGTTGAAAGTCACGAAGTTCATAGACATTTCTGAATAGGGGAGTATGTCTCAACCAAGCCGACCGTTCCTCTGAAATTGCAATGAGAGGAGGCAGCGGACGAGAACAAACGTCTTGTGGGGGACGTTGCGGATGACGCTCGAAGCAATGATCCTCGGCAGTGTCAGCGGACTCGGTCGGCGGGAACCCTAAATTGCGGGCACCTCTCGCCCCAGAGGCCCAGTCTCCTCATCAATCACATCGTCTTTCATCCAATAGCCAACATGCATTCAGTAAAAGAGCCTGCAAGGAATGTCCAAGAGAACTCAGTTATTGGTACCAACAATAGCTCAATTGTATCTAAGCGGTCTGTGGAACGCCTTTACTACCCTGAACCACACTTTTTCCGTTATTTTGTAAAGAAGCCCCAGAGACGGTCGCCTCTCATCAACAGGGGATACTGGCTTCGTATGTACGCCGTGGACAATGTAGTCCGAGACTTCTTGCAGTGCGACTCACCCAAAAAGAAGGTCATACTCAATCTTGGATGTGGATAGTGAGTAAGCTATCCCCGTCTCAACGTCTGGAAGCTTCATGCATTGAAATTTGCAAGCGATCCATTGCCATTCCAATGGATGTCAAAGGACTCCAAACTATGCAAAGACACGACTTTTGTAGATGTGGACTTCCCTCAGCTTATAAGTAGGAAAGCCGATATCATCGAAACCACACCTCAACTTCTTCAGCTCCTTACAAACTTCGAGCGAGTCAAGGATGTGGATGGTCTGCATTTCAGGAGTGATAACTACCATGGAATAGGCTGTGATCTGGCAAATGTGAGCCAGCTTGACCAAGTCCTCGGAGAGAAGCTCCAGCTATTTCAATGTATGGTGCTTTGCACCGCTGAAGTGTCTGTTACTTACATGAACGTGGAGGCCGCAGATGCTCTTATTGCCTGGTGTGCTCGGTTTGAAGACAGTATGCTACCAAATGAATGGTAATTTCCATATATTGAACTGACCTGTGCCAGTGCGCTTTTGCCTTCTTGAGCAATTCCTCCCAGTAGGAGATCATCCTTTTGCCCAGAAAATGATAGAGCATTTCAACAAACTTCAGACCCCTTTACGGAATATTTCCAAGTATCCCGGGCAGAAAGATCAAGTGCAACGCTTCAAGCGGTGCAATTGGCCTGCTGTCCGTGTACGGTCGCTATGGAACGTTTGGTCCGAATTTGTCGAGAATTT
Source organism: Bacidia rubella (assembly GCA_032158265.1). Lineage (NCBI taxonomy): Eukaryota > Fungi > Ascomycota > Lecanoromycetes > Lecanorales > Ramalinaceae > Bacidia > Bacidia rubella. The sequence continues at coordinate 779,052 of JAVTIF010000006.1, read as the reverse complement.
CCCAGCAGAGTCGAAGCATTTCGAAGCAATCGAGATGTTTGACGAGTGGGAAGAGTACGTCTTGTTTGCTGCTCACTACTTTTTGCTGGTCGCTCAAACTTTTAAACGAGACCAGCAGTATGGTAACAATAATACCATCGATATCGACAGTAATACGCAAGTGGTACAGAAATCTCAAAGCGAAGACGAGATATCTTGGCCCCTTACACTACAGCCGTGTATCACTGACAAACCCTCCCCTCCAAGGAAGTTTGGTGCAATATTCCGATCACGCAATGCAATTGGTCTTCATGGAGGAATGGATGGACAGCAGAGGAGCAACACTACGGAGCTAATGTCTCTGGACACCTCTTTGCAAAACAATGGCGACGGAGTAGCACTTTCCAACGATGGCAACGTTCTACCTAAAACAGTCGCAGCACGCATGTGCCACTCAATTGCGACATCCGTTGAGGGGAGATGTTTACTGACAGGCGGTAGAGCGTCTCCAGACCGCGCTATGCGAGACTGCTGGTACCTGGAAAAATGCTGGAAGCGTGTTCATGACCTTCCATTTCCTCTATTCAGACACTGTTCGACCTGGATCGATTCCTTTAACGACGATTTAGACGAGCCAGGAGTCTTGCTATATGGAGGCAAGACCAATGGGAATACAGTCTCAGACCAGTGGCTCTTCTGGCGGAAGTCAAAAGGATGGGAGACGATGAAATGCCTCGGGGCATCTGCAAAGCCTGTCTTTGGTGCTTGTATAGCTTGTATAGGCGGTGGCTCCGGCCTAATTACTGGCGGAATGGCAGAAAATGGACTGATATCTTCGCAGTTGCTAGCATGGAAGCTGTGCGATGAGGACGGGCAACTATACATCCATACGATTCAACCCGAAGTCGTCAGACCCGAAGAGGATATCGTTCTATCTCGCTTCGGTGCCCAGCTTGTAGCATTTGGCTCAACACTCGCGCTCGTCGGAGGCATTGCGGAGACTGTGCTTTGTGAAGACCAAGAGGTGTTGAGAATTATCCCCCCAGCCTTCCCTGGAAACGCTTGGACCATAGAGCCCGTCAGATACCAGCGTATTGGCCCGCGTCCAGTGTTTGTTGGTCATAGCGTTTCCACATTTAACGAGTCACTCATTGTGTGGGGAGGAGGTGCTGTTTGTTTCTCCTTTGGAGCAGTGTGGAATGGGGCACCGCTCTGCCTAGGGTCTTCCCTCAATGGCAGTGCATCTTTCGTAAGGCTGGAGGAGAAGGGAGTTCCAAACCAGCCCGAGACTCAGGTGGGTGCGCATCTTCAATCGGGCGTAGGTTCTTCTTCAGGCTCTTTGCAAGCTTCCAGTTCGAGTGAAGAGCATTCGCCCCCAGATCAAAAGGTGATAGACAGTCAGGTCGTTTCAATTATGCACTTGACGGTACCAACATCGTCAGCCTTTATGCATATTCTCAACGACCGGCAGCCTGTTATCATGCAAGGTCTGGAGCTCGGTCACTGCCTCCAGAGCTGGGGACCTCTAGAGCTTAAGAACAAGATTGGCTCAGGAAGAGAAGTCGTTGTCCACGAAAGTACAGAGGCTCAGATGAACTTTTTGACCAAGAACTTTGACTACAGGAAGACATCGTTTGGTTCTTTCATTGACGAAATCTTGGGAGGCTCCCCACATTACCTGCGGTCGCTTTCGAGTGAGAAACCGTTCGGACAACCTGCAAACATAACTTTAGATTACCCAGAATTGACAGCAGACTTCAATCTTCCCTCACAACTTGACTACGTTGACCGAAACCTTCACAGCTCGGTCTTGAGAGTATCTGGACCTGTGAAGATGTGGCTACACTACGACGTAAGACTCATTGCATTGAAGGGGAAGTATCTCGGGCTGACAAACATAGGTCTTGGCAAACGTTTTGTGCCAAATCGTGGGATCCAAACGGCTCCTCCTCTACCCACCGTCTGACGTCCTACACGCAGCTATTCCTGCTGGCGCATCGAGCTCTCCGATAGCAGTCTTCGACAAGCAAGCAAGAATAAAATACCCGGGTTTCAAATTGATGAATCCTCATGAGGTCGTTCTTCGTCCAGGCGAGGTCCTATTGATCCCTCCGCTCTGGTTACATGCAGCGCAACCACTTGAGAACGTCAGCATCTCAGTCAATGTCTTCTTCCGTGATCTAGAGATTGGATACGCAACAGGAAAGGATGTGTATGGCAACCGTGACATTCAAGCATATGAGAAATCACGGAATGATATCAACAAAGTTGCGCACTCGTTCGACAAATTACCGGATGACATGGCTCAATTCTACCTACTGCGTCTGGCCGACGAATTGAAACAAAGGGCATTAGAAAGAGGCTGACAACACATCGAATTCATCAGCTGTTGTATCAATCCCGAATATTTCTCAGAGAAGCAGCGCTTCCACGAGGGTATTCTGATGCGCTGGAGGAAACAGCTGCGATAGACCTGCAACACAGACCTGCTCATGCGCCAAAGTCCAGCAAGCCATGCTCCTCCGGTAGGACAAGTACAATGATGATATACTGGAATGAGCGAGGAGCGGTGATTGGAGATCTGCATCGTGTGGATCTGATACGACGGATTTAGGGTTTTGTGGTCGGTCCGTGCATCATGATTGCTTCGTGCAGGCAGGGTGCAGGAAGGGTGGATGAAGCAGCCCGAACCAGGGCTAATCACATGCAGATGTATGCTAAGTGCCTGCTAATTATCTGCTAATTATCTGCTAATCATCAGGGTTTGGCGGGGCGTTAACGTCTTAGCCTCCCGTCTGCATGGATCGAAGGTGGGAAGGTGGGGCAGCAATCGCGATTTCAGACAATCCCCAACTTTCGCTTTCAATTTCAATTTCAATTTCACTTTCACTTTCACTTTCACTTTCACTCCTCTTCTCTTCCCCTCAATATCGTCCTGTTCTTCCTATATTTTGACACTCCCTCGAACAGCGCTTCACGGCGTTCTTTTGACTTCTTTGACTGTCTTCTTTGAAAAGGAACATCGATTGACTACAACCAACCTAAGCCCAGCGCTTTCCCTTCGGAAACCGCACTGGGAGCAACGTCAATCATACTAACTCATATCAGCATGTGACTTTGTGTCTAATCTGCCGAAGGCTTTCGTTAAGAGCAAATTTGTACCTTTCTTGTCTTTTTCATCGCTATGTACTACCGTTTTAACCGGGAGCGCGCGACCATTATCAACCCATAATTTGACGTTCAACCAATTTCACCAATGAAGTAGGGCACAGTGACCGTCTCTCATCTTTCCAACTCATCTTTCTATCTACACCATTCAAGCCAACAGCCATACTCTGTAAGAAGAGCGTCTACACAGAACAGACTGATCCACGAAGATTGACCCCTTCGGTGACTTTTCAATGAGGACCGCCAATGGCTACTGCAATTCTGCACCCCACAATACCCCGGCAATCGCCAACTCCTCCGCCAGAAACACCACATCTCAGTCTTGAGACATGCCGACCCAATTCAGCACCCATACCAAACAAGCACTTGCCGTACTGCCCGCCTGGCCCACCGACTAGTGCTCAAAATCAACCTTCGACTCCTCCAGACACGCCACCCTCCAGAGACAGTTCTTTAAGCAAGTTTAGTACACTTTTCCCCGCGACTTCTTTCCCCAAAGCCATTCCAAGCCCCACTGTCTATTCAATCGATGGATCTACACTGGAAGATGCCATCGAGGAGATCGCAACGAAAGCCTCACCAGACGCCAAACATGCTTTTCCGTGGCTTCACGGCCTACATAGCCAAAATCAGATGCAACTAGCGTTTTTCGATGCCCGCCGTAGTCCACTTAAAGGTCCGCCGAAGTGTTTTCGAGGCATAACTATTGTCAAAGCGGGCGGTGACTTATCGAAAAGTCGTCTAAAAGGTGCTGTTGCGCCTGATGAGGTACTGGACAGAAACGAGGGGCGCGATGCTGCTTTCCTGGAAGTTGACCCTAGGGAGGGGTTTTCTGTCAGGAACTTCCAAATCCAGGTGGCTAAAATAGCAATGGTATCAGACATTGTTGTTTATGGAGACTCTTCAGCGCTTCCAGAAGAGATCGAGGACCTTGCGAAGAGATTTGCATACGCGCAAAGCACTTGGCGAGTGAAGAACCGCTTCGTTGACGACGACAACGCGCCGAGCTACGATACCTTTATACTTTCAGGTTAGTCTAAGACATTCATAGACCTAAGTCTGGATCTCGCTAACATAAGGTAGAACGCTTTGAGAAGATAGAAAAGTCCCACCCACAGCTCGTTGCTGTGGACTCAGACGGTCAAGCGGCAGACAACTCATTGGATTTTTGTCCGTAGTCTTCATTAGCCCCTATCTAGAAACCTGACGCTGATTCTCCGCAGTCCAGATGGAGCGCAGAGAGATGTGCACAATGTCAAAGGCCACGGAAATAGCGCACAATGTTTGGCTAGGACCAACCCCAGACACCACGCTGAGTCCATCTGATAGCGACGAAGACATCGCATTTGATATCTTGATTGAGGCGAGCGATCTAGCCAGTCCACCAGATGCGGTCAATTTAAGGCGGATCGGCGAAGAAAGCTATTCATCACCGCAAACAATTGATTTTCCGTCATCTGGCAGCATCATCCCACAGTCATGTGGGAGGACAGGACTTGACCCTCTCACGAGAATGTGCCAATGGATACACAAGCTGGCTAACAGGAACTCCTGTAAAAATTGCTCCGAGGATGATCCAGCCCCGGATAGCGATGGTGACATACCTATGCGAAATCTATCGCCTACGGAACGGAAGATACTCATTCATTGCACGGACGGCTACACTGAAACGACCCTTCTGGCCCTCGCATACTTCATGTACGCAGGACAGCTTCCCGTACATGAAGCATGGCTTCGGCTTCACTGCGAAAAGCAGCGAAACTTTTTTGCCTACTCTTCTGATGCTGCACTCTTGGCCTCCTTAGAACCATCTCTTACTCAGCAAGTGGATTTTTTTAACCGTCGAAGTCGCAAAGATCCAGCACCTGAGTCACCAGCATGGCTCTCCCGCATGGATGGTAGTTTACCGAGCCGAATCCTACCATATCTCTACCTGGGCAATCTGGGACACGCAAATAATCCAGAGCTTCTGAAAGCGATGGGCATCACGCAAATCTTGAGCATCGGCGAGCCAATCAATTGGACAACTTCCCAGATCGAATGCTGGGGCACGAAGAACTTGGAGAACGTGATGTACGTCGATCGTGTGCAAGATAACGGCGTGGATCCGTTGATGCCGGACTTTCAGCGGTGTCTGAACTTCATTGGTACGTGTTCGCCGGCCTTTCGTCTTCTAACCCTGCTAACGATTTTACAGCGAAGGGGAGAGCCAACAACACAGCGACTCTAGTCCACTGTCGCGTCGGCGTCTCCCGCTCGGCAACCATCTGTATTGCCGAAGTCATGGCCTCCCTAGAAATGTCCCTGCCACGCGCATACTGTTTCGTACGCGCGAGAAGACTCAACGTTATCATTCAACCGCATTTGAGGTTTATGTATGAGCTGATGAAGTGGGATGAGGTTTGTCAGCAGCGTAGGGGAGAAGTTGTTAAGAGAGAAATCGAGTGGACAACGCTCTGTAGGGAGGTCGCAGGCATGAATCGGCCTTATTGTTGTAAGTGAATGATGTATGAAGCCCACAAAGTAAGGGTGAAAAGGGGTTGAGCGGTCTGTAGTCTATCGTGGCTGATCCGATATGGGCTGCTTGTGCGAAATGCTTTTGGCGCTGGAGCAAAAACGGGGGCGTCATGTCTCTGTATTCTGAATGATCGATGTCTTGATGTCAGCTACGCATACGAGATTTATGGTATGATACGACTTGATGATATAGCGGGCGTATCGATGGGATACTGAGAAGCTGACTGGACGGACATGTACACGAGCGTGTACGACAATGGCCACGAGCACTTTACAATGTTACTATTTGATCATAGCTCCGGCGTTCACCGAAATGATATTTCACCAGATCCTTACTATCTCCCTCTGGCCTCCTCATTCCTCTCCACCATCCTCCTTCCCTTCATCCACTTCGTCCTCAACGCTCGCTTCAAATTTCCCTTTTCCCTCCTCAACCCATACCTCCATTGCAAAAGCACCAGCCTCCAAACTCCTCACGGGCGTCGTCCTCACGCCGCCTAAATCCCTCCCTTGCTTCTTCCTCCCCTCAAAAGTCCCCCTCTCCTCCTCATCCGCCTCTCCAGTTCCATCGCTCCCTCCCCGCTCCCGTTCCCTCTGCAGATTCGGCTCAGCAGGAATCCACCGTCCCTCACCCTCTCCCCTACCTATCGGCGCTTCCGCTTCATCGTCGTCTCTGAGCTCGATTGCGAGAGTGTAGCTGCAGTCTGTGTATCCCAGGGGTTTGAGGCGTGAGATTGCGGGGATTAAGCGCGCGAGCGTGCCGCGGAATTGTTCGGGTAGGTTGGAAGGAGGGGGAGGGGGGTAGCGTTTGGTGTCTTTGGGGTGAGGAGGTGGGGGATTGGGGTTGGTAGTGGAAGAGTCTTCGGGGGGATCATCGGTAGGTGGACGAGCAAATGGTGTTTGGAGTTCGTTTGGTGGGATTCGGGGGAAGTTGGCGGTGCTGAAGACGTAGCGTTCGAGGGGGCGGGATGTTGGTGGGGGCGCGTAGATTATTAGGGAGGTGCGGGATACGGAGCACTACAGATGACTTTGGTCAGTTTGGGAGACGACTGGAGCCATGATTCACTCTTCAATCCTGGTGGCTTAGGACAAGCCATCTGTGACAGAGTGTTTGGACATAAGAAAGGTGAAAATCTTTAGGCAATGAAAGAAGCAAGGGAAGAGTTCTATTCCTTGTGAGACACGGCAACAGCGAATCATACCGAGAGATCACCAACCAAATAGCTTATGCCTTTGATGGAGTACAAGATGCAAACAGAAAGTGAATCATGGGCTGAATAAACATTCACTCATACCAAGATTCACGTAATCACTCAACACACCTTCAGCATCTCCAACTCAACGGCAGCAACAGCCTCCTGAATCCACTTGCAGACCCTCGGATGTCGACACTGCCTGACTGCATAATTGTACTTCCGTGCTTTGATGAAAGCATTCTGGGGATAAATATCTCTCTCGTAGAGGATTGTATGAATCGCTACGGCGAGAAAGTCGCTATACGCTGAGACCACCGCTTGGTATGTATCTAGCGGCGGCAACTCAGTGTTCAGTGAAGACATCTCTGCTCCAGCAATGACGTCAAAGTGAACACGGTGCGTTACAGGTATGTAGATTGTCGAAACATAAAGTTGTGAGATAGGCCGCTGTCAATGGTTAAAGCCGAGATATCTCCGACGAAACTAAGATTGTTGACAGTCCGGGACCCCAACTTTTTTCCTACGCGGTATCTCTCATGCCCCTCCAAAGACATACACTCACCTAGTCACTCCTTACCTTCATTTATCGCGCAAAATCTTTAATCATTTCAATTGTATTTGCGCGTCGTATGTCCGCACTGCATGTCATTACTATCGCGCAGCCATGGAGCAGCAAGTTCTCGATCTCTTAGCTTCTACTCTTGACCCTTCAGGTCCGATCCGGAGCGATGCCGAGCGACGTCTCGAACACCTATATACGAACGACGCATTCCCTATAGCTCTAGTTTCAATTGCATCTCACCAAGCTGTACCTCTCGAACATCGTCAAGCAGCGCTTCTGTCACTGAAGAAAGTTGTACTCAAAACTTGGTCGCCAAGCTTAGATGAATATGAGGGTCCGGAGTCATTGAAAGATGAGGTCAAAGATCAATTGCGCCAATGTCTGTTGACTATCGCTACGGCATCTCATGAGCAGAAGAAAATTGTCGGAGCTGCTAGCTACGTAGTCAGCAAAATTGCAAACGCAGACTTTCCAGAGCAATGGCCGACACTCTTGCCGACACTACTTACGCTAGTACCACAAGCCGATGACACTCAATTGCATGGTGTACTGGTTGTCCTAGGAGAACTTGTCGATACAGGTTTCGATGATGACCAATTTGCGGCGAGTGCCGAGGAAATGATCAAGAGCATATACGATGTGGCGGTCAGCGGCGAGAAGAAATTAATGACAAGATCGCTTGCGGTGTCCATATTCCGATCCTGCCTCGATTCGATAGAGGCTGTGATGCAGACGAAACCAGAGGCGATGCAACGCTTCATGCAAAGTGCCTCAGAATCCTGGGTGCCACTCTTCATTGACATCACCAAGGCTGCCCTACCGTCAATGCCCGATCCCGATGAGCCACCAGGCTCACCCGGCATTGGAGGATGGCGAGGAGTCATCGCGCTGAAGACTCAAGCGGTGAAAGCGCTAGACAAGATTCATACTATATCTCCGCACTCACTCAGTCCGAGAACAACGGAGCTATTCAGCGCAGTTTGGGAGGCGTTGCAGGCCCATCTTTCGCCTTACCATATCCTTTACACTGGCGAGGAAATGAAAGAGGGTCAATTGGAGGATGCGGATAGGTTACCACTCTCATTGGACTTGCTGGTGATGGAAGAGTTGGACTACACGCAAACCTTACTGAATACCTCGACAATCAAGCACGAGATGGATAATCAACTTGCAACTGCCAACAACGTCACCAATGGGGCTGTGACTACCAGCTGGCTTTCTCAGATATTGTCTCTGATCGTCGGGTATGCATACATCTCTGCAGAGGACGCAAACATGTGGGAATTTGATATCAACACCTTCCTCGCTGAAGAAGCGTTAGAGACGGCACAATACTCAGCAAGGAATGCAGGCGCCGGTGTCGTTACCAAGCTCTGTAGCTACAATTGGCCTGTGCTTGAGAGTCTACTTCCCCTGGCCAAGACAACATTTGAAAGCAGCCCGGCAGATCCTAAGGCCTTGGAAGCGGTCCTTTACGTTGTCAAGCAGGCTATGGAAGAGACGAATGAGTACGATAGAGTTGTTGCCCCAGATTTGTTGACTGCGCACCTTGAGTATGCTCGAGCTGCAATGCAGGATAAAGAAAACGACATGCTTAGGGGTCGGGGGCACATCACAGCCGGGTTGCTGGTGACTGCTCCGGGGAAAGCTCTAGCTGAGCTTGTTCCCGACTTTGCTCGTCAAGCCATCCAAGCTATCGAATCTGATGAGTCCGAGCTCGTGCAAGTTTCTGCTATGAAAGCTTTGCAGCAATATCTCAAGGACCCGTCTAGACCTCTAGCTGTGGAAGTACAGGCCCAAACCGTGTCTGCCATCTCAGGGTTCCTGTCATCCCGGGATCTAAACGATATTGCTGAGGGCGAAGACTTGCTGGCCACTCTTGTCGAAACTCTTCGAGATGCTATTTCCCTGGAACCGAGTCTTTGTCTAGATCACGCCGCGATTGACGTGCTTTTTACGCTTGCTTCGTATGGTGCCAAGAGCTGGCATGTCACGGACATTGTAAACGAAGCATTCGAATCGGCCGTGGTAACTATGTCCTCTCAGGGTCCTGAAGCATATGCCAAATTGTGCACGAAGGTACTGCCTAGTCTTATGGGCGCGCTTGATGTAAGCGACATGACACAAGAAGGCTCACTGAGTGATATGGCAGTCAACCTGTTATCAACTCTTGCCGAGTATGGATCCCAGCCACTGCCACAGGGGTTTGTCGCCACACTTGTGCCTAAACTCTATCGTCTAATGTTCACGGACGTGGATTTCAACGTCCACCAGTCGGCTACTGTCACACTGAAGCACATCCTTGATCACGATGCCGACCAGCTCTTTGCGTGGACGGATCCTGAAACTAATAAAGGGGGTTTGGAGATTATCTTGCTTGTTATCGATAGACTTTTGGGTCCAGATGTACAAGATTCCTCGGCTGCTGAGGTAGGCGGCTTAGCTATGGCACTAGTCGAGAAAGCAGGCGCAGAACGGCTGGGTCCATACCTCATGCAGCTATTGCAAGTGGTTGCGGTACGGTTGAGCACTGCAGAGCGCGCTGACTTCATCCAAAGCCTTGTCTTAGTTTTTGCGCGACTCGCTCTCACGAATGCAAAAGACGTCCTTGACTTCCTCTCGCAAGTTGAAGTACCAGGATCGGAGGGTGGGACGGGGTTGGACGTTGTCATGAGGAAGTGGATGGACAATTCGATCAATTTCTCAGGCTACGATGCAATTCGTCAGAACATCATGGCGCTTATCAACATCTATAAACTTCATGACGAGCGGCTTACAAACATTCAGACTAAAGGGGATCTCTTGGTGGACAACAGCAGTCGCATCAAGACTCGATCGCAAGCAAAGAAGCAGCCTGACCAGTACTCGATCATTCCAGTACCTTTGAAGCTCGCCAAAGTCCTTGTGCAAGAGCTTGTCACAACCCCCAACAGTGCCGGTCTAGGTCTCCGAAAGCCTAGCATTGCGCAGACCCATGGTAGCGATGATGATGAGTGGGAAGATGAGCCGGCTGTTCTTGATCTGGCTTCCACGGGTACCCGGGCGGATTTGATGGGCTTTATGGACGACATGAATCAATGGGATTTCCACCAGAGTGATGACGAAACTCAGCAGTCTCTTGTTCAATTCTTCAATGAAGTGGCGCAAGAGCCATATTTCCAGGAGTTGTATCATGCATTGAATGACTCCGAAAAAGAAAAGTTACAACATATGAATAACGGGAGACGACCCTCAGTCGCCTCAGTATAAGGAGGCAGACTAATTGACGATGGACAATGTGTAAGTGTACATACGGGCATGAGATCATTCGGCTGGTCTGGGCCTAGAGGAGTTTTTTGAATGCCTTAGAGGCTTTACTTGTATGTGTGGGAGAGAGCTGGGTGAAGGGTTTCTGCCCATAGAATTTGATTGTCAGCGTGCAAGCGTCGCAAGGCGATCTCTGATTATTTCGCAATCTTTGTACCTGCGAATAGTTGAATACTCCAGACCAAAGGTCGATCATGTTCCAACCTATTGGACAGGTAATGCCGGAGAAGGGTTGCTAGAAAGATAGCTTTATTAATTCGATCCACCAGGATTTTGACTACTGCGGTGTTCTATTTCTGCCGTAAAGAATTAGCAATGCTCCAAACAAACAGCCGATCAATCCTATGGGATGGGATTGTTTTCGGTCGGGTGGCGCGCCTGAAGCTGAGCTGAGCTGAGCTGCGCTGCGCTGAGCTGACGAATGGATCGGAAAGTTTTGCCCCACCTTCAAACCTGATATTGTCGACTTGTGTACCACAGACATATAACGTTCGCCTCACGTCAAGATGCACCCCTAATATCAGCAAACGTTGAGCATCTATTCCTGTTATCATCTTAAATCGAGGGTTGTGCGCTTTCGGAGGTCGGAAAGATGGCGTCGAAGACACTACACCTCTGCATATTGCTCGCTGCCCTGCTTTTCTTTGCTTCTCCAACTGCTGCATTTGGCGCTGGAAATATAGGTTAGTAGTTGATGACGATTAGGGAAGAGTAATAGATCGTTGATATATTGTTAGCTTCCATCTCTGCGATTGAAGGCCACAATTGGCGCCATGGCGACATCGAGGACATGCTCAAGACTATTGCTTTCCTTCGAGGCAAGAAGTGGACCAGCATGATGGTCAAGCGTGTTTACTTTGGCAACTGGCTTCGCGACTACTCTCAGGCTTTGGATGTGGGAACCCTAACTAAAGTTCAGGGAGATGCGCTCAGAATCCTGGTTTGGGTACTCTCTTTCTTAAGTTTTGGCTATGCTACTGGCGAATTTGAAGTCACTGCAGAGCGATTGGGAGTCTATCGACCTGAGGAACATATCGACAATCCGAAAGATTACGCCGATAATCAAGACGCTCGCAAATATGACCCTCGACTGCGCGGTCCCATCCAGCCGGTCGAGCTGCAGATTGATCCGGAGACAGGTATGAAGAATTACATTGCTAACGAGCGGCTCGGTATTGCAACATCTGCAGGCTATATCAAGTTTTCGCTTAGTAGGAGCATTCATTTTGGCAGGGTCTACACTTCTGGTAACAACCGAGGAAGGGATGAGGATATCGCTGAGGCTTTGAGATGTCTTGGACAAGCACTGCACTGTATGGAGGACTTCGGTGCTCACACAAACTACGTCGAGCTTGTCTTGCGCGAGCTAGGTTACAGAGACGTGTTCCCTCATACAGGGACATCATCAGAGATCAATCTCCGAGGCCACCGAGTCTATCCACTCGTGACAGGCACCTTCGGGATGGTAGACTTCCTGCACAGTGTCATTGGAGAAGCTACTGATCACTTCGCTCAAAGCGAGGTTGAACAGATGGATACCGCATTGGGTAACGCTCAGAAAAAGACAAAAGAATCTGAGACTACTTCCCGAGGCGGCCCAGATGGGTCTGGAGGTTCATCACTGTCTAGCATGACCGGTCTCCTTTCACAAATGCCAGGCACTGGAGATCTCGTAAAGCAAGCGCAGGATCTGAGTGCCAGGTCTGAAGCCCAAGAACGAGCATCCTCTACTGCCGAGTACAAGCCGCCCACTTTTGAGGGTCCTCCTGGATCATCGACTGGGCCACCTGGTCCTACTATTCCGGGCACGAGTATTGACCCAGTCAAGACAATAGCTTCGATCTACCCAATACTGGAATTCCGTGACCGTGTCGCGAAGGCCATTTCTGCTACCATTGAGAAGATCCCTGGACTCTCGGCACTGGTAGAGAAGATTACGGAAACTCTCACCCTTTTCATTCTGGGCTTACTGGCACCATTTATCCGTCCGATCATCAACGCTGTCTCTGATCAACTCAAGAATGGCAGCTCTGGAGTTATAGATGCCAGTGGCCGTCATCAGTATGAGCCGTGGACTGATCCGCATTGCACTGATCCAACACATTCTCTATTATCCAAGGATCACTTTTCTAACATCCTCAATGCGCCAGCAGGTCAAGTCGCTTCTGCGATCGTCATGTATGTGGCACCACGTGTCATCTACGCGTGGGAACATCCTGATATCCCAGTGGACCAAGTACTCAACGATGTGACTCGTGTCTTCCATCATCCAGCTACCCGCGATCATAGTTGCGAGCTTCATAGGAACATGTACAGTACAGTGGAGAAATGGGCACGCTCGAGACCAGATGGGGGTCAGAACTTGAATTATCTTCTGGGCTCGCAGAGCGTTAGAGATGGCAAGAATCATACCAAATCCGCCGAAACTGAGTCTCAGGGCTTTGCAGGCCTCCCTGGGATGAGTAGCGTTATGGGACGCGGACATTCTCATGCTGGTGGTCATACCGCTAGTCATGCTGGTGGACAAAGTCAAGGCTCACACGGCATGCCTCACATCCCGGGCGTTGGCCAATTTATGGGTAGCTATGGTCAAAATCTGCCTCATATCCCTCACATGCCTCATGGTTTCCCAGGGGCAGGAACGGGCGGATCCCGTGAGGTTGATGATCCAGCAAGCATCCCTAATCAGTATCCAGGAACTCAGACGCAGTATGATCATACGAGACCACCACCTGGACCGGAGGCAGGTTATGCCTCGCAACCAATGCAAGGAGATCCGTATGCGCAACCGCCCAATCCTCCATCAGGCCAGTACCAGCAACAACCACAGTATCCTCCTCAAGGATATCCATCGCCACAACCACCGTACGGCCAGCAGCCTCCACCGCAAGGCTATTACCAAGGCGGACCACCTCCTGGACAGTATTATGGTTCGCAGTATTAGTGACTTACCATCATGTTCCGCCGCAAGAAAGAGAGGGTTGGTGCTGATTAATGACATGACATGCACCGTATGAGAACTGGTCCTGGGTAGATAGCGCAAAACGCAGGTACGGCCAATTATCTTCACGAGTATTTTCGAAGAACCATCCTTGCGGAGCTCCAATACTTTCTAGACCTTATCACCTCCTACCTGTAGATCCTAGCTCTCCACCTCCATCACCCTCGTCCCGATAAGTCTCCCTGGCATCATCGTCCACCCCTTCTCCCACCTCCTCCCTCAACCCTATCCCCTGCCCCTCCTCCTTCCCTTTCTCCTCCCCACTATCCCTCCGCCCAATAACTACATTCCCGGCCACCAGGCCCATAGCGCCCACCCACCAAAGCGGCGGCAATTTCTCCCCGAACACCATCCAGCCACTCAACGCCGTGAGCAAGAAATTGAAACTCGTATTTATCAACGATACGCGTGTCGTAGAAGTCGCCCTTGTCAGCGCCATGGTGAACAGCGTCCACATGAGAGCGTTGAAGGCGAGGTTGAGCACGAAGAAGAAGCCGCGTAGGAGGAACATTATCGGTTTATTATCCGCTGAGAGATGGAGGAAGAGAGAGAGGTGGGATGCCCATGAGGAGGTTAGGGAGGTTGTTGTCAGTTTTGCGAAGACGCCGTTGAAGGCGGCGCAGGCTCCGCTGGCTGCTGCGATGGGGATCCAGGAGGGGGTGTCTGTGGCCCATTTGGGAGTCTTTCGCGCGGACGGTGGAGGTGGAGTGGGCGGTGGGGAGTCATTGATGTCGAGGTAGGGAGAGATGGCTTGGGGGATGAGGGGTTCAGCCTGGATGGCTGCTTGGTTTGACATTTCTTTGGGGATGTTGCGGCGGCGAGGTGCCATTATGGGTTGAACCGTATTGGAGCTGGGGAGGCTTGGGAGCTTACAGTTGAATCTCTCTGGCCAATGGGAAGATTGTGATTCAGGGAAATGATCATTGTATTGTATATCATGGAAGCGTACCTATGATCCTGCTAAAAATATTGCAAAACATTTTCTAAACAGCCAATAACCCCTTTTGAGACCAGAAGCGATGCCTCAGATGCAATGCTCCTGCCGTGTCTCACCACATAGATAATTCTCAACTTCTTCGCGAGTATCTTGTGACGTATTTCTGAGCAGATGACATGCAGTTCACCCAAAGTCGGCCCCCTTACTCTTCCTTTCCTACTTTCGATAACGACGCGCCTCTAACCGATATCATCAATAATCTTACGGCGTTAGTCCACCTCGACAGGGTTGTATCAATGCTAAGACAGTTTGCAGATGTATTGTTGAAATTGTAGATTCGCCTCACACCTTCGAGCAGTTTCTGACACCGTCTTCTTCGTCTGGCTCGATCTTGAGACCATTGGTCAGATATCTCTCGGACACTTGCCAACATCCTGATGTTGTATCAGCGCTGCTGTATGTCAATTCCAGTACTCCGTGATCGAATGATATACTGACTATTTAGGATATTGAAATTGCATTTCTCATCATTGGATCAAGATGATCGAGGCGTCAACGAAAGTCGAGGACTTGCTTGTGAATACTTGGCTTGGAGATACTTGGCTCATCGTTCTGACGAAGACTTGATTGACTACCTGTTGCATGAAGTCCCACCTGAAGGCGGCATTGATGGCCGAGATGCGAACAATTGGACTCCAGATGCATCTGAGAATCTTGACAATTTAGAGGCCGATGAAGGTGCCGCACTGCTCTCAAGCCCAAACTCAACCGCCGCCAAGCCCAGTAATCCGTCCGACGAAAACCTTTGTGCTGCTTTTGTTGGCCTCAACGCGTTAGAGATTGCTGCAGTCGCCAAAGCGAAGAAGTTCTTGAGCCAGAATTCGGTTCGGAAAGTGACTAACGGCATTTGGGATGGTAGGATCGTCTTTTGGCAGTCTCTTGATGTGCATAGCAAAAAGCAGGCACAGTTGTACGCTGAAGTGTAAGCCAGATTCTATCGAAGACATCAAAAGACTCTTCGATCTGCCTTACAAGGGAGCATGCGAAGATATGCTGACGATGCGACAGACGATCAGATCCCTTCAGCAGACTTCGAGTGCCTAAATATCAGAAGGCTTTTGAGGTTGTGTTCTTCATCTTATTCCTTACTCTTTACTACATTGTGCTGGCAGAGAGAAATCCTACCTCACTCACAACCGCTGAGGTCTTTCTTTTCGTCTGGATCGCAGCATTTGCCTACGATGAGGTTGGGGAGTTGCAAGATGCAGGAACACTGTTCTATGCAGCTGATTTCTGGAGTTTATGGGACATTGGTATAATCGGCACTGGATTTGCCTTCCTCGTCACAAGAATCATTGGACTCTGCAGGCATGACGGCAAGGCTATTACTGATATTTCATTCGATATACTGTCAATCGAGGCGCTTTTTCTTGTACCCAGAGTCTGCTCGCTGTTGACGCTGAATTCCTATTTTGGCACCTTGATCCCCTGTTTGAAGGAGATGACGAAAGATTTCGTCAAGTTCTTGAGCATCGTGATAATACTATTCATTGGATTTCTTACAACATTCACTACGCTTGCTCGAGGCAACTACACAGCTCGCGAAACTTTGTGGTTGATGATCAAAGTAAGCCACACCACGCCCTTGCGCCTGCGCATTGCTGACCGTAGGAGGTGTTTTTTGGGCAAGTTTCCTGTACGTTTGCGCAGAACTTGGGCTAAACGGAGATCGCAGATCAAGCTATCTAGGCTTTGTAAGAGCTGCATAGTTCGTTGGATGATTCTTCAGAACTAACGTATGTTGCAGGATGTCTCATCCGAGGTACTAGGCGCTCCATAAGGACAGGCAATCTCTGAAACTGACTGGCTAAGCTGAGTCCTAGCATAGGTCCACCGGTAGGCAAGCCTATGAGTGTATCACACAGCCATATTGACAATTACCAAGCTCATGCTCATCTTTGTAATATTGACGAACATCCTGTTGTTGACGTCTCTCATCGCCATCTTATCTCAAAGCCTTGAGAAGGTGCGTCAATCTTTTCCACCACCGCGCATAGACGTGGCACGCGTATGGCAGTGCGCGCTTCGACGCAAACGACGAGTTCATGCAATGTAAAGGGGTCTAATTACGAGTTTCTGATAGGTCATGGAGCACGCTCGGGAAGAATACTTGTTTCAGTGAGTCGAATCCTTCGTGGCAAAGCGGGCACGACTCATCGATTACAGGTATGCTGTGTTTGTTCTGGAAGTGGGTTGCTCGATGCCCACCCAGGGCGAAGTGCACGTACTGACTCAAGGTCTAGGCATCTGCATCACGACGATTGACACATTACATACCACCACTGGTAAGTAGATCACATTGAATCTAGGCGGTGCTAATGCTACAGCTGTGGAGAACCTGATCCCCCTTGTGTGTTTCAGGCCTTTGAGATTCTTCCTGTCATCAGAGCAGATGCGCTCGGCACGAATAGTACTGTTGAAGATAACGCATGCTCCCTGCGTCGTCTGCATACGGATATACGAGCGATTGCCACACTTGACCCTCCTGAGACCGATTAGTAGGCCCAACGTTCCACAGGCACAAGTCAGCCTTCTCTCAGCCAGTAAACTTGGAGCTCGACCAAGACCCTCTCGGACTTTCGGCGGCCACATCAGATCAGAGGCTCCGCCTTCTCAAACAACAGATACACCTAAGGATACTGGTGCGACACAGATGGAAGACGCTCTGGTTGATCTCACGGACACGCTAGGCGATATCAGATCAAAGGTCGAGCAGCTCGAAAACAAAGTTGAGCGGTGGCAAGGGCGCAATAGCTCTGAAGCTCGGATGGCAGCACGAGCATCAGCTACAGTAGAAGAGATTGAGGCACTACGAGGTATAGCCAAGACAAGCGAAGCAACACTGGATCATCTGCTCGCCAGGGTCGAGGGCTAGACTGGAGCCGGTGAGAAGTGGTGTGAAGGTAAGAATTACGGTAAGAGGCAATTTGCGCGTTGGCTACGGCACCAGTTAGTTGGAACTTGGAGAAGAGAGACCGAAAGGACGTTTACCTCCGGTGGGAGACCGACGAAGCCTCTCTGATGCCATTTTGGTGTGTGTTTCAGATCAGAATGGCGTTGCTTGCATAACTTGAAACCATGCCGAAAGGGGAAAGGGTCGACGCCATGCATGAGCCATGTGCGCAATGCACAATCTCGATCGGCAAAAATGGTCGATGTTTTTTAGGATCAACTTACTTGCATTTCCTCATGCATTATTGCTGACCCTTGAGCCGATAGGACGGACTGGCACATGTACCTTTATTTCCAGACAGGCAAAAGCGTTCCGAGGCCTTCGGTTGAGTCCGTGGAGCATGCCCGGTTCCTGACTCGCGGTCGTCATGACCATCGCTGCTACCATTGAGCATCGTTCGGAGAATTGCGATGAGTAAGACTTGGCGAGGACAGAAAGTTGCGAGCAGTCAAGCGAGATGAAACATTGCTGCGGCGAGCAATGATTTGATAAGATGACAGGACAGGTGAGTTGCGCATGTTTGTTGATTATCGAGTGCAGTTAAGTATATTGCGAGGAGGCTGTGAGCAAGGAGCGAGCAAGAACAGACGACATGAGAAAGAAGTAGCTGATTCGACGAACTCGGGCTGTGTTGATCGTTGATGCATTCCCGGGCATTAGAGTTTGGTGCGTCAGAGAGGCTAAGGTACGGTATTGTAAGTTACAGGGCGTGCTACTAAATCGATTCAGGTTATTTTCGTACCTACCGACCGGATGGCGCTAAGTTTGGCACCAGGGGTCCTAGCGTGATTAGCGCAAAGCATGTCGGGGCGGTGGATGCAGTCTATGCAGTCGATGCAGGACCAGGCAGGGATGTCAGCTCTAGCAGCTTAGCTCCAAATCCCCTCCTCCATGGCACTCTGGTCTGCTTCTAATTCGCATTTGCATGCTAACAGGCTAAGAATGCTTAAATTCCAATGCTACCTCCCCCCCCATCCCCATCGTTGTCAGAGAACAGAGAACAGATAAAGCATGGCGGTGCCGCATCACTGATTCACCTCACATCATATCTTCCACTCGATTCACTCCTCTTTCTTCGAACACTTCTTCTCCTCACTGTCCCTGCATCGCCAGTGCATGTACTGCCTTCATTGCAGTCACTGCTTTTTCAGCCTGCTCGGGGTACACCATTTCAACGCCGGCATTATATCTACCGCGTTGGTCCCCACCTCCAACCATTCCAACAGTCACTGTCACTCAACTTAATTCTCGCACTTTACTTGTGCACATTGCTTCGAAGCTTTCATAAAAACACAGACATCCCGCGTTGGCGCTTCGCTGTCGTACCCACAGCTTGATATCGACATAAAACCCCAGCCCTCTTCAACCTTGAGCTTTTCTACTTATCATGAACCTTACACCACAATCGATGCGCTCTCCAGCCTCTCCTTTCGACGAACAGGCCAAGCAATCCTTCGACTCGCAGAGAAGTTGCCACTACCCTACGCCGCACCCTGAGCCTTCGTCTATGGCAGAGTCTGCGCGCGGCTTGGGGATCTACGATTGTTCCATGCCACATCAGCAGAGTACCGTCCACGAACTTCCACCTTCTCCACAACAATCTGATAGCTGGTCACACTCGTCCATGGTCGAACAGGACACCTACCCACACACGACGCAGCCCCCAAACATCTTCACGGCAGCTTATGATCCGTTCTCCGAGTATCCCAACAATAGCAACATGATGTCCGCTGCCTCCGACGAAGCTCCTGGCCTAGTATACTGCCAGACACCACCAAGCACCAACATGCCATCCCACCGGTCTTCAGTGTCATCCTCATGCTCGCCCCCTCAGCATCATGCCGAGTTCTATACTCCTCGTGTTAAGACGGAGGAGCCCAATGCTTGGTATCCGTCACCGGAGAACGAGCAAGTTTTGCAACGGTCAATGACCACGCACAGCTCCTCACCTTATTCAAGTGGGATCAACGCCATTTATGGCTCAACCGAGGATCTGTACAAGAGCCCCGCCGGCGATTGGGCGAAGCCTTATCCCATGGAGATGACTAACCCCAACATGATCGGCGAGGAATTTCGAACCCGCTTTGACGGTGCGCCCGTTCTTCCCAGCGTAAATCGCATCAAGAAGAAGCGCCAAAGGACCACACCGGAGGAAGCAACTCATGAATGCCGAGTCTGCGGCAAGCTCTTCAAGCGAAGCTACAACTGGAAGTCGCACATGGAGACACACAACCCAGACCGCAAATATCCACACCCTTGTACTGCATCCATCAATGGCCAACCATGTTCGAAAAAGTTTCAGCGAAAGACGGACCTTGACAGGCACGTTGATAGTGTGCATCTCAAAGCTAAGAACCACCGCTGCAATCTTTGCGGCAATCGCTTCGCTCGAAGGGATACTCTCCGAAGGTGAGATAGATTGCATGATTCAGTTGGATTATATCGCTAACATGAATTCCAGACATACTGAAGATGGCTGCCCAAAACGATTTGAAGTTGGCCTTCGCGAGTCGACCGCTCCACCAGCAGCAGCACGGTGGTCGCTACCAAACTACCCACGAAGCCGGTCATTCAGTCTGAACGAGAATGGCATGCCACCACCACCGATGGCTCACCCAGCATCAGCGCAACCACCTCAGCAAGCGTTCTTTCACCATCGACCAGACTTCGTCAGCAGCCCATTGCAGACAGCGCATTCCATCTACGCTCAATGAAAATAGCTACTTCATGCATCGCATTACGGACGGCAACGTTTGCTTTGACTAATGCATTTTCAACAATACCCTGTATATATATACTCAAAACATCAACCGGCAACCGGATGCAAAAAGCGTTGAAACGCACGCACGTTTCGGTTGTGCTTTGACCAACTATTTTTTTTTTCGGTCCACGGATCGCGTGGGAAAGTGCGGGGCGAGACACCATCATCCCGCCCCGTCGCGCACGCACGCACGCGCTTGGCCCGAGCTTCTTCTCTCTGTCTACAACCCGGGTTATTTCCTTTCCTCATTGATGCAAGAAAAGAAGTCGCATTAATACGGAGCTTCCCGGTATTATCACGTGGAAGGTTTACCATGGGCGGCAATGCGATCTTTACGCAAGCTATCATGTCTGATGGGTGGAACGACGATGATGGGTAATGAGAAACTTCACGGATGGATGAGAACACGGCCGTGCACGAAGAAAGCATTGGCCACATTGCGCACATATACGAAGGATGGTCGTCGCTGTTCACATGTCTCTATCATTACTGCTGTATGAATATATGTACGAATGAAATATGAAAGCTGTTAACAACTACGATCTGCGCATTCCCTTATTCCTGGTGCCACATCTGCATTCTCTGCCATCTTTCAGTTCCCATAAGCTGTCGCCCTTTCGCACAATCCTCCATACCGACTCAATAGTTGTCCTTCATGATTCATGTCGAGATGGAGGGCTGTGTGTGGGGGAAATGCAACGCTGTAATCTCGTGCTTGCAAGGCTCAAACAAGAACGGAAGTGCCGGCAATTACTGAAGGCAAAGAAAATGGAGGGGTGGGACTATGCCTATTCGGGGTCAAATGCACATGATATCCTGATGATTTAGTTAGTTGAAGGATTTCCAGGGTCGCTTCTTGGTAGATGTTTTAGGCATGGAGTTCGCTTTTGGGTGGTGAGGCGAAAGACGGTGAGGAGCTGTGATGGTGGGGACTTCAATACTCAGGATCTCATAGCACTGGCTACGCCTCCAAAAATGTTTGGTATTGTTGATCTAGAGTGCTCCAAATCATCTTCGTATTTCCCGTTTGGGCGAAAGTGTTTTGTTTCATTTGATGTCGTTGGTTGGTTGGGCTTATGCAACGCTGTGCATAGATTTATGTGGGTCTTTTGTGCACCCTCCAAGGCCCTTGCCCCACCTGCCTACCTACTCGTACTTCCTTCAACCCACCCCAACCCACACTCCCTATCAATCACATGACTTTCTATCGATATTGCGATGGATGAAGCCAGGACCATTCCTTGTCTAGGCTTTCTCAACGGTCGTGGCAAGGAATTTCTCCGACTATCGTGCGTTTCCTTTGACATCTGAAACGTGCCCTGCGTCGGGGTGGCATACTCAACGCAACGGCCCACCTACCTATTACCTAGTCAGCCTCGTAAGCCTTCTCTCCCCCAGGGAAACACATCATCACTTTGACGAAAAAGCTTCCTTTTCCCCACAGGTTGCCTGAGCCGTCCATTCGATGGTGAGCGATCAGGTCGAGGGAATCATGGAGATACAGGCATCGGACCGACAGCCGAGAAGGAGTCAGACGTGTTGAGCCAGGGAATTCGAGGCGCTTGGAGGGTATAGCTGTTGGTTGGACAATTCTCGAAGGATTCGATCAAGCATTGCGTCGTGGAAGGATTTCATGAAGGGTTCTACATTCTCGAAGGATTCCAAGTGGCGAAGCTGCCCGTCAAAATGCAGCAGCGTTTACCTGTACGGTTCGCATGCTGCATGCTTGTCGCTGCTGCTGGCTCTTGCAGCTTGCGTATTCGAAAGGATCTGGACTTTGTTTCAGACGATTTGATCTACAAGTCTACATAATTCCGCACTCTTCGCCTATTCCCCTTTTTGCGAGCTATACAGATCGTGCGTCGTGAAGATTGCTCTGGTCTGGGCGTTAGGCGTGACTTTGATGTCATGCCGAATGCTAAGCTATGCACTGTGGTGTGCCTGAGGCTGAGTAACGCAGGTACCCAGTTCGCTGTCTCACCCTGCCTTGGGGCTCTCATCGATTAGCTCAGGGGGGGCCTGAAAACCCTAAGATTGTACGAGAAAGCTCGAGGGAGGAGCTATGGGGTAGAGATGTTTCAATCTGTTGCTGAGTGAGAAGAAGTTAAGACCCTGATGTCAGCACGTTGCTGGACAGGGGAAAGTCTCCACAATAAGCATGATCTTCCTCCGAGAAGTCTCAGTTTGGGACAGGTGGGTGCGTGGTAGGCAGGGATGGCTCCGGGGAAAGCCAGCAACGCACGGAATTACGCATGCGCATGCATGTAACCCTATTAGCAAGAAAGTACAATGTACAATCCTTCGTGCCTGTGTCAGGAAATAGAAGTGGGGACGCTTGCGGTGGGCTACGGACGAAGAAAATCCAGATCTGCTGGTGGCTAACAGTATGAGATGGTAAGTATCGATCGCGCCTAGTCATGCGAAACACCGACGGGCACGGCTGTCAAAACGACGGAGGAGTAAGTAGCTTAGACGCACAGCCTCTTCTGGGGAAGCTGTCATTCGCTACACACAGTCCGCATTAGGCAGTGCCTTCGGGTTGTCTTGGATGTGTATCGGTATGTATGATTGTACTGTAATGTTTCGTGCCTGACTAAGGCCAGTTCAGAATGCAAGGCTGTCGTGCTGCGGATGATCGCACATTCGTCATTGGCGTGAAGTGGCGGGAAGGATTGGAGGATTTCGCAATGCGAAACGTGAAACATGCGTGGCAGTCAAAGAAGAGGGTACAGTTGTCAGCACTAAGGCAAGCCAGGAGGAAGCCGAGACTGCCTTTCCAATGATCGGAGCATCTAGCGAAAAAAGGGCGCCGTCAGGATCGTGCATGAAGGATCAAGGAATGGGATGCGGTGAGATCTATAAAAAAAAATCCCATTGTTTATTTTTGCAGGGCAGTGTCAGCCGCTATCCTCAAGCTATCCCTAAGCTATCCCAAGCCTGGCGGCGGATTGGCGGGGTATATGCGACAGAGAAACAGAAAGAGGAAGCCCCTCGCAGGTACTGCTGGGAACGCCAACCGCAGCAGGTACCCAGCGCTTAGAAAGAGGCAAAGCCTCTTTAAAGTGCAATTAGGTACGCTTTAAGGGAAACAGCCTTTGCGGCGATGCTGATAGCGATACGCCAGCTTAAACCACATGTCTTGAAGTTATCGCAAAGGAAGAAAAGTTGCGTGCGCTCAAAGTGGTCTCTTTTGCGCATTTTACTGCATCATCGCAAGTTCATGCCTGGCTCGGGGGAAGAATCCTTCCTGCTGCCTTGAACACTAGAAACACCAATTGTTTTCACGGTCCAGGACATCGCGAAAAATTCCCTGCAATTCCTCTCCGCTCGTGCATTTCGGTA
The DNA here is from genome assembly GCA_032158265.1 of Bacidia rubella. Classification (NCBI taxonomy): domain Eukaryota; kingdom Fungi; phylum Ascomycota; class Lecanoromycetes; order Lecanorales; family Ramalinaceae; genus Bacidia; species Bacidia rubella. Next base: position 755,270 of record JAVTIF010000006.1, on the reverse strand, counting down.
GTCTGACGTTGCAATCAGCTCTGAGCCGTTGGTCGCAAGGCATTCTTCAGCGCATGGGGGCTTTTGACGATCACCTAGACGAGACTCTTTGTCAGACAGAAGTTATCGCGATCTCTCAGCAGCCGGCATTTAAGAAGTCCCATTCGTCGACTGATATCTGTTTCGAATGAAGCGATTACGAGCTGAGTTCTCAGTGACGCAATCCGATTGCAAGAAGTTGTCTCGTTATGGGCGTTCGTAGGGATGGAGCTCATGCGACGCAAGAGCTCCGAGCTGCCAGAGCGTTGCTGGAGAGCTATTCCCCGCACCTATCGTCAGAGCTCCTGCCCTAGCCTTCTTGTGCCTGCAGAAATCATACATGAGCTGATTGCGCGTCACATGCACACGCGGGTCTGCTCACCACATCTCACTGGCCAGAATTAAGACAGACTCAAAATTTATAGTCATTCTTCACACAATCGGCGGCGCATTCTGAGCTTCCGCCACGTTCCCAGGCAAGACAGTGGACGAGGCAGTAAGTGCAGGCTAATAGAGATCACCTAGGTATCATCGCCGATTCGTCTGCGCTTCCTTATCTTCTCGACACGTAGCAACGGTCGGATTGGGGATTGCGTCAGGCGTGAGGATTGCCATGACAATTACCCATTGCGGAGTAAAGCGATTGCGAAATGAAAATTGTTTCCATGCAGAACATTTCAGCCCCCCGAGCGTCTCGCTCCGAAAGCCTCCCGGCCCAGGGCGCAATGGCACAAAGCCCGGTGTTACAAGGCTTTTCTCGCTGGGGAAGCCGGAAAAGGGAGTGTGCTCTTCACACTCAAGCATGTACAACCTGTAAGTATTGCTAATCTTGAGTAATCGTACAACGAGAGAGGCCGCGATTTGAGCATTGAGATCCAGCGCCGCGTAGTCTCGCCGTTGAGATTGTTAACCCAGCCTTCTCCGCTTTCTGGTAGATTTCATCAAGTCATGAAGACTGGTAAGTTTGAGCTACGAGACTCGTTCCCTATGAACAAAACAACGATCCCCCCGGGCAAGCATGCCCTGCCTACTCTAATCTCGCTGCCCGCACGTGCCCAGCCTCAAAGAGCCTAGGGCGGATGACTCGGTAGAAAGGCTAGACGGATAGCTCCGTGCTGGGTTGGAAAAATCTGTTGGTGGCAAGAGGAACCATAGGGAGACTCGTGAAATCGTGCACAATTTAGTGCATAGACAAGCGTTGTATTCAGTACAGTACCGATCTCTCGTTAGCTTCACTTAGCGGTTTTAAAATATGATGAGCTAAATCTGACTGTTCTTGCTGACGATGTGTTTCACCACCAAACGCTACTGCATGTACTTTGGTACCTGCTCGTGTAAAGTGTATCGATTATCGGTGCCGAGTGCTGCCGACGGTGGTAGAAGATCTGGTGCCCGCAGTCCATCCCCGTCCCACAGTCCTCTACCTGGCCTGTGCGAGCAACACTCGGATGGCATACGCTGTGGTAGCCTGACAGCACACCCACCAATATAGCCTTGAAAAGTCTCTACATTTTGTAAAGGATCTTGGTTAATATCGATCAAAGATCTTTTCAACGTGTTGCATGGCTATGCATACACAGTCCTCAATATGGCTAGTGATTCAACATTCTTACTTCTACTGTTGCACAAATCGAACGACCTTGCTTTTCCAGGTTTATCGCACTCAGGTTCATCTTTTTCTTCCCACGACATATGAACCTGCTGGCATCTACTAGAACGTTGGTCGACAAGGCTAGCACTTCGAGGCTCTGCAAAGTTTATGACCAACGGTTGTAGACGGTGTACCCTCATGACCAACTCCTTCAAGCTTGGATGAACGTTTTCTCACAGACCAACATCACGATACTGCTACATTGCGCAATTATTGGTCAATGGCTTACTGCTTTCCGAACCTTACTACTCTGGTACAGTTGATATATGGCCGACGATGGCGCACAGCAAGTACCCCTCAATTCAGAAGCGTAGGGAAAGTTACATCGCACGCAGCATGACAGGAGCATGGTTGTTAACCCAGTCCTTATCACCAACCTACTAGTGAGGCATCACATGGCTTCAAAAGGCCCTGAGGAAGCAAGACCAACCCCGTTGCTGGCACACACGTCAGAACGGTGTCGCTGCGTGGTCACCATGAGAAGTCAAACTTCGGATCAGCAGCGAGGTGCTCTGACGCAATGTCTAGTTCTGAAAGACTGTCAACAGATTTCCCACTGCCTGCCCCTCAGCAAATCATGAAAAACATTCTCGACTTTGATGATAACGTCACTCCGAACTTACCAGAGTTCGCCAAGAGAGGCCAGCTAATGCCACTAACATAGCTTGTTGCGGGCTCGGAGTTCTCCAACCGTAAGGTACGCACTGGCCAAGCGCAAGAACACCCGAAAGACTGCTTCAGTCCAGACTCAGGATAGCGGACACATCGTCAAAGCTAAAGAAGCTGCGGAGAATTAGATCTTCTGACGTCCACGGGACGAAAGTCAAAGGCATATTGAAGAGTAACGGGCTGGGAAATTGAATCAACTAGTCCATGTAACACCAGCTCATGGACCCGACGCTGCGGCTCTCGGCATGCCATAAACCTCAGAACTCACCCTCTGCTCTGGCAGCTTCGCCATCTCCGCACAATCATGAACTCTATCTCCCCAGAATACGGTAGCCGAGCACAATCATCGCACAGGCCTGGACGTAACCTTAGCTTTACTGACCGCTTCAATCATCAAACGTTCGTTCCTGCTACGCCCAACATAGCTGCAAGGGACTTCCGCTCGTCTTGTAAATGCTCGGCGCCCCAGCAAACCCTCGGAAAGGCTTTGAAGAGCCTTCACGCTATCCCCCGCTGTGACCTCATTCATGCTCAAGTCGACGTGAATCACGATCCAATGTCAAGAGTATAGCGAGCTTGCAGCAGCCCGGGCAACCGGATGCTACTGCTTTTCATCTCGTGTCACCAACTAGCAGGCTTGCTCTAGACCACTGACGGATCCATAGTCTGTATTCTGAATCCATCAGCAAGTTTCAGAATGCGATAACTTCCAGTCGGGCCTATCTGACCCTGGGCTCGCCTGGCATTGCCTTGTAGGTTGAGTAACATTGTTGGGTCTGTACACCAAGTCGGACTACACGTTGGCTGGAACCTCACCTCGGACTTGGTCCTGGCTTGAGCTTCTTCGCCACAAGTCGCCACGGTCCGCTCCCAGAGCTCGGATCAATTGAGGCTCCTTCGGTCGAGAACGCACAGTGTCGCGGTCCTTGCCAGGAGCGGATGTCTTCTCGTAATCACACGGTCAACTCAAGCATCTTCCAAGTTGCTAGATAAACAGATTTTGATTACATGAAGCCAAGCCGAGTGAGGCTGACTGCAACGTCCTGCTTATTGCATTCTCTCTAATGGACATGCATAGATTGAGTAGAGGTGATCACCTTCCTTTGCATGTCATAGTTGTGTCTCTTCACTTTGGTGAGGTTTCGCATGAGTGATCGCCGCTTTTCCCTTGTGAAGAAAGAGTTTACGATAATGATTATCATCCACGTGCTAAATGCCTGGCAACACATCTTGACATCTCGTTATTCCCGGTGATGTTAGTCAATACAGACGTTGGTAAGAAACATTACAGCCCCTACATTAATTTCAACCGCATATTTTACCTTTCTAGCTTTTCCTTGCGAAGAAGACATATCACTGCAAAGGGCTGACTATCATAATGGCCATCGTCACACAATCCAATGGCTTCTTCAATGGAGTTAACGTTGCGAAACTCTAAATAGTATGCAGGGCAGCAAGAAGCGAAAACACAGACCACAATGATCTCGGTGATAGCAACGAGCCTCGACACGGGTCGGTAGACAGCCGTGGCAGGTACCTGCGTGGTGCGTGATGCACTATCTGCATCGAGCCAGCCATATGGGAGCGGCTGTGGGGGCGGAACCGACCGGCCAAGCGTGGAGCATCAGATGATGGTCTTTGAGACCACTGTTCGAGATGAAAGCATACGACTAGAGTTCTCTACAGCACTTGTCGATGTTGTTGACCAGCCTAATCCTTGGTGCTAATCCTATTGACGCATACTACACATTAGATGCCCTTATGAGAATGTAAATACACAGGTGAGGGGAGAGGAGAGAAGAACGAGTCGTACCTCGCCCAAAATTGCCCATTACGGTAATTTCTCAGAGGATCGGACCATATCCGAAGGATTCGGAGCTTCTCTCCACGCCAAGTTGCAGCGGTGTCAGTGGCGACCTCAAGTTTCGGTCAGGCTTGTGGCAATAGCGCAAGTGGCACGACTCACGCAGGAACAGAGCCTTGCATGAATGTTATGCAACCTTATGCTCATCAGCTGTTGCAGGTCTGAAACCAACACGAGAATCAGAGGTGAAGTTCTTTTCCCAAAATTGCTCAATGGCTGACAATCGCCACCAATATCTAGGATGAGGTGGGTGTACTTCCTTGCGGGGTACTCATCCCTGTTAAAGCACCTATCGATAGGCCGGGCGCAAGTCGGCCGGCCAGAGGGCCGAGCAGAGATTGCCCTCCCGCCCAGAGTCTCGCATCATTTTCTTGCGCAATTATGTATGACCTGCAGGTCGGCCGACCACCGACCCGTCCAGCTCCACCTCAAAAGGGAAGAGACAAAGAATGAAAGAAGGTAGGATTTGGGCAGGGGCAACGGGGTCGGTGTTTCAGACACAGGAAGAGGGGGTCGCACGTCAATTGGCTTGCAACGATCAAAATGTGCTAATAGTCTTAGGGAGCTTTTTAGTGCAATTAGGGCAGCATCTCATTCGCAACCTTGTGCTCTTTAAGGTAATTTATCTAAACTGGTATGGCGCTGAAGAGCTTTGTGAGACTTATGCAAGCTATGCAAGGGCTCTGCAGGGCTATGATGCTATTATGACTGCTGCTACTAGTGTTGTGGCCGGACGCTATCCGACTTTTTCTCCTCATTGTCTATCTTGCTTCCATCATGGGTGATGCTATTGAATGACGGTGCCTCGGTGGCGTGGGATGCGCGCTATCGTTGCAGTATGAGACGGTCTGAAGAACTGCATGAAACGAGACAACGAGCTTGATCTGTAGTGCCATCATGGCTCTCTATCGTATTGAGATCGTGGCAAACTCACAAGGACGACGGAGTATGGAGCTGGGAGCACGTGTCAGAGATGGGCATGCAGGTTTGCCTGAAAAAGCTTGCAGTTATCTGGGGCCCTGAGTATGTTGGTGAGCGATTGATATGACAAACACCACACTGTCATTGCGGTTGAGGGGGATATTTGGTCAAGCATGCCAGAAGGTGCATTAGGTTGAAACAGCAGCGCGATAGCTCAACGAGCTGCATAGATGAAGGTAAGATGCATTTGAAAGGTGGTATTACTCCATCAAAGTTGGCAATCAATCTTCGAACACTTAATTGTTTGCTTGTGTCCTGGAGGGCTCTTTTGCAGCAGTGAACAGTCGAAGATATGAGGCAATAATGAACCTACTTGTAGGAAGACTTCTCACAGTCCATGCAGACTCCCCATGACCAGCGCTTCGATCATCTCTCCCTTTCCAATAGTCCCGTCTTTCGCAGGCAAGCAGAGCAATCCCTGCGCTCCTGCCATACTACCAACTCTGCTGCTTCTCTGCCCTCCCGTTGTAGAAGCCCACACCCTCCCATGATCTCCAGCTTTGAGCCCAACGCGATGGTACTCAGCTCTCTCTTTGTCACACCTCACGTCCTCCCCCAACACCACCTTCATCCTCGGCAGCCCCCACGGTGCGGATCTCCCACCCATCTTCTGCAGCGCCGGCAGCACGAAAAGATTCGCAGTCACGAGCGCACTGGCAGGATTTCCCGGCAGACTGAAGATGAGCCTATCCCTCGCGGCATTGCGGTCGCCGGAGAGAGGCTTGTAGCCCACGGTCGCGAACGTGGTGGGCTTGCCGGGCTTCATTGCTACACGCCCGAAGTGGATCGTTCCGCCCAGTGCTCGCTCGATTGTGGGTTTCAAAAGGTCGAGCTCACCCATAGAGACGCCACCGGATGTTATTATTACATCGACGGTGCGGAGGGCGCTGCGGAGGTGTTCTTCTAGGGAGCCGGGTCTTAGGTTTGGTTAGAGATGCAGATACATGGAGAGGGAATGGAAACGTACTTGTCTCTCGCTATACCCAGATCTTTTACTGGGAAGCCCCATCCGCGGACTGCGGCCATGAGAGTCAAGCGGTTGCAATCTCGCACTTCGCCGAGGCGGAGAGGCTCTGCTCGGTCGTGGGGGACTATCTCATCGCCGGTGCTGAGAACACCGACGATGGGTTTGCGGTAGACGGATACGCTGGCTTTGCCGATAGAGGCTAGGAGTCCAAGCTCACCGCCTACGGAGGTGATTTCTTCCCCTTTCTTCAGCACTACGTCTCCGTTCTTGATATCGCTGCCGACTTCGCGCACGTTCTCATTCTCCTTGATCTTGTCCGTCAGAATTTCGACCGTGCGCTCGTCTTTGCCGTCGTCTGTAGTGCTTTTCACAACTGTGTCTTCAACCATGACTACTGCGTTTGCATTTGGGGGTAAAGGTGCGCCAGTCGTGATGCGCGCGACTTGCCCCTGGTTGAGCCCTGGTATCTCACCAGGCGCTGCGTGAGAGACAGATGCTACGGGAAAGGTACCCTTCCTGGAAGGCCCGTCGGGGGAGACGATGATGGCATAGCCATCTACAATACTCGCGCGGAAGGCAGGGACGGCTTCGTTGGCTTTGACATCTTCTGCCAGGATATGACCGCTGAGATCGGTGTCGAATGGAAGAGTGAGTGTTTCTGGTGGCGGCGTGCTATCATATACGAGCTTCAATGCGTCCTCGACGGTGTGGATAGGGTACGGAGATTTCCTGTGCCTGTTACTTGGTCCTGCGCGAGGATCATTGGACACGGGACGGTCTTCCGGGCGAGTGTGAGCTTTGGGGACAGTGTGACTGCCATGGCTGTGGGAATGATCATGATGATGGTGATGATGATGATGAGACTGAGAGCCGGTCTGCTTGCTCGTAACGCCAGCGTCTTGTTCGAGTTTCTTGACGCCACCGGCATGGATGGCTCTTGAGTCTCCACCGGCCGCCTGCTGACATGCGTGTGGCAGTAGCTTCAGGATTGCGAGCAGGTTCTCCTGAGCACCTTTGGGAGATCCTGGTAGTGTGATGATGAGGGTCTTGTTACGGACACCTGCGATGGGTCTTGACATCATGGCGACTGTAGGCAGCCATTAGAGTCACGTAGACAAAATCAACAGCTTGAATGAACTTTGTCTTCTGAAGCATGCTTTCCTGTGTTCTAAGGAGATGAAAGGGGTCATGAAAGTCGAGAACGCGGTCAGACGTATGGGCATATCTACTTACAAGGCGTGACCTCGAGAGAAGCAGCAAGCATCCCATGTCTGACCGAGTCAGGGTTTGTTCGGTCACGGGGTCTACACACTCACTGTGATACTTACACAAGCCCAGGAGCATGCCTGTGTATTAGTGGCTGGACTGCTTCAGGCGTATTGTCCTTAATCGCGAACCCTGTGCCTCCGGTAGTAACCACGAGATTGACAGCATCGTCCCCGTCACACAGTCGGCATATCTGCCGCTGGATACTTAGAACGTCGTCAGGTATGATGTCTCGACCGGACACTGCCCATTGACCTCGACCCTCGTCATTGAAGATGTCAGTCAATGTTTGACCAGATTTGTCCGTTGATGGGTCATCAAATGCAGTATCAGAGACGATCAATATCGCTGCCTTCAGCATTGGCTTCTCCATTATTTATGGATGTGGTTTAGTTCTTTTTGCAATACTGCCGGTAGAGAAACATGTTTTGTGCATCACAAAGGAAGGATTAGATGATTAGTCGAAGGAAATAGCGCAAGTCTTTACCCAAGAGAATGTCATAGGCATGATGGATTTCTGCTTTTCACTCCTGAGTTTCTACGATATCATAACGTGGTCTAGCATCTTTATAGAGCTTAATCAAGAATTCATGTTCTTTCAGGTTTTGTTGCGTGCACTGCTAATATCTACCTCGGTGTACAGACGTGGAAGAGATGCCATGAACGCCATTGCTATGCTTAAGGCCTATACATTCCCATAAACTTAATGGTCTATTCTTTAAATCGCCGAATATTACACAAGCTCATGAGGCTTTGAAGTCTTTGGCTTTTCCCGAAACCAGCAGTCCAATGATCAGACCGAATAAGCCTAATACAGAGCTAAAAATCTCCACTACGAGCACTTTGACGAACCTGTTCACTTATTAGCTTATACATGGCGGCCACCAAAATTCATATAGTGTAGTCTCACAAGCTGGGGTCTGACGCATCAGCAAGCGCAGCGCTACTCCCATTGATACCAACGGAAACGCCACATATTAAGTTGCACATGCCCACGGTCACACCACTCCAGAAAAGCGCGTAGCCAGTGTACTGATTTGATCCTGAGAACGCATCTTCACCCTCTACAAAGTTGAGCTTTGCGGAGAACACGATTGCCATGATAACGCCGTAGATCGCAACAACTTCGCAGAAGATGATGGATATGAGATTTTTGGTTCGTATTCGAGGCGCTTTGACGCCGCCACCTAAGATGGACGAGCCGGTAATGAAGATGCCCCTATAAAACCACTCAGACACCCATAAGTTTCTGTAAATTGCTTTTAACGTACCATGCTGCTCCTACCACGGACAATCCTATGCAGAGACCGACACCTAGACTAGCCCAGGCGTACGGTGTGATGGACTCGAGGAATTCTCCGACCTGTGCATCGGTGAGCTTCGTGTAGCGCAAGCAGAAGCCGTGTATCTCACATTGAAGGCTTCTCCGTCTCCAGTGAACAAGAGATCTAGTTGCCTGTCAGTAATCTGATCGCATTTGGATGATACGAAAACATACATAGGCCTATTACCCCAAAAGCTGATAGAGAAGTGCCCGCAACATACGATTTGCCGTACGAGCTGCTCATCTTGAGACCCTTACGTCGTCTTTGGCAGTGTCTGTGACGATTCGATCGAGGCTCCACGCCAACCTGGAAAGGGTCATTGGATGTCTTGGCGCGCTTGTAATAGCTCCCTTAATCCGGACCTAACTTTCCTTTCTCTTCACACCCGACACCCATCGTTGCGCAACGCCTGTCAACATGAACAATCAAGCCTCATATTATGAGTTGTATCGGGGTAGCAGGTACTTGCAACGAGCGCGGTTGGACTTGCATTATGGCTGATCTTGCATCGCCTGTAGCATCGGCATGTCACTCATCGATACCCTCGATGACCTTGTCCACTCGGGTCGCCTCGAGCCTCAGACTGCCATGAAAGTCATCTCCACCTTTGATAAGTCTATCACGGAAGTTCTGGCAGATCGAGTAAAGACAAGACTGAATTTCAAGGTATTGGTTGAATGGGTTGCAGGCTGAAGCCATTTGGCTGACATGAGGTCTGAAGGGCCACCTTGACACATATCGCTTTTGCGACGATGTCTGGACTTTCTTGATCAAGGACGTGAATTTCAAGATGGAAAACCAGCTCAACGTAACCGCGGACAAGATTAAAATCGTCAGTTGCAACGCGAAGAAGCCTGGGGATCCCCAATGAGGGGGGATATTTCACTTGTCACATGCACTATCTATGCTATTGTCACCACCAATGAGCGAAAGCAGTCTGGCAGCAGTTAGGATGAGGCGGTGCATATGGTGTTAGGGTTGCATGCAGGGCAGAATCTGGAATAAGCATAGGCGGAAGGAAAGGTCAAACAAAAAAGATACCCATACTGCACTAGATCTCACGAAATATATGATTTATGATTACAAAGACTTCGAATCAGCCATACATTTTTTATTGTTCGTAAGTCACTCTTGGTTCCCGTCCCATACTCGTACAGCCATGTCTCGTCACGTTGTCGTACACTTCTAGATGAAATCTCCACTACCGAAACCGCTGAAGGGATTGGGAGGCCCTCCTCCAAAGCCACCAGGTCCACCGGGACCAGGGAACCTGCCTCCACGGGCATTTGGCGGTCCATCACCGGGACCCACGGGATCGTATCTTGCTCCGGGAGGTGCTCTGAGCAGAAGGTTATTACGGAGGCATAAAGTCTAGGAGATATCAACATACCTTGGATCCATGCCCTCCCCGCCGCGCCTCCCTGCAAAGAGCGGATCGTCGAAAGTGGGATGCATGCCTCCCCCTCCCGGACCATGTAGCCCACGCCCTCGTAACGGATCGTGAGGTCCGAGACCCTGCGGGTATAAATCTCTCTCGCCTATATTCAAAGGCCGTCCATCTCCTCCTACGCCTCCTCTTCCTGGAGGCCTCATGATGTCGTACTCATCTTCGAAACCTGGAGGTGGGAAGTCTCCACCGGGGAACGGCCGCCTTGGCTGAGCTGCAAGAGGATCATCAAAGGGATATGGTCGAGCAGGCGGAGGGTTTCGATCGTCGCGGAGTGGGTCGTGGGCTGGTTCGTCACCTCGAGGGTTGTCAGGCCCCGGCATCCGTGGATTACCTGGTTCTCTAGGCTGTGCTTGCTGGCCCGCTGAGTGAGCAGTGTCCTCATAACCTTCCTTGTGCAAGCCTGGTGCCAATTTTTGAATGATCTGTAATTTGAGTAGAGAGCCAGCATCAGTCATCCGCCCTGCTGAGATGAATAAGTGTCGTAGTGATTCGGCGTTCTCATTTTCGGTTCTGTCAGATTGCACGGTGTAAGGGAAAGAGGATTCCGAGACAAAGTCTTTGGTGGGTACATCTAAAGTATGCACTTTTTCGTCGCCGATGGCAAGTCCATTGATGACAGCCTTCGAGCCTAGACGGCTAACCTTAATGAGATATTCAAGGGAGGATTGGTTGTGTGAATAACGGAAGGGGTAGTTGGAAGACGAGGCATTCCATTCTTGGGGAAGAGGTTGTGTATTTTGTGTATCTGAAGTTGCCGGGATCTTATGGTCTTCTCCCAATCCCACTAGTTTGAAGCCAACGGCTAACATACAAGCGTGGGTGAGCAGGGCTAAGGCATCGAAGGGAGATTTGAGCTGGGGTTCGGAGCCTTCGGGAAGGCTTTCGATCATGTAGCCGGAGAGCGCAAGAGCGCTGAAGACATTGCCTTGATTCATTTCGTTGGCGGACACTGGAGGTCTAAGTAGTGTTATAGACAATATGTTTTGGAGAAAGAAAAGCTACATTTATATCAATGGATGACGCAAGTGTTGCCTTCCAAGCGCCTTGACGCGTGAAGCGACAAGGTTAATACACTTACTTCACCCTTCATTATGCATCTTCTTCTTTACACTCTACGTAGAGGCTAATACAAATCGTTTCCGTCCTTTGGTTCATATTGAGGGTATTTGAAAATCAGCGTTGCTTTCCGTCATGCGCAGATACCCTTCGCTTGTTGCCAAGTCTCTATCAACTTGTAACAATTTGGAATGTCACTATTCACATCAACTCTATCATCAGCATTTACCAGCATGTTCTGTATTTTGAACGTCAGTGAATGAAAGATGGTAAGGGTGGAAATGGCGATTTGTGCCTTTTCTGCGATGTTCGTCCATGTTCTGTTGTTTCATTCACTGTTCTCTGTTTGACAATGTCGATCACCGATTCAGCCCTCACTGCTCTCCAATCCTTTGGTCTTGTTTTCTGCTTTTTGGTCTCTGCAAAGTCCTATAATGGTCCGACCAAGTGTTGCCTACATGATGTTCTCACATTGTGCAAAAGAAATGTTCGATCAATACTTGGCACGCAACAAACAGCACACGCAGGGGTGAAGAACCTGGTAGCGAGGGAATTGGCAAGCGTTCCAGGCACAGACTAAAATGAGACATAACCAATTGTTGCGCTGCCATAAGCGTGGTTTGTCGCCAGAGATCGGAATTACTCTGACCAATAGACTAACGACAGCTGGGCATAACTTCATGCGCCCACGGCGCTGGAGCATTAGCCTGGACGTAGCGTTGATGATAAGTGAAGAGGTCGGCGTCTGTCTCAACACCGATTATGAGCGTGACTGATGTCCAAACATAGGTCTACAAGTTGGGATCTATCCAAGATCTCGCAGCTTTGTCTGCGGTCGACAAAGTATTCCATAGTACCATTTCGGTATACCTTTACCGCAACACAATTCTTGACTTTGCGCCAGCGAGATGCTTATACACTGCCGCTTTGTTGGAAACCCTACATGCCCCTTGTGGAAACGCTTTCTCCCTACGTCGATATGTGCAAACACTTTCAGTATCAAAGCCAGCAACGAATGGAGGATTTTCCAGGCGACGTCTTGAGGGTGGTGTAATAGACATCGCTATATTTAAATTGATTCCAAAGTTGACCAACCTCACCTCCTTCAGGTCAGTTGTTGCACCCTTGTACCACTCGCTTAGGATTAGGGATAACCAATGCTCAGCTGGGATGTCGCGCAATTACTTCCTCAGAAGCTCCTTGAGCAGCTGCGATCAAAAAGCAATTGCAGAGACTTTCAGTACAGTGGCGCTATCTCGATCTGGGGCTTGGAAGAAGAGAAAAGATTCGTAGACAATCAAACTGACAAACTCCAGTTCGCAAACCTTACCTTGATTTTCCGGCCATATGGATCACCATTAATTGCAAGTCGCTTACACGAGTCGATTCAAAGCCATAAGAAGTTCCTAGTCTCTCAGACAAGCTTAAAATCTCTCAAGATCAAAGTAATGACATCCGGTCCACCTTTCAGCAGAGATCTTTTCGCCATGGATCCAGCTCAGACGCTTCCAACGATACCTAGAATTGAGCTCATTTCCTACACATTCAACTCTTTGACACTTGGATTGCACCTGAATCTGAATTGCCATATGCTGCAGAGTCTGATGCTAGAAGACTGCAGAAACATCCATTATCTGCTCGACAAATTTCGCTTGGACAGACTGCAGCTCGGTGAATTTCGGCTTCGTGGTCCCGTTTGGCAGATCAGTGCGTGTGGAAAGCACCGTCAACAAGCCTCATTACGAACGTTCCTTGCTAGCCAACGCCGGCTACAGATACTTGAGCTTGATGCTATTGCTGCTGATTTTGCAATGGTCAGTTACACGCTGGAGCTAGGCAACCTGTTGACTCTCAAAGAGCTTATCCTTCGAGATCTCGGCCATGAATGTCACCGGTTATTGCAGAATCACGAGAATATCGGCTGTGTCGCAACATTCAAACCCTTGAGTGCAAGAGACGTCAGCCTCATTTGTCTTTGGTGCACAGATCTTAGGCTACTGGAAATTGATGCAGGCCTCGATCGAAATGATACAGTGAATAGCGCTCAAAAGTCGGGGCGAGAAAGACCAAGCTAACGTCTTTCAGCAGGCAGAAATACTCAAGAGTATTTCATGTATGCGACAGCTTCGACGATTGAACGTCACAACGCAAATAATGTATCTCGCACTTCACAGTCCGATCGATAATAAACTCCTTCGCAACGTAGCTGATACTGCTTGGGCACCTTGTCTAGAATCCATTACCATCACTAAGCACCTGATTGGGAGTGCCGTTTCCTACATCATTCACACAAAAACTTGGAAGATACAAAAGCTCGGAAACGCCTTCAAGATCACCAACGAGACCTCTAAGAATAATAAGAGGCAGAACGAGTTGTGGTCCCGAAGCTTAGCACGTTTGTCACCAGACTTTGATCGGCATACTTTTTATACGAAGCACTATGACGAAAAAAAGCGCGAGGTTGAGAAGGCTGGGAAGACCGCCTTGACCGAGCTAGTTCGCCGGCTCTCAAGTCCCAAGCCACTACGGAAGAAAGCCTTAAGGAGATGAAAGCGCTGCCGATTCACATGATGTGAAATCCTGTTTTAAGCCCCATCGAGTGTGCAACTTTGAGGAGACACGACGTTACGGAAAGGGACAGGTATACACCAGTCATATATAATGTATCGTAGATTTCATGTCGCCATCTACTACCGACGATCCTATGTACAGCGGGTACAACAAGGCAGAGAATGAAGTATAGGACTCCAGACGTCAAAGTGGACAGCAAAGTAGCTGGTGGTATTCCTAAAATCTCGTTGTCCGTAGTCATAGTCGCAATGAATGGAAAACCTTTTCATGCTCAGGTAAATATTTCCATCTAGTCTTATCTACTACGCAACGTTATGTTGCCAATACTCCTTCCCTTCCCAAGGCGTTTGAGCTTCTGGATGTCGCCTTGTTCTATGCCTTACACTGGTGATCAGCCTCAAAGAGCCGTTCACGCGATTTGGTTGCGCCAGCAGACCGATAGCGGGCCTGCTACCGTTCGCAAGATCCACCCTGTTCTCGTATTCGACGCTCTCACCTTCAGCTAGAAAGGCAGATGATGATGATCTCCGGCGACGAGTTGTGGGCTGGCTGAGTAAGGTTTGTTGTGGTTCGCCTGGATCCCATGCCAGTACCCGTGAGCGGCATGACGCTGTTGCTGGAGGTGTTGAAAATGTCTGAGGAATCACGATTAGCATGGCCTTGGCGGCATAGAAGGACGTTCGAGTATGCTTACCCCAGTAATCTCGAAGTCTGCACGCCATTGTCTCCATAGCCTCCAGTCCGCTGCGTCTGTGCCTTGTCTGTTATTCAGGTGTTGACGAAGCAGTCCAACATGGTTGTCTTTGCTGCAGTAGCCGTAGCGTTGTTCAAGTCGTTCAAGCATGAGGTCAGTCCCCTGTTTGATATTGAACCTGTAAGGTAACTGCTCATTTTGACTAAGTGTTGAGACGATGTACTGATAGCACTCCTCTGCGTCGACGGCCGGCTCGATGCTGAAGTCCTCCATCGTTGACGCATGATAATTTCAAAGCGCACACTGGTATTCAAAGACCGATTGTCGTTAGTACTGGGCAATTGCTGTGAGAAGTTTTTAAAAGAATAGAAGTAGTGCATGAAGTGTCGCGTGCTCAGTGAATCGTGAATCCATGTCACTATGATAACTTAATATTGCGGTTTTTGTGTTATCGGTCCTGTTTGAGTAATTTGGTCCCCTCGAACTTCCGGACTGATTGGATGGGAACGAAGCAGATGTCTTCTTCTTTTCGCAGGCCTATTCATTGATTATGAGCGACTTCTCGCACATTTCGAGATCAGACAAAACTCTTCCAGCAAGGTTCATCAATGATAAACATCTGCAACGTAGAGACTGTGTTTTCAATGAGTACAACGTCAGTTACCCAAAAGCGAATAAAGAAGGACTTGTAGTATGTATTGTATGCTTAGATGGTAGTTTGGAGAGAAATGGACCGTGACCGAAATATCGATTTACATGTGGGATCCGGGCGGTAAGACTTTATTTCAATTATCAATCGGGGGAATGTTATGAGACACGCAGTCTGTTCTTGTATGGGGATCTTTACTCAAGGCAGCTTCCAAGGCTAAGGAAATTCCCTCGCGTTCTTTACGTGCTCGAGCTTGACCTCGAGATAAAGAGCCATAATAGAGTGTCCCACAAAACATGGAGTGACGAGCAGTCTTGCATTCTTTGAATTACAACAGCGAAATGTCCCTCATGATCTGCAGTAAGGTTTGATTATGTGACTGGATTGTTTTTGGCCACTTCGACACTGGTCACTGGTTATATCCGTTGCCTTCGTCAACAGCGTAAAGATGAAAAGCATCGCCGTAGCTTCCCAATAGTCCTTCCCAATAATCGACAGACCGTAGAGCGGACCAAAAGTGACACAATATGATTACTTACAAGCGCTTCCAACATTTGGGCGTGCAGCTACTCGCCTCCAAATATTGCCCCCTTTGATGACTGTGAGCGCCAAGCATCAAAGTACCACCTTGTACCGCCGCTGTTTACCGATTGGCGCTGCCGAACATGGCATCCCCGCTCGAATCCTTACGAAGCTGTAATCGGTGTCAAAGCTGCGTATGTTTGCCTCTTTGTTAGCCTTTGGTTGCGAGGATCATTTGTTATGGCGATGCCACAGGCTCTCCAGAGTTGTTGTGAGCATGAGATCAAACTCGTCGTTTGCAGGGTCCTGAAAATAGCCAGCGAAGGGATATATGAAGTCGATTGAAACGATAATCGGGGCAGTTAGTATTCCTCTGTTATATCGTTTGCATCGTATCATATCCATGTATCTGGAATCGTTTCACGAGCTCTGAATTAGCTTGCTTCCCCAAAATTGTAATTTTACCACATTTTTATGACCATGCCTGAAACGGAGACGTACGACATTGTCATAGTTGGAGCCGGACCTTGCGGCTTGCTGCTCGCTATCTGTCTGGCACGTTTCGGCTTTCGCATCAAGATCATCGACAAACGCAGCACTCCTACTCTGACAGGACGTGCCGATGGCATTCAGCCTAGGTCTCTCGACCTTCTTCGAGACTTGGGCCTAAAGCGTGCGATCATGGCGCATGAGCCTGCTAAGGTATATGAAGTAGCATTCTGGGACCCCTTGCCGCACAATCAAGGTATCCACCGAACCAACAGCTCCAAAGCTTGCCCTGAAGATATTGGTGCTCGATATCCGTTCACAACATTGCTTCATCAGGGGCTCATAGAGGGTGTGTTCATCAACGACCTGAGGGACAAAGGAGTAGTAGTCGAGAGACCTTGGACAATAGTAGACTTCAATAATGACAGAAACAGCAAAGACCATCCTATCGAAGTGCTATTGAAACATGCTGAAACCAATCAGCAGGAGATGGTAAGGACGAAATATCTTTTTAGCGGAGAAGGCGCGAAGAGCATTATCAGAGATCGACTTGGCATTCAACTTCAACACAAAGACGAGGTCACGAATGTTTGGGGAGTGATGGACGGTGTAGTGAAAACTAATTTCCCGGATATCAAGGTAAGAATTACACAACCAAAGTATGCCTGCACTAACGTAGGCACAAAGCTGAAGTGCACTATCCATAGCGACCAGGGCTCGATTATGATCATACCGAGAGAGAACAATCTTGTCCGGCTGTACATCCAGCTTGCGACATCGTCAGATGCCGATTTTGACCCACACAAACAGGCGACGCCAGAGGAAGTGCAGAAAGCAGCGAAAGCAATACTACTGCCGTATCGCATCGATTGGGAACATGTGGAATGGTGCTCTACTTACCCCATTGGTCAAGGCATCGCGGGAAGGTACACGATCGACAATCGAGTATTTCTGGGCGGGGATTGTTGTCATACTCATAGCGTCAGCCGCGCCTGCGCCTTAGGTCAGTAGACATTGCTGACTGCGATACAGCCCAAAGCCGGACAAGGCATGAATACGGCGTTTCACGACTCCCTAAACCTGGCTTGGAAGCTTTTCCTGGTGGAAGGAGGCTTTGCCAAAGAATCGAGTCTGGATACTTACGAATCAGAGCGGCAAAGAATTGCGAAGCAGTTACTAGACTTCGACGCCCGATACGCAGCGCTCTTCTCTCAGCGGATACCGTCCGACAAAGAGGAAGGTCCTGGACTTGATGATGGACCCACACGTGGGAGACCGAATGAATTCACGAAGGTCTTCCGGGAGGGCCAGGATTTCACCTCGGGCTATGGCATTGCCTACCAGTCGAACATCTTTAATTGGTCTGAAGGACATTCTGCTCGGTCGCGTTTGTTTGTCCCACATAACAACAAGCTCATTCCAGGCCGCATAATGCCACATGTCAGCGTGACTCGCGTTGCAGACGCGAATGTGGTGAAGCTGGACCATGAAGTGCCTCTGGATGGCTCATTCAGGATCTTTGTTTTTGCTGGTAGACCAGAAGTTTCGAAACAGGCTCTGGTGGATTTCGCATCGAACTTGGAAAAACCACGAAGTTTTCTTTCTGCCCACTCGCATGAAGACGCAGCCAGTATCTCGCATCACGAGCGACACCATCCGCACTCCCGCTTCTATACTTTTTGCTTAATCTTCGCAATTGCTCGATCTCAAATTGAAATCCTGGCGCTCCCATCTCTTCTTGCTCGGTACAGTGATCATGTCTATGCAGACGATCTTTGGGACACCAAGACGCAAGGGTTTCAAGATGCAGCGCACGTAAGGATGGGCTTCAGCGGGGAGAAGGCAAGTGTGCTTGTTGTGAGGCCGGATGGGCACGTTGGTTGTATAGTTAGCCTTGTCGAAGGGAATGGAACAGTTGATGCGCTCAACGAGTATTTTGATGCATTTACAACAAAAAGCTTGGGTAGCACCAGAACCTGGAGTCGTCTGTGACTTGAGTCGGACAATGGAGGCAATCAGCGACAGTCGCGCTAAGCAAACTCTATTTTGCAGTAGGAAATTAGCTCTATCTGCATATTTGCACATTGAGTATATGCAAAACCATAGCTTTCACCACAGAACGTGTTGCAGACAATCTGAGAAGTCCATATACAGACTCCTGCGCGTGTGAACCTAGCCTTCTCTCATTTGACGCAGCGCTTCTCAAAGATTGCCCTGTTTACTCCACCGCAGAAGAGTGCTTTGACCCGAAGCCGCACCTTCGTCCAGCCGATACACGCTCGAAAGCTTGACGTCTAGAAAGTAAGGGCGGAACGGATTAAGCTCAAAGAGCCGCAAGCATGGACACGAAGATGGATGTAGATGTCGGCAAAGAGCCTGAGCCTCACCGTCTCTCACCTACTCAGGACCCCCAATCGATACCTACCCTAGACGGCTGGATAGAAAGCTTGATGAGCTGCAAACAACTGGCTGAGAGCGATGTCCAACGACTATGCGATCGAGTATGTCCTGAGGCCTCAGCCAACTCTGCTGCACGCTGGCTAATGGTTTTGCCCTAGGCACGGGAGGTACTGCAAGAGGAGTCTAACGTACAGCCAGTGGTATGGGTTCTCTTCTCTAGAAACGAGTGCCCATGCGCTAAGCAATGCCGATAGAAATGTCCAGTTACAGTCTGTGGAGATATTCACGGCCAATTCCATGATCTGATGGAGCTCTTCAAGATTGGGGGTCCCAATCCAGACACCAATTATCTCTTTATAAGTGCTCCCTTCCTCGCAATTGCGGTCTCATCTAACAACTTTGCACGCAGGCGACTACGTGGACCGGGGTTACTATTCCGTGGAAACTGTTACGCTTTTGGTAGCCCTCAAGATTCGCTATCCTCAACGCATTACCATCCTCCGAGGCAATCATGAGTCGCGTCAGATCACTCAAGTCTACGGCTTCTATGATGAATGTCTACGGAAATATGGTAACGCAAACGTTTGGAAGTACTTTACGGATCTCTTCGACTATCTCCCTCTGACTGCCTTGATCGACAACCAGATATTTTGCCTACACGGTGGCTTGTCGCCCAGCATTGACACCTTAGACAACATCCGCGCACTAGACAGGATTCAAGAAGTGCCGCATGAGGGACCAATGTGCGACCTCTTATGGAGTGATCCAGATGATAGGTGTGGATGGGGAATAAGCCCGAGGGGTGCCGGGTATACGTTTGGTCAAGACATTTCTGAGGCTTTCAACCACAACAATGGGCTCACATTGGTTGCACGAGCACATCAGCTTGTGATGGAAGGGTACAATTGGAGTCAAGAGCGCAACGTAGTCACCATTTTCTCAGGTAATCGCTGCGAGTTCTCAAATTCGCTGATCAGGCTAACAACTGTAGCTCCGAACTATTGTTATAGATGCGGAAATCAAGCAGCAATAATGGAAATAGATGAGCACCTGAAATACACCTTGTGGGTTCTCGTAGCATCGTTTCAGGAAACATCACTGACCAAAACAGTCTACAATTCGACCCCTGTCCGCGGGCGGGAGAGCCTATGGTATCGAGAAGGACACCAGATTATTTCTTATAGTCTGAATACGTCTTAATGATCATTCAATTGGTAAAACGCATTTCACTAATGCTGCGTGAGCCGGCAAGCGCGGTGGTGATCTGCTATGTATCTTGCGGTCTGCTTCGCTTTGCGGCAATGCATAGATCACACTATTGCAGACTTTAGAGCAAGCGTAGAAGTTGATCTTGTCCATGACAAGTCCACATCGCTGTTGACAAAAATGACTTTCTTCATCTTCCCACGCTCTCCTTTCCTGTTCTGTTAATAACGTCGGGCGCCAAGTCCACTCTCTACCTATGGACTCTGCAGACATCTCTGAGAAAAACATTGGTACAACCCAGATTGCTGACATAATTTGACACAGGACTACGTGTTTATTTCCGAAATCAGGAGATTGGTGGCTTCTAAATTCATCAACATTCAATGGAGTGTCAAGTTCGCATCTGGTTTTATTGGCCCTTTCAGCTAGGAAATCGTCCGCGGTGAACCTAGGGAGGTCTCTTCAAATCTTAAGATTCTTGTTGTCGAGGTGATCATGGATATCCAAGACTTTCTCCAACATGTTGGGAGGCGACGACGAGAAGCAAGATGCTCAAGAAAAGATGCCCCGGAAAGTGAAATCAAATCGGTCCCAAAGGAAGTACCTGGCCGGGAGCTACATGCGAAGACTATCTGCACTCAGCTCAGTGTGCTATCTCATACTGATGAAAAACATGGAGCAACGTCATCTGCCCAGATCCCTATCACTTCACAATCGAAGCCCTCTGCTATGGAACTCCCGGCGAATCACTTTGCTCCAGTGGTAGAGAGTGCCATCTCCCATACGCCACCTTGTATTTCTCGAAAGGGTAAGCTGCCGAACTCCGCCCATGCGGACGCTCCTCTGTCAACGCATCCATCTAGTCAGATTGAAGATCGACATGGTGGCATTCGTAGCCCAAGAAACACAGTCAGTGGTCTCTTGGTAACTTCAGACAGCATCAGGAAAGCCTCGACCATGCATGAGAACCCCATCGGATCCGGTAGCCCGCAGAAGAGGAAGCATGGGCAAGCGACTGTCGGTTTGGAAGCTTCGTCCAGTACAAATAGAAGTCCGGTAGGAGAATTCGACCTTAGCAATTTCAAGATGCCACCTAGAACGCCCGGCGCACGAGCAAAGGCAGCATCGTGGCAGCCAGGGAGTGGGTTTGACAAGCACGAGCTAGGTGGGGTCTTAAGGCCAAGGAAGAGAAGGCGCTTCGTGAAGCTTCAACCTCATCACATGCGACATCTCATGCCCTTAGACGTAGTCTCTGGGAGTAATTACCGGCAGGAATGCGCAGCCAGACCAACGTGTGTCAATAATCACACTCACGTGGAAACACAATCAGAAGGGACCCATATAGATCGAGAAGTTCACTCTCACCATATAGAGAGCTCAACAGTGCTGGCAGCCAGCTACTCTCCGCAAAGGCTGCTTGCAACATCGACTTCATTCCTGGAGACGGGTTATGAATCATCGAAAGTGGACAAACCTAATTCACAGGAAGCTCCCATCACAAGAACAGAGCTTTCAAGATCCGCCCGATACGAGATACCTGACTCTCAAGGGATATCAAACCTCAGACCCCGGCAATCAACAGGTATGAATAACCCTCCACCACTCAAACCTAGCTAAATGTGTACCAGTTGACAATCATTTTGAAATGAGCTTTTTCTTGCGAGAGCCACAGCAGCTCAAGGTCTCAGGATCTGATCCGCACAAGCCGTAAACCCCTTTGCTAAATCAGTCTACGTCCGACATAGAGACGCCTTCAACACATGGATTGAGAAACGAATTCCAGGACGCTAAATTCTTCAGAGACGGAAGTTTCGAGATAGCGATGTCGAGGGTCAGCCATCTCAACTAACGCATCCTTCTTAGAGCCGCATATCGACATCGAGCTCAATACCTCCTTTTCGACAAAGCGGTCAAAATTGATACGCCTTTTCTCCAATTCGTATCCTTGTGCTGCCAATACTTGGTGGTTGTCTAACAAAGACCGACCATTTAGCTAGTGTCTGCGAGATCTTTTGCAATATACGCCCGTCACCGTTCAATCATGACGAGTGCTAATGCATCGACTAACTACCTCTAGCTATTGTTTACCTTTCTGGATGTAAACACACGTTCTAATTCACAAATTCTCCACTTCAATGGACAATAGCTATTGATGTACGCTTTTGCCACTAACACATGCGAAAGCCCGTCCAGAATCTTCACTTGCAACCTGGTCTTCAGCTCACTTCTCAGACCAAGATCCCTCAAACACTTGCCAGAAAGACCGCTGAGCACTTTGACGACCTTTCCAACCTCGATCCTGTCAAGTTTTGTCCACCAATTGAGCACGAGCAGACCATTCCAGACATGATGCACGAAAGGTAAGTTGGACAATCTACAAACAAAACCCCAAGTTAATGACAGCGATTAGCCATTCAACCTATAACAGTGTTTCGAGGATGAATCCTTTTGCCGAGGAGCAAGGCACGGTAAGATTTGGAGACTTTGTTGATGTAGATGAAGAGAAGACACCAAGAGGGTCTGCGCCTCCAGTGCCACCGAAATTGCCATCCAAGGCATACAAGCCACCACGGGTGATGCACTCTCGTTCTGAAGGAAACGCTGTGTTTCGCCCTGGGACTGCAAGTTCTTCAGGCGGCAGTCAATCAAGTCACATCTTCTCTGGTAGCGACGAAAACCGTAGCAGACTGAGTGAAGACACGACGTCTTCATCGTCACTTTCACGCGGACGCAGTCTACTCAGAAAGACACCTTCACCCACTAAAAACTTAGAAGATATCCAAGAGGCCCAGGACCCCCCATCTTCTCCATCAAGCCCCAAAAAGAGATCTCGATCTCCCATGAAGAAGCTTTTCGGTGAGAATGGCTGGCTTGGAAAGAGCATGAGCATGAATGAGCTTCCTAGCGAGCAGTCTCGCAACAGCCCTTTGAGAAATCTAGGTGGCAAGATTAAAAAGAGGGTGGGAAATATCGTGAGCTGCTCGAATTGCGTTTGATCCGATATCCGCTGACATTGAAAAGACCGAGAATGTTTCTAAGACGATCCCGAAAGGCCTTGACATTACACGTTCAAGGTCGAGATCTCGTGGCATGTCCACTTTTCCCGTCACATTAAGCCCCCCAATGCAAGCGAAGCTTTATTCGGAAATTGAGCTTATGATCTGCGCGACGGCGAATCAATACCTGCTCGATCAAGTAGACAGGGATCGCATGTCAGTTGAATCGCTGGAAAAAGTGCTCACGTACTGGGAGTCAAAGAATCGCCCACAGGTCATCGAATTTATGTTCAATCAGGGCACTCAAAGGGAACTAATCCAAGCGAATTTAAAGACTTTCCGCTTTTATGGACCCAGCGCAGCAAACATTGTGGCGATGAACAGCATGATGCAATCTTGGAAAATGCTGGCAAAGGAGATGTCAGTCCGCACTTTCTGCACCCCTGATTCGGCTGTGAAGAAGCATCTGCAAGATACCTACAAGATTCTCGAAATGCTTGGAGCGCCCCTGGTAACTTTCTTGGCTTTCCAAGAGATCTCGCTGAAAGCCACTAAAATTATGACTGAGGAACAAAAACGTAGGGAGGCTCAAAAGACTGTGAAGTTTGGCGTGGAGCGGCAATGGCAGATGCCCAGAAGGAGCGCAGACGAGGAGGAGAGACTCGAAAGTGACAATCCGTTCACGTAAGCGGATTGACAGGGTGTCCAGAAGGGGTTTTTATAACTGTGCTTGATACCTGGGCCCCATTAGCGATTGGTCGATGCTTGGAGCCTGCGGATTTTGTCATTACCATGGCCAAAAAGGGCGTCTGTATTTAGAGAGCGAAGAATCCGACATTTGCTTTTCGATGTGCTTTCTTTCTATGATTTCTCAAAGACGTCCTTAATTATAGAGTATATGAGCCAATGCAACGTACCTCAAAGCAATTGTAGTATGTTAAGACCGTCATTGGACATCTTGAGCTGGTCAGCCTCGCCAAGACAAGGCAACATGGATGTCTCAACCGCCCCGCAAGCTCTCCAAAGCTCCTTCTTCTAAGTGACTGCTGGCCAGCGACACAAGATGCCTTGTGCAAGGATCTCTGTTCCCTTCCAGTATCAGCCTTGGTTATCACAGACACCGCTCACTTCTATGCTTCACATTTTTTGTGTCTCATTCGCGGAAGTTGAACGCGGCATTCATTGACAGTCGAATCCTGCTGGCAGGCATCCACTCTCAGGCTATGCATCGTTCGGCTCCCTGCTACAGCTTATGATATCCTAGTGAGGCCTTTCACACGTCAAACATTGAGTCTGCAAGGTCAATACGATGGCCAACATTGGTCACACCTATGATCCATCCTGCATGCTTCATGCCGAGTCCAATCTGTTCACACGGCGGGCATCTCAAATCGCAATCGAACCGCCACCGATCAAAGCACATTACTTCTACTGTTCTTCTCTAGCTCTTGATGACCCTCTGTTGCCTGTTCCTCCTCCTTCGACAAGCACCTCCAGGGTTGCAATAGTGCCCCCACGGCCCTTCTCAGTTCATGACAATAGAGCTCTAGAAGACGCTTGGCTCCGAATTCACAAGCCGTATTCCTCGCTCGAGGGTTCCAGAAAAATTTCAGATGCGGGTTTAGAGAAGTATCCACACGATGCAAATGCTGGTAGGAAGAGGGGGGAGAGTATCTCTAAAATCTTTAAAGGTGCCCTTGATAGGAGCAGTAGCAAGAAAACAAAAGACGCTCACTCGGATGGAGATGTCAATGCATCGACTGCCACTCGGTCTCCTACTAGCCCAGTGGTGGCCCCAGAGTCCGCCGTCAAGCAGTTGCAGCCGACTTCAGCAGCAGCGACTGACTTGATTGAGGACATAGATCCTGCCACACCGCTTCCTATCCAAGCGCAATCGTCGTTGGTCACCAGCTCCCATGTCACGCTGAGTGATGACCCTGAGTATACGTCTTTTGCGGAGGCTTTGCCAGTGACACCTAGGGAGATCAAAGAGAACGAAGCCAAAGCGGGCATTCCAACGGATCGAAAACGTAGCAGGAGCCCTTTTGGTCGTAAGCAGAGGACTGGAAACAACATGGGAGAGACAACTCTGTATGGAGCCGATGAAAGACAAAGTCCAAGCCGTGCCTCTCTAGCTACATCGAAGAAGCAGGATCCTACAGTGCTTGGGTCAAGTCCTACCGAGCGAAGCACTACTGGAACTCCATTCTTGCGGATTCCATCTCGGCTGAGACGAAGCCGGTCGAGGTCACCCTCTCGTGAACCTTCTGCCGAATCCGAACCTACAGAAAGTACTGCTACTGTGGATGGTGCTGCGGACAACCTATCTCCAACATCACCCCGTGCGACTTTACAGCGCCGGCCTCGGTCTGGACATCTCCGCAAGAACGCCCAACATTCCCCGCCTTCCACTCCTAGGGATGGACAACAAGCTAAGGTTCCTGTTGGCGTTTCGCGTCTGCATGTGGTTGAAATGCCAAGTCTCAAGGTGAGCATGTTGCCAAGCGGGGCTTTTCGCAGTAGCTGATTTTGTCTAGATGGGTCCAATTTATTGGGATCCTGTTCATGATGTATCTTCTGTCGTCCGTGGCACCTGGTTTTACAAGGAGACTATGTGGCCTGTCGAGACCGACCTTGCCAACCAATTAGAGGAAGGCTACGAATACATCAAACCGTGGACTACAACATACACTGACGAGCTCAATAGCTGCATTGAGATCGGCCCTGAAGCGGAGCTCAAGGTTGCACATAAGATATGGCCCTCCGAAGAGCCTGCATCAGAATCGAGACCGTCCACCGCTCGAGACAAACATCAAAGGCCTGCAACACCTCCCGAATTGCAGTTGGGAGCAGATGCTTCGAGGCAAAGGAACGCCTCAAAAGCTGCAGGAAAACCCGAGAATCGAGCGGCCGGCGTACTCGATGGTTTTGATGATCCTGTCAGGCTCTTTGCGAAGTCCAGTATCATTTTCGCCAACGCCAATGAAGGCCAGATATTGAATGCTGGTCAGCTGCCATCTGTCGCTAGAGGCCGAAAGCCTTTGGTGAAGATCCGCAAAGGGCTTCCGATTGGGGTGACCGTAGTTCGAGGTTTCGATTTCAAAGCGTGGGAGAAGAAGTATCCCTCCAAAAAGGGAGCCACTAAAGCAACTCGTGACAGTCTACAAGGGATGCGTGTGCCCACAAATGCTACCAAGGTTACAAACGATCGGCGAAAATCATGCATTGCTTGTCTGTCAGCGGATGATACTCCAAAAGTAACTGATCTGGTCTTAGTCGTTCATGGTATCGGACAAAAGCTTTCTGAGCGTGTCGAGAGCTTCCATTTCACTCATGCTATCAATGCCTTTCGCCGGTCAGTGAATCTAGAGGTCCAGTCTGACGCCGTGAAGCCCTGGCTTAGACCAGACCTTGGGTCAATCATGGTTTTGCCTGTCAATTGGCGCTCGAAGATGAACCTGGAAGGCGATTCCCCAGAATCTGAGTTACCGCCAAAGGATAATGACCCCTCAAAAAACCAGTACAGCTTGAAGGATATCACCGCCGAGTCCCTTCCTGCAGTGCGAAACCTGATCAGCGATGTGATGCTAGATATTCCGTATTACCTCTCGCATCACAAGCCAAAAATGATAGAAGCGGTCATCAAGGAAGCCAATCGAATCTACCGACTCTGGTGCAACAACAATCCCGGTTTCCATGAGCATGGCAAAGTTCATCTGATCGCACACTCTTTGGGTAGTGTCATGGCCCTCGATATTCTCAGCAAGCAACCTACGAAAATACCCGAGCACCTAGATTTGAGGACTACTTTGCCCCGCACGGATGTGCTGGAGTTTGACACGAAAAGCCTCTTCTTCTGCGGTAGCCCGGCAGGCTTCTTTCTTCTGCTGAATCGTGCGCCCTTGTTACCAAGGCGTGGCAGAGAGAAGGCTGGAGCTGACACCGAGGATGTTGCAAACGGCGGAGTCACCGGCGAGCAGGGCACATATGGCTGTCTCGCCGTCGACAATCTATACAATATCATGCATCAAAACGATCCTGTTGCTTATCGGGTGAACGCTTGCGTCGACATTGACTATTCGAAAGCGCTCCAGCAAGCCTTCGTCCCAAGTGCGACAGCAACGTGGGCTCAATCTTTCGGTGCAATATTCCGAGGCAAGCCTGCAACCCCTGCCAAGGCTTTCGGTGCAGCTCCATCTCGCCCTCCGATTGCGAAGCTTCCATCTACAGTCGAGTTGGAGACACATAACTTTACACGCGAGGAGATTGCGGAAAAGAGAATGTTACTCTTGAACGACAATGGGCAGATCGATTACACCCTAAAGTCCGGTGGTGGGCCACTTGAGATTCAGTATCTTAACATGTTGAGCGCTCATAGCAGTTACTGGATCATGCAGGACTTTGTCAGATTCCTTGTGGTGGAGATTGGAAGAAAGTCTGGTAAGGACGAGACGGTGAATAGTTTTAAGGTTGTAAAGAGGGCTTGGATGAAGAAGTAAGGAGCTTGACGACGACCAATGATCGTGATGAGAAGACGTGGGCTTAGCGAAGCCGCTTGTTTGGCTGGCTTGCTTGCTTGCTTTATCTTTATACCCCTAGAAGCGTTGCTTGCAGGTTCGCAGCAAAAAACCTAGACAATAGCATGAACAATTCGAATGGTGCAATAGCATTAGAAGCATTGTTAATAACTCTGTGTGGTCCCTTGCTTTCTTGGTTCATTACTCATTAGTCATAGCCGACTGACGGTCTCAATCTGTGTGGCTTCCCAAAGAGTTTAACCTATAGCTTCCTTTCTCCCTCTGAGTATGCTCTCAAACACGCCCGCTCCCTCATGTCCCAATGCCGTCCCAACCCCTACAGCCGCTGCTCCTACACTCCGCATCCTCTCATACCCAGCACGATCGCTGACGCCACCTACACCGATTATCTTAACTACATGTAACTTTAGATGCTCGTCGAGCATTCGTCGAATGGTGCTGACGTTGCCTAGTGCGAGTGGGTGCAAAGCCGCGCCAGCGAGGCCGCCAATTCCTGTCCCTGAGGCGGAGGAGAGGGTGGGTCTATAAGACGCAGAGTGGTCGATGTTGTCTTCGTTGGGTATGGGAGGCAAATCAGAAGCTTTGTCTGCAGAATTAGGAGGGGTGGTGGGTGTCAGCAGGAGCGAAGAGCCGAGGGTATTCGTAGCTGTGATGAAGGATATTGGACAAGTACCAGCAGTCCCCTCTCTATTACTGTCTGGGTTGATGGACCGTTCTTGAGTGGTGGTACACGTGCTTAGTAAAGCGCTTATCAGGTCCGTGAACTGCGTCGTGTAAGTGTATGGTGGCGTCTTCATCCCGATTGGTACGATTTCTCTATCCTTTCGCCTCTCAGGGTTGCTTAAAGGGGTGAGATACTCTGATAGAAGATCTTTTGAGTATGCCGGGGGAGGCTTGCCGTGGATGTTTGGGCAGGAGAGGTTGATTTCCATGAGGAAGCGAGCTTGGAAGCCGCAGTCTAGGAGGTTGTGGAGGTGTTCTACTATCTGATTATGGCAGTGGGCGACCTCGTCGGCTGTACCTGTTACAGAGAAGATGAACGGTTTGGACTTGGCTGTCGTTTGTTCATGATGGTTGGAAACGATGATTTCGGTGGCCCATTGAAGGTATTGGGACAGGGGGTGCGGACTATAGCCGTAAGTGTTGAGACTTGTTATGGAGCCATGAGAGGTATCTGCTGATGGTTCATCTTTGGGACTAGCGCTCTGCTGCAGAAATTTCGATCCATTTCCAGTGTCTATAAAGCAATGTTGATGAACAGATGGATCGTGTTCAAAGCCAGAGAGAAGACTTGTACGTGTAGTCACTGCGCCAGTGGACGTGCATCGGTAGAGAGACTGTAGGTCCTCGAAAGAAGTTGCCCACGGACTTGCAGAGTTCAGAACGGGTGGATCAAAATTCAGAGGCATATATAATTATTCTCAAACTGTTTTCATTCAAGACCTCATTGGACTACACAATCTTTCCATGCAGAGAAAGGAACTTCAATAGAACACATAAAGTGAGATAAGACCGGAACGAATAGAAAGTGTAACGCTTGAACTGGAGCCTCAATACAGAATGATGGCTCACATGACAATATTACCAGACTATAAAACATCTACACTCAAAGAAAGAGCCGCATAGGCAATATCAAGATACCAAATCGCGCTATTCCAGAAGGGCTTAAATTGTTCGCGTCACCCCACCAACGAACGCGGCTCTTAGCGCGATCAGGCGCATCACCATACGTCAGTCATCCCTAACCATGCTTCAGTTTCACATGCGAAATACCACATCTATACCAACCATCACATTTCATAGCATAATAACTCAGCACTCACAATGCCACCAGGTCGCCGCGGCCGCCCCGCCGGTTCAACATCCGCTTCTCGAAACAACAACAATCCCCAACAGCGCCTCTCCTTCGGTCCCAATGCGACAAACAAAATCACAAAACCATCACCACTTAGCCGGGATGCGAAGAAGCTCTCGCCCAGTGCGAAGTCGGCGCTGAAGAAAGAGGTCGATAGTGCGAGCGCATCGCCTGCGCCTGAGATCCCAAAACAGGACGAGATCGAGTTGGAGGAGGAGGAAGAGGAGGAGCAGGAACAGGAAACGAAAAGTAAGGCGCTGCCGATACGTGGGAATGAGCGGGAGGCGGAGCAGAGCAGTAGTCGTGATGTGGAGAGCAAGAGGGAAACAAAGCAGAAGCAGAGGGACTCGAAAGAGGTTGAAGCGCTGAAGGTTTCGGAAGCGCAGATCAAGAAGTATTGGCTCCTGAAAGAGCAGGATAGGATAGCCCCTAGGGTGCATCAGCAGGGGTTGAGTGTGCATGAGAAGGTGCTGAGGGAGTTTGATTTGAGTAGTCAGTTTGGGGTAAGTTAGGTTCAGCATGTACGGTGGATAGTTGCTGACGGTGATGGTGTAAAGCCTTGTATTGGGATTGAGAGGTCAAGACGCTGGAAGCGCGCTGATGGTCTGGGGCTAAAGCCACCACTGGAGGTGCTGGCTGTGTTGCTGAAGGAAGAGCAGGGGAAAGGGAAGGGTGTGGAGGGGCTTGAGAGGGCGTATGTGGATACGCTCATGGGTGGACGGTCGGTCGGTGTTGAAGCTTGAGCTGTCGGTCACTTGGGAGCAATGGATGACGGTAATGGGATAGCGAGGAATCATCACTGGATTGAAGTTTTCGCGCATAGCGATGCAGGCGTTGGATATCTCGTTTTTCGAGCAAGTTGTGTGCGCTTAGAGGACACAAACAATGTCACTTGAACCTCAAGCACAGGTCGTCCGAAATCAATCATTGTATGCGCCAAAAAAAGGATGATCTGATCACTAGGACTCCCACTTTCGCCTTCTATCTACGAGTGTCTTCGATATTTCCATCCATGACTCCAGCAGAGCACATACAAAAGCCGGCTGCGAAATACAAGATCGTACACGACGGATTCACCCTTCACATCCTGACCTCAACACGACCCTCGTTACCAGGAGCGCCTTGCGCCAAATTCGGCAACAGGTAGGTGATGTCATCCCAAGGATGCCTATACAGGCCAGTCCTCAGTCTCTTCTGATCCAAATAATGCGCAATGAGACCAATGCTTCGGCCCAACACGAACAAGCCGTTCAGGACACCCATGTTGAGGTAATCTTCGGCTTCCTCCGGAGAAAAAGCGCCGCAGTTCCGTAGCAGGTCAACGAAGCACACAGCAACACATCCATCAACGTTGAGGATCAGATTGTCTTTCTTTGAGGTAGTGACGGTTTCGACGGCAATAGCATAGTCGAGAAGCTTGCATTGTGGGAACTTCTTCTTGACAAATTCTTTCACAAGCTCAACACGTAGATCTGGGTTATTTCGAGACTTGACGCGATGACCAATACCGGGGACTTCACCAGATTAGTATGCATACTCGCAACAGAGAGGAAGGTCACTTACTCAGTTTGTTCTCTTTCCTCATGCCATCGACAAAGTCGCGAGGGCTCAGACCTTTGTCGAAGGCCTTTGTGAACTCCTCAGCGGCCCCGTCAAGAGCCCCACCAAATCGCGATCCGATGGTCAACAGACCGGATACCAAGGCACTGATAAGATCCTTTCCAGCACGGGTCGTAATGATTGTGTTCATGGCGCCAGATACAGCGGGACCGTGATCAGCGGTCAACATCAGAACCATCTCAAGGAAGCGGCTGGCGTAGTCTGGGAGACGGCGACGGAACCATAGTAGGGACATAACACCACCAATACCGATTTCCTCTTTGAAGACATCTGAAATTGGCATACCGGCATAGAGTAATTCTTGGCCACGGTCATCAGAAATGGTTGAGATGAAAGCAGCTGGTTTACGGATGAGGCCGAGTTCTTGAGCCCAAGAGTAGTCGATAGGGATCTTTGGAGGGATGGGCTCTGATTCTACCTTGACAGTTCCCTTCTTCACAAGGTCGTCGTAAACCTGGCGGAGCAGGCCGGGCATATCCTCGAAGGTATCTGGGACATAGATTCCTGCTTCCTTCATAGTTGCATTCTTCACTGTAGCAGTCTCAAGCTGGGAATTGGCCATTGAGCCTGCGTGACCGAACTGAACCTCCGTCTTGAACATACTGGCGCAAGTGCCAATAGCCCACGCGACGATTGGCTTGTTGATCTTGCCGCTCTTTACTGCCTCAATGACCTTATATTCTTCCACACCACCAACTTCTCCTAGGAGTAGGAGCAATTTACACTCCGGATCAGCCTGATAGCGTAGCATGTGGTCGATAAAAGTGGTTCCCGGATAGCGATCTCCACCAATAGCGACACCCTCGTATACACCGTTCGTGTTGTTACAGATGATGTTGTTCAATTCATTTGACATACCCCCTGACTTAGAGACGTAGGCGACGGAACCTTTTCGGTAGAGTTTCGAAGCAACTATGTTGTCCATCATACCTCCAGTGTTACCGATTTTGTATGAGCCAGGTTTGATACCGCCTACCGTGGCAGGACCAATGATTGTGATTCCCTTCTTATTCGCTGTGTGGAGGATCTCCCTCGCACGTCGCTCTGGGACACCTTCAGCAATGATTGCTATCGATTTGATTTGAGGGTAGTTCATGAGATCCATAGTCGAGCTGAAGACAGAGCGTGATGAGGCGAAGTTGACAACGGTGTCGACATCATTGTGTTTGGCAATGGCCATGTCGACTGATTGATATACAGGCAAAAGAGTCTCGCTGGTTCCCCAATACCTGAGGAAGAAGAAGTATCAGCACAACATTTTCAACGATTTCAACTTTTCTCTTGGTAGACCTACATTTTGCTGACGAATTGACCACCGAAGGTATAGATAATGCCCGCTACAGAGGGAGTCTTCCTGCCGCAAATGAAATCAAAGTCCAACATGCCCTGAACAGCACGTGGTTGTAAACCGCTGTAGACGATGTCAGCCTTCGCCCATTCTTCACCTTTGCACTCTGCGTACTAAACAAAGCATCGTGTCTTATCGTGGAACAATGTATGCTGAGCCCGGGGGCTCAATGGTCTACTGGGAGCGTCAAAGCGGCGAATGTTGTCATTTGCAGATGGCATCTGGCTGGAGGTAGGAGCGGAGCCCTCGCCATTCACCTCGCCGTTCACACGGGGGGTTGAGGTGATGCCCGCAGGGGGGCCGTTGGCGACTGGGGCAGGCATTCTGGCGATTCAAACGTGCTGAGATGCAGATGTCAGTGACTCAACCCTTCAAAATATTCACTCGAAATTCAGATCGATAGCACTTACGATTCGATGCAAGTGGTAGCTTCTGGAGCTGCAAGAATGTCGTGAGCTTCTGGAGAATGAAGATTCTCTCGCTGCCTCAATTGAGTTGTCGAGGCTTGGAATGGAAGACCCACTGTGGATGATCTCTGAACTTGTTGTGCTCGTGAAATTTTGTTTATCGGTCCGCTTTCGCCTTTTTGTCGCCCAAGTGACTTTTTTTTCCCACCGTCGCCGCCGGGACCTTGAAAGCTTGGGGTAGACTAGGACTAATCCAGAAATCTTTGTAGGGGAGCTCTCAACACTCTTTCCCAGCTAAAGTATACTCAACAAGACTATGTTAGGGGACACAAAACTTGGAAGATTCTTTTGACACCAACCTCCAGCTCTTCCTTCAACAAACAATCGCAAGACGACGTTGCACTTTGACTACTTTTCGGTCCCCGTCTCGTTGTCGCTCCGCCCCGTCTCACAGGTCCGGAGTTCAGAGGCTAAAAGCCGGAGACTTTCTTGGGACTTTTGGATTTTCGGGCCCCGAGCTCTCAACAATAATATCACAGGCCTGAAAACTTACACCAGCGTCAATTGCTGCTTGAGCGTGATAACGAAACCCTTTTGTCTGTTTATTCAATCATTCTCACACTTTCCGCTCCGTCGTACTTTCCAATTGCTGAGGAGGCATCGGCGGACAAGCTCGGCGGTAAGCAGGCGGTGGATGCCTTTTTGGGAGCTACGAGAACGATAGAAACTTCGCTGATTAGAGTCAGATCTCTACATTTCGATTGTGAACATCCAACATGTCTGCTAAAGCTATCACTGAGGCCGACGGCAAGGCCATCGTCAACTACCATCTCACCCGCGCTCCTGTTCTCAAGCCTACACCTCTCCCAGCATCGCCAACGCATAACCCTCCTCCAAAACTCGCTTCGATCTATTTCCCCGAAGATGCTGATGTCAAGGGTGTCCTTGACGCAGCGGAGGTCAAGTACCCATTTCTCTTGCAAAAGGATGCCAGGTTCGTCGCCAAGCCAGACCAGTTGATCAAAAGGAGAGGCAAAATGGGGTTGCTCGCTTTGAACAAGACTTGGGCAGACGCAAGAGAATGGGTCGAGGCTCGTGCCGGCAAAGAACAGCAAGTTGAAACTGTGAAAGGCGCCTTAAGGCAATTCTTAGTAGAACCTTTTGTTCCTCATCCTCCAAACACCGAATATTACATAAACATCAACTCCGTGCGAGATGTAAGTCCCCTACGAGCAAACCATCAATGGCTATCTTGAACTGACGACTTTGTGCTAGGGCGATTGGATTCTGTTCACACATGAGGGCGGCGTCGACGTTGGCGATGTGGACGAGAAAGCACAAAAGATCCTGATACCTGTCGACCCAGAAAGATATCCCTCCAATGACGAGCTGGCCAAGACTCTGCTGAAGGACGTACCCAAAGGTGTTCACAATGTGTTGATCGACTTCATCTCACGCCTCTACGCTGTCTACGTCGACTGCCAATTCACTTACCTGGAAATCAACCCGCTGGTCGTCATTCCTAATGAAGAAGGCACTTCTGCTGAAGTCCACTTCCTCGATTTTGCCGCCAAACTCGATCAAACTGCTGAGTTCGAGTGTGGCGTGAAATGGGCCGTTGCCAGAGGCCCTGCGGCTCTAGGGCAGCCAGTCACAAAATCCGATAAAGTGAATATCGACGCAGGACCACCGATCGAATTTCCTGCACCCTTCGGACGAGAATTAAGCAAGGAGGAAGCTTACATACAAGAGCTAGACGCCAAGACTGGCGCATCCCTTAAGCTTACTGTTCTCAACTCAAAGGGCAGAATCTGGACCTTGGTTGCCGGTGGTGGTGCTTCAGTCGTGTACGCCGACGCCATTGCCTCAGCTGGATTCGCAGACGAGCTTGCCAACTATGGTGAGTACTCCGGCGCACCCACGGAGACTCAGACATACTACTATGCTCGCACTGTTCTCGATCTCATGTTGCGGGCTCCTCAACGCCCAGAAGGCAAGGTTCTGTTCATTGGCGGTGGTATTGCCAACTTTACGAACGTAAGTCAATCTTTTTCACGTTCCTTTCGAGCAGACGGTTGACTTGAAGTATAAGGTTGCATCAACATTCAAAGGTGTCATTCGAGCTCTACGTGAGGTCTCCTCAACCCTTAATGAGCACAAGGTTTCGATATACGTTCGTCGCGCTGGACCCAACTATCAGGAAGGTCTCAAGAACATCAAGGCCGTTGGTGAAGAGCTCAAGCTGGATATGCACGTGTATGGCCCAGATATGCACGTCTCGGGCATCGTACCATTGGCACTTGTCGCAGGCAGGAAAGAAAAGGAAACAGTGAAAGAGTTTACTGGACACTAAATGTTGGAAAAAACCTTAGGGAGATATCATCCGGAGAATTAGAAGGCGTTCTCAATCTTCGAATAGGAGTTACGCCCAGCGAAGGTGGGTTTGTTCGTCCCAAACGTTTTGGTAAGATATCACAACGTGGGATAGATCTATGTAAGCATTCAAGGAATAGCAATCCAATAGTCCGTCTTATGTCTGGCTTGTTTGATTCAACTTCGATCATATCTTCCCTTTCTGTCACCTTGCTCGTTTCAGCTTCGGTGCAAAGACACACCTTATTTCCTCAAGTAATATGCAACTGAAATTTTCTGTCCGTCTGACTGTACATGCGCCTAGCGAAATGCAGCACATTCGTGCCTTTCAGCTATCCAAAGTTCCATGAATGCATTTTTCAAAGCGTCCCAAGTCACGCGTCGACCTGATCTCAACGTCATTGTAGTCGCAGTACCTGTACTGTCGAGGTTTCAGGCGAGTGGCGTGCTTTTAACAGATGCCAAGGTCATTGCTCTTGCCTATCACCACGTCTCGGCTGCTTAAGAGGATTTTCACTGCTGTAGGCTTTAAACGTCTACGGAACATGTTCGCTGCTTCTGGTGTGCTGTAAGTAGGTTTGTGTTGGAACTCTAAAGACAATAGTTTTCTGCCTCTGCCCGCTATGCAAAACATGAGAGCATCCATTCTGATACTTTCATCAATCTTGCCAAGACCGGACCTTGTTACGATGCCAACGAATGTTTGAGTATGGGTCTCTCTTAATGCTAGAAGATGCAGCCTTGGCTCGCCGAAAAGAACATGGCTTTAAAGAAACACTTTTATACCTAATCTCATAATCGATGTTACTATCCTCGCATCGTGGAACGATGTCGGTTTGAGCTTTTCTTTGGAATGAAGGTAGGGCGATTAACTTGTCTGTGACATGTTCATTTGCAGCAGGTTGCACAATAGCCGGCAATGTCCACCTTATTTTCCCAGGAGCAACTTCTTTGAGATATCCCTTGAAAATTTGCAGTTTGCTTTCCGAAATAGTGTCTTTGAGCCTAGCAATATCTGTTGGCAGCAACGGCCGTATGACAACTGGCCTTGAGCTTCCATTTTTGACTCGAATCCAGTAGCGGCCATCCCAAAGCCGCCAAGGTCCCCACTCAACATGTTGAGGAGGTCCAAAGCGTCGCCCCGCGATACGAGATATAGAAAGCGGTTCATTAGGTTGATTGGAATATATTGGCGGTATAATTTGTTGGGGCAACTGGGCGCCAAAGGGTTGCCTATGAAAGACCCAAACAAAGGTCGGATCAAGACCTGTAGTCTGGGCTGTCATTGATGCCTGAGTCGTACGAGGGTGATTTTCAATGGGACAGTATATGCGACTAAAGCTGACCCCTCTTGCTGTAAAGCTAGCCGGCTGATTGAGACTGTTGAGATGCTGAGGCATCAAATCAGGAAAGACAGTCATGACTGCATATTGTAGACTTTCCAAGCGAGTTGCCTCTTGAGGGGATACCGCACTGACAAAGCACTCGAGAACATTAGCTGCGAAACGTTGCGAAGAGAAAGCTTTCTCGACTCGCTCGGGCAAGATGGAGGGAATTATTGAGGTCGCCATGCGGATTTTCAGGACGCCGGACCGAACATCAAAAGAGACTACATCGCAAGAATACTCTGCTGCATGGAAGAGAGCATTGTTCGCAATACTGGCTAGGCGACGACGATTCCAAAGCTTGAGAAGAGAGTTCTTACGCAAGGCGTAAGGCAATTTGCAACCCAGCAACATGGCTCTGACAGCATTTCGTGGAGTGCGCCAAACCTGCACATTAGTCTCATCCTCCTCCCACTCGACTTCGGCATGTCTACAGGTGCTTATGAGTCGTTCTTTGTCAAAGGACAACAAGGGCCTCAATACTTGAACACCTCCTTTCTCGAAAACACGAGGATCATGCGGCTTGCTAAGTTCCTTGGACCACTTCTCTTCAAAATCCAGCCATTTCTTAGTGGGCAGATCGTGGGCTCCACTTGTATGAACGCCGTGCATTCCCCAGCATTCTGGTATTTGTACGCGTGACTTGATAGCCCTGGCGAGCTGACCAGATTCACCTGCTGCTATCCCCATTAGGACGGATTCAGCCACATCATCACTATGATGAGCAGTAGCCAGCAGCGCAATGCCCTGTCTTCGGCAAGCATCTCCTAGGGCTTGATAACGCAATTTTCGAGCCTGGGTCTCGAAGTCAGACATTTGATCGGGTAAAGTTCCCACGGGCCACTGTATTGAAAGAACGTGGGCTTGCAGCCCTGCTCTTAGTCAACGATGAGCAAAGGTGGAATTCTAAGACGCTATACCCAGTCTGTGCATGCGGGCTTTGGTTAGTTGGGCCTCTTTGGTACTACAGGCCCGCGCTTTATGGTCGACTATTAGCGCTATGGGAACAATGAGATCCCGAGAAAGTCGAGAGCATAAAACCGCCAGAGCTGTTGAGTCCACGCCACCACTGACAGCGAGCGCTAAGTTGGTCAGTGAGTATTCGGAGACTCCAGAGCTAAGATGCCCCAATCTTACCCAGGCGCCTGTAAACTCTAGGAAGAGTGCCATCCCTTCTAGTCGGTAATAAGGCCGACATTGAATTTCGAAACTGGTCCAAGGGGATGGGGCTTGGGTAAGAGTTTTTTAGCTTTTGGGAGCAAGTTTTTATGCTCCTCCCACATGCTTCGAGTTTTTGGAGCGTCATAGTGGGGAAAAATACGCTTACGGATCTTCTCCACCCGAAATCTGAGATCAGCAGGCATTTGGGTGCGCATACCTGCTGGTCCTGCTTCACGTTGTTAGCATGGTAGTAAACGCTGAAGCAAAGCAAGACCTTCAAGAGTTCCTCACAACATCTGTAAATTGAGAGCCGCAACAAGCGCCCGAAGGGCCGAGCTAGAATTTCCCCGGTCTTAGCCGGTCTTGCCGATCTAAAGGGATTCGTACTTTGCATCATGGATGCATATATTGCAGACTGGCTGGTTGGACGGTCATCTGTTCTAGGGTCTGTTTTGAATCATTAACTAGATCTACAACCATTCATTCGTTCCTTTTACCTTTACCGACGCAAAATACTTTCGGAAACGACATTAAAGGTTTGTGGAATCACAATTTTGATCTCAATCGTGCATCGTCTGTGAGTACATCCCCTATCAACCGCTCTATTTCAATCAATCGATCGTTTGCATTTCTTGAATGCAATAGCTTCAGCATGTGTCATGCATCATCATTGCTAAGCCGCATTGAAATCGATTTCATATCGATTCAATGCAAGAAAAGCATATCCGCTGCTCCAGTTTAAGATGTTTCACCTTCTTCATTAACGCTTTCGTCAAGCTTCCTGGTATAGTCTACGACCAAGAATGTAGAGTATTAGCGTCATCCTGTCCATGAGTTCCTCTGCACCCACGACTACGCACTCCCCTTCTCCGTTCGTGCGCGCTCTTGTTGTAAGCTTCTTCTTCTTCATCCTTGTCTCGTTGGCTTGTTCAAGCCGGTCCTGACCCACCATAGGCGGGTGCTTTGGCAGGGACGACAGTCGACCTTTCTCTGTACCCACTCGACACACTCAAAACTCGGCTTCAATCTTCTCAAGGTTTCCTACGCGCAGGCGGCTTTCGCGGTGTCTATGCCGGAGTAGGATCTGCGCTGATTGGCTCCGCGCCAGGAGCGGCATTATTCTTTGTCAGCTACGAGGGTGTGAAGGATGGATTGCGGAAATTCCGAGATGGCCAAGATACGCCGAGTTTCGGGGGAGAGGAAAGCGAAAAGGGTGGACGAATTGGTATAGCATGGGCTAAACACGCCGATCACATGGCTGCCGCTAGCGTAGGCGAAGTCGCTGCATGCGCTGTCCGAGTTCCAACAGAAGTAATTAAGCAGAGGGCACAAGCGTTGCAAGGGCATGGCTCCTTTGAGGTACTAAAGCAGATTCTAGCACGAAGAGGTCAGATT
Organism: Bacidia rubella; assembly: GCA_032158265.1. NCBI lineage: Eukaryota > Fungi > Ascomycota > Lecanoromycetes > Lecanorales > Ramalinaceae > Bacidia > Bacidia rubella. Next base: position 716,414 of record JAVTIF010000006.1, on the reverse strand, counting down.
GGACTAAGTGGCGTCTGGAGGGAGCTGTATAGAGGCTGGTCCATCACAGTAATGCGCGAGGTGCCCTTCACGATCATACAGTTTCCGATCTGGGAGGCAATGAAGGGACATCGACGGCGGACTACGGGCATGAATAGTGTCTCTGCGGTCGAGAGCGGAATTTTTGGGAGTGTTGCTGGTGCGGTAGCGGCGGGGTTGACGACGCCGCTGGATGTGTTGAAGACGAGGATGATGTTGGCTAGGGAGAAGCAGGGGGCTTGGAGTATGACGAGGGAAATTTTGAGGGAGAGTGGGCCGAGAGCCTTTGTGAGTGGACTTGGACCCAGAATCTTGTGGATTAGTATTGGGGGTGCGGTATTCTTGGGCAGCTATCAATGGGCTTACAACGCGTTGGGGAGCGAAGAAAGTGGTAGGTGATGGGCTCTAGCTACCATCTGATCACGAATGTAAATATTCACCTCGCATACTGTACATAGATCCAACCATCGTGGTTAAGCTCCATCCAAATGCTAAAATATCCATGTCTACGTCCAGTCCACGTAAAGGAGGTCTGTTCGCACATCACCACCACAGTCAATGAATCGTAGGACCGACTTTGCCAGATCCCTCAGCAGCAGCTCGATCGGCCACTATCCTTTCTATCTCGGGTTTCCTTCCGTTCGATTTGTAATACATCACCAAGTCTCCCCCAGTCTTCCATACATGGGTGCGCAGTGTAGCGAGCGTCATATTGTGCTCAACGAGCTAGAGGTGCGGTTAGAAGGAAGTTCAGGCATCGATCAGCACTGAGTATTTACCTGGTTCTGACAGTACAATTCTAGATACTCATCGGGCTTCATTGTAGTTTCATCTGCCCCTGACCATGGTGTTTCTATCTTTTCAGCTACATAATCAAGGACTTTCTTGGCTCGCAGCATCCGATTGGCAGTAAGCCTAGTATTGCTAGTAGATTTGGTTAGCTTGTTCGTTTCCGTTAGAGAACTGTTGCCTACCCGTCGGCGCTCGCAATGCTAGGCAGCAAATCTTGGTAGGGTAAGAGAACGAACGAGAGCTTGGTAGCTTCCTTCTCGGGCATTTGGTTCTGTCCTTGTAAGTCCAACGCTGGAAAGAGCCTGAATTGGGATAACTATACTTTCAGCAGTAGCTCACCGAGCCAACTCGGAGCTTTCTTCTCTATCAAACTCGCATCATTCCCGACCGAACTGACTGTGCCCCGATATAGGTCTGCCACGCCACCAGCGTCAGGAGACTCTTCTTGTATAATTACCGTCGTATATGGCGGATGATTTATTCCAGGGGTTTCATGTACTGAACTGGGAGTAATGCCTGGTAGCACATCTTGGTTCGGGAAGTCATGGAGTTGTGCCTCGTAGTCCTTTCTAATCGCCATGATTGTTCCATAAAAATAGTCATCTGATGACTTGTCGTCTTTTTCCTCTGACACATCAGATTCTTCAGCCTTTTCATCGACGACTGCTGGCTTGACCTCTACTGATGTTCTACCAAGTTTTCTGGGGAAATTCATCCGGAATTTTTTGCCAAACAGTGTGCTTGTTGGTCGTTCATCTTTGCTATCCGAAGGTGAGGCAGCAGAATTGTCTTGTGTTGCCTCATTGGGAGGCGTTGGTGATTTAGTTGGATTCTCTGCTGGAGCTTTTGTTTGCGAATCCGCAGCGACGTATTCTGCAGTCTTTTCTATAGATGTCCTTTGGGCGGGAGCTTGTGAGGTCTGTTTTTCAATTTGAGTTTCTTCGTCGATCGTAGTTGTGATGTGGCCAGCTGTAGACGGGGGACTGTTTGGATTGAAGCCGTTCGTTTGAGGACTTGCTGCCGTAATGATCATGCCAGGGGTACCTGAGGGGCCGTTCAGAGCTTTGGGGGTCACAGCGTCGTCTTGATCGTTTCGATTCGCCGATCTTGAAGGAGAGCTAGGGAGCCGTAACGAAGGTGCTTTATTAATGCGCTGAGTACTAGGAGGCTCGCGAGAATTTAAAACCAGATCACTTCGATACTCTACGTCTCTTCGGATCTCCTCGTCGATAAGTCCCGCAAACAGATATCTCAATACCCATTTGCCGAAATTTACTATTCCGACGTCAGTCGCATACGCACTTGTGTGTGACGAAGCCTCAGCTGAAAGAGTAGACAGTCGCGAACTTACTGCGGTGGTCTTCTCTGAAACTCTCAGGATTGTCAAGTCCAAGCTCGTCAGCATAAGCCTCAGCATCAAAACAATAATTTTTCTCTAGTATAACGGCCAATCTGCCTGTTCGAGTATCCACCCCACACCAGTTGGCAATGCTCTCCGCTGTGTCAATTTCAGGCCGAACCTCATCCAGATGCCTTTTGCCAAAAGATTTGATAGCTTTGCACTGTCTCAAAATCAGCCAATGGAGGTGGATTTGCTCCTCAGCCAAGTACACTTATCAAATCCCACATTGTCACCTCGCCTGTCGTGTCTAACGTCAAGACTCGCCTTCTGTCATTTAACAAAACGTGCTTAATAAGTCCATTCTGTCCCTCAATCGTCTCCGCTGGGAGCTCATGATAGGGGACTACTATTCCAATGTCTTGATCTACGATAGCTTCGGACGCTTTCCTGGCGCTGATCCCAGAGTAGATCGTTGCAACTTCGATATCTCTCGAGGTCTCTCCGGGGAATGGAGCATTGTTGGAAATTCTCAATACACAGGTCAAAGGTATTTTCGTTCTGTCTGGAGCGCCATTGAACAAGAAAGCAGGGATCGGTGGCGGCGAGGGGACTTTGGTACGAGAAGCAATGCTAGAGACACGCTGGTGCCGTGAGGTGTCCGGGTATTGTACCTGACCTTTTGTGTCTACGTCATCCCACCGATTGATGCTCGAGCTTGAAGTTGCGGTCCAAATGCAGTCACCTGCCACAGCAATCTTGTGAACACCCTCTTGCTCCTGCGCGACAGCAATGGACAAACCATCGTCCATGTCTTCGCAATGTCGGACGTCCGTTTTTGAAACGAGACCAGACCTATCACTGGAATAGAAAAGCGATAGCTGGGGATGATCAGAATGCAAGGACCATACACTATCATTATGCATGGTTAACGTATACATGCACCTTCCCGCTGTGACAGACCAAACTTTGATTGTCTGGTCCGAAGACGCAGTCATGACCCTGTCTCCATCTTGGTTGAGCAGTATGTCCCGAATATTGTCCGTGTGCCCCACGAACTTAGTGATTCGCTTTCCTGTTCTTGGATCCCATAACCTGACAATGCTCTCCGGACCTCCGCTTGCCATCATACTCCCGCGCACGCTCAGGGCGTACACAGACCCTTTGGCGCTTCCTTCGGTCTCTCCTGCATCAATCTGAAGCTTCTCCCCATGTCCATTTAGGTCCCACAGACGTATCTTGTGATCCAAGCCACCGCTAGCTACCCAGTCTGAGTGGCTCCCCGCGGACGCTAGGCATTTGACATAGTCGCTGTGCAGACCTATAGTGGTCGGGATCTGCATTTCATCGGAGTAGGGTCGCCATATTTTGACAGAGATATCTGAAGATGCAGAAACCAAAGCGGAGTTGGATTGGGCTAGGAGAATATCGTTGACCCAGTGGGTATGGGCTTGAACCTGATTGCGGAAGGTGGAGCTCAAGGAGGTAGGTGAGGGTGCTCCATGCTGGCTTCTATCATTGATATTGAGATCCCAGGCGCATATGAGACCATCTCGACCTCCTGAGTATCTGTCGGCGCATCAGCGTCTGCACTTTAGTGGCAAGATAGGATATGATCACACAGTATCGAATTATCAGAGTCCGCTGCAAGCCCATTGACTCCTAATCGATGACCCCCGGGAGAGTTGGCGAGCGGAAGCACTTAATGATCTCCCATGAGTAATTATTGTTATAGTAGGAAATGTATCTCTTACCGTAGCTGATCCGCTGGCGGGCTTGACGCGCCATTTCAAGGCAGACAAGTGATGACTGAAGGAATTCATTGGGGTCAAAGCCTTTTGCAATTACCGAAATTCACTAGTAGACATTGTGCGACCAAAGTCTGGCTGTCTTGACGATCCGTAGCTGTCGTAGTGACTGCGCTCAGGATTATCTCCGCCATGTTAAACCCGACCGGAGGAAAAGGGGGCACCCTATCGAAAGGACGCCGGTCAAGTGCGCAATCTTTGGATTATCTATTTGGCAACTTTGTCCATAATCAAGTCTGAAGTATATACATGTGCTCTTTCAATGCTCATAGTCGTAGGCTAAGCCGAGAAACGCCGGACTGCAGAGACGCCAAACCCGCTATCAAATCATCGAGACTCAAGCATTTATAAAAGGGACACCTTCTGGCCCAACATAATCTCATTGCTTAGCACTTGGTGCAGGTGTAGACGACCCTGGTTCCAAGATGTGGGTATGCGTACCTGCTCTGAGTACGTCGCCTCCTTCTAGCTGCTGGCAGACTGGAGCGCTTTTGACCCACGGATCTGCCAAAACCTGATCTAGAGTCGCACGTTGCTTTGGATCGACTTTCAGCATGGCATCAACAATCTGTCTAGACTCCCTCGGTAACACGCGAAGTAGCCGCCAAGGGCCTCTGATCACTTCGCCCTTGGATGTATCATTCCGATTAGTCGGGACCGCAACGCTGTTCCGAGCAGGTTCTCCTCCTTTCGAGGAACCGTCATATTCACCTTTCTCGGAAGCATGGTTGTGATGGTGATGAGTATGATGATGAGTGCTTTGATCGTCAGGACCCTCACCATTTTTCCGGTCCTCGGAGCTTCCTTGAGAAGCGCTCGCAGTAGACTTGGCTCTCTTCTCCTGCAGCATATCCTCAGGGTTGGTATGTGGCTCTGCTACAAACATTTTGAACGAATTGTCCGTGAGACGTGGCACTTTCCACGGAAACCGTCGCAGTGTCATACAAGCAAAGATAATGGCCAATGACCAGACATCAGCGGGCCGTGGATCATACTTGCGCTCGTCGTAGACCTCTGGAGCGAGGTATGGATCAGATCCCACGACACCTAAGTCTATGTCAGCACGTTGCCCAGCATGATCGTAGGGTCGGGCAGATTTACCCGAAGCTAGAATAATGTCGTTCTCAAAAGGATACATGAAAACACTAGCGCTGCCAAAATCGATAATCTTTATAATACCGTTCTCATTCACCACAACATTGTCCAGCTTCAAGTCCCTATGAGCAAGTCCCATACCGTGTAAGAAGGCAACGCCATTGACAATCTGCAGAAAGCAACAAGTAATTTCTTCTCGACTCATTTTCCCAGTCATAACAATAGCAAATAAATCAAATGGTGCATACTCCATGACTTCAAACCAATGACCTCCCTCTTGTACAATATCTAGCGTCTCTATTATATTTCCATGATGGAGAGTTGAGCCAATGCAGAATTCTGCTGTAACTTTCTTGTTATACTCCCGTTGGGATTCGTAGTTGTGTCGTTCTCGGAACTGCTTGACCGCGAAGGTCCTGCCATCACCCGATCGCTTCAGTAGCTTGACAGATCCTCCAGCTCCAGAACCCAGTATCCTATCAAACTTGCCGTATTTCTTTTCCAAACCATGGTCATCTGCAAAAGGGACAGCAACAGACGAACCGTGACGAGGTGGCGTCTTAGTGCCTGACTTGTTGTCAATAGACCCTTTAGCTGATCCTGCAGGCGATGCGTTTCTCTTCGCCTTGTGATGGTGCGAGCCAAGTCCGAAAAAGCGCTTGAGGTCTGACATTGACCCGTGGTGCTTCTCATGCCGGCCATGCTTATCGGTCTTGTCTTCACCGAACTGTGAGAGAGTAGACTTTCGGTGCTCACTCTTAGCGTCTTTGCCGCTATCTGAGAGCGAGGCATCTGTAGAGCCAAAATTCATGCCTGACCTACGGCGCGCGTCACTAGATCCGAATTTAAACCTTGGATCAATTGCCTCTAAGTTTTTGGGCTGGGGCGGCCTTTTACTTCTCGCATACGGATCATCTTTATCACCCATGGGAGTTAGCGGTCTCAGTGCGGGTGAGGCAGTTGACCCACGACCTCTCTCTGCTGGACTCGTTCCTCTTGACCGGGATTGAGACGATGAACTTCCACTTGGGCCAATGGAGAATCGCCCCCCTTCCTTTACCCGCACATCGTCGCTGCTGGATTGCTGTGATACGGATGTGGGCCTTGTCGACGAATACTCTCCTGTAGACGGTTGAGAGGCAGATACAGTCGCAGAAGAAGCATCTTTCGACGCGTTCACCGGAGGTATAGGTATCTGACTTTGTGGAAGCACCTCAGTAGCGTCTCCTTGCTCTTGGGTAGACTCGGGTTTCCATGTATCCTCTCTTCTGTCATCTCCTGATCGTGTTCCGTGGGGCGAGAGAAAAGGGGTAGTCATTGCTGAAGCAGGAGGTGTAGCCTTTGGGGATGGACCTGCAGACGTTGTTGGTTCTCTTGACGTATGGTACGGCGTCGATTCGTTTGAAGGGACCCGAGATGTTGGCAAGGAGCATGGTTCAAAGCGGAAGTTGCTCATCCTTCGATGCTGTACTTGCGCACCGTGCAGGCCAGACGCAAGTTTTCGGATTTCATCTTCGGCCTTCGGATCAATTTGCTGATTCGAGCTTGTTGTGTCCAAAGTCTGCGGCGGGGACTGAAGGCTGTGTGAAGGCTCTATCTCCTGATTTATGGAAGCAAACCGCACGGCTTGTTGAGCAACACCCTCTGGCGCGAAAGTCCCGGATGACTGGGCCTCTTGATTTATAGAAACAAGTAAGCTGACTATCTACAACAGCAATTCAGAATATTTTTGCAAACCTTCTTGACCAGCGGCCTCCATTTCGGAAAGCGGGGGATGTGTCTCTAGGGCTTGCAGGTCGCAGAAATTGAATGCAAGTAAGATGATGGAAGCCTTAGAAGCATACCCGCACACATTATATGCTTGCCTGGTGACTGATTGAGTAACCCCTCGGTTTAGAAAAGTCTATTGACTGCTGCTTACGATTCTTATCGTTCAATCAGTCTAGTTTTAGTTCTAGTTCTATCTCCAGCGGGCCGTTATATCCGGCCGAGGGGCGGAAGTCACTCCACTCCACCAATCCTCGGAATGGGAGGGGACCATGAATTGCCTGACCTTTCCGTTTTCGACGCATACAGGGCTACCTTGGAAGTGTTCCAACAGCAAATCATAGGACATCTCAACACTCATATCGACTCAAGCTTAATTTGCTTCCGCCACGTACTTTCCATTTGACTCAAAAGCCTCAACTCAGCCTTATCTCCTGCTGTAGACTTCCTGCAGGGCAAGCTATGCCCAGCCACTTTCACCTCTCTTTTGGCTTAGGTAGTCTCTTTGGATTCAAGTTCGGATTTGGTTCAAATAATTATGACTTGGGCTGCAGTGATGGTGCGGAGATGGCCAAGGTGGGCAGCCTAATCAGCACATGCTGAAAGCTGACACTTAAACATACGATAGAGGAATGGCATCATAATCCATGAAAACAATTCCACTCCAAAGCAGGCAACACAGCAAATGTGCCCATTATTCACTATCCTTCCCATCGAAATAAGACATATGATATGTCGTCTCGTACTGACTACTCCTGGAATCATTGACAATGCACACAAACAGCTTGGCAACAAAGAGACAGCGATGCTTGAGAACTATAAGCCGATACCCAATATCGATGCGGCACTACTTCGAACGTGCCGTCTCATTTACTCAGAAGCTTTGCCAATGCTGTACGGACTCAATACTTTCCAATTCTCTTCGGGCTCGTCTCTCCGTCACTTCCAGAACCAAGGTCTAAGCGGGTATCCTCAAGGTAAGACTGCGGCATCTCAAGGTTTTCTATCGTTATGGGTTTTCGAGTACTACCCAGACTTAACTCTTCTTTACAGTCTTCAATTTTCAAATCACACCAGCTGGTCGGCTGCAACTGATCCGATCTTTGATACTCCAGCTCAAATCAGACTATGTCTCCTTTCATCACACAGGCAACATAAGTGCTACTCGAGATAGTATATGGCGGGACTGGTCGATATACCTTTTCAATGATGATTCGTTCATGAGCCCACGGTGTGGCGATAGGGTAATCCATTTCCCACACCTAGAAAAGCTCGTCCTAGATTTTACTGAATGGAGACTCACTGAGACGGACGGACTTCTGGTAGGTTCATGGGCTTCCCGGGCGCTGGCCTGGATAGCTGACGAGCATAGGTCAAACCTTTCGTGAAAAAGCTCAGGCCTCAGGACGGCTTACATGAGCTTACTCTTAAGAATGTCAAACACGTCCGAACAATAGAGCAATTCAAGACAGGTCTTCTCAAAGATGGAGGAAGCTTGACTGTGAGTGATCAGTAGCGACTCGTGCAAAAGTCAGAGCGTTGCAAGTTCGCGACGCAGTAACAGTATTGTTGGACATCTTAATGTCGACAGCAAGATACTGGAGGCTTTCATTCGAGTCCAACAAGCAAGCGGAGTCAATACCGTGGATATGTAGGAATGTTTATTTAAATCCATGTAACTCATGAAATATATACAAAGAAACGAACTCACAATATCGACATCACCAGTACCTCATGGCTGCACCGATATTCCAATGCTCTTGGCTTGAGCAATAACGCTTCGGCACAATCCTTCCAGACTCAGGCCGCTCAATCTTAACTCGGTCTGCTTGATCCTTGCAATATCATAGACATGTTTCAAGCTGACTTCCCCTACGGTTTCTTTGCCCGGGGACATCGCCCCTCTGACCTTTCCTTTCCTCTCCTTGACCCCTGCGGCTTGTAACAGTAGGTAAGATGTGGTGGGTGTTCGAAGCTCGAATGTGAAAGATCGATCAGGTCGAACAGTAACACGCGCAGGAATAGGTGTACCAACTTCCATATGTGCAGTGCGAGCATTGAATTCCTTCGGCAGAAAAGTATTAGTGTGAAGGAGAAGTTGTCGGGGCGGCTTTAGAAGACTTACTTTGCAAAAGTCGATGCTCTTCACACCTTTACTACCAAGTGCCGGTCCGACTGGGGGAGAGGGTGATGCTTGACCCGCGCCAACAATGAGCTTGACGATCACATCCTTCTGAATAGCCCGTCGAGCCATGTCGGCCGCACTGAAAAACTCTTGGTGGGTTCAATGCATTATCGCAGGTAATTATGGTATCTGAATTTCAAGGCTTTACTTTCGTATGTTGCTGCAGTCTCATGACCACGCCTCACTGATATCTCATCAAACAGTACACGAGGGAATAGGTTGAAAAGATGCCGGATCGATCCAAGATATTTTGGCGGCCCGCTTCCCGCTTTTGAATCGCGCGTTTTCGACGTCACAGGGCCCTCGTGCTTCCTCCCAAGAAACCAAACATTGAGGCAACTGTAACATGAATTGGATCAAGCAACAGTGAGCTCGCATACTCTAGCACTCGGCTAGAAATAAATGCAAGTTAACAATTCAGGGTAGCGAACGTTGCGGGAACGCAAGAACCCATCTACGGACCTTCTGCGATTAGGTCAGTCGCGAAACAGGCAGAAACAGTACCATGGACAGAATTGGAAAAGAAAGATTTGCAATGGCGAGCCATGAACTCTACTTGCGTGGAGACTCAGACCTTCTACTTCTCGTCGGATAGTGGGCATCTTGGCATGGCGCAAGTCATTTACAGTAACGTCGTGTGAGCTTGCTCCATTGGGTTCTGGAGGTGAAGTGCTCATCATTAAGACAGTGGCATACACACAACATGCCAATTTAACGCAAAGATACACTATCCTGATCGCCAGACTCCACCACTGTGGTGCTCTGATGCTTTAGATCAGGCGGACTTCGACGCGGACAAGCTCTCATTCCACGCTGACGGTTGCGCTGTTACCCTGAATGACTCCGGTGATGCCTATACGATCAAATCTGTTGTAAATGAAGAATGCATAGTGAATGTGACGGTATCGAGAATGGCACCTGGATTCCAAGTCGGCAAAGATGGGACTAGCTACTTTGGGCCAGATGTAGATGCTCCGTGGGGAAGCATGAAACATGTCTTCTGGCCCAGGTGCAAAGTCGAGGGAACCTTTATCACGAAAAGCGGGGAGGTCGATTTCAAAGGACGGGCTCTCTTTGTACATGCACTGCAGGGGATGAAACCGCACCATGCAGGTAAGCACCATACTCACTGCTCACCTTCCGCTTGACATCGGCGTCTCTGATGATACTTCTGCAGCTGCAAAATGGGACTTTGTCAACTTTCAGACTCCTTCGTATTCAGCCGTAATGATGCAGTACACGACTCCACCGTCTTATGGTTCGACGCTTGTCAATGTCGGCGGTATCGCGACGGATGGCAAGATTCTCTGTGCAGGGGCAAATAATGCTGTGACCCACACAAAAACAAATCCAGATGTTGAGAACGAATGGCCTGAGCCGGAGGAAGTCAAGTTCGTATGGCAGGGCATTACCGAAGAGGACGAAGATACGGAAGCCACTATTGAAGGCGGCTTAGGCAATCGGCTGGACCGAGTAGACGTTATGGCAAAGGTACCGGGCTTCATCAAGACAATTGTGGGCGGGACCGTGGGTACTAAACCGTACATTTACCAATTTTCACCGTCGGAGAAATTGTCAATTAAGGTCAAAGTGGGGGACAAAGAGGTTATCGAGAGCGGTACGCTATTCTCCGAGGCAACCTTCATCACATAAGATGGACGCCGACTGGCTCTTGTGCCGCGATGCTTGGTTTGTCAGGATTACGATAGATATAGTATTAATGAAATACCTAGTACAAACTACCTGCAGGCTGAGAGTTCATTCTGGACTTGGGCTGAACCTACATGATTAATGAGTCTGGGTGTAGGAGAATGAGATAATTGAAGGTAAACCGTTGAGATGGGTTCTAGGGAAGCGGAGCTTGTGCGGAGGCAGGGGTTGCCAACAAAAATGCCAAGCACCGGCGCGCTGAGCGGCCAAACTCCGCGCGCGTTGTTGTAAATTGATGAAAGCATTCCCAGTTGACCGCACTCGCACTGCAAACTCCATTTTCCTGGCCGCGTTGTGGCGATACAAAAAGCAACAAGCATTGAGATTGTTGCTACGCTGTGTACTCATGCATATACTCAGCTAGTCCATGCTCTCCCACGATGGAGGTAGCATCCCCAGGCCAAGGGGTAAACGGCCACCCCCCGCCGTCTACCGACCGCTCCTTCATAGATCCAGACTTAGTGGTCCAGCATCTTGCAGATCTCCTCGAAATCACACTGGGGGCTACGAACGATGATCTACAGGCAAAGGGTAGCCTTCTATCAGAAGCCAAAAGACCCGAAACTGTCCAACGATGCACTCGTTTCGCATCAGAGTCGCAAGTTGCTCTCTATGTTCAAAAGGATGTTGCGTCTGCTGAGGTCTCAAATGGAATACCAAATGGGCACACCGCCTCCGGTATTTTGATTTCATAGTTGCTTTCGCATCGAATCATAGCTGATGGACATTCGCCACAGATATCGCGCCTTCCCATAACTATTCTCTCTCCAACGAGATCTCATTCTCACCCACAACAATATCGTCCGTTGCATTGATAAAGCGACCTCAGCCTATCGATCCTCGAAGACCTTTGGCCACGCAAATACAGCTGATAAATTTACCGGGAGCAGCTACACTCAATGACACCGACACCGTGGAGGGCAACCCGGGCTCGCCTTACGAGGTTCTTCACTCAATCATCCATTTCGCAATATCCCCATACTTCAACGCATACTCTCAAGGCAAGAAGCAGCTGGTGACCGGGAGTGCTCGGTCTGACGCTGACGACAAGACGGGAATCTCTGCGGCGAAGCGAAAATTGGCTGAGCTAGAGACAAATCTTCGCAACCTTCAGCAGAACTTCGAAATACCAGATCTGGTACTTCCAATCCCAGACCTTGTGCAAGATGCCCTCAATGGAGCCACAACACGAAATATCAAACCTTCCGTCGATCTCATTCAGGCCGAGCTTCTAGCTGATACTCGATTTCTGAATGATCTACAGACTGAAGTCAACATATGGATTAAGTCTATACAAGCGATTACAAAATTATCAAGGGACCCAGAGAGCGGTTCGGCTACACAGGAAATTAACTATTGGACTTCCCTAGAAGAGAAGCTAAAGGATATTGAATCACAAACGAGGAAAGATGGTGTGCAGCTCACCTTGGAAATCCTGCAGCATGCCAAGCGCCACCAAGTGAGAGTCAGCTTCTACTCAGACACTGGGCTGAAGGAAGCGCAAGAGACAGTCCAAAAGTACAATCAAGTGTTGGATAAGTTTCCTATTGATGAATTGCTGTCTGCGACCACGTTGCAAAAGATTCAGGACGCGTTGAATGCTGTCTTCAATCATTTCAACAAACGATTGCGGAATTCTGCATACCCTATTGCACGGGCTCTGCCTCTTGTGCATGCAATATCTGGCGATCTTGATGCCCAAATTCACACCCTCCTTCATGGGAAAACCATTATGCACCTCGAATATGCTGACTTTGAAGCGATCATGGAGAAGGCAGAGGCCATCTGGCATATATGGGATGAGCACGTGAAAGATTTTACGCAGGTAGCCCGAGAGCAGATGAGGAAGAGAGGCGAGAGGTTTATGCCAATAAAAGTCAATGGAAGACATGCAAGGACACAAGAGCGAATGACGTACATTCAAACCTTCCGGAGGAATCACGAGCAGCTACAAAGAACAATAGTTCGAGTATTGGGCAACAAGGCCGCATCTGAAGCGGCTGCCGAGGACTCTGCGGAAGCCCAAGTCGTCCTCATTGAAGAAATTGGCGACGTTGATGCCGTAGAAGAAGTTGCGCAAGCTTTTGCCGCCATCAAAGACGTTGATGTTCTTGACGTCTCCAATGAAGGAACAGAGATTTGGGTTCAAGCAGAGGCAACCTACAATGAGCGCACTTCTCGTGTGGAAAACTCCATTATTGCTCGATTACGGGACCGTCTCGCTACAGCCAAGACTGCTAGCGAAATGTTCCGCGTGTTTTCAAAGTTCAACGCCCTCCTAGTTCGACCTAAAATCCGTGGCGCGATTACTGAATATCAAACTCAGCTCATCGATAACGTAAAGCGTGATATTACCGCGCTGCATGATCGCTTTAAGCAGCAGTATGGGCACTCAGAAGCTCACGCTATGGCACAGCTACGGGATCTACCACCAGTGGCAGGTGCTATCATATGGGCACGTCAAATCGAGAAGCAACTAGATGGCTATATGAATAAAGTCGAGGCTGTCCTAGGTCAAGATTGGACCTTGCATTCTGAAGGCCAGAAACTCGATGCAGAAGGTAGTCTATTTCGGAAAAAGCTTGATACACGACCGATTTTTGATTCCTGGTTACAAGACGTGCAAAGGAGAAAGATCCAAATCCGCGGGCGCCTCTTCGGCATCAGCAAAAATCGTTCCATGGGCAACGTATTGGAGCTAAGCGTGAACTTCGACTCTCAGGTCATCGTCCTTTTCAAAGAGGTTAGGAATCTCATTTGGCTCAATTACCAAATCCCGCACACAATTAGCAGTGTATCGAAAGAAGCAAAAAGAGTCTATCCTTTCGCCGTTAGTCTCATGGAAAGTGCTCGCTCTCTCGCGCAGACAGCTCAGGTCATTGATAAAATGCCGAAAATGTCAATATTGTTGAGCCGTCATCAGCAAGAGGTCCAGAGTCTCGTCGACATGGGCATCAATCTCAAGTGGGAGTCTTTTGTGCACTCTTATGACCTTAATGTGAAGCAACTCGCTTCTAATGCTAACACTAGTGTACGTGGCGCTTCCAACCCTCGTGGCGAGAGCAACCATATCCAATTCGTCCGTCAATTTGCTTCCACTGCCTCGACGCTGCAGACCAAGACTTCGGCACTTCAGGGTGCTAACGAGGTCGTCCAGAACGCGTTACATGAGCTTACTACGTGTCCATACTTGACGTCAGCCCTATCAGCTCGCCTTGAGTCGATTCAGAATGCTGTCGATCAGCTGAACTTGGAGAATTATGCTAACCTCGGTCACTGGGTTGCAAAATTGAACGACGCTATAGAGCTTGTCCTACTTGATCGCCTAAAGAAGGCCATTGCCCTGTGGACTGAAAGTTTCCTTGAAAATGAATCTCCAGACGAGAAGCTTACACGTGATCACGATACCGCGTCGGAGGAGCAGCCAGCTGACGCTCCAAATCTTGGACACTTCATTCTTGAAATATTGATTCGCAACCAGGTCGTGTATCTTGACCCGCCCCCAGAATACGCTCGATCGTACTGGCTCGCCCATCTGCATAAATACTTAAGCGTAGCATGCAATCTCTCGGTAATAAAAGCCTCACGGTACGAGATGAGCTTAAGCAGTTCGATAAACACCCCTAGGGCTCGATATATTCATTTACCAATTCGATGCGTCCCGGAGATCTCTGCCGTATACGAGGCAATAGAAAGCAAGTTCGCGGATATCACAGTCTACGTCGACAAGTGGTTTCAGTTTCAGTCGTTGTGGGACCTGGAATCCGAACATGTATATAATATTCTCGGTGAAGACCTTGCAAAATGGCTACAACTGCTGCAAGAAATCCGCAAAACTCGAGAGACATTTGACACTTCGGAATCTAGTCGTACGTTTGGAACTGTAACCATCGACTATGAGCAGGTTCAAACCAAGGTAACCGCAAGATATGACCAGTGGCAACATGAAATTCGACTGAAATTTGCGGGCCGACTAGCCAACCGAATGCGCGAAGTATACGCTGAGATAGAGAAAGCTCGAAGGGACCTGGAAGGACAATCGTTAGAGGCCTCATCTACGGCCCAAGCAGTATCATTCATCACTGTCGTCCAACAGTGCAAGCGTAAAACTGAACAGTGGGAGCCGGAAATAGAGATATTCCGTCAAGGTCAGACTCTACTCACTCGACAAAGATACCAATTTCCGACAGACTGGCTGTACGTGGATCAAGTGGATCATGAATGGACTGCTTTGAATGAAATACTGGATCGAAAGTTAAAAGTTGTCAGCGAGCAGACTGACGCATTACGCGCAAACATACTGGCTGAGGACAAGGTCGTAAGTCTCAAAGTAGCAGAGCTTGTCTCTCATTGGGATGAGCAAAAACCGATCTCCGGCACCATTCCACCCAATGAGGCAATCTCAGCCTTGCAATCATTCCAGAGTCGTCTCAGTACCCTAGAAAACCAGGCTGACATGGTTTCGAAAGCTAAGGAGGCTCTGGACCTTCCTACAAGCGCAGAGACTGCTCTCCCGGGCATTTCGGAAGAGGTGCATGATTATACTTCGGTATGGACAGCCCTATCAACAATCTGGATGAGCCTCAATGAGCTCCGTGAAAGTCTATGGACCACAGTGCAGCCGAGGAAGCTGCGCCAGTCCCTCGATGGACTGGTTACCATGACCAAGGAAATGCCAAGTCGCATGCGACAATATGCAGCATTTGAGCATATTCAAACCGTCCTGAAGAATCTCCTGAAAGTTAACCCTTTGCTCTCGGAATTAAAATCTGAAGCAGTCCGCGAACGACACTGGCTGAAGGTATTCAAAGCTCTTAGACCGGGTCGAAGATATTCCCCAATGTCCATGAGCTTGGGAGATGTTTGGGATCTCCAGCTCGCAGTCAGCGAGCCAACTATTCGAGACATCATTGCACAAGCTCAGGGGGAAATGGCGCTTGAAGAATTCTTGAGGCAAGTTCGTGATACATGGCAAAGTTACTCGCTCGACTTGATAAATTACCAAAATAAGTGCCGACTGATACGTGGTTGGGATGACCTCTTCGCAAAATGTAGCGAAAATCTCAATTCTTTGCAAGCAATGAGGCATTCTCCGTACTACAAGGAATTCGAAGAAGAAGCTTCGTCTTGGGAAGATAAGCTCAATCGGGTTCATGTGCTTTTCGATGTCTGGATAGACGTACAACGACAATGGGTGTACCTGGAAGGTGTCTTCACCGGGAACGCAGACATCAAGCACCTCCTTCCTGTTGAGTCGTCACGATTTCAAAACATCAACTCCGAGTTCTTCGCAGTCTTAAAGAAGGTTTATAAATCCCCACTCGTGCTGGATGTCCTCAATATCTCTGGGGTTCAGAAATCTTTAGAGCGCCTTGCCGATCTCTTGAACAAGATTCAAAAAGCTTTGGGTGAGTATCTTGAACGGGAACGCCTATCCTTCCCAAGATTCTACTTCGTGGGCGATGAGGATTTACTTGAAATCATTGGAAATAGTAGTGATACATTGAGGATTGCAAAACACTTTAGGAAGATGTTTGCCGGCTTGTCGGGCTTGCTGATGGATGAAGATACATCTATCACTGGCTTTACTTCAAAAGAAGGGGAACAAGTGATGTTGAAGAATGTCATCTCCTTGACTAAGACCCCGAAAATCAATGACTGGCTTGCGGCTTTGGAGCATAATATGAAATTGACTCTAGCCGACCTGCTTGGGCAAGCCGAGCAATCATTCCGAGGCGTTGTCGAGGCGCCAGCGATTGGCATTGAGACTTTTACAAATTACATCACTTCATTCCCTGCCCAAATCGTGGTTCTTGCAACGCAGGTAAAATGGACCGCCTCTGTCGAATCGGCTTTGACCTCGGGAGGAAACAGCTTGCAAGCTTTGTTCGACATCTCAGCCAAGCTCCTAGAGCTTTTGGCAGCCATCGTACTTGGAGAACTAGATGTCCTCACCAGAAAGAAGTGTGAGCATCTGGTCACGGAATTTGTTCATCAGAGAGATGTTATTGGGAAATTAATCAATGTCAACGCTTCAAGCCCTATGCACTACTTGTGGCTTCTACAAATGCGCTACCGCTACAAATCTGATGGTGAACCAACTGATCGCTTGCGCATTCAGATGGCGAATGCTGATCTTGCGTACGGTTTCGAGTATCTCGGGGTCCCTGAACGACTTGTTCGGACGCCGCTCACTGATCGGTGCTTCTTGACATGCACACAAGCCATGGCACAGCGGCTGGGAGGATCACCGTATGGTCCCGCTGGCACCGGCAAAACAGAGTCAGTCAAAGCTCTCGGCGTTCAACTGGGAAGATTCACACTGGTATTCAACTGCGACGACACTTTTGATTTCCAAGCGATGGGGCGTATATTCCTCGGCATCTGCCAAGTTGGGGCTTGGGGCTGCTTCGATGAATTCAATCGGCTTGAGGAGCGCATCCTGTCCGCAGTATCCCAACAGGTTCAAAATATTCAATTGGGCTTGAAAAGTGGCATCGAAACGGGTGATGCACAGATCGAATTAGCTGGACGGCAGTTCAACGTCCATGCAAATACTGGAATCTTCATCACAATGAACCCGGGATACGCGGGTCGTTCCAATCTTCCGGATAATCTCAAGAAACTCTTCCGCAGCGTAGCTATGTCGAAGCCAGACAAAGAACTTATTGCGGAAGTAATGATGTACTCACAAGGCTTCAAGCATGCAAAGCAGCTTTCTAAACAGACAGTCCCGTTCTTTGACAGTTGTGCAGCGAAGCTCACAAAACAAGCGCACTATGACTTTGGACTGAGGGCTTTGAAAAGCGTCCTCATCAGCTCTGGCGGCCTTAAACGAACAAGATTGACTTCTGCCTCAGACAATCCAGCCCTTGAAGACGAGCTGGAACCTCAGATCATTGTTCAGAGCATCCGGGAGACGATCGCTCCAAAATTAATTCGAGAAGATGTTCAAACGATAAAGGCAATAGAGCAAGAAGCGTTCCCAGGAGTTCACTATGTGTCTGCAAAACTTGACGACTTAGAAGCCGCCATCAGATCTGAAGCCTCATTACGACAATTGGTGATAAATGAGACTTGGATGACCAAAATACTACAGCTCTATCAAATCCAGAGAATCCATCATGGCGTAATGATGGTAGGCGACTCTGGGTCTGGGAAATCCTCAATCTGGAAAGTTCTACTCAAGGCTTTGCAACGCGTTGAAGGCGTCGAAGGTGTCAGCCACATCATTGATCCTAAAGTGATGTCTAAAGAAGCCTTGTATGGCAATCTAGACAGTACAACGCGCGAATGGACGGATGGCTTGTTTACGAGCACCTTACGCAAGATCGTAGACAATTTGAGAGGCGAAGACTCAAAAAGACATTGGATTGTCTTTGATGGCGACGTTGACCCAGAATGGGTAGAAAATCTCAACAGTGTCCTCGATGATAACAAGCTATTGACTCTTCCAAATGGAGAGCGTCTGAACCTACCATCCAACGTTCGTATAGTATTTGAGGTAGAAAGCCTGAAATACGCAACGCTCGCCACTGTGAGTCGTTGTGGGATGGTGTGGTTGAGCGACGATACCGTCACATCACCTATGCTCCTCAAAAACTACCTCAACGGTCTTCGCACTATTCCCTTTGAAGAACTCGACGAAGAAGGAACTGGCCAGATGGCCACGAAGGCGTTGAGTATTCAGCAACAAGTGGCAGACTTGTTACAGTACTATCTTGGTGGTCAGGATTTGCTAATTAAGGCGCTTGCGGAAGCCCAGAGCTATAACCATATCATGCAATATACTGAGATCAGGGTACTCAATACCCTATATTCTCTTCTGAACAGGGCTTGTCGATCAATCATCGAGTACAATATTCAGCATGATGATTTTCCTCTGGAGCCAGAACAAGTCGAGTCTTTCATTTCCAAAAGGATGCTGCTGGCATTGATCTGGGCTTTGGTCGGTGACTGTCCGCTCCGCGATCGGCGAGACTTCGGAGTCTATGTCAGTGGTCTTACAACCTTGGACATCCCTCTTCTGAGTGACGCTGGTTCCCTAATTGATTACGATGTATCTCTGCCAAAAGCGGATTGGACTTCTTGGCAGTCTCATGTGCCAACGCTTGAGGTCAACACACATTCTGTCACAGAGACCGATATGGTTATACCAACACTAGACACCATTCGCCACGAAGCCATTCTGGACTCATGGCTTGCAGAGCACAAGCCTCTCGTTTTATGTGGACCCCCGGGATCAGGCAAGACCATGACGCTATTCAGTGCATTGCGCAAGCTGCCTTACATGGAAGTCGTTGGACTCAATTTTTCAAGTGCCACAACCCCAGATCTACTCATCAAGACATTTGATCAGTACTGCGAATACCGAAAAACTCTGAGTGGCGTTGTCATGTCTCCAACCCAAATTGGGAAATGGATTGTTTTCTTCTGTGACGAGATCAATTTACCCGCACAAGACAAATATGGTACCCAGCGGGCTATTACTTTCCTTAGACAATTGATCGAGCAGAACGGCTTTTGGCGAACGACCGATAAGACTTGGGTGTCCCTTGAACGTATTCAGTTCGTAGGAGCCTGCAATCCTCCCACAGATCCTGGTAGGACTCCCATGGGTCCGCGCTTTCTCCGCCATGCTCCCGTTGTAATGGTCGATTATCCTGGAGAGCTCTCTCTTCACCAAATTTATGGTACCTTTAACAGCGCCATACTCAAAATCGTTCCCAACCTTCGCGGATACGCGGATGCTCTCACGAAAGCGATGGTTCAATTCTATCTAGAATCTCAAGCTCGCTTCACGCCTAAGATACAGCCACATTACGTCTATTCACCACGTGAATTAAGCCGTTGGGTTCGTGGACTGTACGAATCAATTAGGCCATTAGAAAATCTTTCCGTTGAGGGTCTCGTTAGGATTTGGGCGCACGAAGCTTTGCGGTTATTTCAAGATAGACTTGTCGCGGAAGACGAACGTAAATGGACTGATGACACCGTCAACAAAATTGCAGTCGAACATTTTCCAAATATCGACGAGAGTGCGGCGTTGAAAGGGCCGATTCTTTTCTCAAATTGGCTGTCGAAGAATTACATCCCTGTTGAGCGCGAACAATTACGAAATTTTGTCAAGGCTAGGCTCAGGACTTTCTGCGAGGAGGAAGTCGATACGCCCATTGTCCTCTTCAACGATGTTCTTGAGCATGTGCTTCGCATCGACAGGGTGTTCCGACAGCCACAAGGCCACCTTATCTTAATCGGCGTCAGCGGAAGCGGTAAAACTACTCTGTCACGATTTGTTGCTTGGATGAATGGCCTGAAAGTCTTTCAGATCAAAGTTCATGGAAGGTACTCTGCCGAGGATTTCGATGAAGACCTAAGGGATGTTCTTCGAAGATCTGGCTGCAAAGGCGAGAAGATTTGCTTCATCATGGACGAATCCAACGTGCTAGAATCAGGCTTCTTAGAGCGAATGAACACTTTGCTCGCCAATGCAGAAGTTCCGGGGTTGTTCGAGGGTGACGACTTCGCAGCCTTGATGACAGCTTGCAAAGAGGGTGCGCAACGGCAAGGACTCTTACTTGACTCCCAGGAGGAGCTTTACAAATGGTTTACGCAACAGATCGTTAGGAATCTGCACATCGTCTTCACCATGAATCCTCCGGAGGGTGGACTTTCATCAAAAGCCGCAACAAGTCCGGCATTGTTCAATCGCTGTGTTCTGAATTGGTTTGGTGACTGGTCAGATCAAGCTCTTTTCCAAGTCGGATCAGAACTCACTCAATCAGTGGACCTTGATCGTCCTGATTTCAGCGCTCCAGATAGTATACCTGTCGCATACCGTGAGCTCCCTTTGCCTGCATCCCATCGAAATACAATTGTGAATTCGATGGTCTATGTCCATCATTCATTGCAAAGATTCAATCATCGCCTGCGGAAACAGCAAGGCAGAATTACTTACCTCACTCCAAGGCATTTCTTGGACTTCGTGGCTCATTGTGTCCGTTTATTCAACGAAAAGCGCGAAGACCTAGAAGAACAGCAACGTCATCTTAATGTAGGTTTGGAGAAACTGAGGGACACTGTGGACAAAGTGCGCGAACTTCGAGCAAGCTTGGCTCAAAAGAAGAAGCAATTAGAAAAGAAAGATGCAGAGGCGAACGAGAAGCTCCAGAGGATGGTTGGCGACCAGCGAGAAGCTGAACAACGCAAGTCTGCCTCGTTGGAGATCCAAGCAGCTTTAGACAAGCAGGAACAGGAGGTGGCGAAACGGAAAGAGGTTGTGAATGCTGACCTAGCAAAGGCAGAACCTGCTGTTTTGGATGCGAAAGAAGCCGTTGGCAACATTAAGCGACAACATTTGACTGAGGTACGCTCTATGGGAAATCCTCCTGCTGGGGTAAGGCTGGCTTTAGACGCCGTCTGTACGCTTCTCGGCCATAAGATAGATGGTTGGAAAACCATTCAAGCAATTGTTCGTCGAGATGACTTCATTGCAAGCATTGTTGGATATGACAACAAACGACAAATGACGAGAAGTCTTCGTACCAAAATGCAGAACGAGTTTCTAACGAAAGAAGACTTCACGTACGAACGAGTCAATCGAGCCAGTAAGGCTTGTGGTCCGCTCGTGCAGTGGGTACAAGCTCAAGTGAACTTCTCAGCAATCCTGGATCGTGTTGGACCTCTACGAGAAGAAGCAGACAAGCTTGAGGAAGATGCACTACAGACTAGGGCAGAAGCAAAAGCTATAGAAAATAACATCACGAGCTTGGAGAAGAGCATTGGGCAATACAAGTCCGAATATGCGGCTTTGATTAGCGAGACGCAGTCAATCAAGGCTGAGATGTCTAAAGTCGAAAGCAAGGTCAATCGAAGTGTAAAACTCCTTGAATCATTGTCTTCGGAGAGGTCAAGGTGGGAGGAAGGAAGCAAATCTTTCGAGACCCAGATCAGCACTATAGTCGGCGATGTGCTGATCGCCGCCGCTTTCCTAGCTTACAGCGGTCTATATGATCAACAATTCCGTAAGACAATGGTCGACGACTGGCTCGGTCAATTGGCACTCTCAAATATCAGCTACAAGATGCACAACCCTATCACAGAGTACCTTTCTAATGCCGATGAGCGACTCAAGTGGCAAGAAAATGGCTTGCCTGTAGACGATCTTTGCACAGAAAACGCCATCATCTTGAAGCGTTTCAATCGCTACCCTCTCATTATAGATCCTTCGGGCCGGGCAACAGAGTTTCTGCGAAACGAAAACAAAGATCGCCGTCTGACAATCACCAGCTTCCTGGACGACTCATTCGTCAAACAGCTTGAAAGCTCTCTTCGCTTTGGAAACCCGATTCTAATCCAGGATGCAGAGCATATGGATCCGATTCTGAACCATGTGCTCAACAAAGAGTATCAGAAAACTGGTGGTCGCGTGCTTATACAGCTAGGAAAACAGGAAATTGATTTCTCCCCAGCGTTCAAGGTCTACTTGTCCACCCGGGACCCTTCAGCTACCTTCGCCCCAGATATCTGCAGCCGAACAACACTTGTCAACTTCACCGTTACCCAGAGTAGCTTGCAAACTCAATCTCTGAATGACGTCCTCAAATCCGAGCGACCGGATGTTGATCAAAGGCGCACGAATCTAATCAAAATGCAAGGCGAGTTCAGCACGCACCTGCGTGGCCTCGAAAAGCGACTCCTTCAGGCTCTCAACCAGTCCCGAGGCAATATACTTGATGATGACGTTGTGATCGAAACACTTGAGACACTCAAGAAGGAGGCCGCTGACATCTCCAGAAAGGTCGCGGAAACAGATGGTGTTATGGCTGAAGTCGAGAGTATCACAAAACAATACGGCACCATCGCGCAAGCCTGTAGCAACGTGTTCTCCGTCCTTGAGCAGTTACACTACCTGCACCATTTCTACCAGTTCTCACTGCACTATTTTGTCGACATCTTCAACACAGTTCTCCATCAAAATCCGAAGCTCAAGGAAAGCACAGACTACAAGACGCGCGGGGACATCATACTGCGTGACCTCTTTGTCGTTGCTTACCAGAGGACCTCGTTGAGCTTGTTACAGAAGGATCGCATAACGCTGGCCATGTTGCTTGCTCAGGCGTCACCCTATGCAATGGACAGGTCCCTGATCGACAGGATTCTGAGCTCATCGGTGCAGGGTAATGATGTAGCGTTGAACTCCCAATTGCAAAACGAAGCCAAATGGCAGGCTGCACGAATTCCTACGTTCAAGCCACACATGTCTATTGTATCGTCCGAGGAGTGGGACCGCTTCTTCTCAGAAGAACTTGGTGAAAATTTTGTGCCGAAAGTATGGGATTCGGCCACCAGCAACATTGATCAACAATTGCGGTCGCTTCTATTCACCAAGTTATTTAGACTAGATCGCTTTGTGCCCTCTGCAGAAAAATTTGTGTTGGCTGTGTTTGGCAGAAGCTTTTTCGAGGCGAGCGACAATCTGCAGGAAATTGTGACCCAGGTTCTTTCGACAACGCCAATAGCACTTAGCTCAAGCCCAGGCTTTGATGCAAGCTACAAGGTCGAGGCTTTGGTAGAGAGGCAAAAAGCTCGTTGCGCTTACATTGCGATGGGCTCAAATGAAGGCGTCGCCAGCGCCGAGAAAGCGATCAGTAACGCTGCAGCAGCTGGTTCTTGGGTACTCATTAAGAACGTTCATCTCGCTCCCCAATGGGTTCAAAGTCTAGAAAAGCGTTTGAGCTCGTTGAAGCCCCATTCTGGCTTCCGCATATTCCTTTCCATGGAGGCTAGCCCCAAAATTCCGGTGAGCCTGCTTCGGACTTCACGTGTCTTGATGCACGAGCAACCCGCTGGTATTCGAGCAAACATGAAGGATTCTTTATCTACCTTGTCAGTACGGGGAATGCAGGGACCGAGAGAAAAGGCACGGCTATATCTTCTCCTGTCCTTTGCTCATGCTGTGATTCAAGAACGTCTACGTTACGCCCCGACTCTCGGATGGAAGGGCTTCTGGGAGTTCAATGATAGTGACGTGAGTTTACTATATTCTTCACGTCTTTTGGGTGGTATGCTAACAACTTGCAGTATGAATGTGGCGCATTCGTCATCGACTTTTGGACGAACGAAGTCGCACAAGGCCGCACCAACATCGCGCCTTCTAAAATCCCTTGGGACCTCATTCGTACACTTATCAGGGAGCTCTACGGCGGAAAGATTGACAATGAAGGAGACTTCCATCAACTTGAAGACCTCGTACAATCATTTATGACACCCTCAGCCTTCGAGATTGACCACAGGCTTGTCGAAGGTGCACCTCAAGAGGAAGCAAAGAAGTATAGTGAAGGAGATGGTAGCTTAATCGTACCGGAAGGTAATGACATGAAAGACTTCATAGCATGGGTAGATCAACTACCAGAACGCGAACCACCAACCTGGCTCGGGCTACCGGCAAACGCAGAGAAGCTCCTGCTGATCTCACACGGGAAACAGACCATAGACAACTTGGTCAAGATGACCGAGTTACTCGAAGAGAACGAGCAGCTCAATGCGGAGACGGAACCTCAAAGTGAGGAGGGGCCTTGAGCTTTTACGACTTTCCTTTGTCACTATCATGAAGCGAATTGATTTTGAAGCGACTTGGCGGGCATACGAGGCGTTGCTTGGTGCGTGGCAGCATTTTACATCGGAGGCAGAGTGCGTTGTATGGCGCCAGTGTTCGGTACATCGGCCGAAATTATACCCCCTTGCTGTCTTGCTGCGTTCTATGTACAGTCTTTTTTGAAGGCTTCCTAATTTGTAGCATAAGCGTACATAGATTGAATTGACCACAATTTTCCTTACATTAGAATGTGTGCGGAATCCCTGAGCATACGAATGTAAAGAGCCTGCCAATATGAATCCTGCGGTTTCTGACTCGTTAAAGACTTATTCTGAAGGCAGTAGAAGGAGTTGGATTTCAAATGAGGTGAATCGCAAAAATCATAACTTACCAAACTTAGGTGAAGGAGCCCCGAAGACCCTCCAAAAGCTCGCCCTTCCCCGGGGACCAAGGCCGCTCCTAAAGGCAATGCTGAGTATCCAAGGTCGGTGAACCTACGATTCTATTTATTATTCCCTCCCCATCCTTTTCCTACGCATGGCACTCACTTGTTATGCATTTGGTTAGCTTTCTTTGAGGCGAGCCACTTCAAAGAAAATGGCTCGAAACCAAGGCTATGGAGATTGCCGAAGTCGAAAAAGACGCAGCACGAGTGGATCATGTAAATACTGAGGAGGCGGCCTTGAAGTACTCTGAACTTCAGCTACTAGCAGCTGCGAAACATCCAAAGTTACAGCAAGAAGCAGATGCCAGTGACCTTACCATCACAGCAGGCAGAGATAGTATAGGCCAAGCATCTGACTATGACTTCTTCAAGGATCTACAATGGTACCTTCAGAAGAAAACACTATATTAAACCTCACTAACATACCACAGGTCCCCGGACGGCACGACCCTCGTCCTCTCCAGCGGCACTTCCAATAACCTGACAATCTACGTTCTCCCACCCGACCTCTTAACCCCTTCCTCTGGACGCCACCACACCCTAGCACCGTACCGCACGCACGATCTCCCAGAGCCCACCTATGCAACCACCATCCACCCAGCCTTCTCTCTCTCGAATCTAGAATCCTACTACCTCACCTCTCTCCGCAACCTGCCAGTCCGCCTTCTAAGCCCTTTTGGACCTGGCGTTGTTGCCAGCTATCCCCTCGTCAATGCGCACACGGAAGCCTGGGTAACGCCGCATAGCTTACTATTCAGCAAACATGAGCCCACCACTTTCTTTGCGGGTAGTGAGGGGCTGGTATCATTGTTTGATACGTGGCGCGATGGTAACGGGCCATATGCGAGCATACGACTAGGCAAGCGAAGGCGGGGGGGTAAAGCGAAACTCACGCATGCTTTCCCTGGAGGAGATGGAAGGAGCTCCGGCGTGAAAGGCATTGTAAACGCTTTGGTTGAAAACCACGACGGCGTGCTAGTGGCTGGAACGTTCAACGGAGAGCTCGCCCTGCTAGATCCCTTTAGACAGGAAAGGCTTACTGGGACGCTGCCATTACCTAAGGACGCAGGACGAGGCGTTACGGCGCTCAAATTTCAGCCACAGCCTGCTAGAGGTGATTATCTCGTTGTTGCGTCAAGGTGTTCTGATAGCCTGCATGTTTTTGATTTGAGGAATCCGACTGCTGTGATGGCGACATTGAGAGGGAGAAAAGCATCCACGCAGCAGCGTCTGGGAATCGATGTTACAGCGAACGGTGAGGTGTGGGCGGGCGGAACGGATGGCATCGTCAGGATATGGGATGGAGTCGGGATGGTAGAAGGAGAAATGGAGCCTATGCGTGAGCTTGATCTGCATAACGACGCTGTTGCTGGAATTGGATTGTATCCTGGCAACGAGGCTAAGCTCTTTGCAACTTGTGCTGGCTCAAGAAACCTTGATGATGGTACCGATATTGGGGAGCGTAGACAGCGAAACTCGCCTCAGGCTACGGAGTCGGTGGACGATGATTCACAGCAATCCTCAATGACTAATGAAACTTTGAAGGTATGGACATTCTAGTATATCTTTCGTGTACAGACCTTGGTGATGCGAGAGGGATGACCTTGTATTTTGTGAAACAATCCTATTCACGAATCCAAACCATCTCTTGATGACAAATGCCTCTTTACCGTCCTCGTCTGTTCAACATTCGCAAATCCTAGGACATCTTCATGTCCAGTGTTGCTCCCTAACCATTCTAATTTCCTACCGAAATGACATTTGTACTTAGTTTCATAATGGGTGATATCTGGTGATTACGTGTATGTACATTCTGAACGAATACATCACGAAAAGCGCCATAGTTCACTAAGGCTGTGTCTCGGTTACAACCAACGAATGTGGTTGATGACATCGCTATCTCTCGAAGGTATCACGATTGGCTTGCAACTTGGGGCCATTACTGAGTCCGCAACAACAAAGAAAAAGTACCAGTGCAAAGAGAATAATAGCAAACAAGGAGTAAGAAGTGGCTTATATCCTTCAAGGTCTGCTTAGGGCTGGACTGGTTGTAACGTCTTATGAGATTCGTCTACGGAAGTCCTGACCTGTACGTCCCGACATGCTAGAGTGCAACGAGAATGGAAATGTTGAAGATCAAAGAACGTATGATCGACTAGCTTGATTGAATTCCAACAGAAACTCTAAAGTCTATCATGCTGAGCAACCAAGGTCGCACCTAGTATCGTACCATCAACAGTGCACAATATTGATCAGACACAAAAAAAAAGGATCACTCACCACCAATAAGAGCAGAAATTCTGCCCAGAATCCGTATAGCTGCCTTTAGAGCAATTGGGCGCTTCATCAGCACCAAACTCCCGGGTACGATCCTCCTGGTCTCTAAGACTGTGGAAGACTCGTGTCAGCAAATTTGCCAATCCACACATACATCCCCTTAGGGATCAATTCAAATGCTGCCGCAGAATGGGAACTCACCCCATAACAGGACTCGCCGGCAAACTAGAACTGACATTCTGATACGAGATTGAGAAATTGCCGTAGTCGATGATACTAGCCATAGTGGCACCAACAGCACATGGGACCCGTGGATCTGTGATCTCTGTGATGTTGGGGAATATTAGGACGCCATTGTCTGTTGTGAACGAGATCGAGCAGGTCAGGCTTTGAAAAGGTCGTGGGAATGTACCCAAGGGCTCGGGCTCGTAGGTGGCTTGGTCTGGCATTATGCAGACTTGAGTCTGGAGGCCACATGCTGGTGGGATGTTGGGTGGTATATCGCCGTCTTCTGCGGGTGGCGAGGGTATTGTGGTGTTTGTTAGGAGGGTAGATGGGGAAATTGGGTCTTGAGCAAACGTGGGGAGAAGGAAGAAGGAAGTGACCAGGAGTGATATGAAACTGTATTGGTGCGTCATGTCGAAACTTGTAGGGACGGAAGAAGTGGAGTGCGTTTGGGAGATTGATGTTGTTGAACATTCTAAGACACAAATATGGAAGATCTGGTAGCGACTGGATTGTCTCAGATACAATTATCGCGACCATCGAAGACACATGGAGCTAGATGATTTCAGAATATACTAACAAGTCTTACAAATGTAGACGCATGACTCAAGCCAATGAAACATAGGAAGCCTGGAAAATAGAAGTTCTTGTGGTGGAGCTCGTCTATAGTCCAAAGCAGAGACCTACGAAGTAGCAAAGGATCACATACAGCATATCATCAAAAGGGACATTTTACATACCACAGATCGTGTTAAAACCCCCACATTGCAGACTCTTATCATCCAGCATGTGAAAATATGCCTATAGGTGATCGAACACCATGTTACCAGCGCATCTGACAAATCTGATGTACTCGTTCCAAATTGCGTCTTCCAGCAAAGCTTTCAAAATGAAGAATCTTCTCTTCTAAAGACATGCTCAAGAAAGCACACAACGGGCTTGGGCTTCTCAGGCGTCCATTAGTGACTTGGTCGGCCAGAGCAAGAACAACTTGAGCTACGTATGCATTGAAGCCGGCTTTGCGGAGGACAACCTCTTCTGCTGACTCCTCTTGTGCGAGCTGAACCTCAATGCAGAGACTGTGCTTGATCATCAGAGCAACTATCCACTTGGCCAGCTCCTCCTCTCCGCCTACAACGTGAATGACTGAGACGCTGGTCGGTAGCGCTGAACAGAACGCGCCGAAATCACTAACAGCGTTGCAGTCATTGGTGCTCAAGGTGTTATCTGTAGACGTCGGCTTTGTATCAAACCCCACAAGCACAAAAAGATTATCATACCGCGAGCTTGCGGAGGCAATCCGAATCTGCAGATCAAATTTTGAGGACGGTCGATTTTGCCCAGGCAAGGCGCGTTGTTTGATCTTCTGAAGAGAGGTCCATATTAGACCCGTGCTGGGAGAGATGATAACGTCTGCTTCATCACTGCAAGGCTGCGCGAGATTCTTAGCCAATGCGTTCTGATTGGGCCCTGTATGTGACTGGTGACTCTGAAAATGGATCGACCAGTCACGCTCGATGATTTCAGCAATAGGGTACAACCCAATGATGCGCCGTGAAAGCTCACGGTTGCTCAGCAGTGATGCCGAAAATACAAATTGGCGAGCCTCCTTCGGCAAGTTTATGTACGGAACAGCGATCGTTGGCGTCACCGTTTGAGGATTAGGGACGGTCTCTGGAATGATTTGAGCACGTTTTGCTTGGGCAGCTATCTCATGTTGAGTGTGCAGAGGGCATGACGTGTTGCTAGGCTTCACTGCTTTCGTGCTAGGATCCGTTTGTATTTGTCGAGCATCGATGTATCTACTCAAAGCAGTAAGTGCAGGGATATGAGCACCGAGTAGATCGTCATCAATTCTAGTCGGAGCGATATCTGGTGTTTGCTTCCCTGAGAGAGCTTGGCCAGGTGTAACTAGGGACTGCCTCCTCTTCGGTGCATGATCTCCATTAGTTCGGGATCCATTGTTGCAATCAGTCGTCGCAGATATTGCATCATCAATTTCAAGCTTTCGCTTCAATACGAGCGATGCTAGACCTTTACCATCAGGGAAGACGCCCGCTTGAAGCTCTTCCTCATCAGACTCCTCTAAGTCGTCAAAGATGCGAAGTCCGCTTCGCTTCCAAAGCAAGCCCTCAAGACTAAAACAGGCAGGCCGCTCCAAGAAGCTTGTGAGGGTCTCATAGTCGTCGATGCCCTCGTTCATGTGAACCTTAGCTAAAGAAGATGGGAAAGCAACCCATGTCAATTCGCGGTCTTTCTTGCCGGTAGCGCGCCACAATTTTGTCTTCAAATATGCAGGCGTAAGATCAGCTAGTATATCCTTGGGGAAAGCTGGTGCATTGGCAGTTTCGGTACTGCTGGGATAGACGTCCCAAGGCGGTCTCGGCCGCGAGAAGTCCATTATGGGAATGGTGACTCTCTGAGTCGTGTCAGCTTCTTGTAGCTGCTCTTGTTCGACATGCCTCTCCGCTTTGATAGCCATGGGTGCTATGCTTTGCTCGAAGAATTTGTTAATCTCGTCCTCTGGGTTGCTTTGCGATGTTGGTACCGACGAAGGGAGATGAGGGATGGCATACTTTAGCGTCTCGCCAAATGATACGTTTTGGCGCTCCCAAGGCACTTGTTGATCGGACTCTGGGGGAGACAGCGGCACTTCCACTTTGCAATTAAGGGCAGTCGCTCTGGGCAATGATGGTGAGGGGATGTCGTCGTCGATGCCTTTGAGAGGATTGTATATGTCACCAAGACTATCAGATCTAAGGGATCTATTCAAGGCAGAAGCTGGCTGTGGACTAGAACAGCATCAGCTAACCCCGACCCTATCACACAGTCTCTTAGCTTACCTGGAAGCGAGACTTCGGGAACCTGGCAAAAACATGTCCTTCTGAAATACAGCTTTCTCCGCATCGGCAATTTCTTGATTGAGCGGGCTTGTCAATTCTGGCAGCATATCCAGATGGCCTGTGCCTGAGGAAGGGACAAAGGGTGCACATTCTGGAGGCAATGGAAGTAAAGGTGGTGTAATCGGTATCAAGGCTGTATCCTGTCGCATTTGAGCAACCCGCTTAGATAGTCCATAGCGTGAGCGCTTACCCTCTGATAATGAGGTACAGCATCGTCGTCTTCAATAGATACGTTCGCACCATCTTCTTCATGCCATTTAAGCGTTTTTAGTAAATACGCTAGATCGGCATTCGACATTGCGAGCTTCTCGTTCCGAATCTCATCCCAGATCCGGCCAGGATAATTGGCGTAATACGAAGGCCAGTCGAGTCCTTCGTCCACTTCGACATCGATTGCCTCAAGTGGTAAATACTCGTTAACGAAGTCGGGCACAATGGTTTTACCAAAGCGCTGCATGTCCAGCTCATGATCTGTTCTAAGTAGCGGAGACTCATGTTTCATGCTTCTTACGTGGTGGATATTAGAATCCAGGCAGTCGCTCATGCTTGAAGCAAAACCCTTTGGAGGCTGTAAAACTGCTGCAAGGAATGACATGGCATTTGCATCGATGTACATGCGTTCTGTAGGAAGTGTGCCATTGCTCTCATTGATTTGAAACAGTTCTGGACGTTCTTGTAGTTGCTCGAAGTCATGTCCTGATGAGGAAATGTTTAACAACGGGTCCTGCTCTAAATGCTTTGTAGTAAGATCATAATAGCGAGCATACTCTCCCAAAGAGAAGTCTGCGTCCTGACTCGCGCCGTCGTGGTCCATTAATCTAATTGTGGGGAGTGTGTGAAGACGGCAGGAGAGGAAGGCGGATAAGCGCGTTCGTGCCGAGCATTCACAGTATATTGGTTCCAAGAAGCAAAACAACATGGGATCTAGCTGTTGAGGGTTACGCAACGTATTATAGTTCGTCCATCAGAGGTTCACCGATTCTCATTACTGAGCAGTTTGGTGCGCTCGTTCGCTTCGGGATTATCAGTCCCCGCGCTTCGGCTCTCAATCTGTTGATCGCGCTTTCGTTGCTTCCAGTCCCTTACTTCAAACGAAATGCTCATGGTCAATAGTATTCCTTGCAAGATACCCGTACAGAGATATATGCCCCAAGTACTCCAACCATCCCAGCCCAGTCTAGCCGCCAGACTTGCGACCCAGACGAAGCTCCCAGGCGTTTGAATGCACATTGAGGGTATACTTAGACTACCAACTTCCTGCAACCTCCATGTCGTCCAGATCTGGGGCAAAAATTGTATGGCCGCGAGTATAGTTCCAAACACTCCTAAGAACTCCGCCCATGGCTGCAAGTAATCTGGATGTAAGTATTTGAACAGCACAGACACCATGAAAACGAGGATCAAATGCAGCATGCAGAGTCCAAAGACGACAATAGCGGTCTTATAAGTTGGGGTGGCGTTGCTCTTCATCGGCGAAGTGAGAGGTGTTGCACGTGGGAAGAAGAGTAGGTACAGAAATAGGCTGGAAGTTATCTTTCAGCACAATATGCAACGGTTGATGGTCTGGGTCGCGTACATTATCGTGAAGCATGCCCATTGCACTCCAATCTGGGCAATGCCTAGTAGACTGGCTGTGCATTCCAGGCCACTCAGCTTCTTGCAGCATCCCAGCGCGTGCTGACTCGCCGGCCACGTAAGTATGTTTGCGAAAGCGCACGTGCCAGAAGTGGTTCCCAACAGTACATAGTATGGGGAGAGGCCTTCAGAGGAATGACGAGCAACGATGCGCCAGTGTTGTGGAAGATACGAGAGGAGGATGCCGACTAATATGAACCTACAACTCCGTTAGTGATTGTGTTCATCTTGTCGAGCTACCAGGGGGACGTACAAAGACACGCCAAAGTTGAAGTAGTCTGGCGATCTGAAGTCCGCGCAGACATCGCGTGTGTTGTGGGTCAGCATCGCATCCAAGATATGTGATCAAAATAGAAGATACGATCTCTTTCCAGGGCAGGGTGCATCTTTAGAGCATGACTGAGGAGTAAACAGTCACCAGGCCAGAAGCTGGGGCTATTGGCTCACAAGTGAAGGTGGGGAAGACTTAGTCAGCAGTGGCTTTTTGAGCCTCATTCTTGAAGAAGTATTAATTGAGACGCCAGCACCTTCAGCGGTTCTGTGAGGTATAGTCGCGTTGCATTCCTTATTGAAAATATCTTCAGATGGTCTGGGATTGGTCTCGTAAAAGTAGCACCCGCTGATCGAGCTGCTAAAATGCAATTTCCAGATGTAGTGCAAGTATGGCACGACTATCGATCGCTTGCTTTTGTCGTTGTCTGTGTTGCACTCGTCGGTGTTCATACATGGTTCAAGTATCGATCTAAGGGTAGGGTAGCTCCCACTGGAACAACTCTTCCAACCGGATACAGCAATACGGAAAAAGGTGGCTTTGAATCAGAGAAGTTTGCATCGCCAGTGAATGGAGTCATACAAAATGCTCGTCAAGTCCCAAAACGAGTCATTGGTGCAAAGAAGCAGAGATTGTCGAACAGCGCTGGGCAAAATCATGACAGGATTCAGCCATTGATACTTTATTTTTCTTTGACAAGTTCTACCAAGAGGCACGCAGAGAACATCTTCAAACAAGCTTGTGACTTCTCTAAAGCGCATAGTCCGTCCATTATTGAGCCGAGACTATTTGATCTGGCTACCATAGATCATGAATATTTCTTCGAACGTCCACCTACTATTCCTCATTCTCAAGACAATGTACACTACTTCTATATCTTGCTTATTCCTTCCTATGACATCGATACAGTCCTCGACAGCGTTCTAGACTTGCTCAAAGAAATACACAATGACTTCCGGATCGACACCTCTCCATTATCGAGCCTGGCCGGGTACTCAGTCTTTGGCTTTGGAGATAGAGAAGGTTGGCCATCTCCGGCTGAAGGGTATTGCGCACAGGCGATTCATTTTGACAAATGGATGGCAAAGTTGACAGGGCGAAAGAGAGCCTTCCCTCTAGGTATTGGAGACGTGAAGTCTGATGTTCATGTAAGGCTTGAGGAATGGACCTCCGGAGTATTTGGCACTCTGTCAGATATTGCGGAGAACGGCACCCTTGGAGAAGGCGCCCCTGGCAGTGGTGAAGCCTTGGAGAGCGACGAAGAAGACAGCTTGGATCAACCATCTCGGTCTGATCGATTGAGCAAAAGCCGGCTGTCAAGGATAAGTGACTTGGAAGACATTGGAGGCAAAAAACAAGCAGCCTCTCCGTTACCCGTTGACTTCACTACCTCTTCCCAGCCTCAAAGCGCAAAACCTATGGTCCCCATCAATTCCCCTACGCACACAGCACTCACAAAGCAAGGCTACACAATCATCGGCAGTCACTCTGGCGTCAAAATCTGCCGGTGGACAAAGTCCGCGCTCCGTGGGCGGGGCTCCTGCTACAAATACTCCTTCTACGGCATCCAATCCCACCTCTGCATGGAAACTACTCCCTCACTATCCTGCAGCAACAAATGCGTCTTCTGCTGGCGACATGGCACAAACCCTGTGGGCACGACTTGGCGCTGGCAAGTCGACCCACCGGAGATGATCTTCGAAGGTGCAAAGGAAGGGCACTACAAGAAAATCAAGATGATGCGCGGTGTGCCTGGTGTGAGAGCTGAGCGGTTCCAGGAGGCGATGAGGATACGACATTGTGCGCTCAGTCTTGTTGGCGAGCCCATATTCTATCCCCATATCAATGAGTTTGTGGCGATGTTGCATCAGGAAAGAATATCGAGCTTTCTGGTCTGTAATGCGCAGCATCCGGACCAGCTTGCTGCGTTGAAACCAGTGACACAGCTTTATGTCTCTATTGATGCGAGTAATGCTGAGTCGTTGAAGAAGATTGATAGGCCGCTTCATAGGGATTACTGGCAGCGTTTTATGCGGTGCTTAGATATTCTGAGAGAAAAGAGAATGCGCATGCGTACTGTCTTCCGGCTCACCCTCGTCAAAGGCTTCAACATTGACGAAGAAGTTGAAGGATACGCAGATCTTGTTGCTAGAGGTCTACCATGCTTTGTTGAAATCAAGGGAGTAACCTACTGTGGCACCTCAACGTCGGCCTCTGCAGGCCTCACAATGCAGAACGTGCCCTTCTATGAAGAGGTTGTGGCTTTTGTGGAGGCGCTGAATTCAGCTCTGAACCGGAGAGGACTAGAATATGGTATTGCAGCTGAGCATGCCCATAGTTGTTGTGTGCTCATCGCTAGTCGACGGTTCTTTGTGGATGGGAAATGGCATTCGCTGATTGATTATGAGAAGTTCTTTGAGTGCTTGGAAAGCGGAAAAGATTTTAGTCCTGAGGATTATATGGGACCCCCGACACCGGAATGGGCAACTTGGGGTAAGGGTGGCTTTGATCCTAGGGATCAGAGAGTAGACCGGAAAGGGAGACCTATCGAGTCAGCAAAATGAACAACTTGGATTCACTAGCTGGAGTTAATGGCATTTTCATTTGTAAATGTCGCCCCATCTTCTGTGTGATGCCCTGGTTGAAGCTCAATGTTGTTATTGCGAAACATGCATGAGAGCTCTCACGAGCTCGGCTGACATAGTGAGATGGCATCCCTTATCAACTTGCCAAATTTTCTCGCTTCAAAACGGTATTCCCCAGCTACGACTCGGATGCAATATGTCTACGAAATTCAAATGATGTCAAACTACCTCAGAAAGATTAAAATAGTATATCAGTTCGAGGAAATGTTGCACATTGAGAAGTCATCTCTAGCACTATTCTTAGGCTAAGACGACACTCTATATCCCTGGTAGGCTGCTACATGCCATCTCTATGGGGTATCATTCCTAACTTTGCTCTATCGAACAATCATATGCTCTCTATCAGGCCCTATGAATATCGTCAGTCAGTTTGTTATGGTTTCTCCGTTGGTGACTCACCTGTTCCGATGTACTTGCACTTCAACCCGCCCATGTAGGTTTCTATGAAGCTTATATACTTCCTCGCGTTGCCCGGCAGATCTTCCCAACGTGAAAGACCAGTTGTACTCGTCATCCAGCCTGGCAGTGTCTCATATACGACTTCTGCTCGCTCTAACAATTCGAGATCGGCTGGGAAGGATTCGATCACCTGACCATCGACCCGATAGTCTGTGGCGACTTTGATGTCGGGAAACGTATCTAGGACGTCGAGTTTTGTAAGATTTATTGCGGTATAGTGGTTGACTGCCGTGGAAAATTTTACGATTACCAAATCTAACCAGCCGCATCTTCGACGCCTGCCAGTTGTAACACCGAATTCTCGTCCAAGTGACTGAAGTCGTTCGCCGTCCGAGTTTAGCTGCTCCGTAGGAAGAGGTCCGCTTCCTACTCGGGTTGTATAAGCCTTCACCACGCCTATTCTATCCTTCATTCTGTCAGGGGAAAGAGCCAAGCCGGTTAGCACCCCTCCAAGACCTATTGGAGACGGCGTCAGTTTCATTTCTCAATTCAAAAACGGGCGTCCCAAGATATGTCTAGAGGCGTTTTGGGTACAAGACAAAGTACTGGTATCCATTATGTCCGCGAAGGTGGAAAATAGGGTCGGTATACGCACCAGCATTCGACGAAGTTACGTAGGGATAGGTTCTAATAATAGTCAACAAAATCCCATGAGACAGCGAGTCAGCACTCTTCATCTACCCGTAGTCTATGTCCAACTACACGAAGCAGAATAAGCATCCTTACAGGGTATCGATTACCAAACCGGTAGGACTAACCATTAGGGCATTTGCTCCTTCCACCAAAAGATTCGCGTCTGGCGGCAATTCTGTTATGAATGGAACTGCGTCGATAACAAAGGATCTTAGCTGCTCTCGATACGCGTTAAACCGTCCAATCTCTTCCTCGAGGTCGTATTTCTGTGCTTCAAATAGGTCACCATATCGCTTTCGTGAATCTGCGGCGAGCTTTCTCAGCTTTTTGTCTAGTGTCTCCTTGTGAAAAACATCCGTAACTCTGGCATTTGACCTGGCAGCCTTGCAGCTGTAGGTTGGGCCGATGCCCTTGCGCGTTGTACCGACTGCTGCTTGGCCCAGCTCTTGCTCCTCTAGGCCATCAATTACGGTATGTAGATCGAAAGTCAAATGAGCTCGATCCGATATGTATATTCGATCCAGAGTTTTAATGCCCTTTGCGTTTAAATTTTCGAGCTCTTTCAGGAACGATGGGACGTGGACAACGCATCCTGAGCCTATAAGATTGACGCAGCTAGGGTTCACAAGCCCCGATGGTAGAATATGAAAATCGTATGTGACTCCAGCAGCGACTATGGTATGGCCCGCGTTGTTCCCGCCAGCAGAGCGCGCACAGATTTGGGCTGTTCGGCAGAGAATGTCCACTAGCTTGCCTTTACCTAACGACCGTGAAGTCAGATTGGGGCACATTAAGCAAAATTGCTGCTGTACCTTCGTCGCCAAATTGGCTGCCTAGTACTATTGTAGCCATTTTTGGTTGGCCACACTCCTAGAGAAACCACTTCCACCCTGCATTGTTTCTGGAAATTGTCAAAAAACGTTCTTGCGCGTGCCCCACCAACCCCACGCGACGTCACGGCCTTGCCAAGCCAGCCTCGGACTTATGTTTTCCCGCCGGCCGATGACAAAGAGATTCCATTGTTTGACCTCGAATTCAGGGACGTTATTGTCGTATTTCAGACAGTGGAGAAGGCCATCAAGGCCAGTGCCTAAAACATGTTGGGGCTAAATATGCGGCCGAGAATGTGTAATTGCACGACTGGGACTCCTATCTTCAACTAAAGATAGCAATTGGAGTATTTACCGCCCAAAGAGCGTTTCGAAACACTGCGTGCAGCATGCAGTATTGGACAGGGTGAGGTCTTCAACCCTTCATGTCTAATTGCCCCTTGGTGAAGAAAGTCTCGAAATGTTGGGAACTTGTGGAGAAAAGAGCTCCTGCATCGTGAAGAATGAACGAGGAGCTATGCTTTTCGGTTGATGAAGCATCGAGGTGGGACAAGGACTTGAAACGATATCGTGTTGATGGCAACATCAAGTGGCACGTTTTTGTCTCTATCAGAATAAGAACACCTTATGTCTTCTAGGTGGTACAACAAATGCCTTTTCCCACAGTCGCCATCGCTGCCTGGTGACGCTGCTTTTCCGTCTATCCAGTGGCTCTAGGGAAAACAAACAATAATACAACAATACATTCATTCACAATCTCATTGTTTGTTTCAAGTCATCTCCCTCACATCTCCGCTCTTTGAACTTCCCTGACAGTTTTCACATCCTTCTCTTATCTTCTGGTTCACTGAGTCGCTCATTAACAAACGAGTCTCTTTTTCTTCTTGCTGGACAAGATTCGGCAAATTTTCAAACGTTCAACTCTTGTATCACTTGAGCATCATGTATCTACCACCTCTGGGGATGTTTCTTCTGGCAGCTGGTTCTGCCCACCTATGCTCCGCTCACACCGCTTTCACCAACTTCTTCATTGATGGCAAGAATCAAGGCGATGGTGTTGCGGTCCGCATGAGCGACAATCCAGGTCACGCGACTTTCCCCATTAAGGGCATTACTAGCCCCGAGATGGCTTGTGGTAAGTCTACTTCCCTGTCTTCAGATCGCACGCCACTGTTTGTGTGAACGACTAATAGCATTTGCTGACGAGAAATATAGGCGTCAACGGCGAGAAAGGGGTCGCTCGCATTGCCCCAGCTAACGCAGGATCAACAATCACTTTCGAGTGGCGAGATTATCCAGATGGCTCTCAACCGGGCGCTATCGACAAAAGCCATAAAGGCCCTTGTGCCGTCTACATGAAAAAGGTCGAGAACGCGGCTGCAAGCGACAACGCTGCTGGAGATGGCTGGTTCAAGATCATGGAATATGGTTACGACAGTGGTAAGAAGCAATGGTGCACAGAGATGCTGGACGCCGTCAACGGTCACCTTCAAGCTACTATTCCGAAACATCTCGCCCCTGCGTACTATCTTCTGCGGCCAGAATTGCTCGCCCTCCATCAAGCAGACAAGAACCCACCTGACCCACAATTCTACGTTGGCTGTGCTCAGATCTTCCTGTCGTCCAGTGGCAACAGTCAACCCAAGGATCACGTTTCGATACCAGGCTATGTCGACATGAAGACTCCTGCAATGACATTCAATGTTTGGCAAGAGCCACTCAAGCCATTCACTCCTCCAGGTCCACCTGTGTATACTGCCTCCAAGACGCCTTCAAAGCTTAGAGCAAGGGGGATGCTTCAGACCTACGGCCTCAAACCCTCAACATGTATTATGCAGAATGCGAATTGGTGTGGATACACCCCACCAAGCTACAACGACCAGGATGGTTGCTGGGCTGTAAGTTTCAACATCCCCTATTGACATGCCGTTGCTGACAGCAGTAGTCTGCCAAGAATTGCTCGGTCCAGACAGATCATTGCTACAAATCTGCACCTCCGACGGGCAGCAAAAACTGTAAGAATTGGGAGACCTACTGTACAGACATCCGCAATCAGTGCAATGCCAAGAATTACCAAGGTCCGCCGTCCTGCGACAGCCATATGCCCATCAAGCCAGCTCCCATGAGCGGTGGAGCACTTAGCGCCCCGGATGACGGTGCAGCGAAGACTCAGCCTGAGTCAGTCAATAAGGAACCTGCCAATCAACTAACCGCATCAGCGGTAGCCCAGTCCAGCATCGCACCCAGCTCAGCGCAATACGCCCCTGTCGTTCCAGTAGCTACTCCTGTCTATTCAGGCAACGGTGCCGTGACCGCAGGTGGAAATGAGTCTTCTACCGGGTCAATCGACGAATGTGGCAGTAGAGGTGGTCAGACCTGCAAGACTGGCATGTGTTGCTCTGTGAATGGGTAAGTTACGCTGCCAAAGAATTGAAGATGGGCAATTGCTAACAGCATGATTAGCTATTGCGGAACCGGTCCAGAATACTGCAACGATGGCTGCCAGCCTAAGTTTGGGACATGCTCTGGTAATACTTCACACAAGCGGCTTCGACTTCGTCATTCGAACCATGTGATGCGTAGGAGGAGCTGGACTCTTTGAAACCTTCTTTTCATAATCTGCATACTTGTTCTGTTTCTACTCCTAGGTGTTTGATGAGTTACGACAGATTGAATGCGCAGAGCGTGCGGTTAGCCATATGGGAATATATTGGGGTTTGAGGATGTTGATAGTCGGATAAGCCATTGCATCCATGTCATCAAATTTCTTTATGCATTGGCAGTCTCGTCCCCCTTTGTATGTTACATTTCATTCTCGCATCGATAAATTACGCTTTTGTTCACGTTCCGATAAAAAGGGCAACAGAATGACCATCAGGCAGCGGAAGCTTATGTTGAACTCAGCTCAGCTTAATGCTTGCTTAGCGACCGTTGAAAACCTTTCCAGAAAGTAAAACATTCATATGATTGGTGTGTCTGACTCACGCTACTTAGCTATAGCAGAACCTCGTACAATTCGAGCAAATCTGCACATAGACGGCTTTGAATAAAACATTGTCAGCCATGATGGCAACTGTCATTCTAGGATCCCAATGGGGTGAGTCAATATCCAACATTATAGGACAAGCTTCGCTCCTAGACATGCGCTGCATAAAAATTCCGAACTTTTTCTTGTTGTTTTCTTGAGACTGATAAGATTCTTGAGTAGGAGACGAAGGGGTGAGTATTCG
This sequence comes from Bacidia rubella, assembly GCA_032158265.1. Lineage (NCBI taxonomy): Eukaryota > Fungi > Ascomycota > Lecanoromycetes > Lecanorales > Ramalinaceae > Bacidia > Bacidia rubella. The sequence goes on along the minus strand of JAVTIF010000006.1, from coordinate 676,550 downwards.
CTTAAACACGACTTTCTATTTAAAAGCTATTGAGTACTCTTGTCGTTCACGAAACTGACAATTGTCCCCGCAAAAACACAGAAGGGCAAGTTAACGGACCATCTCCTTTCAACAAATTCCTTTGATGTATGCGCCCGAGCATCAGGTGGTCACAATGCTGGACACTCTGTCAAGTGAGGATAACCATAACATCAACGTGTGAGACAATGACTGAAGATGGCCTCTTCCTAGATCGGGTGGTCAGACCTACAGCTTCCATCTCTTGCCATCGGGCTTGATAAACCCCAACGTAGACAATCTGATAGGTCCTGGTGTTGTCTTCAACCCCGAAGCATTCTTCAAGGAAATAAACTCACTTGAATGCAAGGGCCTGCCCCGTGTCCATGAGCGCATCCACATTAGTTCCCGGTGTCATATCAATTTTGCTCTGCATGCCGCAGTGGATGGGCTCTCGGAAGCGGAGCTAGGGACGAGCCAGATTGGGACGACTAAGAAAGGTATTGGCCCAGCATACAGCACGAAAGCTTTACGAGACGGCATCAGGGTCATTGACCTGTACAAGAAATCTTTCGAACCAAGATTGCGCTCGCTGGCTGAAGGCTATCGGAAACGGTATGGCGAGCTTCTCAAGTACTCGGTCGAGGACGAAATCCAGAGTTTCCGGGATTACAAGGAAGTATTGCGTCCATATATCGTCAATCATTCCAGATACATGAAAGCTGTCCGGGAAAACAATCGCTCAGTGCTCATTGAGAGTTCTCAGGGCCTAAGTATGAAAGAATGTCAGGTCCAGCGCGTCGAGTATTTCGCTGATTTGGAATAGTGCTTGATCTGGAATTTGGTAGCTATCCGTTCGTGACAGCGACACACTGCTCTCTAGGCGGATGTATCCAAGGTCTAGTACTCCGTCCACTCAACATTAAGTAAGTTCGTTTTTCTCTAGGACTGACTGAGAGCGTGTGGAAACGCTCTCATACTCCAATCTGCGTATCTTGGTCAGTATGATTCACTTACAACCTCATAGAAGCGTTATTGGCGTTGTCAAGGCATATGTACGTTCTGTCCCTACCATAATATCGCGGACATCGAAAGTGGGCCAGCAGTTGCTAAATAGGAACATCCTACAGACGACGCGAGTCGGTGAAGGACCGCTTCCCACAGAACAGAGCGGAGACGTCGGCAAGCAATTGCAAGAAATTGGCAAAGAAATCGTAGGCTGCCAACAAGACACATTCTGCATCCTCAAAGTCGTTTAGCTAACATCTGTCAGGGAGTTTCAACGGGCAGAACAAGGAGATGCGGCTGGCTTGATCTTGTAGTTCTCAAATACTCTGCTGAGATAAACGGTGAGCAGCTCACAAGTGCCCTGCCACCCTTTTCTTAGTAAATCCACTGATAGGTGGATGGGCAGACTACACATCCCTTAATCTAACCAAGCGTGGGTGCTCGAGTCTTCGCCATAGATATCCTCCAAAGCTGACTCTGGATTTCCAGTTGACGTGCTGGATACGTTCCCAATCATTCGAGTGGCCGTAGCATATATCACGTCTGACGGAGAGAAGCTAGAGAGCTTCCCTGAAGACCTAGATCTTGTGAGTGACGTTCTTTGACGACTTAAGTCCTGCTTTTTAATTCGATCCTAAGCTTGACAACTGCACTGTCGAATACGTCGACTTTGAAGGCTGGCAAAGCTCTACACAAGGAGCGCGGACGTGGTCTGACCTTCCGTCGCAAGCACAGGAGTATATCGAGTTCATCGAGTCATCGGTCGACGTTAAGGTATGTTACGAAAGTACTTTCCAGTAGGTTCAGTACTTCTGCTGAACGTCATAGATTGCATATGTTGGTACGGGCCCTGATCGCGAAGACATGATCTACCGGGAGTAAGATCAGTGGGCTGCGCTGGGTCTATCGTTATTGTAAGATAATAATTGGGACAAATTAACTTGTAAATGAATATGGCATATCAGGGTCAAAGTAATAGAGAATATCAGACTATACCCATCATGGGAGTGAAACAACATACTCATAGGGTGTATGTCCTTTGGGCCAAACAGAAAAATGCCTCCCGTCCCGTGCAAAAAAAGAGGCCGAAGCTGGACTCACGCTAGCGCCTTGGCATTGTTTATTTCCAACATCAAACCCTCACTTTCCTGGTATTGCAACGACATGACCACGACAACGGACATTGAGAAAGTGCCATCCACTTCAACCTGCTGTAAATTCCTCCAAACCATACTTTAGTTCAAAGCGAGATTTTGCAAACCCACTTTATCAGAATGAACAGGATTTTCCCATCCTGGAATACCAAACCGTCGAGTTCCGCGAGTAGACCGTCTATCCCATCATCTTCAGCGAGACCAGCATCGCAAGGCCATGCGTTTGCGAGCAGTAGCGGCTCGAGACCTCATAGTCAACTTCCACGGCATACGATAGGCGGTAAAGGTGTGATTGGAGGTGGAAAGGTTGGTACGGGCGGCAAAGGAATGGGGTTAGGTAAGGGAGTGGGTTTGAAAAGGCATCGGTAAGTCGGTTGACTGGACTTATCCAATGTCTATTATGGCCTTCTAAAGAAAGACTGTCGTGCAAAGGAAAAGTATGTTCTCGACGCTTGAGACTAACTGCTTTCGCTGCACAGCAAAATATTGAGAGACACGGTCCAAGGCATTAGTAAGTTGCAGTTGTTTTAAATCAGCTTAACATCGTATCTGATTGCCGTCATGCAGCCAAGGGTGATATAAGGTATGCCTACAAGATGTCCTCAAGATGAGCAAGCATAGCTGACTACTTGATAGGCGTCTAGCTCGGCGAGGCGGCGTGAAACGAATGTCAGGAAATGTATACGACGAGATTCGCGAGAGTGTGAAGAAACATTTGCAACTTGTTCGTGACCTTCGCTAATCATGTCTATGCCAAGTATCTGACTTCTGATCTTAGATACTCAAGGACTGTTGTATATTTACGGAGCATCGAGGGGCGAAAACGGTGACGGTTTCTGATGTTCGTTATCCCGTTTCCTCATCAACCGCCGTCAAGCTGACTGTAGCTATAGGTAATATTTGCGCTTCAGCGGGTACGTCTGCAATATACCTGCAATTTGGGAGCGTGGCTCCTCTTTTCTCACACGCATACCCCTTTGTCTTCCCATGCTGACTGGAGATCTCAAATCATTCAGATTGGACGACCAATCTATGGTGTGTAGCTATTCCTTGGCTTCAAACCACGCGTTCTCCACAGTGAAGCTCACAAATGCAGGTTTTGGCGAGAGACGTAACACGCCACGCTAGCAGAACAACTTGCTTTTTATACTCCGTACTATGATGTTGCCAAATCTGTCCAAGACGGACGATTGGGAAATGACCCATACGGCTACGATACGATTTTCATTACTATGAGGCTTATGTTTACGAGATACCCATACGGTGCATATGGTTGATGATATGGAACATATAATATGCTTTCGGTTTCAGTTAATGAGGGTGCGCGAGAGGCATTGAGTCTCCGAGTTGAGTGATGGTATGATCAGTGAAACGACGGCGGACATCGATAGGATATCATACGACAAAAGTGACTTCGATTATATATCCATAACGAGAGTGGGTATCGTTCCGCTATAACCGTTCGAATCATCATATCTCATAAATCGCATCATTCCACCACCTCCTACCTCGAACTCCTTTCCCTACGAATCTCACTCACAACCTCCGCCAACATCTCTCGCGCCCTCTCCTCGTTCCTCTCGAACCCTGCATTAAAGTACTGCGGCAGCACTCTCCCTGCATTTGCATGCTCCGCCTCAAAAAGCATGCCCCGTCCTCCCTTCCCCCACACAATCTTCGCCCCCTCCTCAAGCAACCCCCTCCCAACACCTCGATGCCTATACCTCAACTTGGTCGTCCAAGCCCTCACATACCCCTTCCTCTCCCTCTTAATAACCCTCAGCACCAGCGCGCCAATGACTTCATCTCCCCATTTCGCAACCAAGACAATAGGATCGCGGTTGCTGGAGCCATTCCCATTTCCACCCCCGTTGCTATTATTGCTGCTGTTACTGCCGCTCCGACCATGGCTGCCCCCATTACTGTTTGAGCGTGGCCGCGTGGTTTCTTCCAACCATTTGAAGCCGATGGATTCAGCGAGGGGGATATAGCCTGCTGTGTACCAGCGCACTGCTAATAGCAATATCATGGTCAGGCCGGCGGAGGTGGTTATTAGGGCGTAGAATTCAAGGAGTCGGGCTAAGATGGCTAGGACGATGGCTGCGAGAGCGAGCGTGACGGGATGAAGAATGACGGCTCTGGAGGCGATTTGTCGCTGTTGGGCAATGCTGTCGGCGATGAGTTTGAGAGCTTCGATTCGATCTGCTGGTGGGGTGGTGGGGGCGACGGTGTACTTGAGTTCAGGGAGGCAGTCTTGCTGAGGAGGAGTTTCGGGGGTGGAGGACATTGCGGCTGGAAGAAGGGTCAGAGTGCTGAATGCGAGGGGAGATGGCCCGGGAAGGTTGTGAGGATAGGGAGTCGTCGAGAAGGCAGGGGCGGTAGGTGTGGAGATGGTGGAGGGGGAAAGGGATGGTGAGAGGCCGCCTGTAGTGCTAAGTTGGAGATTCGAACGGAGGGTGGTGAGGAAAGCTGTAAGATTGAGTTCAGTATCATGTTGTGCGCAAGGTCAATTGTAGATGTGTCCGCCAGACTGGGGATGTGGTGTTTGGATTAACGTACTGCTTGTGGGACGGTAGCCAGGAACTTTTGCGCTGAAGGTCTTGCCTACGCCATCGAAGTCCCAGTCACTCAGTACTTCGAAGTCTCCTACCCTGAGCTGAGGGAGGTGGATGTTTGAGAGTTGCGGAGCCATGATTAGGTAGGGAATGGAAATAATTTTATGTCTTGGCGCGAAATTGCCTTGCCGTGCACGCCTTCATACCATGAATTAATTCAAGAGCATGAGCACGAAGCCATATAGGGCAAAAACAGCAACAGAAGAGGAAAGCAGCAGGGCAATGAGCTTGTGAAGCCCAAGCACGAGGTGGCAGGAGTGGTGAATGGCGCAAGATGGGCTCAGGATTTATGGTGAGACAGTTTGTGCGGCGATAACAGCGAGAAGGAGAAAGATAAGGTACGCCAGCGGGAGCTTGAAGGATTGGTTGAAAGTGAAGTGCACTGGTTGACGAATGATACTCCTGCTATTACTGTGGGCATCATCTTCCCAGTGGTGGGGCTGGACTCTGGAGACGGTAGAGCATTGAAAGATCTGAGCGCATCATGTTCTCATTGCTTTGGATAGATGACGCAGCGCGTGTTGTTTGCTGGATATATTTTGGGAGTATGCACGCTATGCCATCGACTTGTGCACAACAGTAGACCCCATTGGTGTTTCTAGCGCTCGTTGCGACGTATAGAGCAACTATGAGAGGGCATTGGGCTCTGATCAACAGGAGTCTTGTTGCCGATAGAGTTGAAAGTGAGACAGAGACAGGCTAAATGTAGAACAGCAACATGCAAGGCATTGTTACAAAAAAGAAAGAAAAGGGGGGCCAGTCTCCAGTTTCACAAGCGTTTGAGCTTGCAACATGAGGCGTACCAATCAGATGTGCTATACTTGCTTACTCATCTGTCTTGGATCTCGAATGCGGCAAAGTCAACTGCCACAACTACCAGCGACGCCAACCAACCCCAACGTCAGCGTATCGAGGCTCAACCGCTCGGACAAAGTCTACGATCGAGCCTCCAATGCTTCACACTGCCGAGCGAACAGTGGCAGCAACGAAACACAGCCTTTGACGCCGCGAAGGACACAGGCATCACCATGGCATCCTCCTCCTCTACCACCCCACTCCTATAGTACGCTTACCCGATTCGAACTCCTTGCATATCGAGAAGCTAACACCATCTCTCCAAGCTCCTGCGTAGCCTACCACACCACCATCCTAACCGAACACACCACCTCCGCCTCCTCCCAGACCTCCTCCCTAGCCTCCCTCATCCTCCCTAAGATCAACCACTCCTCCCCTCAGAAACTCACCTACACGCACAACCAAAACTTCATCCACTACATCGCCGATGCCTCCTCCGAACATCCCTCTTCCCCCTCAGCCGGCGGGTTAACCTACCTCGTCATCGCCGCTTCAAGCTTCGGGCGGCGAATCCCCTTCGGCTACCTTGTAGAGATCAAGAAACAGTTCCTTTCACGATATCCGCCAGAGAGCACGGACTTCTCGGAACTTCCGCCGTATGGAGCAGCGGATTTCAATGGCTCGTTGAAGAAGTTGATGATTTCACATGGGACAACGCAGGGTGGGCAGCAGGATGCGATTAGCAATACGCAGCATGAGATAGATAATGTGAGGGGTATTATGACGGAGAATATTGAGCGGGTGCTGGAGAGAGGCGAGAGGATCGATCTGCTGGTGGATAAGACCGACAGGTTGGGAGTTGGCGCGCATGATTTTCGGGTAAGGAGTCGGGGGTTGAAGAGGAGGATGTGGTGGAAGAATGTTAAGCTGATGGTGCTGCTGGGGGTTGTGATCATCTTTTTGCTGTACCTGTTTGTTGGTTTTGGGTGTGGTCTACCTGGTAAGTGCACTTCTGCTCACTCGGTGAGGTACCCAAGCTAACACAAGGTCAGGCTGGTCGAAATGTGTCGGTTCGAGCAAGAAAGGGAAGGACGAATAAGCAATTGCAGTCCTTCCTGGTACTTCTAAACTCTTTCTTCACCCGATTGTATTCCTACAACACGAGACTGGGGGCTTCGTTGCTGCATCCTTAGCGTTCAGATCACGGATACAAATGTGCAAAGAGATGACTGACTGCCCATACCACGCACTATCTGAAGAGAGGAGATTCTTATTCAATTGCTTCGCTGATTATTTTTCTTCAATGCAACGCTCCCCAATATATGCAAATAGAAGGCCCACTCCTCCGCTGTATCTTTCGATCTTACATACTGTACAGCTTCCCACTCCACAAAGCCAGCCTCTTACTCATTAATCTTCGCCAACAGCCTGTAAGTCCACATTAGCCTCTATCCTTTTTCTTCAAAGCATAATGATGCGTACTCATGGTCTCTGAACAGCGAATACTCCTCCTCCCCAACCTTGACCGGACTCCCTCCATACTATTTACCTCGTTAGCACTTATTCTTCTCCCATGTCCCCGCCTCGCCTCCACCTTCTCCTTCCCCAAGCCAATTAAGAGTGACATACCTGCGGTATCAGGACTTTATCCCCAACCCCCACACTCATAGGGACTCTCCTGCCCTCCTTATCCACCGCGCCAGGGCCAACCGCTAACACCTTGGCCTCATTGAGATCTTTCACCGACGATTCAGGCAGAAAGATGCCGGAGGCTGTTTTCGCCTCTGCTTTTATACGCTGGACTAGGATGCGGTCGAGGAGGGGGGCGAGCGAGGTGATTGATTTGAGGGCTGTCGTCTGCGGGAGGTGTTTATTAGTAAAGTTTTGGAAAGGGTTTTGGCGCAAGTAAGAATGGCAAAGGAGGTCATACCATCTTGAATTGTGTATGAGGATAGTATGTTTTTTGCGATTGGTGTGAAGGGGAAACGATCGCGCTGGTGGTTCTTGATACAATTGAAGCTTCGAGCTCGAATTTTCTGGAACGATAATTTGAATGCCAAGACTTCGGAACCTGCGCCGCTATGATCATTTGTACGCGTATTCTCCTCCGCTACTCACAGGTTAGGCAAGTCCTTGTTCACCCAAGCTTCAGCAACTCTACAACAATGGGCAGAAGCTGGCCATGCGAATCTCGCATCATGGCTTTCGGACTTATGCCACTTCTACCCCGTCCGCGCCGATAGTCCGTATCAATGGCGCGACTTTCTACAGACAGTATCCTTCCAGGACGAAGGACGATTCCTCAACGAATCCACCCCTTTTTCCCGGGTTGAATTTTGAGTTGCCTTCAAATGCCTCGACTCTACAGCACTGGGCGGTCATTGGTCCCTCTAATGTCGGAAAGACTACCTTGTTTGAGATCTTGAGGGGCCAGCATATTTGCCTTCCGCCAACTGCGCGCTCGTTTCCGTATCTCGCTTCAGAAGAGGTAGAGCAGAAATACAGGAATCCGGCACGGGCTATCCAGCATGTTGGCTTCGCTGGAGAGCGAGGTGGGGTTGGAAACCTTGGGACCAGAGGCGCTTATCTGAGTGCGAGGTACGAGAGCAGGCGAGAGGAGACAGACTTTTCTGTGCTGGACTATCTGAAGGGAAACACCGAGCTAAACCCGACGGAGGAGCAGAAGGCCAGAGATGGGAATGGTGACAGCCTGCGTAGAGTCGTCCACGACCTAAACCTGGAGGTATTGCTTGCTATGCCGATGGGTAATCTGAGCAATGGACAAACGAGAAGGGCGAGGATAGCTAGAGCTCTGTTAGGACGCCCTATGCTCTTGCTTCTGGATGAGCCGTTCTTGGGTTTGGATCCACCTACTGTCACGTACCTGTCGAAGCTGCTGCAAGGGATGGCAGAAGCAAGTTCACCACGTCTCGTGTTGTCTCTTAGACCCCAAGATCCTTTACCAGACTGGATCACTCACATCATTGAACTTGGACCTCCGTTGAGTGTATCCCTTATGGGTCCACGAAGTTTGCATGAGAAGTTTCGTCCCACATTGGAAGGCAGCCTCAAAAATGATCATGAGCGAGCCCTTCCAGAGGCGACGATGAGTCGGGAAGGCCTCTCACTCAAGCCGAGGCGTATTGAGATGCCTATAAGCCCTAACAAGCAGGAAGTTGTAGTCTCTATGAAAGGTGTTCAAGTCTCGTACGGGAAGAAAACAGTTCTGGGGGGCTGGCAGCAACTTAATTTGGCACAGGGTGGTGATACCACCCAACACCGCGGACTCTGGTGGGATGTACACCGAGGCGAGCGTTGGAGCATATTCGGTCCGAACGGCTCCGGCAAGACGACGTTGATTGCCTTGATATGCTCTGATCATCCACAGGCTTATGCACAGCCGGTGGAGATTTTTGGCCGCCATCGCTTACCCAAGCCTGGCGCTCTGGGTATCTCGGTCTTCGATCTCCAAGCGAAGATTGGCCAATCGTCGCCAGAGATACACGCTTTCTTTCCAAAGCAGTTGACTATTCGACAAACACTTGAAAATGCATGGGCTGATACTTTCCTTGGCACCCCAACGATCTCTACGGTTGAGCGTGAGATGGTCCAAGCTTGTCTTCGCTTGTTCAGGAAGGAGCTCGACCCTACGTGTAGCTCACCAACGGTGCCGGGAAATGGGGATTTGCAAGCAGAGAGACAACCAAGTGAAGTAGCATGGGCCAACAAGATCACTTTTGGCCAACTTCCTTTCTCGGCGCAGAGAGTGGCCCTGTTCCTCAGAGCAATCATCAAAAAGCCCGATTTGGTCGTACTAGACGAGGCTTTCAGCGGGATGGACGATTACATTCGGGACAAATGCTTACTTTTCTTGACATGGGGAGAGTTCCGAACATTCAGCAGCAGTGGGACTTCGAGCAGCCCCCGTGTGGTCCAAGCCGCGCCTGAATACCATGGCAAGCATCCGCCTATTGCAGGACTGAGCGAAAAACAAGCTTTGATTTGCGTCAGCCATGTGAAAGAGGAAGTGCCAGGTTTAGTGAATCAATGGATGCGGCTTCCTGAATCGTCATCGGGGAAGCCACCTCGGTTTGGGCAACTGTCAAGACCATTGGAAGCAGACGAAGGGCTTTGGAAGTCAATCTGGGGGTCATAAGATTGCAATTGATAGTGTTCAAAGATCAATACAAAGACCTTTTGAAGGTATCCAGATCAAAGTCCATGTACCTTGCGTTTGATTCCAAAAATAGCTGCTGCCAAGCTCATATCCTGCGTCATTTCAAGATGTGTTTCTGCGATTCCGCTTCAAACGAATACTTGTTCATATTTAGCTAATTGCCGCTGTCACCATGGCTAATAGTGGTAGTGGTTTGAACATAGATACCCAAGCACGAGATTCAGTTCACCGTTAATGACGCTTCCCCCGCCTGGCTCTGCCTCAGCGAGCGTTCAGTCGCCCTCTCACTATGGCCGCAACGCCAGACCCACCACCCTCATCCACACGCAACATCATGTCCGCCTTTCCGAACTCGACGTTCCCATTCAATGCCTTCCCTCCCGATTTTGCCCTCGCAATACCCAACTTTCTAGCCAATGCTGCCTCCTTCGCCTTTGTCCGGGTACCCGAAAGAATTGATAGCATGTTACATGGAGGAGGCAGCATGATCGCGGAAGCAACGGGAAATACCAGCAAGCATGTACTCTCCGCAGCTCTGTCTGACAGTTCATTAAGGTCACGAGCGAGCAATACCGCCGCTACGAACGCCAGGCAAGAGTCTACGGAAGCGGGTGAAGGAGAGTTCATAAGCTTCACCTCACTGTTCTTCCAGCATCTTCGGAACTTTGGCGGCATCTTTGCGTATGCTACGAGTAAGTGGGCTTTGCTGTGTCTTGCATTGGTGAGTAGGGATTGAGGATCCCCATGTCATATCGATGAAGGAGTCGGTGGGGTTTACAATAATTCAGGTGTTTGTCCTCCATCGGACCCAGGTGTTTGCCTCAACCAGGCGCCATGTCAGGCTCTCGTTACCGCTTCGTCTAGCCATTCGTATCATCCCTATCTTTCTCTTCTTACGGAACACTATTCGGCTGCTTCAGGCAATGAGGTGCCAGACTAGTCCTTACTACTCTCAATGGAGCGCGCAACACTTGAAACAGTCTGCGTCGGAAGGCTTCTCTGGATCTAAGGGCTTTCTGCATCGATTGAGCTCGAAAATGCTACCCTTAGAGAGCGACGAAGAATCATGCCATATGGTGAAGATGATAGGAATTGAGGATACGAGAGGCTCGCTTTACCTGCTTTGGCCCTTCTTCCAGACACTATGCCTAGCACAATTTGCAGAAGTCATTTCTTGCGCGATCCAGGGCAGGACTGTTGTGAACGAGACGGGCATGACTATCTTTGAGCATTCGTTAGCTTTCGCGGAAGCTGAGGGAATGCTGGGCTCTAGTTTTGGCTTCTCACCTTTCAGTCTACCAAAATTTGACAAAACAGCTGAGAAAGATGGTTTATTCACCAGAAAGAATCTTTTCCGACAGCTGAACACTCCACCGGAGAATCTTCTTATGGCTCTGATCTCGAGCCTCAATAGCCTCAGTAGTCAAATATTGGGTGTCTTCGACAAGCAAGCCAAATATCGACTGGTCAATACAGCATTCTGGGGGATGTGTTTCATGGCATCGCTGACTTGGGGCCTCTTTGGTCTCATGTCCGGGTCTTCTCAAGACCATCTCGGGCTACGTTTTCCTACCGTTTGCGTCGTGGGCTTCATCCCACATCTTCTCATTCTCATTGGCATCTTCATGTGCACCATAATCTACACTCTAGCACTGATACTGTGTTTCTTCTCCCCTCCAAACGATGTTGCTCGTCTGCCTCTCTTCGACAGGCTGAAATGGGCACACGAGAATATGCAAGCGAACGCCCAAATTGCGAGCTTTCGATTCAACAGAAGTCAGGATTTCTACAGTGCCCTTTTGCACACTGGCTTCTCTGCTATGACCGCTGCGAGCGAGGCCGTCTACTTGAACGAGCGGAAGAAGGTCAATGTCGCGAAATGGACATGGATAGAAGAACAACGTATGAAGGAGCTCGAATCGTCAAGGACTCCGGAACATCCTGCAAAGCATTCAAGTCATTCAAGTAAGGTTAATACAGGTCGTAGGATAGGCAAGAGCGGCTATGCAATCCAAAAGGTTCCCCACACATCTGTGACTGGCGATCTGAAAAGCGGAGCCGAGATGGACGCAGTTGGATTCCTTCGACGGCTCCAGCGACTCTGGAGGGCTTCTTCTTTCATGGGCGGTGTGTTTTGGTTGCTGGTGGACTTGTACAGGGTTTGTGCAGGTATTATCCTAGAGAAGCTCGGTGTCAGGCGAAAACCGCGGTGGTTGAAGACAGCCAGAGCCAAGGAGTTCGAGGATTTACAAGCAGAGTTTGGTCAGCCTCCAGAATCCCGCACTATTGACTTTTGGATGTTGTCCAATGATGGCGTGCTTTCTCGTCCTACTGATCTCAACGTCGACGTTGAGGTAGAGACAAAGCGGCGCTTTACCGAAAGTGTTGAAGAGTGGGATCCACCACTGTCGGCAGACCAACTAAGCTCTGGCCTCTACGAATGGTGGAAGGCGGGAGGCTGGTGGGGAGAAAAGGATTCGTCCGGCAGCTACGCTCCATCAGTGCAGGACGATGAGGATGCTACAAGCATTATCACCACCACCACAGCGGATGACTGGGAAGATGGCAACGCCCCTGACGTGGGCAGCGGCCAGACAACTCCCACAAATCTTGAGCCCTTCCCAGACCGCTCCCGGACCTCCTCTCCCACTCCAGACACAGCCATCGACCCTCTCCATCTCGCGTCCCTCCTCGACCCCAAAGATCTCGCTGCCCGCCAAGAAGCAAAGATGTTAGCCCAACACCTCACCTCCGACCACATCGTAACCCGCTCCCGATTCCGCAACGCCCAGAGGTCCGCCAACGCGAAACTCCTCACATCCACCCGCTATCGTCCCGAAGGCCTCAATATCCCTCCACTAGGCCCACTCAACCCGAGCGAGGAAGCACAGCTGCTCGAGAACCTCGTCATTTCACGCCGGTCACAAGCTCCTGCGTCTGCAGCTGGTAGTAGCAGCACTTCGTGGGATGCAGGTGCGTCGGGCATGGGATCTGGAGGCCCGCAGTGTGTGATTTGTCAAAGTTCGCCGAGGACGGTGCTGGCTTGGCCGTGTAGATGTTTGAGTCTTTGCGAGGATTGTAGGGTCAGTCTTGCTATGAACAATTTTGGGACTTGTGTTTGCTGCAGGCAGGATGTTGTGGGTTTCAGTCGGCTATTTGTGCCGTGAAGGCATTTGATGAGTGTGGGCAGGATGGAGAGACGAATGTGAACGAGGGAATTTAGCTGGCGCTGGCGGTTTGATTGGTTGAAGATACCACTGGGCGTTGGCGATGGAGGATTATGTGTTTGGAAGCATTGGCCGTATATTGCACTATAGCTATGCTTTTGCGACAATAGCTGCCACTCAATGTCATCTAAGAGCTTTCAATGCCATTTCTATCATGTGCATGATTCCTTCGTTTTCAGGCGTCGTCTAGGTCTCATGCCACAAGCTTCTACGTTCGTAAAGAGACTTAGCTGGTGACTGCGACAGCCGTCACCGGTTACCATTGGGCTACACCTCAATCAAGACCGTCCTTATCATCAAAGCATCAATACTATCAAGTCAAGTCATGGCTCAAGACCTCATTCAATCATCAATCACCACGCCTCAGTCGTCCTTCACACCCGAAACACAGCGCTCTTGCTCGTAATCCCATCGAACACACAAGCGTTATCGACAGGCACATACTGCTTCGTAACGACCTTAATGACCTCCTGCGCGACCATCCCTCCCGTCAGCGCAGAGATATTATGCAGCTCCGCCCCCTCCGCTCGCTCGAACTCCTTCACTACGTTCACTGCTTTCGCCTCAAGCACGCTAGTGTCTTCGCAGCCAGTCGTTTTCGCAATAGTCTGAATGACTGTCTTGGTCTCCTCAACGATCTCATCGTAGTTTACAGAGGCTTGGGCGTCACTGCCAGAAGACCTGGAGAGATACCGGTCGTAGGTAAGAAAAGCGAGATACAACGGCAACAAAGACTCTTCCTGCATCATAAACTGCACGGAAAGCCCACTCGCGACATCAGACCAGTCGGTATCGCTCAGTCTGACCTTCTTGTTCCCGTTGGAAGCTGTGAATGGAGGTGACGGTGCAAAGCGGAGCGGTCGCCCGCGTATTAGCTTCACGAACGCGGCGCCTTTGCAGAAGGCCTCTATCTCTTTGTCGTCGATGGACTGGGTCCGTTGAAAGTGGTTCTCCGCTTCCCGGACAAGGAAAGTGACTTCCGCGACGTCTTGCCGCGCTTTTTGCTTGTAGATGTTTTGGAGTTGTATGTAGTCTGCAGATTGGGCTTTCATGTCTGGTACGGCACCTGGCAGAGGAAGTGCACCGTGATTGGAGTGGAAGGTCTTGATCGCGTTAGCTATGAGCCAGAAGTTGGCAGATGTGGTTGATGGGTTCTGGCATTCATCTGCTTCGAAGACTTCTCGCAGGCCGCTGGAGATTGAAGGCGGGTTCAGCGATTTGAGGACCGCTGCTGATGCTTCGTCATAATTTTCCTCACCGCCTTCTGGATTGCTCGTCCTTGCGCTCTTCTCCATCAAGACCTTGAATTCTTTCTTCTCGCCGTAATTCTGTGGAGGCTTGCCATCGTGCGACTCTTTCCACTTGTCTAGATAGTGCAACAAGAGTAACAGGTATGGTACGTGTCCATGGTCATGATCTGAAAGTCTATCTATGTTCTGTGTATTTTGGAGTGCGTATTGGATGAGTTCTGGCCAAGGGGTCAAGAGTCGGAGGTCCTGTGTAGAGGCAGGATCTGGGTGGGTATCTACAATAGGAAAGGATGACGGTAGCTGGATTGAGAAGTGCGAATAGAAGCCCAAGGAATGTACGTAGAAAAGAGGTATCGAGTTCGCTGCACATATAGCTGATATTGCTTGGAGGTCTGAGGACGGAGACGTGGCTAGAGCTAGGGTGTAATTCTTAAAGTCCGCATGAAGATCGAAGGGCTGACAGAGTCAGTATCACGGCATGCTTTAGGAGAGCATGGTCGTTCACCTGTGTTATACCTGTTCCTTGTACCTCGGGGTTCAGCTCTCTCAGATATCGTGCACATTCTTCTGCCCTTGATTTGCCCAAGCTCTCCTCCGTAAGGAAAAAGTTGACTCCTAAGTCTTCTTCCTGCACTGTGGCCGGATCGACTATCGTGAAGCTGCCTATGCCAGGGAGAATAAGATTCTTCAAGGCTTCGATACCAACCACACCGGGTCCGTTGTTGAAGAGGAGGATTTTCGCGTTCTCCAGAGCTTCCTGACCGCTTGCTGCCCAAAGTCGAAGCTGCCTGTCATACTTCTTCTCTTTGGCCGTGGGAGCTCCAGATGGAGTCTGAATGGCTGGAGGAGTGGTAGCTGCGGCCATTCTATTTGTGACCTCTGATTTGGGAGGTGATGAAGAAAGACGAACTTCTGTTGTTGACTGGAACCACGAGGGCGTCATGGCCCTGGAGCCAAGCTTCCTGCAGGGCACCTCAGCTCCCGCCCCCGCCAAAAGGCCCCGCCATTTCCTCCGCCGACCTCCGCAGTTCTCTCCGTAAGATAATGTCGGATATTGACACTTCTCCTGACAGTATAGATGAATTAGAGAGCTTATCAAACACATCTTTTCACCCTTAAGTGCGCCTCAGTCCTATTGGATGCGTTGGACCATCACAACAAGCTTGCTCCGGTAAGGCGCCCATGCAGTATTCGCGCGCTTGCTACGATAATTCAGCTGACCTTTCAGACCGTCATGTCATAATCTTTCAAGGTAGAGACCTTCATATCATCACCTGGAGACCAAATTGACCGTCCATACACGCCAGACACTCGAAGATCACGCTACAATCTACCTTCTCCAAATTCCCCTTCATATCCACACAGCTCTCCACCATGACCACAGCCCCTCAGCCCCCAAATCCCAGTACCTCAACCTCCAAGCTCGACATCGAAGACTGCAAACGTAACGCAGCCAATGCTGCCGTCCGTGCCCACTTCCCAACCGACGCAACCTTCGTCGGCATTGGCTCAGGCAGCACAATCAAATATGTCGTGGAAGCGATAAAAGCCCTAAACCTCCCCAACATAAACTCCATATCCTTCGTACCCACAGGCTACCAATCTCGTAGCCTCATCCACTCCAACGGCTTACGGGACATAAAATTCGACAGCCTCCCTACAGGCACGCTGATAGACGTGGCCTTCGACGGTGCGGACGAGGTAGATGAGGATCTGAATTGCATCAAGGGGGGCGGAGCGTGTTTGTACCAAGAGAAGCTGGTGGCGACGCAGGCGAAGAAGTTCGTTTGCGTGGCTGATTATCGGAAGTTGAAGCCGAGGTTGTTGGCGGAGTGGCCGTCGATTCCAATCGAGGTGGAGCAGTTGGCGGTGAATCGAGTGCTGGCGAAACTGAGGAGTCTGGGGTCGACGGAGCCGAAGTTGAGGGAGGGACAGCCGGAGAAGACGGGGCCGATTAAGACGGATCAGGATAATTTCATTATTGATGCGTCATTTTCGAAGCTGGTTTTGGAGGAGGACATCGCGAAGGCAGGACGAGAGAGGAAGATCTTGGAGTGTGATGGACAGGATGGCGTCTGGGAGGTTGTCCGATTAGCGCTGGCATTAAAGTTGCTGGAAGGGGTTTTATCCGTTGGCATTTTCTGCGGGATGAATGGATATCAAGCTGCTGGCAGTGGAGACGGCACTGGAGGGCAAAAGCCGATAGCTGCGTTTTTTGGGATGGAGGATGGTACCGTTGTAGTCAGAGTTGCAGACGAGCAAGGGCATGTGACCATGAACAAGGATCAAAGTTAACATTTGGTCTCTGGTGGTCTTGAATGTACGATAATCCGGTTTAGGCTATGCCGCGACACAGAATAAGATCTTCAGAAGCACCGTATGAATAGAATGGCAAAATGTACTTGCATTTACTTTGAGCAATTTAGGCTGCTAATAGCTAAGAAGGAATAATTTCAAGCTCCACGAAGAAAGGAAATTTTGGTGTAATGAGTGACGTAGACAAAAGAGAGATAGAGGAGTGACTGAATACAACAAGAAAGTGATTGTCAGCTATCGCTGTGATAAGCCTATGGCCATGATTTTCATGCTTCGCGCCCTTTGCCCTTGCCTGTATGAGCTTTGCTTTCCTGTTCAGCAAGACTAAGCTGTAAGGCATATTGAAGATCGTCATCATTTTCGGACACGACGGGCGGACTCTCCTGAGGCGTATGAGTACTTTTGTGAGCTTTGATGTATTGGACAGGCACCTCCGACGAGCCTGCGTTAGGGATCGCGCCAGGGTCCTGTAGGCTCAGACGAATAGCTTCAGCGATGTCCTCTTCGTTCTGTACAGGAGAAACATTGAGACTTGGTGACGTAGCGTTAGACTCGGTCATAACATCGCTGCTCTCACTAGCACTTTTGCGTCTGACCTCGTCCGTCTGTGCTGCTTCTTCGCTCAACATCGTAGCATAGGCCATGATCTCATCTTCACTGGCGCCAGGCCCGAGCAGATCGATACCGAATCTACCCGAAAGTCTCTCGTCTTCTTTGATCTTGCTTCGCTTTTCGCGCTCGAGTTCCAGCTTTTCGTTGGCGATATAGTCTTTCAAAGAGCCGCGACCAGTGCCAGAAAATCGATCAGTGGCTTGATTGCTACCGCGTTCAGACCGACGTAGGCGACGCTTATTTCCCTTATATTGATCTGTGTTGTCAGATTTGTAACTCCAGTAGCGCAGATGTGAGCCCAGCGAGACAATGCCTCTAAGAACGGTTGGATCAGGATCAAGAAACAGAGCGCTAGCTGCATATAGATTCACCCCAACACCCGCAGGGGATGCTTCTGCTTGGATGAGCCGGCGGCGAGCGCGAGAGGAGAACCTCGAATTGAGAGTACGAATTGGACCCAATGAGGAAGCCAGGGGATCCCAGGCTTGGACAAGGCCATCATTACCCCCATGGACAAGGCACAGTGCCGTAAGAGCAAGGCAAGAAATTTGAGGCGAGTCTGTGTAAATCATGCGAACAGGCTTGACGTGATTTTCGATGATGGTGTTGTTCGCTACTGGCGCACGCAAATTGTAGAGGAGTACAGCGCCCGTTGTGGTCCCAATCGCCATCAGTCGAGCTCGGCAGCCTGGTATACTGTTTGTTGATGACCTTTCTTCCATGGTATTCTCACCACGGTTTGACGACGGTATGGCATCTGGGAAAAGCGGATCCTCTGCTCCAATTAATGTTGCCATACTCGAAGAGTCTAAGGCACTTGTCGTAATCTGAGGCGCCCGTAGGCCCCCAAAGTTTAGGTCTGATGAGCGCCACTCCTGAACATCAGTGTCCTTCAGCATCTCTTCGGGGCTACTGAATGACCATGACGGTTGCGTGGCAGCAGTAGTTGAGCTGTAACCAAAGATCGAATAAGCTGTGCCATTGCCGTTGGTGACTTGACTTTTAGCAGAAGTCGCTGTTGTTGCGTGAGGAACATCCGACGCGTCAATAGCATGATTCTGGACTTTGCAGCGGGTATACCTCTTGACACTAGGGAGCACATCATCGCTGAAGCCGCAACACATAGTCACTATAGACTCGCCAACGATGTCTTCCTCACTCGCTGCGAAATCAACCTCAAGACGACGGCGCATATCCCAGCCATGACATGACTTCCGAAAGTCTTTCGGCCTTTTCCGCAGGAAGCTTTCAATTTCATTTGTCTCGGCGGCCAGTTGTTCTGGGCTGAGTCTCATGTCGTCGCAAGAGGACCTTGGGGAATAGCTACCGTCAATGTTCGACCTTTCGAAAGGATCGATCTTTGCGAGACGCCTTGTAGTTTCGATCATCAGCCATTGCGTGGATCGACCAGTGGCCCAAGCTAAAGTCTCCAACGCTTCCTGCGCCCTAGCAGACGATCGTTGACTGATAGCTAGATGTCCAAGCTGGGGCTGCGAAGGCATTTTCGTAAGATAAAAGACTTCACCCAGTGCATTTAGTGCGACGGCCCAAATGCTGCCAGAAGACATTCGCTTAGCGTTGACTTGGCCATCAACAGCAATACCAATGATTGGCACCCCAGGACTTAGAACCCAGCGGGCAGTGATCTCTCCGCGTTCGAATCTAACGTCACGGGCGGCATTGGTGCCGATGGAGTAGGCGGTAAGAACACCGGTTGATGAACCAGCCAATATCCCAACTAGCCCTTCAGTGAGATCCGGGACATTTGAAGACTTGGCGATCCAGACAGAGCAGTAGGCGTCGTGTTCAGCAAGCTGAGGTATACCATTTTCAGGCTGGTGCAGAGAAGTCGACCAAAGCAGTTGGCGTCCACGCTTTTCGTCCGTATGTCTGAACCAAAGCACACTATCATGTTCATGACCTTCTCCATATATCATACCATATAATTGACTTAAGTCCATAACGTTCGGATTGCCCACTGTGTCTCCGGCACCGAGGCCATACTCGGCATCCCCTGGGAATAGATCGCTGAATTGACGGAAAGCAGAGACGTCCTGAAAACCCCAGTTGTCCACCTTAGTGACAGAAGGATCGCTTCTAGAGGCCATCCCAATTTCGTCAGCGCCATGGACGAAGCGTGGTTGATTCTTGTTAAGTCCTACGCCAAAAGATCCATCCAAGTGATTGACAGGACAGACAAGGTTCGAACTGTATGTAATTTGCGCATTTGCAGTACTCCCTCCAGTTGAAGAAGATGCTCGAGCTCCTCGTGCATTGGCTAGCTTCGCGGGTTTACCTCGTGCCAATGATCTCAATAAACGACTTCGAAGAACATACTCGCTTCGCCAGGTCGCATTGGGTGTAAGCCGCGTGAAGACACGTTTTTCGGATGAGAATGGCTCGCTCTCAAGGGATTCTTCAGAAGTTGATTCAAGACTGACTATGGCATCGGCCCCCGGGAAAAAGCGCGAGAACGCAGACCGCCAGGCGTGCGGGCTAGTCACGAGTTGGTGAAAGCGCTTGGAGACAAGTGAAACATTGGATAGCGAAGACGGCGAAAGATGGGACAAGACATGAGTGAGAATCTCTGGATGATTTTGTGAGCAATATATCCGTAAGGGGTCGAGAAGACGTACCATTAGGAATATCTGTAATTCCAATCAAGAAAGCCCCAGAGGTGCGAGTCCTCGCGACCACAGTGAAAGTCTGCCCATGACCTTTCTTTCTTGATGATCGCTTGCGTGCTTCCTCATGCTCGGTGATTTTGGGTGATCCAGCTTGCCGACGCGTGGTGATCAATCGACGTATCGTTCCGTCCGATGACCTGGTGGACCCCTCGCTCGACGTGTCTGACAAGGCACGAGAGGAGGGTGGCCGCGATGGGATCCTTCCGTCCCCAGCAAGGTGCTGGTGAGGAAGAGGGGACACTGTATGATGGTATCCATGATGAGCGGGGAATTGGGGATCTGGATTGTTTGAGTCTAACGAATCTTTCTGGGAAGTTTCGTTGGGCTCAGGTTGCATAAAATTGGGGCTTTGGAAGGTGGAAAGCCAATGTGACCGAGCTGATCTCCTGCTCAGTCAATAGAAAGTTGGGTATATTGGATTTATTGGAGTGTGCACTGTCCAGTAGTTGGATGAGGAGACTGATTCACGAGACAGAGCTGAAATTACGGCGAACCGACATTATCTAATCTCAGCCATGACAAGGCTTCCTATTGGCTGACAGACCGCCTAGCGCACGAAGAAGTCATTCTCACCCATCTCGAACGACAGTTGGGGCATTGAAAGATGCCACACATCCTAAGCTTTGTATCTCTCAATAAGTGAGTTCCTCATTCAGTGCGTTGACACAGAAAGAAGTCTGCTTAAACCTGAAGATGTCTTATTATCTATTACTTAAGTCTATCTTTTCATATGAGCTTTTTGGGCTGTGAAAGCCTCAGACGCGAGGCGCCTCTATATATTACAATTTGAATAGACCAAAATTGAGGAGCGCTAGATGAGCAGTCATCAACATCACCAGCGGTGGCTTAAATCTCGCACTTGCTCCATTGCCGTTACTTCCTTCTACAGGCGCAGTTGGTAGGTCAGGCGCAGTCTGAGGCGTACTTCCGTTTGGCGTTGTCACGCTCTGGAACGTTGGGCTAGGGGCAGGTCTCCGACCTGGCGGGATGGTAGTTCCAGGCATCACTCTACCATTCCCAAGTGTGTTTTCAGGCAGCACAAGCCCTTCAGTCCCGACCTTGAGAGTTTCCGAACCCACCATGATCGTCTTCTCCGGCGCGTTGCTACCAATTGGATACGTGGTGCCTCCAAGAACAGCTTCAGTAGCGCCAACAGAGTAGCTGACACCTTGTGCTGTCCCAGAATTGACGGTAGGAAGGTCGACGCTTGTGCCTTGTAAGTGAATGCCCGAAGGCCCGATCCCTATCGTTCTTCCGTCAATGACTTCCGTTGTAGAGGGGCTCTCTGGAGAGACATCATAGGTATGTCCCTTGATAACAGCTTCTGACGGAGCCAGTGAAAGCGTCAGGTCGCCCTGAGTCGTAATGGAGTAGCTTGGTGTTGGGGACGGCAACGGAATTGTAGTGCTCACGAAGCCAATGCCTTTTGGGCCTACATTGACCGTCTGACCATTGATCACGGTTGTCATGGGCGCCATGCCAGACTGAACATTTTGAATGTGGATTCCGCCAACAACAGCTTCCGAAGGAGCTACGGAAAAGGTTACGCCATTATACGTTTCCACCTTGTAATCGGGCGTGCTCGTGGGAATCGGAATGCTGTTCGTGCCGAATTTGACACCTTGAGATCCCACTGTGATCTCCTCGCCATGATCCACGAATGTTTCTGGAGCCTTTCCGGGCAGGAATGCGTAAGTATTAGAGCCTACAATTGCAGCATCTGGGCCAATCGATAAGACATGACCACCAGTCGTCACGGTACTAGGAAGGTTGTTGTTACCTGATCCTTGAGTTGGCGAAAGAGCAATACGGGTATCTGGTGCAATGATCTCTGTAGGGTTCACTGTCAATCTTTGGCCCTTGTATGAGACAACACCAGAAGGTGAAAGTGGTATACTTGTCGTGCCAGCGAACAAGTATGATTTATCTGCTGACAAAGTCTGACCTTTGTACACAAAGGGAGCTGGTTTGTTTGCGGGTGGGAGCGAAACATTCTCATCCGGTGATATGAGTTGGGACGGTGTCAGCCAAAATCTCTGGCCGTCGACATTAAAAGCCAATGGCTTCGAATCAGGTGGTCGACGTATAGTGGAACTTGCAATTTCAATATTAGATGGATAAACTTTGAAGTCCTTGCCTCCGACTATCACTGCTGGCGCCTCTGCGCCATCCGATGGGAAAGGGATCGCTTGTGAAGGGCCATTGAAACTGTTCGAGTCCCAATTGTAATTTTGGCCATTGACAATTGCAGAGGCAGGTGAGTCGCCGCGGCTGAAAGTTTGGTCTCCAATCACAACATTCTCTGGGCTCAATTTGATTGGCACATTCCCCATATTAGTTGAGACTGTGGGAGGCGTCTTGGGATTTGAGTCGGCCGCATTTTGAGGATTCTGACCTGCCGCACCGGAATGACCTTGTGCCATAGATGAGCCAGGAGTGAAGCCATTCATTGAAGAGAGTCCGTGATTTGCTTGCGGTTCAGGAGGACTTTGACCAAAGAATTGGTTGTTAAATTGCTGTCCTGTACTACTTTGCGCACTATGGGAGTCTCCAGACACAGGTCCACCGAATACTTGATCGGGAAACTGCTGCCCTTGCGATGAACTGTCCGGAGGCTTACTTCCAGTCGCATGTTCTTGCCCACCCGGTTGCTGCCCAGATACATCCGGCTCGGATTGCTGTCCAGAAGTCGGAGGTCCGGAGATTTGCTGTCCGGATCGATGACCAGATGCTCCCTGCCCAGATTGCTGTCCAGAATGCTGTTCAGACGCCTGGTGGCTGGGAAGACCGGGTGCATTTTTTTCAGCAGGTTGGATCTGAGCTGGAGTTGCTCCGAAGAAACCAGTTACAGAACCCTGGTCTTGCTGCTGTGTTGCAGGGTTTCCTTGCCTGACTTGCGGGCTCTCTGAAGATTGCTGCTCCAAAGGCGGCTGGGCTGACCCCTGGACAGCGGGATTGGGCTCTGCAGGGGGTGGTGAGTTAGTAGCGCTGCCTCCATGATCCGAGTCATCACGTGGAGGCTGCCCAAAGAACTTGTTAATAAAGTCTTGACCGGAAGGTCTTCCTCCAGATGATTGCCCTTCAGTGCTTGGACTAGCAGGTTGCTGGCCTACAGACTGGCTAACTGGGGGCTCCCTCGATGCTGAGTCCCCTCCCGCTTGTCCGCCAACAGATTGCCCACCACCTCCTGGCCCTTCTGTGGCTGGCTGCGCTCCCCCTTGTCCACCGATAGTCTGCTCTGCTGCTGGCTGTCCTCCTGCTGGTTGCCCTTCTGCGGGCTCTTCTGCAGATGGTCCTGCTGGTTGTCCTATTATATTTTCCTGTCCAGCAGGCTGTCCTGCTGCTGACTCTTGCTCCGTAGCATGACCTGACGCGGTGTCAGGTGCTGCGGGCTGCTGACCTGCAGATAAGCCCTGAGAAGGTTGTTCCTGTTCATTTGCGCTGTGCTGTTGGGGAGGTTTACCCAGAGCGGCGGGGTGATCTTCGGCGGGTGGTGCACCAAAGTATTTGTCTGCAAAATCCTGTGCTGCTGAGCTGCCTGCCGAAGGCTGATCTTCGGACTCTGGAGAATCTGACGCTTGATTGGCAGACCCCTGGCTTGCTGGCGGCTGCTGGGGTGATTCGTTGTGTTGTCCACCGTTAGAGGGTTTGTCATTGTTGGTATTATCACCGGGTTGAGCTTCCGGAACAGACTTATCAGTGTTACCTTCAGACGATTGAAAGCCAGGGTCTGGAGGACTATCAGCCGGCATCTTAGCTCTGCCTGGGGAATCATCTGCTATAAAGTTGCTGTCTTGACCTTCATCGCTACCAGGTGAACCAGTTACTGCTGGAACACGATCCTGCTGCGCTAGACTTGGTGTCGGCGTCGGATCTCCAATCCCATATATCTGACCAACGCCATCGGGATCGCCGGGTGCAGGTATTTTTTGCGTCACAAGTAGTGTGCTAGTAGTAACGCCACCCTTCTGCTTTTTCTTTCCAACACCCTTCGCAAGATCCTGTACGTATACTCTGAAACTCTGTTGCCCGTTCCGTGCTACCTGGACAAGCATTCGGTAGTTATTCCAGTTAGCTATATCTTCAGCAGGTAGACATGAAGGATATGACTCGAATGGATCGGAGGTAGGAGTGATCATTGCCTTTCTGTTAGATAGTCCAGTTTCAGTGACGGTCTTAAATACATAGTCGATTTCCATGCTCTCGTTGTAGTGATAACATCCGGGGTCGGCTATGCCAGGCTCTCGTTCCAATTCTGCAATATTTGCAAGGCATTCTTCCTCTTTATTTCTACAAGAGCCGCCTTTTCGAGTGGCATTGAAAATAAGGCCGCTGCCTGGGCCGCCTGGTCTAGAAAAGTTTTGTAGTGGGCTGCCATTGGCTACACCTGGGATTCTCCCTGGTACGTAAATGGACAACTGCGCTATGGGCTTTGTGTTGTTCGTTCCAGACCCTTCACTTCCGAGTACTGTGTCTGATGTCACGTTTGTTGTGTTCAACATTGGGTAGGACGTACTCTGTCCGCCAAATCCAGTTTGCCGTGCAGCACCGGCGCCACCATTGCCATTTCTCACATCGGTATTCAACGCTTCAAAACCCGGGTATGTCCTGTCAGTCGCGTGATGACGAAGGTGGCTCGCAGATTCTTGTGGAAGGACTGTACGACCTGCAGTTGCCTCTTCTACGGCCTTGAAAACACTGTCAATGAACGACGGCAGGGTATTTTTTGAGCTGGTCATAGCATGGCCCTGGACAGGCGAGCCGTTTCCTGTAGCATAGCTTTTGGGAGGTGGGGATGCACGAGGGAGAGGACTAGAACCGCGATTCTGCGATGGCTGTGCGCCAAAATCACCCCCTTCCAACAGATCACCAGTTCGTGTGTTGGACAACTCGTCGCTAGGAATATGCCTAAATGCACCATTTTCATCCCAGAAGGCACTACGAGAAGAGTCTGTGACATCACGATCAGTGTTATTACTTTTGTCGTGTTCGAGAAGTGCGCCGCCAGAGGATTGGGTTCTCCCAGTATCTTTATCCGAAGTAGTAGTGCGATTCGATTGGCTACTGCTCGAACCTGGATGCCCAGAGACTGGATCCACCTCACCGTCGCCATTTCGATCATTGACTATACCAAGATTTCCTGCTCGATTGGTGTTTAGCACTTGATCACTGAAACCTTCTGTTGTTACGTCTGGACTTCGATTGGGCAACGCAGTAGATTTAGATGAAGTACCAGATGAAGATGAGCCTTTGGTTGGGATCATCTGAAATCTAAGAGGGGGAGACGACGTTATAGGCAACGGCAGAGAAGCAGTCGAAAATATAGTCTTGATGGCGCTAGTATCTGAGGAACTAGTGGTCGGATTTCGAGATGCTACCTCCGCTTTGATGGTCGATGAGCTCGTACCTGATTTTTGAACGCTCGAAGAACTTGAGTTGCAAGGGGCGGAAGGTAAAAGTAAAATACCATCTCTGGCAGTAATACTTGCGGCGGCATCTGGCTTTGGGTCAGCAATAATTGTGTGGTTTCATCATGTCGACAAACTCGGCAGGCATCGATCTAGCTGTTGCGCTACCACAAATGGGTATATAATATGGAAGCAGACGAGGCATGTCAGGCCGAGACTACGGCTCAAGGCCATGATAACCCAAAAAGAAACGAGAGTGGCGCAGTTCAGTCATCCCATCGGCGCTGAGGCAGTTTGTCGACTGGGTTACAAAAACCGCCTTTCACATGGCAAGACTTGGGGGAGAAAGGATATTGCAAAGGGTCGATTAGTTCAAAAGAATGTTAGACTGCATATAAACGACGTCGAGATTGAGAAACGTGAGCATGAGAAGTCAAAGTCTTTTTAAAGGTCTTGCGGCGAAGTATTGTCTCGGGCCTCCCGCGTGCACTGGGATATCCGCAAAGGTATTGTTTTGGAAGACTGATGAACGGAGCATGCCACTCGCTTCCTTAATGTTTCAAGACTCAAACCCTGCATGTTCATGATACGAAGTGGTCCTTGTAACCGGCGGACTTGAGGATACGACTAGCCTTCGTGATGGCCGTACGGTACTGAACTCACGTCCGCCCCGAGTAATATTTGTAACAGCGATCATATTTGCTCAGAAGCCATATCATATGAGCATCACATCTCCATGAGAGACATGTACTTGAGAGAGAGAGTGCATACGTTTCAGCAGCGTGGCTGCTAGAGGCAGCTTAGTGCTCATTCGTCAATAATTTTCCGGAAACAGAAGATGACTTCTTCACATGCGAAGGTGAAGCACTATCAAGACTTGCGAACGGACGGAAAGGGACAATCTGGTGCTGGAGATAAGCCGTGCGGATGGATGGAATCAAGCCGAGGTGTGGGTGTATAGACGAAGGAACGAGCGATATATTCGCGCTTAGCCGTGGTCTAAATTTAGTGATTGCTAAGCCAGAAACAGCTTAGCTGCGGCTAGAAGGGAATGCCCTTCCATCTTGCAGTACCAGGACTTGCATTGACAACACTTTGTAACCTCCAACGACTAACGTTGTCCGTGCTCGAACATGCTGCTGTTCGATATGCTCTTAGAGTGCACATTATTTGATACCATCGATACGGTGATGGGCAAGAGATGGGGACTTGAACCTCATTTCTAGAGCCTCTATCAAGCGCAGGAGCTTTGCGGACCTGCTGGTTTCAGGACAAGACACGCATGGCCTGTGCTAATCCATTGGCACGGCTGCGCAGCCTTTTCAGCGTGGGTCAGGAGATTTATGGATTCTCCTAATATTATTGCCATGCATTTTCTGTCAGAAAGCATGCCCTTCCATCGGGCGACGGGTGTACCTTACCAAAATTTCCGCCGGGTCTCACCCACAAATTCCCCACCAGAGATTTACCTATGCGTCAATTTCTGCGTTTTGCTTTGACGTTCGCAAATCACGACAAGGTATTCGTTGCGTGGCGTCGTTGTTCTGCTGCGCTGTAGGCTTCCTCATCATCCTTAGGTGCGTAGGTGATCCATGAACAGCTTACTTGGACAAGGGTGGGGACCGATGGTGCAGAAGGGTTCTCTCATTGAAAGTGTAGTATCTCAGTTCGGCAGCAACTCCAGTCGTCGGCAATGAAATGCAAGGCCACGTACAATTCCTCGTGGTCTTCCTCTGCACCCTGAGCAGCTTCGCTCCAGCGATTTGGGCAGCCTCTTCTGGAACACACGCGTTCTCTGTACCTGTAAGAGCGAGTTGGAAAGGATATGACGGTTTCTGGAGCCCTGTGTCAATCCGCATTGGCACGCCGCCTCAATGGGTGGATGTTTTTGTCAGTACAGCAAGCCAAGAGACATGGGCCGTCGGTACATCCGGCTGTGACGGAACAGATAAATGTGTTGCTGCACGCGGTGGAGTCTTCTCTTCCAACATGTCGAGCAGTTGGAGATATCAAGACACGTACAAACTGGGGCTAGACCCGCAATTGGGCTTTGCAGGCAAAGGCATTTATGGTTGGGACAGCATCGCTCTAGACGACCGGACATCAGTCCCCTCGCAGCTCGTTGGGGTAATTAATACCACCGAATACTGGCTGGGTTTTCTTGGTCTAGGCGTGACGCCAACAAACCTGACCGCTTTAGATGAGAAGACATTCCTCAGTAGTATGGTGGAAAACCAGAGCGTGATCCCGAGTCATAGTTACGGTTATACAGCTGGAGCGTACTACCGACTGAAAAGTGTGCCAGCCTCTCTGACACTCGGCGGGTACGATGCCAACCGCTTTACTCCTCATAATTTGAGCTTCGAACTTGCTCCCAACCAGGCTCCTGTTGTAGCAATCAACAGCATCTCGGCTACTGCAGCGCCACTGCCTTCATCCAATGTGACCACCGGTTGGAACGCTGACTCGATAGAACTCTTGCAAACGTCACAAGCGAATGTTTTCACGATCGACTCTTCGACGCCCTATCTTTGGCTCCCGGAGGCTGTATGCCTCCAGTTCGAAAAGGCTCTCGGACTGACGTACGATAATGACCTTGAACTCTACACTTTCGGGCAGAATCAAAGTCAACATCAACGATTGATCGACTGGAACGTCACCTTCCAATTCACGTTGGCTGATCTGCCGGGTTCATCTAAAGCCATCTCACTCGACCTACCTTACGCGGCGTTCGATCTGCAATTATCCTATCCATACCCACGTCTTAACATAACGGAAAAGGATCCACCTATACCCTATTTTCCATTGAGAAAAGCAGCCAACAGCACACAATATACGATCGGTAGAACCTTCTTGCAAGAAGCTTATCTCGTGGTCGATTACGAGCGTAATAATTTCTCATTGTATCCCGCCAATTTCGCGTTGGATCCTTTGAGGAACATGCAGCTGATTGATATCTCAAGACCTAAGAACAGCACTTTTGGCGGCCCCAGAGAGGTCCAATCATCTCTAAGTAAAGGAAGTATAGCTGGCATCATAGTAGCTGCTATCTTCGGGTTTTGCTTAATCATCGGTATGGGAGTCCTCCTGCTGAGGTTGCGGCGGAGTTCTAGCGCCCAGACATATAAGAAGGAATGGGCAGACTCAACCCGTAGCTCTCCAGAGAGCAAGCCTCGTCTAGTCGAGCGCTTACTTCGGTTGTCCGAAAAATCAAGTCATTCAAATCGAAGTTCTATCCGTCAAGTGCCTGAACTTCAAGGCTACGAAGAAGTTAGCAGCGCAAGCAGTGATATAGGAAGCAGCAATCGAACAATCAGGGGGTTCTATGAAAAAGACCTTAGAGAGAGAGACGAAGAGGAAGAGAAAGCACCGGTCGCTGCTGTTAACGCTATCGGCCATGATCCGTCAATGCCCGTCGAGCTACCTTATCGTTCCAGCAGTTACCACAAAAGCCATAAGGGTGGCCAAATACCAGAAATGTCCCCAAAATCTAGCGTCTCAACAAGACCAGAGGTTCCAGCCCTAGTCAAAGACGGCTGGAGGCCTCTGCGGCGGGTCACCGTGAGGTCTGCTGCAGTAAGCAGTCCCAGCGAAATCCACAACAGCCCAGCTTTGGATCCATTTCAGGTCATTAGTCCTATCTCACCCGAAAGTTATGAACGTCAGGACGATGTGTCATCCTTGGAGACAATTGCACGAAGAGCAGCATGGTATGTATCGGCAGAGAGCCCATCCGTCTCGAGTGAGAGTCAATCCGGCACGATGAGGTCTTATTACAATCCGATCAACATAGAGGAGCGAGCAAGCTTCCCCGCACGTCATTCCACACACAACACCGTATCCTCGCTTGACCGCTCCACTACGCCAGGCACACCATCTGCAAATCACACTCTCTCAACCCGAGGAACGCCAATGTCTTATAGCAAGGTACCGCGAAACAGCGTAGCAACACGTCTAGGACGCGCGGAGTCTACAGCTACCAGCGATCACCGGAGTGCGTCCTCTACCGTCACGAATGAGATCAGGCGGAGCGTGCAAAGGGGTTTCAGCTGGATACAGACGAGCAGCGAGGAAACTCAGCAACACAGTACGCAACCTACGACGGCTACTGGAACCGTGGAACAATCTCCATACTCGCCTGCTCGGTGGATTGAGTTTTGGCGAACTGGCCGTGACCCTCGTTTAGGGCCCATGAGTAATAATTCAACTCCTCGGCTAGGCAACGATCGGTAACATGGAAAAGGTCATTTGAGAAATAATTGTAAGATCATTTATACAGTAATAAGCTTCATTGTCCTACCCAATGTGAGGGCTACAAGCACCAACTGGGGATACACCGAAAATTCAGCCCCCAATTCTCGTTGAAAGGGTAAATCTATGTCACAGCTTAAATCATCGGATATTTATAAAGATGGTGCGAATGCTGTTTCAGTTTGATACAGAATGCCTCATTTTCCATCAGCGTCATGGTTTCTACCACACCCGAGAGGAACTCGCTGCGTCACATCATCCCCGGTAGCAAGAAAAGCTTGAACGCCATTTCGCCTCGCTCAATGCAGGATAGAACTTGTTGAATACACGGATAAAACGTTGGGTTGCTTATACCCTGTCAAGGTTTTTTCGTCCGACGGGGTAGGGGCTCCTGGTTCCGCGCCTGGCGGAACCGCAGCAAGGTTTGTCGTCTCGGTCTGTGATGATGGCGAGGACTTGCCACGGACGCCTGTAGCTGTGGCTGCGAGAGTACCTGCGACTTGAGAGAGAGCTGGACGATGAACCGGTCGAGGAGAGGGAGGCGTTTGAGGGTGTACGACCGCGAGACGGGGATGAGGACTCAGATGTTGCTGCCATGATGAATGTAAAAGTGTGGACTGATAGTAAAGCTGGTGTTATCTGAAGACGGCGGACTTTGTGTGATTCTTCTTATGGGTAATAGAGATGATGTGGATAGAATTGGAAAAATATAAGACTTGTAATCGCATAGTAAAACTCGCTCGGTGACTGGGCTCTAATTCGGACCTTAAAAAAAGCACCAGGAGAGCAAGGGACAGAAAGGACCCCTATATATGCCCTACTTGCAACCCTGACATGCCGCCATTCGATCACTAGTCAAGCCAAGTAATAAACGCTGCGACAACATAACAGCCACAGAGCTTAACCCAGCCCAAAACAAGCTCAGTCTCACTACTACGTACCACACACCCCATAAAACACAAAACCTTGGCTCTCTCTCTCTCACTCTTGTTATCCACCCTCAATTCAGAATGAGGACGGGGATCTCAGGGTGTGACCGATGACGTTCTGCCACGACTCAGAAAGACGAAACCCTGTCCTGCGTCCGCCTCAGCCCAGCCAACAGAATCCTTTGCGCTCAACCCAACCCCTAAAAATCTTCCTCCTTCATGCCGAAGAGAGGCTGGCTGCAGGCGCCGCAATCCCTTTCACGGACCACAACTTTCCCCCACAAATTGCCTCCCGACGCTCAAAGGCAACTTGTGATCTCAGAACATTGTTTTGCGCGCCACTACTGTCTGGAAGTTTACTGGGTAGCATCGAGTAAAGGCAAAATAATAAGGTGCATAGTAAGAGGATGTGGAGAGGGGAGGGATTGGCAGGGCTGGCGGGTTCCGAACGGTGGTCGCGATCCCCAATTCACGAGATTCTTTCTATCCTTTTCGCACAAATCGCATCGCCACTTTCGGGGGTGAAACGTTGTGCGCAACTGCGAGGGAAGGGATGGGGGACCCTTGAAACGAAAGTTGGCGCTTATGCCCTCCAGACACTCCGTAAGTATTGCATAGCCGGCTGCTATTTTGGCCTGAGGGTCGTGTGATCCTCGTTGTTGGCTTTCTTATGGCGGGAAAGTCGTTGTCTCGAGGGGCAGACGGGGGGCATCAGCTGAGCCTTGCTGCCTTGCTTGCCCATCCCTATCCTTGCGTTTCGTGTGCTACGAGGTTGGTTTTAGGGATCGCCACTGCTACGGCTACGACCGCTACGTTTCATGCTTGTGCTACGGTTCATGAGGAACAATTGAGATTTGATGTGGCTTTCTTATTCAAAAGGAATGTGTTTTGTTTGCTTCTCGCCTCACAACGCAGGATCTGGAAATGAACAGGACTGGCAGGGCAATGACTTCAGCTACGCACGTACAGATTGGACAGCTTGTCTTCTGCCAATGCTGATTACGCGCGCTGATCTGGGGATCTTGGGGTATTCGCGTCGCCTTTTGAATTGCCCCCGATGGAGAAATACAGCGAGAACACGTCATTATTCATTTGTCGGACTCCGTACCATTGTGGATACTATATGTACCTTGACGTCTGCCAGGGCTGCAAAAGACCCCTTGGCGTGCATTCGCAGACGTAACAGTGAACACTGATATGATGGATCTGAGTACGACAGTGACTATCTCGCATGATTGACTCGCATCGCCCTGCAGGCTGCAGATTTACTTATCGCCCGCTCCGGCCGGACCGAGATCAAACAATAGTGCTGGGCGAGAATGGCTACCTATGCAAGCTTTGTAGATCGTCTTGGCTGAGGCGTCGTGAAATCATGTATAGTGGGTGTAAGTCAGAAATAAGCGTGCGAGGTGCTTTGAACTGTGCTAGTCAGATAGCCCTAATATTTTAAGTTGATTCGCTTTGCAGGCAATGGGGTAACTGTTCGTTACGTTGGCATACAATGAGCATGACATCAGTGTGAACATGGAGACAAAGAGACACGTAGCTCACTAAACATTTCGAGAGACCAACTTGTTGACCCAACTTGAGGCTAGATTCCAGCTGTGTCCCTATGTGTTTGATCCTCTGCAAGAGGTATCATGAGAAAAAGAAGGCATTGCCTTCCACATCCTTCCTCACGGACTTGGTATAATCCTTTCCAGGATCATACTCTTCCCAAACACTTGCAGGGAAGATGTGTTTGTTTCTCTCATACCATCTTCTGTCCACAACCTTCGTGAAACTTGGGTCATCGTTCACACCTTCGAGCTGTTTGTCCTCTTCGATGATTTCGCCGTTGGCCTTCGCCTTGGGTTTCCCTGGCTGGCTCAGCGGATTGTGATTAACTTCAGCTGCTCCTGTTGGTTTCTGAATCGCCGTCATGTCTGCTGTAGAGGCATAGTCGAATAGCCGTCTCCCATTCTGTCCTGTTGTCTTATTGATGATGAAATAGTAGATCTCGTAGTGATGCGGTATGATGACCTCTCCTCTCACCAGCATCAGATCATCAACTCCGACTCTGGCCCACTCTCTCCTGCTGCTTGCCTTCTCATTGCCTCCCACCCCAAGTTCAGCACCAACTTTTCTGCTTCGGTCAAGGAATAGCCAAGCGTGTTCTCCTTTCCTTATTTTGCAGCTTCCGCCAGGAATGTTAGTTCCATCGTAGAACACAAAAGGCATGACAATCTCTGTAGCTTTGACAGCCTCTTGCATAAGTATGAACTCTTTGCGCAATTGCTCTCGTGTTTGAGCTTCCTTAAGGAGCGCTGACTTGGTGACGGCCTTCGGAGCCATGGAGACGGCAGCATTAGGACCAATGCGCTTCCTCTCCGCCGGCTGTCCACCCTCTACAAAATCATGTGAATCCTTGGAGTTTTGGTCATTCGAAGGTGTTTGTTGTCTTGAGGTTGAGTTGTCCTTGGCACTGTTTGCTTGATCAGGTTCTTCTTCATCGTCCCCAAAGCTGACTTTCCCTTTCGCTATTGTTTTCTTCCTCTTCTTTGATCTTTGTCCACTGGGCGTGACAGTCCTGTGCTTTGACAGTTAGATTCACGGCCAGAGACCGGTTTGCTGCCAACTTACCCATTACTGCTAGGCGTCGTAGCCGCTGAAGGGATGCTTGCTGGAGTAAAACGACCCCCATGACTCGACGTGACCTCTCTTTCCTTTTGCTCTAATGCTTCTGCGCGCCTCTTTCGGAAATCGGAGAGCTGGACCAAGCCAACAGTCTGGGAGCTCAACACATCTTCAGCGGTAGCTGCTTGGGCTGTGAATCTGTTCGGCGTGTTGACTCGAGACGGCTCGTTGGAAGACGAAGCAGAAGACTCCATGTTGACGCAGATTCAATTGATTAGAACCAGATGATGGAGGATTCAGCAAGAACAACCTCTGGCTAGGAATGCCAAGAAGGCTCGAATGGGCTTAGCGGCATGCAAACGCTCACAGCCCGACAGCATCCAATATCATTCCGGAGGATTGATAATTTTACCACGAAGCATCTACTTTGTAGACTTGACGAGCAACACATTTTAACGGCAACAAGAGCGTGAAGTCAAAGATTTTTGCTGACGGTGCTGATCTATTCCCTGTATTCATTGGTAGCTATTGAGCGACGACACAAGACCGAAGACAGGGTTTGTCATAACGACGTTGCCGCCATTGCCATTACCTAAGGAGGCATTGAGTGCAAGTTTCCGACCATCAAGATCACCCTTGCCTATCACGACACGATCAGCGAGGCAAACTTCGAGCTTCGCAAGGTTGTTCTGGCAGTGTCCAGTGCGCTACCTTGGGGCCTGCCTTTCCACCGAGTAAAGTTTGAGTCGTCGCAAGAGGTAAGATAGTAAAGATGGTTCCTGTGAGCCAGATTTTGGCGTCGAGTCTTCTTTCTCAATCTGATCCGTTTCTCAAACCCCAACGCGGTCCGTGGATGACAATGAACATCCGCCTGCGAAAACATGTAGCAACGCTGTTAATGTGTGTGGGCGTTAACTATAAATTCATGGTGGCTTTTCTCCGGGAACATAAGCAGTACCCAGCTGCAGTGCGCTCTTTCCGTTTCTGGACGGTGAACTACTTTCACATCCTCCGTCTATCCCCAGTTGTCATCCTGCTTGCTTCATTGCTTTGCTCAGATTACCAATCACACTGCGCGTGGATATCAAATCGATGATGGACTACGTTTTGAGATGCAACTCGCTCAAGTGCCGTACACAGCTTACAGAACGAGCAGTGGTCACTACTTGCAGGTAAATCCTATCTCATCACAGTAGACTCCGACGATTTGCTCATCTGATTTCTAGTCACATCTTTTGTGATGGGTGCTCAGCCAATCTAGGCTTGACTGCACCACCAGATGGCAATCGAGTGTGCCCGGCATGCCACACAGGCTTGCCAAATCCAGATGATGCGGTCGCCACATCACTTAACCCCACAGAGGACTATAAAACGAGCGTGCTGAGCGGCCTCTCTCCGAGCACCATCATGGAATGTGCAGGACGCGGACTGTCCTTTTGGAGCTATCAATCAACACAAGAAATGCAGGCTAGGCCCTCCTATTAGTCAGTCTCTTACTAAACTATCCTAGAGTCTACCAGGAGTATTCAGCGAAGACTCTGTCAGACAAGCACAACCATATGAAAGTTGAAATTGATCAGATAATTAATCAGGCCAATGCGGAGATTGACATGCTCAACCAAAGAATCTCAAGTATCTAGTCTGTCTTGCGTCTTCGGCCGATGCTGACGTCAAATTAGACATGGCAATCGACCAGGATAGACTCAAGACAGAAAATCAAAGCCTCAGCATCAATCTGCGAGACCGGACTCGAAAACATCAACAGACACAGGACCTATATGACCGCTTGAAGCGGAAGCAGATGACAGCCGCTACACAGTCTGCTGCCAAGTCTGCTGCATTCGAATCCGTCGAGGAAGGTTACATAAATGAGTCAAGCAGTCGCCGACCTTTCGATAGCCGACATCAACATCATACCGACATAAGTCCATATCGAGTGGGTCACAGCGATGCGAATCAAGCTCATCGACGAGACCGTAGCGGCAGCCATGAGCATGGCATGGCTGGAATGATGCCACCGCCACCTCCGCCTCGCCCGGGCTTCCATGGTAGCTCTACATTCCAACACTGTTTAGTCTGTTTGTGAGGATGCTGACGAAGAATGCGCAGGGAACGCCCCTACTCTCATAAGTCATCGTACGCAGCTGGGGCCATTTGGCCAGACAACAAACCATGCAGGATCATCAGGGCAGCGAAATGTATCGTCAATCCACAATTCAACTCAATTTTCACCCGCCCAACGTCAGCCACTGAATCGCATCAGCTCGAACAGAAGTGCTTTGAACGGATATGGTCTAAGTGCAGGGCTCAAGGTCGGGCGTCAACAGAGTATGTCTTTATTGGACGCCTGTGATATACAGTCTACTGATCTGCTTAAGGTTCTCGTCTCGCTAACCTGAGCCAGCCTGGGCAGGGTCGTGAGAACGAACGACCGTTCTCGTCTCAATATGCGCAGGAAGCCCAACACGGTGGAAATGGATACCTCTAGAGTCTACCCTCCTGAGTCGGTCGCGCTGTCCCATCCAGTCGAATCACAATTCCTCTGGATCTCCAAACGAAGGAGTCTGGCTTGCACGTCCCTTGGACGCAGATTGCTCGTGCTAGAGTTACTGGAACAGACTTACACCTAATCTAGTATCGTCTATAAGATGATATAGAATACTGTCTTCTACCATAGCATTACTTTTCAGATATCACCTTGATCCCTTTGCATCTAAAGGTTACTGTAATTGCGCAATCTATATTTCTCTCAATTATGCTGTGTGGCCACAATCTATCTAGTCTAACCTGAAAGCAATTCTCCCCATCGAACACGCATGATACACAGCTTGCAATTGCGCGACTATGGCGCAGGCTCAAATTTCGATGCCGTACTTCCTATAATTGAAATCTTCAAGGCTGTACACCATCTCCGCCCATCCATCACCAATCCTTCCGGGTGACTGCTCCCTTGCAACCCTCGCACCACCCTCAACCATCGCTCCTTCAACCACCCCATTACCTTGGCCCTGCCCATTCATATCCCTCAAGCTCGCAACACCAGCCAACACCTCATCCTCCCTCCCCCGATAAATCTTCAACAACTCCGGATGTGGGCACCAAACCACCCTCATACCAGCTCTCCGCCCGGCTTCCACACCAGGCACAGAGTCCTCAAACACCAAACACTCCTCAGGACTGATCTCCTTCTCCCCCTTCGCCCTCAACTCCGCATTAATAATTTCCAACGCGAGCAGATAGATATCTGGACACGGCTTTCCCCTTCCCGTCCCTATCCTCTCGTCATCACCCAGCACGCGCTTGTCTTTCTCGAAGACACTGAATATGTGCTCTTGGTGGGAGGTCTTTAGGCGGAAATTCACGGCGTGAGAAGATGTCGCGAGTGCCATTTGGACGGAAGAGTGTTTGAGGGTTTTTAGCAATAGCGGGACGCCTGGTAAAGGGCGGGTTGTGGGGAAGTAGCGTTTTTGTAGCGCTTGCTGTTTGGAGGTGAAGGTGTGGCGGGGAAGCGGGAGACGCGCCCAGGCGTGGAAGATTTCGGCCGACTTGAGGGTGTTAATTATGTGAAACAGAGGGGGAAGAGGAAGGAGGGGAGGGGAAAGGGCACACCTCTGGGGCCGGACGGCCCTGCAATTGCGCCTTTATCGTCCATGGGAGATTGGGGCGCCCGTATTCTTGTAGGATCACGTTGTTGCATTTGGTGTAGATGTCTTCGGAATCGATCAGGAGGCCGTCCATGTCGAAGAGACAGGCCCGTATAGGCGGGAATCTGAGCAGAGCATCAGCTGGGCAAATTGAGTGAATGGGGCAGTGCCATACTCGAGCGTTTTGGCTATCATTTTTGCGGTAAAGAGATGGAGCGCAGTAGTGAAGCACAGTCAGAGAGAGTATGGAATTTGCAAGAGAGGAGGAGAGAGGAAAAGCAGCGTAGAAATCAAACAAAAGAACTACAGGGCGTTGAGTAAATTGTGGTGCAAGGGCAACCAGGGTATTTGACAAGGGCTTCAGACATGACCAAGGAGATCGATCCGAGCATCCGAACGACAGCTCAAAGCCATGTGCCCACACGTGGCCTAATCTTGCCCATGTAAGTCAACAGGCGCAAATATGGAGATGATAGTGGCAATGGGGGAGAGGTCCATGCTCCTCCACCACGAATCAGGGCAAATTGTCGCAACAACACTACCTAGTAGACTTTGCGTATGTTCGATGGTTTCGACCAATATCTGAATACAAATCCGATAGACTTTGCTGCCGCAACGCGCCAGAAGTAAAAGAATCGGCGAAGAAGGGAAAAACACAACCTTGCACCATTGAAGCAATTCCGTTTCTTCCAAAATTGGACGCGGCTATCGCGTGAGCCTCAACCCCCGTTGAGATCTCCAACAGCCCGTGCCATCTGGGACCAGTCAATTTCTCCAGATAGCACCGGGGTAGCGCAGTGGGAGGTGGGAGTCAGGATAGAAGAGCCAAAACAAGCTGAAGTGGGTGAGAAAAACCCTGTATATTCTGCAACATCGTCCCGCTAGCCTCAAACACGCAGTTCGCTCCAAACACAAAACTGAACCCGCTGGAGCGTTCCTGAAGATCTCCTTTGAGGCTTGGGAGCTTTGACCAACTCCTCCGATCCGACGGCATACGATCTTGAATACCTGCCGAAAGCAATCGAACAGCATGCCATCTTCGCATACAGATCCAGATCCAGGCGCATCCTCTACGAGGTCCTCAACACCCGACTCAGCAGCCTACCATGACGCACAGACGAACCCCTCGGACTCGTCCCCACCAGCTTCACCCTCTGCAGACCCTCCCAACCCCCCATCGCCCCACCAGAATGATCCTAGCGAACCACCACCCCGCTTCACCGCAGAAGAAGAATCCCGCCTCCTCGCAGAATCCACCGCCCTCAAGGCCACTGCCAACGCAACATTCTCCTCCGGCGACTACTCCCAAGCTATCTCCCAGTACGACCAAGCCCTATCCTCCTGCCCCACCTACCTCGACTACGAGACCGCCGTTCTAAAATCCAACATCGCCGCCTGCCACCTCAAACTCTCCGACTGGAAAGCCGCCGTCGCGGCCGCAACAGCTGCGCTAGATGCACTCGAACGCCTACTACCAACCCCCGGCGCGAAGAAGAAGAAAGAGCAAGGGAAGCGCGACGAAAACGAGGATGCAGAGGAAAAGGACGGCATACCGAAGGAAGAAGACGACAACGACACCATGGTAGAACTCGACGAAGACGAAGACCAAGCCGCCCAACAACTAGCCCAACTCCAACTCTCCGATGACCGCCGCACCGCCATCCTGCGCATCCGTTCGAAATCCCTGCTCCGTCGCGCGCGCGCCAAGTCGGCCCTCGATACATGGAGCGAGCTGCAAGGCGCATTAGACGATTACAAGATCCTCTCGGACCCGAAAGCTGTGGGGGAATTGCCGCAGGGTGATAGGAAGGTCGTGCAGCAGGCGTTGAGGGAGTTGCCTGGACGGGTGAAGATGGCGCAGGAGAGGGAGATGGGCGAGATGATGGGGAAGTTAAAGGAGTTGGGGAATGGGATACTCAAGCCGTTTGGGTTGAGTACGGATATGTTTCGGATGGAGAAGGGGGAGGGTGGGGGGTATAGTTTTAGTATGAATCAGTGAGGGGGGTTGTTGTAGGGATTGTAGGAAGGTGAAGGGGTGGGTGTGCATAGCGTGGAATTTGTTTTCGCATAGCTTGGGTTGGGGAGGATACAGATTGGTATCATGATTGGGGAGGGAATTGAAAGCACTGAGCGAGCATGAATGGGTCGTATGGAATGTCTTCATATATTCATTCATCTGCATATGGTATAGTGCACGGCATAGATATCAATACTTCCTCCTCATCATTATCATCATAAATTCGTAGCCAAATAAGCAGTACATGGCTCGCTGCTGAAGTAGCCAACAGGGTGTCATCCCGCCGAAGGTCTAGACAGTTTCCAAAGCTTCGCTTGTACTTGTAAGCCTAAGTGGCAGTGTCGCTATTGCTGGTTCTCTTGGTGACATCTTGCAGTCCGCCTCCTCTAAGTGCAATGCTCCAGTTCATGTATACGAACAAACTACTGCTGCTAGTCATGCTGCTTCAATGAATGTGTTTGGTAAAGCGAAGGTGCTGGTGGAGTGTTGAAGGGAATGATATCGTTCAGCGCAAGGCAAGCCGGTATTTGCCTAAAGACCATCGAGTGCTGTGATCCTCGTGGTAGATATGTCGTAGAGAAGCCTTGTGAATCAGAAATGAACGTCAGAGCCAAGGCCAGGGTGCACGAGTGTAGATTGTTTTCTCAGACTGCAAAGCTAAATGACGATTTAGCGAGACCATTTAGTGTCAATAGCTATAACGGGCAGACTGTCCTGCGCCATGGTTTAAGGTGTCGATTCCGAGGCCAAAGGCGGTTCCAGGAGGGGCTGTAGGTGCGTACGCATGGAAGTTATGGCTGTTATGGTACGGTCCAAAGTAGGCAGGCTGTGGAGGTTGCGTCATTGGGCGCATAGGGCCTAATGCTTGGATATCTCCCCCTTGATACGTATGGGCATTTTGTTGATGCAGCGGGTGTCCATAATTGAAATCAGGCATAACATTGGCCGAAATGTGGCTAATACCAGGCAGATGCATTGAGTGTTCTTCGGGCTCGGCAGGCTGCTGATAGCCTTGAGACGAGGACCTGGAGCTAGAAGGGTTTGAACTGTCTTGGACTGTCGACTTCTTCTTTTGCTTCTTTGCGGGCGGTGCAGCAGTGCTGCTCTCTTCGTCTTCAAAGTCCTCTTCGCCGGCTTCTGCATAGTTGCGTCTCGTAGCTCCACGCTTAGGCCTGGTCTTCGAAGGGCGCGGTGAATGATTGACAGGACGGTTGTTGTGAGACTCATTGCGGCCTTCACTATCTGCGAACGTAGGTCCCAGACGCTTGCCTTTCCCGCGACCTCGAACGCCAGTCTGGCTCCGTCCGCGGTCGATGGCCTCTTTCTTCTGTGCATTGACTCGGCGATTGTTCTTAACGAGCTAAAACCTCTATCAGGGGGATATCCAAATCTGGGGACTGAGAACTTACCTTCGTTGCTTTTGACGGATCTTCAATGACGCGATCGATGTAACGGTCCTCCATCAAATGCTTACAGACTGTCTTCTGGGCCTATTATAGGTGTTCAGCCAAATGTAAAAGTTTGAAGCCATCAAAGTACCCTTAAAGTCTCACAAAGCGCATCAATGCGTCGCTCAAAGGACGCATAAATAGTGCTCATGTGTCGTGTCTCACACAATGGTACTCCAGTATCTTGTCTCTTCTTTGCCAGAGCCTGTACGCCGTTAGTCATGCTCTTGCTCAGCAACGCGAAGAAATGATCACATACAAGCATCTCTCGACAAACAGATTCAATACGATCCCGCTTTGTACGGATGAACCCGTCCCACGTTTTCAAGACGCCGGCGTTATCCTCCGTGCAGCTCATGTTTAGCATCGCTTGAACAATCTTCTGAACTAGACGATCGTCATCATCTATGGCTGGCAGAACAGTCGGTGGGCTGGAAGACAGGGAGTCCGGAGTTCGGAGTGCAGACTGAAGTGCAACGTGTGTGCGACCAGGCATTGCACTGGCTTTTTGAGGGATTTTATCTGTAGAAAGCCTAGAACGAGCCATGTCGCTGCAAGGCTCAAGATCTGGATTTGGATACGAAGGATGTCTGTAATCACAGAGAGCATGTAGAGGAGGTGCTGCTGCTGTGGATCGCTCAGACAATGTGGGCTGGATGTATGGGTGTGTGTTCGACAGCAATGGGAAATAGGAATCCCTTGATTGCGATTGTTGAGTAAGACCATAAGGGCCGCGCGACAAAGTCCAACGATGTGAACCTACCCTCTGCGGCGGAACTTGTATATGGTAAGGAGCACTGTTGCCAATTTCATAAACCTGGCCCGAATAATCCATGGGCACGTGAGCATCCTGTGCGCCGTTTTGGAAAGGCGCGGTATTGCCAATCCTGCTGAGTGCGTTTTGTTGATGGCCGTCACCAATCGAACCTCGGGAGGTAGAAATCAATGTAAATGCATTGCCATCATGCGAATCTTCCTCCTTGGTTTCCAGGTCTAGCTCTGAGTCTGGGCAGAATTCCTCCCTCAATGATGAATGGCGCCTATGTTGAAAAGGATGACCTGCTCGTGTAGTACGAAACGAGGAGTATGGTGAGTTTAGAACACTGTGTTCACCAAAGCTCCCTGGGGTGATTGGTGTCTCAGGCGAGTGTATTTGTGGTGAGAATGCACTGCTCGCTGGAAGATTGGTGTCTGTCGTCGCCGAAACCGGTGAATTGTAATTACTGCCTGCGACTTGCTCGACAGGAGTGTGTGGCTCAGATGGCATGTGAATCGAATGAGAACCGACTGTACTATCCATTGCTGCATAATTGTAAAGGTCAGTGAGGAATTCGTCATTGAGATTTGAATTGTCAACAGAAGAATCGAAGAAAGTACCATAAAAGTTGCTTTCCGCTCCGCTTTGATCCATGATTGAGCAAGTACTGAAGCGACTAATTGATTTGAAGAAAGCTAAGCGGCTGGAAGAATGGGAGCTAAAGGGATTGGTGAATAAAGACGCAAAAGCCTGACTGTCGAGGCGCTGTGCAGCAAGAAGGGTGTGGTGAACGCTGTATAGACACGAACGTTGCCTGTATGATGGGCAACAACAGCTGAGAGAGCGGCGTGCATCAACCTTTTGTGATAGAAATTCAACACTCAGCAATTGTCCACTATCAATGCGCTCGAGAGTGCGAAGGACAAGCAAATCCTTAGGAGGATCCGGATGTCGCAGTCACCCTAATCGCATACTGTTAGCAAGCTGCAATTGGCGATGATCATCAACTGCATCCAAAAGTCAAATAACGGTATCAGAGACCATAATCGTGAGAATCAGAGAACAGTTGGAGGATCGTTGTCAGAGTCAAAAAGTCGGTCAAGAGCAATCGACCAGCGAGACCTCGAGACCTTTATGTGCGGTTGAGGCCAATGATAACGCAACCGTTAGGAATGGTATGTACATGCGCTTCCGAAGTGTTGCCACTCATTTATGAGAGGCCAATACTTACGCTAGCGCCTCATGCCCCTCGTTGTTACAGAATGCCACGGTCATGAGAATGTTCTCAACCGCTACTCGATGTTTGACAAGACCAACGCGCATACGGAAATATTTGCCAAAAAGGGTCCAGGAACGGGAACCTTACCTTGTGACTTGGATAACGAGCTTGGAGTCTTTCGCGTAATTTGAATTGTGGATTCAAAATGTCGTGATAGTGTTTCGAGAAAGATAGGTCTCTTTAAAGAGGCCAAATACGGTGACGAGCTAGGGAACAATAGAATTCATCCTCACTGGTTGATTCATTCTCAACAATAGGAGAGTGGTGTTTCAATGACACTGCTCGTGAAGCTGAAACATGTGCTCACAATAGGTGAACGGGCTTGGCAGCTTCACGTTCTCCATTCACACTAATCTGTAGACCAAAAAGGGAAGTCCAGCATATACCGTGTAATCTTGACCCAGCCCCGCCACAATTTCCGGGCTCGCTGATCAACCCACGCTGATGCAGGTACACTTTTGGTTGCAGCGTGAAACCGCCACTCTTCCACTTCCAGGCAAAGCGCTCTCTCCTGTGCCGACTCGGTAGTGCTGAAAGGAAAGGCTCGAGACGACCAGGTTGATTCATAGTAAACAGCAGATCACATGCCAAAATGTCCTTTTGGAAGGTCTTCTACACGCAAATGATGCAGTCCTCGTCCAGAGAGCTTGACGGTGGCACTACAGCTGAAACAAAGTCCGTCGAAGCTTGAAATGTTTGACCCAAAAGATCAACAGTATGCGGTGCGAGGAGCTCGAGATGTTCAAAGCTATCTCAGTGCAGGACGATCAGTCATAATTTCTTACGTCCCTCAGGCTCGCTTGATGCCATCTATGGCTCGACATATGCGTCGGCTTCCCCTTGCGATGCCTGTCAATCCGTCATCTCCCCAAAGGTCGCTTGCCATTACGGCTCGGGAGAGGCGATGCTCAATCACCAGTTGAGGGGGGCGACAGCAGTTTTGAGGATTCTTTG
Source organism: Bacidia rubella (assembly GCA_032158265.1). NCBI lineage: Eukaryota > Fungi > Ascomycota > Lecanoromycetes > Lecanorales > Ramalinaceae > Bacidia > Bacidia rubella. The sequence continues at coordinate 633,409 of JAVTIF010000006.1, read as the reverse complement.
GGATTTCATTATGAGTATGAAGCCATTTTATACGCACTTTGGAGCTTATGCTCTTATAAGAATACGATATGTTTGCATGGTGTAGACGGCCGTCAATGATCTCCAACGAGTGATGTTGGATTCGCAGAAGGAGGCTAGTCCAGAAGCGGCCTAGGGGAAACAACTTGCCCCTTTTTTGCAGATTGGGCAATTGTACATTCTTTCATACTGGTCATATTTGTTGTTTGATACTTCTCTTCTAGCGAGAAGACATAGAGTTATGTTTGATAGTAGATGGTGTATTCTTTGAGATCCAGGGCTGGTATCTACCATCTCCTGCCTCGACCGCGTCCTCCACCTTGGTTGCCTCCACCATATCCGTAATGCTGCTGGTTGTGCTGTTGCTGCCCATAACCCTGGCCACCATAACCTTGATCACCACCTTGTCCTCCCTGTCCACCTTGCATCATCTGAAAAGCAGTGCTCGGGTCCATTTGTGACGGATCCATCCCTGAATTGATCATCTGCGCAAACATCTGCTGCATTTCCGGCGGGATCTCGCCCATACCAGGCATCGAGGGCATGCCACCCGCGGATGCTCCTGGCATTCCAGGCATTCCAGGCATCCCAGAAGCTCCGCCGCTTAGGAAGCTCTGCATATCCTCCATTTGCTTCTTCGAATCCGATACTTCTTTGCGCAAGGTCTGCTGCTTCAGGCAATAGTTCGCCCACGTGAACTCGTCGAACCCGTAATTGAAATAGTCTGTCATGTCTGTTCCAGGCCTACGCCACGCCTTGTCGTCTCCCGGAAAGTCTGATGAATAGCTTAGCTAAGTAGGTCATAATTCGCACGGAGCCATAGACTATACCTGCATCCATATCAACCTCCATGATAGGCTTGCCGCTGGGCTCATGCATTGGTTTTGCGTCAAGATCCACGCTTGATGTTCTCACAGCAGGATAGGCGGAGCCTGGCTTCAAGTGGAGTTCTTTGGCAGGTGTTTCGGTCTTTACAGTTGTTGAGCCAGATCTAGCTGCTGTAGGCTCAGCAGACCCCAATCGCAGTGGTGCTGGTGTTCTCGAAGAGCTGACTTGAGGTCCTGGGCTAAATCTTTCAGCTACGCTTTCGAAATCGCACTACCTACCACATACGCGGTCTCTTTCTTCGGCTCTTCTTTTCTTTCTGTAATTATGTCTATGTCCTGCCTAGTATTAGATTGTGCAGCGTGATCAAGGGCCAATTGCTATACTGAATCACTATCATCTTCCTCGATCTCCTCCCCAGACTCTTCATCTTGAGGTGCCTTTATACTGCCTAAAGCGCCCGATTGCATAGACTGGCTTGTCGCGACATTTTTTATTGAGCTTTCCTGTGGCAGATCGCCTTCGTCTGGTGCATAAATATCGTCATCTTCGTCTTCCTCCATCTTGGGTGTGGAGGTACAAAGCATCCAACAATTGCGGTCGAGGCTAGTGATTCGGACGGAATACACCCGCGCACTGCAGCAACAAACGCGTCTTTCCGCCCTTGCATTGCACATTCTTTGTGGTATTAAAGGAAAATTACAGCCATGTTTCGTTCTTCAAGCGGACCAAGCTTGAGCATCAGCACCACCACAGCAAACGCTCTGGGGTAAGTGATCCATACTGTCATGTCCACGAATGTTCTAACCTTTAGCAGCACTCAATCGAGCGCTCCACCACCCAGTGGAGGCTTACAAGCAAACAAGCCACTGTTCGGAAGTGCTACTACATCACAACCTGCCCAGACAGCTAGTATCTTCTCGGCCCCTAAGACAGCTACAGGTACAACGCAGCAGACAGGGGGTCTTTTCGGAGCACCCGCAGGAGGAGGACTGTTTGGATCTCAGGGCAATCAGCAAGCTACAGGCGGTATGTTTGGCTCAGGTAACACGCAACAACCTCAGGGCTCTATGTTTGGTCAGACTCAAAATCAGCAAGGCTCTGGTCTGTTTGGCAGCACCCTGAACAACCAAAACAAAGGTTCGATGTTCGGTACAACACAAAACGGGGCACAAAGTCAACCATCAAATCCACAGCCACAGCCCAGCATTTTCTCAACCAGCATTGGTCAACAGACTCAAGCGCAACAAACGGTGCCTGGTGTCCGAGTCAGCGTAAATGAGTTGCGGCCAACAACGCGTTTCAACGACTTGCATGAGGAGCTTCAAAAGGCTATAGAATTTGTGGACGCATTCGTTCTTAGCAAAATGAAATTTCAACAAGAGTGTGATAGTGCCAGCAACGCGATGGACGAGATGTGTCAGTCTTTGGCGCCAGATGTAGCCTACTGTAGTGAAAGTCTTGATACGGTTGAAAGAGCACTGGAATATGATGCGCAATCAATTGCATCGGTGAAGAATATTGTCAGGGCTGATGCCGCAGATGCGAAGTTGAGCTTCAGAGTCATCAACAATCTCAAACTTCCTCAGCAGTTCCACCACGCCAACCTGTGGAATACCGTGTCCGTGCCCCAGCGTACAACGCCATCTTTTTCTGAAAATGCCTCAGAATCGGGGGACGGCCGCACTCTGGTAGACTACTTTTCAAGCCAGGCCGATGGATTGTCAGAGGGCGTCGCGGCTTACTCACGGAGCGTCACAGACGTGGAATCATATTTGAAGAGCATAGAATCGAACGCACTTCAACAAATGCAACAATTGGCTCTCACGCGAAGCCACGATGGCGGCGAGAAGAGCGCTGAAGATCAGGTCCGAGAACTCGCTGCGGTATTAAGAGAGTTCGAGAATGGGATTCTTAGTGTCGCTACCAAAGTAGGAGCTGCTCGTGAAAGTGCTCAAGACGCAATGCTTGGGCCTGTCAATGAGACAAATCGTTCTTCATTGCGATGATCTCGATCGAGAATGCTATGACATTATCGTTCGATTTGGATAATCCAAGAGACGCCACCCGACTGGAAAAAGTCTTTCTCCTATGCTCAATGCGCACAACCATGACCTGTCGAAAGTTTGGGCCCGTAACAAGGAGAAGGAGTGAAGGCTCGGGCAACTACTGAGATGACTCTTGGACCGAAGAGGGTGTGTTCTGGCTGAGACTGAGGGCTAAAAGGCCGAATTTGGACATTCAACTGAAGAAAGCGTTTGCGACTAGCCGCCGGCTATTTTTACTACAATGGTGTTTTTGGAAAGGCTGAAAAAATCACTGTTTCTCTTTCGCGAAAGCTTGTATTTGCTGACTCAAGGGACTAATGCCGTTAAGCCGCCTTCCTAGAGCATCGAGACACTAAACACCTCAAAGGATACGTCATATTGACAATTGTTTGCTACAAGTTGAACGCTTACGTCCAATGACCTCGTGTGCCCACCACAGACACAGAATCACGAGGGTCTATACTCAAAATTCAACATTCTGCGCTTCTGGAAGTGATGGTACGTGGTAGATTGCAGGCCTGTTTCTACACCTCCGACTAACCAAACACAGTTACACTTTACTCGGCAGAGGTAACATTCAAGAGCAAATGAGATGACGATTTTCGGAAACAGAAGCAGGAGGTTCAACCGAGCGAAGTAAATTTTTTTAATCCATCAGCCAAGCAGAAGTTTCCCAGCGCTCGCATAGTTGTTTCACAAGCAACTCATGGTGGAATTCAGGACGAAGGAGAATTATCATCTTAATGTTATCGTTGCGACGAAGTCCGTGCAGCAATCCTACAGAGAAACGTGGAGCGTGCTTCCGGCCTCTGATGATATTGAAGGATGCTGCCGTTGAAATGAAGCACGGCTTTCCTGGTCTGGAATGCCGGATCGTACCATGTGAGATTGCCACAATCTGTGGCGCAGGAGCCCCAAGCCTACCTGAGCAGCAGGCTATGCATTCGGTTCCCGACTCCCTAGGAGATTCTTCGAATGATGCTAAACGGGAGGGAGATGTAGTGGACCCACACGATCGAAGATCATGACGGTAAACGCTGAAAGGAGAGGCGATTAGAGGCTGCCACTTCCCCATATTCTGAGGCTCGGGAGTTAGCGTGAAAGCTAATGCCACGATCAGCCTCATGCTTCACTGTCCGCATGGGATTTGCAGGGCGTCGCGTGAGCTATGCATGCGCTCCACGCACAGGCACCGCGCAAACCACGTTTCAGAGTCTCCAAATGTAGCGCGCTTCTGCAGCTTGTGGATCAAAACAAAAGAATCTGTCCAAACATTTCGACCCTACATGGGCCTCGATGGATTGTTACCCTCAGATGCTCCACTGTCCACAGAAGCACGCAAACATGGATGTGGCGCTGGATGAGTCTATGAATAGAGACACAATGAGGAAACACAGGCGAAGGCCTTAGAGGCCCATGCCCAAATTCATTGGACACAGTAGTGGCGATCATCATGGATAGGAGAGCCGCAACCTGGCCTGCCTTTGACGCGGTTGTCAGCAGGTGAGTGTGAGACAATCAGAGAGGAGAACGGCCACAGGTTGCCAGCAAGAAACTACAGATGTCTTGAGCAATCGAACGATAAAGAACGATGTCCGGAGAGCCATTCTCCTGACACCGTGTGGCGCATTGGGATCTGACAGATAAGATTAGATGCAACTTGACGTGAACGACGGCGTGAGCGCTGCCCGATTCGGTGATTTGCATATCATGATGTGGACCGAAGTGCATGCTGAGACTTGGTGTTGCTAAATCAAGGATTCCTTCAGGCTCTCATGGATCTGCTCCCAAGGGCGCGAATTTTCGAACACTGCTCTAAGTTTCATCGCTCGCAATACCTGTTCTAAGGGTCTTTGGGTTTGCGCCTTTAGAGAAAAGCGCTCAATTTAGGGGCGTAATTGCCGCACACAACAAAAGAATTTTCCGAATTTTGCGGATAAGTGAATTGGAGACTCCAGTGAAACACTCCGACTTTAGTTTCCAAACCGCTTGATGACCTTCTCGACGTAATCGTGGCCCGCTATTATTCTGGCACCACGGGGTTGACGGTTTGACATTATTACGTTGTTGCTTTCGCGTTTACTGAAAGACAGGCTTGTTTTATTTCTAGATCTCCGCGCGCATGGATCCAAGAAGCTCTTGTAATCGGCAGTATACGGTGTCCTGTGTCTGTAGCCTTCACCAATCGATTCGAGGACAACCCTCCGGTCTCATCAAATGGAGCTTTGACGCCAATCGTTTCTTATGGAGATCAGCCTCAACAGCGGTTGAAGTCGGCGAGCGTTACGGTAGGAGTCCCCTCCATATCACGTAAAAGCGACGAGCTGCCACTAAGTACCTCGACTGTCTGCTTCCCTTCACTCATTCTTCTTGTATTTTTGTCAAAATCTGAATTCTGAGAGACAACAATTACCTTCGATATTGGCGCTTCGCGTGGCTCGCTAGCCTGACCTACCTTGGAGCACTATACTACTCAAGACCGCTACTATTCTATTTGGAGATCCAGACTTCGTGTCTCACCCGTTGGAGATAGGCTTGAGCTCGCATTGGTGGATTGCTTGCGACCTGTCTACTTAGAAGGTTTGTTGTTCACTCCATTCAAGACCTCATGCATCGCCAGCAAGTCCCAGCCAGATCCGATCACCAAATGCTTGTTACGTCTCCGAGATGTTCGTTAAACTGCAACGGCCTGTCGATGCACCTTCCACCGCTTAATGAAAGCTACTCGAACAACTACATATCACCGCCTATGTCAGCCTCATACGGCCAGACCAAGTTCGATGACCGCATTCCAAGCCATTATACCAATCATCATACACCAAAAAGCTCTCATCAAGCGCCACTGAACAAGCAACATGCAAATCCAGCAGCCATCTATGCCAACAAAGCCATTGCTAAAGACGCAAGGAGCGAGCTAAGCACTCCAAGCAGCACCGATTCTTCCCTTGCGTCCAATCGTCCCAGCAGCGCAAAGACGAAAAGCTCATCGGATTGGGGAGGAGACATCTCCTCTAATCCTCAAGATTCTCCCGAAGCCCAATTGGTTCCGGGGCCTCCCGGTATTGCACGAAGAGCGAAGGCACATGTGCCCTCAGCTTGTGTTAACTGCAAAAAGAAGCATCTAGCATGCGAGACCAAGCGCCCTTGCACTAGATGTGTTCACAATGGAAAAGAGGTAAGCCTAAATTCACAGACGATCAATTCGCAAGCTCATTCTCTTCTAGGCCAGCTGCGTCGATACTGTTCATAGGTAAGCTTTTGAGACTTTCCCCTTCGTAGTACTTTTCCTCGAGACATCTGCAAGGCTTGTTTTGCTGGTTTCAGATGGCGGAGCTTTTCTTTGCTTATCCGTGAGCGCGGTCATCTGCATCTTAATGCTCACTTCATGCAAAGCTAACTTCTATTCCTCCGTCCAGAAAGCGAGGCCGCCCAAGGCTTCGAGAGGATGACAGCTTTCGTGAAATGACCCTCGGGACAGGCTCGTCCTATGGGGATGTCTACCAAACTCAGGCCGGCGTTTTAGCTGCGGCTCAGCCGGGACGTCACCGATCCAAAACGTACCGCGAACTTCGTTCCCAGCCGGAGACTGCCTACGTGGATCAGCGTCCCAGAACTTCCGATCCCTCGTTCAATCAGAACCAGTATCAACGAGATTTGCTCGGCTACGGCTCCTCGGTGCCTGCCACATCGTACCGATCTACCCACATCCCGACTGTGCTCTTGAGCCCTGATTTCGTTGTAGCGCAACACAACCGAGCTTTTTCTGATGCTTTGTCACTTCAAATCTCTGCTAGAGGCCAGACTCTTGCGGATCTAGTCGTATCTGCGGAAAGGGAGAAAATCCGCAGATTACAGGCGGCGATGCGAGGCGAGTACCATAACGCAGTCCACGCAGCTCGAAAGCATGGTGATCTAAATACCATCGACACCATGCCATCAATTGACCAACTGGATATTATGCGTGCGACAGCAGGCTTCGAGACCCGATCCGAGTACTGGACATTCCGGCTACCTAGAGACCAGTCGCGCGGTTATCCTATATCTATCTCCCTTGCCAGAGATGGCGGCTTTTTTGTAATCCTGACTTTGATCCAAAGCGCGAACCCCCTTCAATCTCCTCAGCTCCTGCAGCAACCAGCGATGCTTGGCGCCACATCTATGGGTGGAATGCCGTCTCCTCCAAATTCTCTTTACCAGAGCTATCCAACACAGGAGCGTCATCATCGTAACAGCTCTTCGGAACTTGGCATGCCTTATCTTGGCACTGCAGGTCCCGGTTTCGATGATACCTTGATGCCGCTGCAGCCTACCCCAAGCGCAGCGCAGTACCAAGTTTCTTCGCCTCCGCGATCCGTGCAAGTCCCTTACTCGACGCCTCGAACGAATTCTTCTAGCTCAGCCTCAGCCTCAGGCTCTGATATTCCTCGGAGCTCGCCAACAACGGGTCAACTCCCGCGCGACAATCTTAAGCACCTTCAACTCCCACCAATTCGAACAGCTCCTAATCCGACATCTGAACCTCAGACGCCTAAGGATCAGAGAAGACGACATGGTACATCCACGCCAAGCCCAGCGAGGAGTAGCCCCCATAATGGGAAAAGAAAAAAGAGGAGAAGGCTTGAGATAGGTGATGTGTTGCATTGAGCTCATCTTCCTTGCTTGTAACTTCTTGTCAATACGTTGGAGAGACAGACCGCCAGTATCATAGCTAGACCGAGCTTCCAAAGAGTAATGTTGTCTGCGACTTGAAGGTGTTTCTGGTGTACGAAAAGTTCAGCAAGGGGTTGGCCACATTCTAGATACGCGACGCAAAGTAATGGGAGGATATGCATGGATGATTTTCTGGGAGGTTGTCTGTTTTTATGACGAGGTAGCAAAAATAATTTAGAAGTGCTTGCAGTGGAATCATAGGAATGAGACATGCGTTAAGATAGACTGCTTCACATGCACATCGCTTATGCAATAGCTCTGTTGTCTTCTAAGACAGCCATAATTGTATACCAATTCCGAGACATCATGGTAAGCTAGCGTTCACACAGCAACGCTATTCTTGACCACAGAAGTCAGAGTCTACCACTTGCTGTGGGCATCTTACGACTCCAGCCTGTCGAAAGACTGCCTCCCTTCGGCAGGATTTATCTAGCCGTTTGCTGACTACGATTTGCTCCATCCTGCATCCTGACGGTTCCCACGGCAGGATTGAACATTGGCGATTCACCTTATTCTGACGACATATCCGTTGTTGAGACAGACGCTGTAGACTCCTGGGCCAGTTAGGTATTTATATATTCGTTACGGCTTGGTCATTCCATGCTTCTTTCCGCTGCGGTCTTGTGAATTAGTCCAAGGACCTTGTGCCGCAACTTGCTATGCTTCTCTACACAAAATCAAAGCAGTCGGTTTTAGCATAGCAGGAAATGACGAGGATAGGCGGGGCAATAACAAGCATGGAATGATAGAAGAAGCCATGAGAAATTGCTTCAAGTCTCCTGCTTTTTATTCAGCTAGCAAGCCAGACGCTACAGCTTCAAGATCCTCTAATGACTTGAGCTCCTTGCTGTCGCTCTTGCCTTGCTTTCTTCTCTTTTTCTTCTTCGTTTCCAACGGCTCTGTTACCCCGACCTCTTCGTCATCTATCTCAAATCCGTTATCCTCATCTCCACCCTCGAAAGGTACAAGCTGCACCCCACCTCCACCACCTTCATCTTCCTCTTCCTCATCCTTCTTCTCCCGTTCCCTCCGTCTCCTCTTCTCTCGCATCTCCCTCCGCTTACCCTTCTCAACCTCTCGATCCCTCACATCAGCCTTCCCTAACCTCTCCCTCTCCCCTTCGACAAAGCCTTCTCTCTGCCTGTCTAGCGGCCCCTTAGCCTTGAGCTTATCCTCATCTTCAAGCTCATAGATCTCATGCGCATTTCCATCGGAGTCGTAAACAAGTTTTTTGCCTTTTTGTTGGTATTTCGACAGTGCTTTCTTAGACTTCAAGAGCTTCTGCCGGCGGTGCGAGTCGATTAGCAGGGGCGGTTTAGAGGGGTCTGTGATGTTGACTTTGGGTGTATTTTTTGGTATTGCGGCTCGCGGCTCGGCGGGACCGTTGGGGTTGGTGTTGGAGTTGGATAAATCGTCCGAGTTGGTAGAGGTATGACTAAGACGGCGCTTGACAGACATGAAGTTGGCGTCGTCGTCGCTTGTGTCGGCTATTGAGTTGGAGTTGGTGGGTTTGTGGTCGATTAGTTTGTTGTAGTGGTCTGTTAGAATATCTTGGTTTTTACGTCCAAACATGCGGTCATATTTTGTTCTTGGGGCTTTGTCGTTTTCCTTTGCTTTCGGATCTGGGTCTTCGTTCTCGTCAGATTCGTCACCTGATGATGCGGCGGCCCCTCTCGGAGCGTTCTTCAGAGCTTTCATGGTATCTCCCTTTCCGAACTTGATTCTTGGAGCGCCCGGCAAGCCTAAACTATCCGAGAATTTCTCGAGAGGGAGCTGGTCCAACTTGAAGATTTCTTTGTCTTTCTGCACATGGATTGATCGGACGTACGAAACGAAGGCTTTCTGACCAAGATACTTCAACTCAGGGTCTTTGAAGCACATATTCTGCAGTTGGCTCCGAATAGACTGCTGTTTCTTTTGTCTTACGTGGATCTTCTCTACGATGACTCGCTTCTGTTCCAACCGCTTGATCATGCCCTCTTCCTCGCTAGGTTCTAGGAATAGCACGGCTTTGCCATCCCGCTCGTACCGCGCTGTTCTGCCTACTCGGTGGATGTAAGTGTCAGCATCCTCGGGGCAATCGACTTGTATCACCCAATCGACTGCCGGAAAATCAAGGCCACGGGCAACGACATCTGTAGCAAAGAGACAACAATACTGTGAAGACGAGAATTTGGAGGTAATATCAAGTCTAGCACCTTGTTTCTGTCGCCCATGCAGATGCATTAAAGAGATACCAGGCTGCAGATGTCGAAATGACTCGTACACAAATCTCACTTGCTTGCCAGACGAGAAAAATACAAGGATCTTGGACTTTAGGTTGGACCTCAAGAAACTCCATAGAGTGTCTAGCTTTTCGGGCAAAGGCGTCACAATGTAATTCTGTTGAAGAGTTGACGGCGTAGCACTACCAGCAGCTTCGTGAACGGATACATACTCCGGGTCTCTAAGACTCAATCTTGCAAGATCAGACACTTTCTTGGTCTGCGTAGCACTGAAAAGCATAGTTTGCCTCTGCTTCGGCAGGTGTTCGACGATAGCATCGATCGTGCTCTGAAACCCCATATCCATGATCCTGTCCGCTTCATCTAGCACTAGCATTTGGAGGTTGGCTATCTCAAAAGCAGCGGTCTGATCCATATGTTGCAACATTCTTCCAGGTGTGCAGACCAGTATGTTCATCCTGCCAAGACGTTCGCGTTCTTCCTGTAGGCTCTTTCCCCCAATTACAAGTCCAGCGGAGAAAGTGTGGTATCGCCCAATCTTGCGCAAAACGTCGAATATTTGAATTGCCAATTCTCGCGTTGGTGACAGTATGAGAGCGCCCAAACCATCGTATTCTGTCCATTTCTTCCTGTACAGGTTCTCCAATACTGGAACCAGAAAAGCTAGGGTCTTTCCACTGCCGGTCTTTGCTGCTCCGAGAATGTCTGAGGCTTGTAAACCCCTCGGAATAGCCTGCTTTTGTATTTCGCTCAGATTTTTGAAGTGTGAAGACTCCAAACCATCAGCTGTAGGCCGCGATATAGGCAGCTGAGTAAAGGTTTCGAAGTCACCCTTGGGATCGATCTCCTTCACACGCTTGTCTAATGCCCATAGATCTTCCTCTTCGCGTTTTCTTTTGAGAATCTTGGAATTCGGGAGACTATTCGGCGGCTTCTTCTGCCTCGAATGCTGTGGCGCCATGCGTTTAATCTGTCGTGCAATCGTGAGGCACACTGAAAGGTTGATGCACTTTCCCACCTTGAGACGTTTTGATATGACGCTAAGATAAGATAAGCGCTCACCGCAGTGATCCCATCAGACATTCCTTCTTGTGCGCTATAATATGCTCTTTGGACTCCAATTAGAGTGATCAGCAAGATGGTAATCAAGGAGGAGCTTGCCGACGATATCAAATCCTCAGGCGGCGGCAAAGATGAGCTCGACGCCCTCGACGCTCTTGAAAGAGAAGCCTCCGAATTCAATAAGGACAAGGAAATAGACAGGATCCTCAAAGCATTCCGTCTAGACTCCTACGCTGTCCTTGACCTCCAACCCGGGGTCCCAGACTCCGACATCAAGGTCTGCTACCGCAAGAAATCCCTGCTCATACACCCTGACAAGACCTCCAATCCAGCAGCACCCGAAGCCTTCGACCGCCTCAAGAAAGCCCAAAGCAGCTTGATGGACGAGAAGGAGCGTGCTAGGCTTGATGAAGCTATTGCAGATGCACGAATGCTGCTTATGCGGGACCGCAAGCTCACGACCGATTCGCCTGAAGTGAAAGATCCGGATGACGACTTCAAGGCGGCTTGGAGGAAGAAGACGGTCGATGTGTTGGTGGATAATGAGGCGAGGAGAAGGAAACAGTTGAAGGCGCAGATGCAGGAGGAGGGGCGGGAGCAGAAGAAACAGGATGAGGAGATTGCGGAGAGGAAAAGAAGGAGGGAGCATGAAGTTGACTGGGAGAAGACAAGGGAGGGGAGGATTGGGAGTTGGAGGGACTTTCAGCAGGGGAAGGGGAAGGTGATTGGTAGTAGTGCCGGTAATGGTGATGTTCCTAAGAAAAAGAAGCAGAAGATGAAGGTACTCGGTTGAGGCTGGGGCACGGTATGACTTTTAGCGAGGCGTTACTGGCTCCCCCGGGCTCAAGAGGGTTCGGGATGTTGATGGCTTAGATGAAGATATACTTGAATGAGGATACCATGGTCATATGGTAAGTTCAATCTGATGTGCTAGGACATTGCTGTCGTCTTACGCTGGGCTAAGTCCAGTCATATCAATGGATATCAATCACGAACCTTTGCCTGCTACAGAATTAGAGGCTGAATCAAAAACCAAAACACTTTTGTAACTTACGTGGGTCGCGAGGCCGGGGTCCCTTGTCTTCGAGCATTCACGGACTGTCGCAAGATCTCGTTAATGGTTGCAAGACTTACGCCCGTCTACTTGCCTCTGGTCCTCTTTCAGTCCAAATTCTCTACAAAGTCAATGTCAACCTTGGTTGGACTTCATCCTTGGCTTGGGCTGATTGCTGCTTTTTGTTTTGGCAATGGTAGACACGGGGCGGCCTGAGTCCATGTTCGGCCATGTCAAATATTCATCGTCACTAATGACAATGCAATGGTCCGTTAGGGAAGAGTTTGCAGAACGTTCATTGAACGCTTGATTCGAGAATTGGGCGTGGTATGTTTATCATTAAATACATGCTAGTATCGTCACTTGTGGCTACCTCTCTAGTCTACCTCCGAAACTCGTCTAGTCTTGCTACCATCTTTCTAGCTATCACCTCAAAGTCTATTGCCGTCTAAAGATCGTATTTCTTTCGTAGCTCGAAGTCGTGAGCAATCTCCTTGTTATTACTTAAACAAGCTCCTTGCAGACATTGATACACCATAGCAGACAGTTGACTTCATTCAACCCGGGCATGCGATCATTGACTCTTTAGCTATGAATATTTTTTGTGTTAATTAAACAGCTCCAGCTGGGGCTGTCACCCAAGTGTCAGAGCTCGGAGACTCAACGGGAGCCAGCACTTGGCCAGGCTTCAGACCTGCTCCCTGAAAAGCGCTGACAGCATTGTCAACGGCTGTAGCGACAATCTCAGGCTCACTGATAAACGCGGTGTGGCTTGCATTGACGTCCTGAACGTTCCATTCGACGCCGCTTGTCTCAATGAAGCTTGTCTGTGCCTCCGGTGGAAGAGCTCGGTCTTGCAGTGTTCGGAGGTAAACGCGGCGGTTGTCGTACAGAGGGCTGGGCCACGCAGCATCTCCTTCAGGTGTGTAGAATGTTGAGTTGGATGCGGTGCCGGTGAGTCTAATCCAGTCACTGGCAATCTCGTCAGGGACGTCGTTGAAAAACAAGCTCTTCGAATCTGAGATGCTAAGTTGGTGCTCATCAAACTGGAGCATGATTAGCTCCTCTGTTGACATTGCTTGGTATGTCTGTGCTGTTTATAGTGAAGTAACAGCCTCTATGAAAAGAATGCGGAGACTTACGTCTTGCGCGATCCATGGCAGTAGTTCTCCGCCTAGTTTCCCGATGAGAGTATCTCCTTCCCTACCGATGAGTGCGGCAATGAATACCATACCAATGATACCACCAGGATAACCAGCTGCTTGAACTTCAGCTTTGCTCAGGCCGCAGGCGGCTGCTGGACCAGGGAAGCCGCCGTAAGAGTGCATGAAAAGCACGACATCTTTACCAGCATTGACGAGTGGCAGAAGCACCTCCTGACGGATGGTATCGGCGTCAGAAGCAACACTGTCGGCTTCCGAGTTGACAGAGTTGAAACTCGGCTGAGTACGGATGATGACTTCGTAGCCTTTGGCTCCTAATTTTGCGGCAAGTGGTTGAAAATGATCATCTTGAGTCCATGCACCTGGAACAATAGCAATACTGGGCTTTGTAGGATCAATGGGTGAAGCGAAGCTGGATTTGCTCACTGCGAGCCAGCATATTGCAGAGAACACGCATGATAAGTAAACCATGTTCATAAGAACATAAAAGGCACTGACAAACACTCTTCTATGAGGATTGGAACGACTGTAAACGAGTGTGAAGAAGGCCGTAAGCAGAAGACACTTTGCTGTACAGGGAAGACTGGAAGGAAATTTTGTCTGGTGTGAAAGAAAGTAACCTGGGAAGGACATCAGCCGTTTTTTATCTAAAAACAAGGAGCGTGATCGGCATTCATCGATACGCAATGGGCGGTGAAAGCATGATCCAGGTCGTCGTTTCCGTACGTCCGGTCGGGGTACGGAAGTGTCTCGCTCGTGTGAATCGATAACACTGCAGCTCTTTGTGGGTGAAGATCAATCTCGGAGCTCCTTCATGCAAGCTTAGTCCGGAAAATGAGTCGACTGGAATCTGTCATAGCGTGAACACGGAGGAGCGGACGCATCTGACACACTCTTGTGATGGGAAAGGGAACTATGGCACGAGAAATGAATAACGTCCAGCAACTGATGCCCGGCCAATATCGTAAACGGTAAAGACAAGCCAGGCTGCCTCAGACTCGAGGCCTGACGTGCAGTAGTGATTGCTTCAGTTCCCTTGAGAGGCGGGCCGCACTACGATGAGATCTGAAACGATCTCATTTCCGTTGTCGCCAACGGTGAGAAGGCTCCTTTGCATCGGCTCAACAGGCATGACGACTTCTTAGCTGCAGTCATGTAGCACTGTTCATATGCGAGAGCATGTGAAACAACGTATATCGTGTGGCCATTCTTGCGTCAGGGTCGCTCGAAATCCGTATTGGGTAACGGATCAGGTAGCAATTCGTAGGTTGCATGCTACCCCTGCATACGTGGACATGTGCTTTTCGAGTTTAGACTGTAACTTCACTCTGTGTATGCCATCACTAAGACTTCAAGCTGGATTGAGTATTGTCAGTAGCAGGGTAAGACTCAACTAGTCCGTCCTAGTCCAACCTTCAGTGCCTTCTCACACGCGTTTGGAATACATGGCACGCTAAATCTTACGTGCATAATCTTATCTTAGTGTGGACCCTTTTAAGATCGATGGTAGAGAGATGACTTTGACATCACAGGTGCATTGGATCCTTCAAGATGAGTCAAGAAGGAGATTCCAGTCTTCGAAGTCTCTTCAAAGCGGCGAAAGCGAAGAGCAACAGTCTCGACTCCTATGCCTCTTCAAATCATTTGGATTATCAAGCAAATCTCAGTGATGCGATTCTGTCGTTTGAACAATGCCGGAACATCGCGCGTCAGATCTCTCTATTCAGTCGGAACGAGGAGCTTGAAGATATTGCGTCTTCCGATCTACCGTAAAAGCTGACCTGTCGTAATGCTCACGACGCACAGCTAACGCCTAAGCAGATATCTCATGATTGATTACTCTCTGGGTGACCTAATACTTAAACAGAACAGCTCAGACCGCAAGCACGCATTGGGAAATGTACAGCAGGCCTTCGAAAGATTTCTCCGACTATTGGATACATATCGAATACTCTCGAAGAGCGATAGTGAGCTGCACGAAAGGTATCTAGAAGACAAAGAGGGTTTCTCTGTCATACGGAGTGATGACCCGACCTTAAGGCGAGACGCGAAGATCAGAAGATTTAAGGAAGAGAAGAGTCTGAAAGCCAAACTAGAGGTACGCATCGCGGTTCCCAAAGTATGCAGGGAACGTACTGAGTGCGTACAGCATATCTCCCAGAATCCTAAAGCTTTAGAACAAGATGATGGAGCATTGCGCGACCTATATCTATCAGAGGTCGCGTTGAGCATACACCAGACATTTCAGCATCTCGACTCAATTGCACAGGAATTAAAAGTTTTAGCTATGAAGCCCACCACCCCTCAACCTAGACCAGGACAGTGGGAGTTGGACTACCGGGAAGCGAACGGAGAGCATAAAGATGGGTACTCGGATCGCCTTGACTCTTCGTTATCAGATATGTATAGGAAAGGCAAAGCCGGGCCCATCCTGAATAAGGACGGCAAGCCACTTCAGCCATTCACTTTGTTGGATAGCAGACAGAGATTACAGAATGGCGTCTTCGGGCCAGACCACTCCCTTCCAACAGTGACAATCGAAGAATACCTGGCGGAAGAGAGGAGAAGAGGTGGCATAATCGAAGGTGGGGGGGAGCAGTCCGGCGTATCCGCCGAAGTGAATGAGGATGATTTGGATAGAGCCGATGCTGAAACAATGAAAGCGAGAGAGTGGGACGAATATGTTGAGGCCAATCCAAAAGGTAGCGGGAACACCCTAAACCGTGGCTAAGCCGTCGATGAATCCTTCTAAATGCTTAACGCTCGCACATTGCCATCCGCATGCTTCGTGATATCGTCATAAGTACACCTGAAGTCCATCCTCATCAATCTCTTCCTAATCTCTCGTCTCCATCTTGCTCTAACACCCACGCAGGATGAAACCTTTCCCTCCCTTCCCCATCCACATACCTCAACCGCGGGTTCGGATGCGTATCCTGCATTCCGCCCAAACTCGTGAACCCCTCCCCATAAAGCGGACACCACTCCACACCCAAGTGTCTCAAGAATGCCCAAACCTCCACATACTTCCACTCCAGCACGGGATGCACCCTCATAAAACTCGGCCAGCCTCGATCAGTCATATCAAATGGCGTGAGATTTTCGCCATGCGGATCCGTGCGCCGTGTGCCCACAAAAACGGCCTTTATATTTGAGCCAGAAGGGGAAGAGAGGTAGGAGGAGAAAGCTTGTTTCATGGAGGTCTTGCCGCCTGCAAGTTGCCGGGTCAGGGAGAGGTTGTAGTAAGCTGAGGATGAGGCGACGAAGGTGTCAACGGCTTCGAAGGGGTGGGATGGTGCAATGTAGATAGCGGGTAGGGAGGAAGGGAGGTGAGGGTGTGTGGAGAGGAGTGAGAGGTAAAGGAGGAGTAGGACGAGGCAGTCTTTCCCGCCGTTGTAGGAGAGGGAGAGGGCTTGGAGTCTGCGGGGCGGTCAATAAGTGAGACGTCTATACGTGGAAAGGTGAGGTTCGGGAGACATACGGATAACGATCGAGAGATTCTTGTATTATTGCGAGAGAATGGCGACATTGTGATTGAGCGGCCCGGAGTCTTTCCTCTTGGACGTCTTCCTGTAGGAACGACTCGATTTTCTGGTGGAGCTCGGCGCAAAGCGTGCGTAGGTGGTGGCTCTTGCCATTGATGATCGTTTGTTGGAAACCATCGCCATCAGTACTTTCTAGAACACCATTCTGGGTCATGACGATAGTAAAGGTCAACAGTGAGATCCATCTTTGAGCAGAACGTTAACTGTCTCACCGGGAAGGCAAAGTTACGTCTTTATGTCCGAGCGACCTTAACTCCGGTCTATGTTTATTTGAGGGTTTCCGAGTTTCAACACTACCGTTTCCTTTCATCATTGATGACACTCGCATGACAGCTTTTAGGATGACCAGAGGCGGCTCGTGATGTGGGTCAGGAGTTATATGTTATGCTGATTCGTGCGACACGCCCTGTCCACTGAAACGTATCGACTGCTTTCGTTTCATCGAGGACTTCGACACTTACGTGAATGTCATTCATTGTTGCTGCGTCTTTTCCGTGCGGTTGAACATCTGCTCGCTTTGAGTTCTTTGCAATTGTTTCCTATCGTTCTCATAACCCGCAGTACTAGCTCCAAAGCATTCAAGATGGCGCAGCCAGCCGTTATGCGTATGAGCTCGCCAGATCTGCTTGGACCTATAGATTCAAATTGCAATGTCACAGCTCTTATAACTGCAACACCGATTACAGTAGAGCAGAAGCAACCAGAAAACGCATCGGAATCCAGCACTGAGGTCGACTCCGACGATGATGATACTACCAACGACAAGGACGACAGCATACTGGCCAAACGAAAAGCACAGAAAGCCATCTTTGATAAATAGTACGACTTTTGTGAGCCTTATTTGATGAATCAGATAGTAACAAGTATGTTGTAGCATATCTGGCCGAGCAGTCAAAGCTTCGAACGATGAAATAGAAGCTTCGTTGAAGACTGGGCAGGCAGATGATGAAGAGCTCTCTATTCGTGCCTTGATGTCGAAACAGGAATCCCACGTCATCATTACCGATCCTAGGGAGTATCAGATCGAGCTTTTCGAGAGAGCGAAGGAGAAAAACACCATCGCCGTTCTAGACACAGGTCCAGTACTGCTCTTAATTTGAGTTCATCTGATGCTCATGTTCGCCAGGCTCTGGGAAGACGTTGATCGCGGTGCTGCTTCTCAAACATATGCTGGACCAAGAGCTTGAGTCACGCGCTGAAGGCAACTCACCGCGCAATGCATTCTTTCTGGTGAGGTCTGTTTTGCTTCTACGTGTCCACTCTAATAACATTTATTCAGGTTGACTCTGTGGCTCTCGTATTCCAACAATACGCTGTGCTCGATTGTAATCTCAATCAAACCATTGCAAGTCGCTGCGGGGAAACAGAATGTGACAATTGGGACCCAGAGACGTGGCAAGGAATCTTGGCTGAAAACATGGTCATCGTTTGCACGGCAGAAATACTGAACCAATGCCTAACGCGCTCTCTCGTCTCTATGGAGAAAATCAATCTGATCATTTTCGACGAGGCTCACCACGCGAAGAAAAACCACCCCTATGCAAGAATTATGAACGTTCATTATTTCTCTCGACCGCCTGCGCAACGACCAAAGATATTGTAAGTTTTGTCTGCTTTCCACAGCAGTCATACGGCTTTGCTATAATTTGCTTTACATAGTCTCATATTTCGCTATCCTGAAGATCCTATGTTTAAGGGACTGACCTCCGTGCTAGCTCGATGACAGCATCTCCACTTGACTCCTTGGATGACCCCGTAAAAGCGGCAGAGCAATTAGAACATACTCTGGATTCTCAAATTGCAACAGCTTCCGACTTATCCCTTCTTCAGACCATTACAAATCGTCCAGCAGAGGTGCTTCTGCGCTACGAACGGCTGCAACATTCGTATGAAACACATCTCAGCCAACATATCCAGCGTAAATATTCACATCTCGAAGGCTTTTCAAGAATATCTCGCAAAGTACGGGGTGCGACCTCGGAACTTGGCGATTGGTGTGCGGATCAACTTTGGAGATTTGCTCTTGAGGAAGAAGGCGCACGCAAAATTGAAAAGAGGACAGAATACCAAGCCAACAAACAGAACAGACCGACCGAGATTTTGGACAAAGAGATTGAACAAATCCGTGAAGCTGAAGCATATGTTGCGAATCTAACCTCCAAACCACTCGTAATAGCAAAGCCTTGCGTAAGCTCAAAGGTACTCGAGCTCTACAATTACCTGAAAAGAGTCTATGAAACGCCAACAGAGCACAAATGCATCGTCTTTATAACCAAGAGATACACGGCTAGAGTGTTGCTAGAGTGCTTAAAGCAAGCCGGCTTGAAGTATCTCAGACCTGGGTTGCTCATGGGCACCAGGCCTGCAGATCCAGGGGACCTCAAAGTCAGCGTCAGACAGCAGCTTCTGACTCTCGCAGAGTTCAGGAAAGGTACACTGAATTGCTTAATGGCAACTTCCGTGGCAGAAGAAGGCCTGGATATTCCGGATTGCAATCTGGTTATCAGATTTTCTCTTTACACAACATTGGTGCAATATATTCAAAGCCGAGGACGTGCCAGGAGCCGACACTCCAAATTCATACACATGGTTGAGGAGGATAATCGAGCTCACCTGCAATCAGTCAAAAATGTCTTCAACGGGGAGCAGAAACTCAAGGCCTTTTGTGCAGCATTACCGGAAGATCGCTTGTTGCAAGGTAATGGTGCAAGTTTGGAATCAACGATGGCTAAGAAGCTCGGTCACAGGAAGTTCATCGACCCTGACTCTGGAGCCGTCTTGACATATCACGAGAGTCTTGTGGTTCTCGACCATTTCGTTTCCCGATTGCCTCACAGACCAGATTTGATCTGCCAAGCGATGTACAACATATCTGCAGAGTACAAGGCATTCATTTGTGAAGTCATACTACCAGAAAGTTCGCCTTTACGATCTGCTACTGGACGGGCTGCCCCTCGAAAATCTCTTGCAAAGCAATCTGCAGCTTTCGAAGCTTGCTGTCAGCTGCGCAGGATGGGCCACATTGATATGCATTTCATGCCAACATATCACAAAATGCTCCCAAAGATGAGGAATGCTCATCTCGCTCTGGACAGCAAGAAAAGAGCGACGTACGATATGAGAATCAAGCCAACGATATGGCAAACAGATCGTGGAACGTCACCTAACCGCCTCTTCATTACAATACTTGAACTTGAGCACCCACAGAACCTAGATCGTGCATGCCAGCCAATGGCACTCCTAACGCGAAAGCCCTTGCCACCGGTACCCGCATTTGTACTTCATCTTCAGCCTGCCAAGACCTCTAATGCGTTATGTACGTCCCTTAGCATGAGTGTCGTGGTAGATGACGAAGCTCTCCGTAGCTTGAACGAATTTACACTACGAATCTACAAGGACATTTTCAACAAGACTTTTGAGTCAAATCCATCTCAGATGTCATATTGGCTGGCTCCTGTAACGCAGGTTTGGAAGACCTGGGATCTATGGCAGGATGCTCACAAGTTGATTGACTGGACTCTACTAAGATATGTATCTGACACGCTGGAGATACCTTGGAGCATTGACACACCACATGAGCAATTGGCCGATAAATACCTTGTGGATCGATGGGATGGCGGCCGTCGCTTTTACTCCGGTGACGTTGATCCCAAAATGAAGCCTCTGGATCCTGTGCCCGAAGACGCTGCCCCACATAAGTATATGAACAACATTCTTGATTACACAGTCTCGCTTTTCCGTAAATCAAAGGCGAGATCATCGTGGCGTGAGGACCAACCGGTGATGAGGGCTGAGCGTATACTGCATCGCATCAATTGGCTAGATGACTTTACCGAGAAGGAGAGAATGGTGAAAACAGCAAGCTACGTGTGTCCCGAGCCTCTTAAGTTTTCTGCCCTACCGATCAGTGTTGTGACGATGGGCTACATGTTCCCAGCTATATTGACCCGCCTCGAAGCTTACCTTGTCGCACTTGAGGCCTTCTCTTCGATCGGCCTTGCTGCTTCGCCAGATCTTGCTCTAGAAGCAATGACGAAAGACTCTGACAACACCGAAGACCATAAAGCAGAGCAAATTCATGATCAGCGAGGTATGGGTAAAAACTACGAACGGTTGGAATTCATCGGAGATTGTTTTCTCAAGATGGCAACGTCAATCTCCCTGTTCATAAAGAGTCCTGATAACAATGAATTTGAGTATCACGTCAAGCGAATGCTCATGATATGCAATAAGAATCTCTTTAGTGCCGCCATGGACAAGAAGATCTACGAATATATTCGAACGCAAGGCTTTTCGCGACGAACCTGGTAAGCGTGTGAAAAGGCTACACAAACAGAACGTGTTGTATCAACATGCTAACAACATTGTCTGTAATAGGTACCCTGAAGGACTGAAATTGCTTGAAGGCAAAGGACATAAAAAGGACGGCACGGAGGTTCTCAAGCATCATCTTGGGGATAAGTCAATTGCAGACGTCTGCGAGGCAATGATCGGTGCCGCACTACTTTCATATAGCGGCAGCGGAGATGTCGACATGGCCGTCAAAGCGGTGACGACCTTTGTGGCAAACGAAGATCACGACATTGAGAAGTGGGCTGACTATTATCCCCTTTACGAAATACCGAAGTATCAGCTCGCCCCTGCTACCGCGTCTCAGCGCGACCTTGCCATGCAGATACAGCAGTCCCTTGGCTATCGTTTCGAATCTTCCCGGCTACTTCGATCAGCATTCATACATCCATCGTATCCATTTGCCAACGAGAAAATCCCTTGCTACGAGCGGCTAGAATTCTTAGGCGACTCCCTGCTCGATATGACTTGCGTCGATTTTCTATATCATCGATATCCAGACAAGGATCCTCAGTGGCTTACTGAGCACAAGATGGCCATGGTCTCGAACAAATTTCAAGCAGCTTTGTCTGTCAAACTGGGCTTCCACAAACACCTTCGCTCAACCGGAGCAGTCGTTGAAGCACGAAACAGAGAGTACGTGACGGAGATCACAGAGGCAGAGCTTGATGGAAAAGGAGCCCCAGATTACTGGACAGTGACGAAACAGCCACCTAAGGTAATGCAAGCACCAAATACCTTCTGCCTACATACGCATGGGCTAATGCATCATCAAGGCACTCTCTGACATAGTTGAAGCATACGTTGGTGCCCTCTTCGTCGATTCCAGATTCAACTTTCAGGAGGTGGAGAAATTCTTTGAGAGGTTCATTCGTCCATTCTTTGAAGACATGACCATATACGACACCTTCGCCAACAACCATCCGACTGTAGGTCTACCCCGTACCCTTGGCGCTGGCCTCTTCCGAGTCTTCTCGCGGAACGATAGGATGAAGCCCATGCTGACATTCTGTCTGTAGACCTACCTACACAATCTGCTTACCCTCACTTTTGTGTGTAGCAACTACCGACTGATGGCCTCAGAGCTTCCATCGTATATTCCGGGTGCCCCTTCTAAATCGATTGCGGTGCTAATGGTCCACGACCAAGTTGTAGCTGAAGGGATGGCGAGCAGTGGAAAGAGCGCGAAGGTCAAAGCAAGCCTTAGAGCCACGGAAGATCTGAAAGGATTGGCGCCTTACGAGTACAAGGCGAAGTATAAGTGCGACTGCATAGGGGAATCGAAGGAGTGGGTGGGCAAAGAAGGGAAGGACCTCCATCAGGAGGACACCGCCATCTGATATGGACATCATGAAATACTTGACAAACCCTTACGATGAATTTGAGGTGAATTGATACGATCCTAAGGAATGAAGGGGGATGACCGGCAACGACAGCGCAAGCGTTCGTGGAGTTTCTTTCTTTTCGGCTTTCTACTAGGCAGCTTTATGTAGTCACTTGCAGAACTAGATGTATGCAAACCATGACTTTTAATTTGTGTCTATATACAGCATCGGGCATTCGCATCATGCAGATCCATAGTCATCCACGCAATTTGTATCCAAACACATCTGTTGACTCAAGGGGCAAGCACTAGTGCCAGCAACGCCATTCTGCAATATAGTCCATATCGCATCTGCAAGTCAAAACGTCAGCTTTTACACGGCATACACAACGATCAGAGGCAAGACTCACCTGCCTAAAATAAGCAGCCCTCTGATCAAAATCCACTTCCTCTCCAACCTCCTCATTCCTCGGCAGCGGATGCATAACAATCATATGCTGCTTCGCATACTTCAGCGTTGCGTTATCTACTACTAGCCCATCCCTAAGTCGTTCCCACTCCGCCGGGTCTTCAAATCGCTCTTTCTGCATTCTCGTACAATACAGCACGTCGCTGCGTGCCGCTGCCTCTTTCGTTAGCTCATTTGCCTCGAGAATGAGCTGGCCTGCACCGATGAGCTGTTGTCGAACATCTGCGGGCAGGGCGAGCGAGGGTGGTGAGATAAGCTGTACGCGCACGTCATAGTGCTGTAAGAGCTTCACGAGGGAGTGCACAGTGCGCCCGTACCGTAGGTCGCCGGTGAAGGTGATGGTCAGCCCATTTACGGTGCCCAGTTCCTCGCGGATGGTGAAGAGGTCCAGGAAGGCTTGCGTTGGGTGCTCAACGCTGCCATTGCCCCCGTTTATGACGGGCACGGGGGAGAATTTGGCGGCTGTTGCTGAGCTAGATGCGTCCGGGTGTCGAAGCACGAGCGCGTCACCGTAGCAGGCGAGCGTGCGTATCGTGTCTTGTAGAGTCTCGCCTTTCTGACTTGATGAGGAGGAGGCAGCGACGGCAATTGTACGCCCACCAAGACGCTGCATTGCGGCATCAAAGGAGGCGCTTGTGCGGGTCGAGGGCTCGTAGAAGAGGGTGCAGAGCAGTCGGCCTTTGAGTATGTCGATGACGCCTTGGCGAGTGACTGCTCGGTGCATCTCAGCAGCGACCGTGAAGAGGTGGTGGAGATCGTTTCGACTGAATTGTGTGACAGACAGTATATGACGTTGCTTGAAAGGGGAGCGTGAGAGCAGGCTGGGTAGTTCGTGAGAGGACTGTGGCATGGGTGGCGGCAGGGAAGGAACGTCAGGGGCCATTGGCGTCGTAGAGATTGTTGGAGATAGTGCAGATTGGACATCCAGCTGTCGTACACGTGCAAGTGGCTTTGTAGATACAACAGACTGACGACGGTCCAGCGGCGTCTCTGGTCTCAAAGCAGGTGAGGAGAATTGAGAGGTCCTGGGCAACGTATGGGCAGATACATCTTTACCGAAACCGGGATCTCGCACGACTTCGCCATCTAGACATGTCGTCTGGTCTTGGAAGATGACCCTTTGCACAGATCCTGTCAAAGTCTTGGATACAAATGGAGACCAGACGTCTGAAGCTTGCAGGACGTAAGGCCGATCTATCTCTACCTCAATGGAGGTGCCTGGCTGATCGTGTAGTTCGAAAATACGCTTTGGGTTGTCATGCAGCTTTGAGACGATGTTCTCCATTGTAAGTCTGCCCTCTGAAACAGCAGTGAGTAGTAGGGGCAGGGTATCAGGGATGCCAATTCCGGGAGTTGCTTCGGCGTTGGCAGCAATTGCAACTTCGTGCGGTAGGCTCCCCACAGAAAACACATCTATAGTGTCTATGTTCGCCCACAAAGCTCGCTGATCCTTAGTTTTAGGTAGATTGCCACATTGTGGATAGTCTGACTGTGAAAGAAACAGGGCGTATACAGAAACGTCACACGTAACCTTGAGTCCTTTTGACTTGCTTAGTGCGATGAGGTTGATATCCTCTTCTGTGGTAACACAGGTGATGTGGAGCTTGCGGTTATGCAGACTTGCAAGCAGTAGCACTGAGGCTAGGTCTGATGTTCTTGCATCAGTGAGAATCGACTTATCACTTGGCCAAGATGCGAAGTGCGAAGTTATTGAGGTGACTTTGTTGATGTTGCCGGTGATGTGATTGAAAGGGATGAACAGAGATCCAACGTCATTGACTACGTGTGCAATCTGCTCTCCGTTTGAGGAAGTCGCGACTATAGAGAAGTTGTAATCACAATACGCGGAGGACCGATTGTTTTGCTGAGCGTTCTTGAGCGATCGAGCGTCGACTAGCGCGCCATCTAGACCAACAGGCAATACTCTGATCATAGTGAAGCCAGCTGCTACGGACGACTTGGTCACAAGTCGGAAGTCTCCGCTCGTTGTAGAGACAATACCAGGGATGAATGCGCTGATGTTTACAAGCCCAGGTAGAACAAGTGTGCGGTGGCCCGTCTTGTAGTCAATGTTTTGTATTTCGAAATCGTAGTGTCTAGCAATGGCCTCAACGAGGATTTTTGCATTTTTGACGTTTGTGACTAGGGGCGTTTGGAAGTCCACCGCCATGCGTCTCGTCCTGTACCCCTGGCTCATATAATTGGCTGGGCGCCGAAACCGATTGCTCGATGGAAGGTTTATATATAGATCGATGAGATTGTTGGCAAGATGTTGGGTTAACGAAAACTCTGACTTCTGGTTTTCTGATTCGTTGCTCAGTATCTCGAGATATTTCACGGGGACGGCGTGTTCCTGCAGATAGTCGGCAGTTCCAGCAGTGGCAAACAGATTGTATCCCAGTTCATGCAGCTTTCTGATAGAGGGTAGCAGTTCCATCTTGTCCTTGAATGACCCAATAGACAGCATAATATTTCGCTTTGGTAGTCGGAACCCAGTCGATACGAGCGCTTTGATGTAAGCTTCATACTTGTCACGACCGAAGCAAGCAACTTCCCCTGTAGAAGCCATCTCCACGCCAAGAACGGGATCTGCTCCTGATAGCCGGGAGAAGGAAAATTGTGGGACTTTCACTCCAACATATTGATTCGGGATGTCTACAGGTGGGTACTCGGAGACCTGGACGCCCATGATTGCTTTGGTTGCCATCTCAATCAGATCTACACCCATTACTTTTGAAACAAATGGGAAAGATCGAGACGCTCTGACGTTGCATTCGATGACTTTGATCTCGTTATCCTTTGCGATAAATTGAATATTAAACGGTCCGGTCACAGTCAAAGCATCCCCTATCTTTCTAGTAGCGTCTTCAATGCGACGAACGGTTTCAGGGTCGAGATCTTGAGGAGGCAGGATGAGAGTTGCGTCTCCGGAGTGGACCCCAGCATTTTCCACATGCTCGGAAATAAAGTGGCCCAGCATTTTCCCATCCCGAGCGACAGCGTCCATTTCAATCTCCTTTGCATTTTCGATATATTTCGTGATCACAACAGGATGCTCCTTTGACACCTCAGCAGCCTGGTCTAAGTAGTTTGCAAGATCATGTTGAGAGTACACTGTGTTCATTGCAGCACCAGACAAGACGTATGAAGGCCGCACCAAGACCGGGTACGAAACCATTTCACAGAAAGATGTCGTATCCTCGATGCTAGTCAGCTCTTTCCAAGCAGGTTGATCGACAAAAATTCTGTCCAGCATGCGAGAGAATTTGTACCGATTTTCAGCCATATCGATCATATCTGGAGAAGTACCTAGGACCTTGACGTTCAAACGGGAGAGAGGCAATGCAATGTTGTTGGGGGTCTGCCCACCCATGGATATGATGATACCGCTGGCAGTTTCCAGTTGATAAATGTCAAGAACAGTCTCAAGGTTGATAGTCTCGAAGTACAACTTATCAGCTTCATCGTAGTCTGTGCTAACAGTCTCTGGGTTGTAATTGACCATAACGGTCTTGAAGCCTTGCTCTCTGATTGTACGAATAGCTCGGACAGAGCACCAGTCGAACTCAACTGACGAGCCAATGCGGTACACGCCTGAGCCTATAACCATAACTCCATGATCATCAAAGGCAACATCATGCTCGGTGCCATTATAAGTCAGGTAAAGATAATTGGTGTATGCTGGAAATTCAGCAGCAACAGTATCAATTTGCTTGACTACCGGAGTAATGCCAGATTCCACGCGAGCGAGTCGCACTGCGAGTTCGTTAGAGCTCCAGAACTTTGCTAGTTGACGATCTGAGAAGCCGAGCTTCTTGGCTTGTTGGAAAAGCGATCTTGGTACCGTCGCAGTATCAAACGAGGTCATAAGCCTTCCAAAATCGCTCAAACCCTTCAGTTTGCGTAAAAACCATTTATCAATCTGCGTCATTTCCCATATTTTGTCGACAGTATAGCCAGAATGCATGGCATTAGCAATGGCAAATAGCCTTTGATCAGATGGCGTCTGCAATTCATTGTCAATGGACATTAGGGCGTTTGTCTCGTTGAAGCCGAGGTTGTGGAAGTCGATTGACCTGATAGCCTTCTGTATGGCTTCTTCAAATGACCTGCCAATGCTCATAACTTCGCCCACACTCTTCATTGAGGAACTCAAATGGGTTGAGACTCTTGTAAACTTTTTCAGGTCCCATCTTGGTATTTTGACCACGACATAATCAAGTGATGGCTCGAAGCAGGCGCAAGTAGACTTTGTCACGCTGTTTGAGATCTCATTCAGTGGTATACCCAGACCTAATTTGGCCGCGATGAATGCGAGAGGATAGCCAGTAGCCTTGGAGGCAAGCGCTGAAGACCTCGATAGACGAGCATTGACTTCGATGATGCAGTATTCTTTTGAGAAAGGGTTGAGCGCATATTGTATATTACATTCTCCAATGACTCCAAGATGCCTGATGACATTGACTGCAGTTGTTCGAAGCATATTGTAATCTTCATCAGATAGGGTCTGCGAGGGTGCAACAACGATTGAGTCTCCTGTATGGATCCCTAAGGGATCAAAGTTCTCCATATTGCAGACAGTGATGCAGTTGTCTCTTGCATCGCGCACAACTTCATACTCGATCTCCTTCCAACCTTTCATGCTCCTCTCAATAAGAACTTGTGGGCTTGCTGAAAACGCTTTCTCGCAGAGTTCAAGTAATTGCTGCTCATTTTCGGCGAAACCGCTCCCTAGACCTCCTAAAGCATAAGCAGCGCGAACAATTACTGGGTAACCAATTGACTTGACGACCTGAGAAGCTTCCTGTATTGAGTTGGCTGAAGCTGATTTTGCGCACTTTTCCCCAATCGACTCCATGCTGCGAGCAAACAGCTCACGGTCTTCTGTAGTCACGATGGCATCTATTGGTGTGCCCAGAACACTGATTCCTAGGTTGGCAAATTCATTTCGCATTAGAATCCCGACTTGAAGTGCTGTTTGACCACCAAATGTAACGTATATTGCATCAGGCCGCTCGTGCTTGATTATTTTGCGAACAGAATCTGCTGTTACTGGGAGAAAATAGACCTTGTCCGCCAGACCTTTTGAAGTTTGAACGGTTGCGATATTGGGATTGATCAAAATCGTGTATATGCCCTCCTGCTTCAATGCTTTGATGGCTTGACTTCCTGAGTAGTCAAATTCACCTGCCTGGCCAATGCTGAGACCACCGCTGCCTAGCAAAAGAACTTTTTTTGGCTGGATTCGTGGATACACCTTCTCATTGTCTTCAGCTAACCCACCCGGGAGCTCGATGGGCTGCAATAACGCTCGCTCTGAAGCAGCGCATTTTTTGATTGCATCAATGAAAACATCAAACAGAAACTCTGTGTCACGAGGACCAGGTGTGCTCTCAGGATGAAATTGAACACTGAAGTAGGGACGAGACTTGTGTCTAATACCTTCGTTGGTCCCATCATTAGCATTTTGGAAAAGTTCCTCCCAATCTTCCGGAAGCGTCAAACGATCCACGGCGTAGCCGTGATTCTGAGATGTGATGTAGCATTTTCCTGAAGCCTTGTGCGTGCATGGGATATTATGGCCTCTGTTGCCAAACTTTAGTTTCACTGTTTGGGCCCCAGCAGCTCGGGCGAGTAGCTGATGGCCAAGGCAAATCGCAAAAATGGGAACCTGACCCCCCGTCAAAGCCGCCGAGATGTGCTGTGTAGTGCTGTTGAGCATCGCAGGATCGCCAGGGCCGTTGGAGATGAACAGTCCATCATAATCATTGCTTGCCAATTTAGGAAAATCATGATCCCACGGCACGACAAGTACCTCAAGGCCACGTGAAAGTAAACACCGCACTTGGTTGAACTTCAATCCTACATCAACACAAAGAACGCGCAATGGCCGACCCAACGGGTGTCGGAGAGCAGTGACGTGAGGCGTATAAAGGTGAGGATTGTTCATGGAGACTGGCGCAACCGTCAGAGCTCAGCCAATTGCCGGATCAACTAACAAGACGCTCTCACCATCGGCGACAAGGTTTTTTACATTGGGGTCAATCCAGTCCATTTGCTCATATTCAAGTTCAGTAATTCTAGAGGCTTGGGGACCGTTGGTTTGCGCAGCTCCATTGGCTCTATCTTTTTCCGAGAGCATTTTTCCGAGCATGCTACCCTTCTCCCTGATCTTTTTCGTCAAGGCTCTTGTGTCTACCCCATACATTGCAGGTACACCTTCCTCTTTGAGCCATGTGCCCAGCGAAGAAGTCGCCAAGTAATGCGAATAGTCTTCACCGGAGTACGATGCAACAACAAGCCCCGCTATATGTATCTCACTGGCTTCGAAATATGCGGGCAGGTTTCCCAGCGTCTTGTCCAAAGCTGCTCGTGAGGGGACCCCGTAATTGCCAACCAAAGGATAGGTGATGACAAGAATCTGGCCGCGGTAGGAGGGGTCCGTTACAGACTCTGGATACCCAACCATGCCCGTCTGAAAGACAAGTTCCCCAGCAATGCTTTTCTCAGATCCAAAGCTGATCCCGCACCACCGCGTGCCATCTTCGAGTTCCAATAGCATTTTGCGGGATCTTTCGCCATCGGCCGGTTCAACGCTAGACTGATCTATCGAGACACTGTTGAGTATGCCATTAGAGACAACCTCTTGCGGCCTCGAGGATGGCTGTGACCCATCCGTGAGGCCCACAGAGGCGGCAAGCTGCGGGCTTTGCGGTGTTGTACCATCAATAAAGGCGTCGGTGCCCATGATGCCCTTCGGTTGTCTATAGCATCGTAATTGACGCGTGGAATGACCGTGACTCAAGCCACAATCCAACTTGTGCGATCAGGAACAAGGTAGGTAAGTTGGTGGATATTCGGGTTAAGTTTTGGCGTTTCGCTAAGAGGCTGTGGCTACGGGTAGCTTCCTTAAGGCCGCCCCTAAGCTCCGGGCTGGCAAACCCCTATGTAGCACCATTGTACTGCATCTATCTTTTCACCTTTCCTCTACCACTCGCAGTCCAGCTTTTTTCCCCCGTACAGGTCAAATCTGTGCGTGCATTAACTACGAGAGTGTCAAGCCAAGGTTGAATGATTTAGAAGGTTCTTGGCCGTCATGTCAAAGCTGAAAAGCAATAGCTTTTCTTGATGCGTCATGCTATGGTTTTCTAAGCAAACCGTCACTCTAAACGCTCAGACCTAGATACATGGGCGTGATAGATCCCAAGCTGCAATGCCTCTCCCGTTCCTTTGCTACCTGCGCCTTTTACCCCGATCTCTCTTTCGACCTAGCCAGGAGTCTTGTATGGTTGCAGAATGCGACATCCTATGTTCAATTGGCGCAACCGTATAGACTTATGATGCTATGGATAGATTCATGGTATTTACCTTCAACACGTAGAACTTTGCTAAGTGTGGGGAGTAGAGAATGGAAAAAGCTTTTTGGCTAGCGGTTCAAGACATCCCCATGTCTTGCGCTAATAGCAAGGCTCGCAATAGATATAGTCTCAGGTTCAACGTCTTCACTTTTCAGATCTGAACGAAGAATCGCTATTTGACAATGAAGTGAGATAATCTCCTTGGGCGGTCTTGCCTGTGATTATTTGGGATTTTACATCTTACCAACTCTGACGTTGCGTCTGGAAAGATGACTAACAATGCAATTATCATTTGGATCGTTACATTTGCTTCTCTAGTCAGTCTGACAGCTGCTCTACCAGTCACGGACCTACCCCTCGTACTTAAGTCTCCTAATCTTTACAATCTGACAGAGCCTGAGGATGTCCAAACACAAAGATCTGGAATCCTGGTCATTGATCCGCGCTTTTCTTTGACGGCCCGCTTTGCCCCCGCGAACCCGATACCGCCGCTTTCGATCTATATGGCTGGCGTTGAAGCCCTCGGACAGATGGCTCCAAGACCTTTCACCGGGACGCAGCCCGCTCAGAACTTTGTCATTCCCGGCTATGAAGACGTTGTTATCTATGTCACTGGAAGTGAGGACGGCAGTCAGATCCCATTGCCCCGGAAGTATGCTGTTTGGGGCATACAGCAAGGGCTTTACCAAATTGGCCTTCGGGGGTTACGCAACATATACACGCTATCATCCTTCACCTTGAAATACGACGGTATTCCTGTTGGCACTGTAGTCTTCGCGGCAACAACTCCATCGTCTCCAGAGCAGTCTGTCTTGGTGTCGAGAGCAGACCTTGTCAATACGCGTGACAGTAGCGTTGTATCGGATCCCTCCATACCGGCATTTCAGGCACCTGATGAGCAAGACACACAAGCAACAGAATTCTTGAATGCTTGGGAGGGACATCTAGAGCCGACCTTCGGAGTGACTGCGATCACAATGCCTGCATATTTTAATGCGTGCGGCTTTGGTTTAGCTTGGGCTGCAGAACAAAACTCTAACAACCGGGTTGAAACTCTTTCAGCACCTGTAGACACTCTGCAATTCCACCTGGAAGTGAGGGACTACACCAGTGTCCCACGTACACGACCTCCTTTCTTCACCTATGGTTGGGCTGTATACGGCTTGGTAGAGGCTGCAAGAGAAGGCGCACAGAGAGTACGACCAGGGGAGCGGCTGACACAGATGGAGGGGGTTGTCGGATTGGGGCGGCCGGGAAGAACGATAGTCACCAAAGTTGGACGCATCCGTCTAATAAGTCTTTCTCAGAAATAAGGAAACTCGCTTGGTATTCGCACATGCTCTTGTATTGAGGAACATTTATTGATTTGGGCTGCAAGTTATTTGTTTTGGTAATCACCTCTAAGGACATGGTAGGGACGTTCGTAAATATCCAAACCAGCCTTTTCCGAATGTAGGCGCAGATATAATCTGGGCGTGGTGAATTATGGAGAGTTAAGGTCTGTGCGCTTGTGGCGGTAAATGCGCCTAGTTCGACGTTCAACCACCCACTAACCTGATCGACCTTTTCGTCAACGACATTCAAGGCTCTTGTTTTGTTGGCGATGGAATGGCACCCAGGTTGCATGACAAGAACGCATTTCTAGAGCAAGCAGCCCAAAGTTACGCAGTCAAAGCCCCTTTTTTTTCTGCGTATCTTATCCAGCATCGGAGTTGTCTTGACTCTGCGACTGGCGACTTGCATTCAAATGTCTCAAATGGTGCCTGCCGAGGGTGCGGAACAATTCAGGTACCTGGTATGACATCTTGCGCGACCATTGAACCTTGGAAACCTAGCATAAGCGCTTCAAAACGAGAAGCATTCCCAAAGTCCAAGGATTCCAAGGCCAATGCTCGCGTGGCCCAGAAGCATTTGAAGGTCACTTGCATGGTCTGTCATAGGTTTGACAAAGTGGCTGTTGATTCGGCTCAGCTGTCAAAACGAATGAGACAAGGGTTGGGACATACGTCAAATGATAGCGCGGTTGCTCCTACAGATTCTGCACAACGCAAGGATGCTATCTCATCGACGTCCAACAAAAGCAGTCGACAGCGAGCCAAGATCCGGAAGCAAGGCCTTCAGGCCAATTTGGAAGCCTCAAGGCCAAAGACTAGCAGTAACGTAGGGCATGGTCTAGACCTTATGGATCTCATGAGGCAGGCATGAGAAGCCACGGATCAATCAAGTTCACCTTCCACTGGATTGACTGATGCTTCCTCGGCTTCTTTGATTCGCATCAAGATATCTTTCTTCCACAACTCATAATCTCGCAGACGCTCGTCGCTCAAATAGTCGACACTATCTTGCATCATTGTACCAAGACCCGGTTGGAGAAATTCTACGTCTGGGTGTTGCCTTTTTCTGCCAATTCTTATTGGCCTTTGAGACAAAGGCTGATTCTCTTCTGTGTATTCTCCGGCGATGTCCTCGTGCAAGAGAGGGTCTTCTATAGGAGCATTTCTCAATCCCGAACCAAGCTGGATATTGTAGAACCAGTCCATGTCGGTCCAATCATGGGTCACTATTTGCTTCATTTGGGCACGGACGTCTTTCTCGCTCGTGTGACTGACTTCTAGGCCTTCGTCCGTGAGCCTGTTGACAAGGCTCAAGGCGACGTTCGTCCTCTGTCTCCATTCATTTGGCTTGACTTCAATGCCTGCGAGGCGTGACGACACAAAGAAGTAGATGGCAATGATCAAAGCGGGAATTTGAAGCAATTCATCGGTATTACTTGCATCCTTCTCTTGATTCCAGGCATTTGCGATGGAGCTGACGCCTGCATAAATGTGATGGGGAGCCGCAGGTGCTTCAAGCTCCTCACACAATCGGCGTACGATTTTCATGGTCCAAGATGGAAGTTGTTCCTCGGCAGTCGCTTGATGCTTCTTGCCCCGCGAGGTTGTTAGAGAAGAGGCTACTGATCTGCGAGGCGTGCGGCTGGTAATGGTTTTGACCTTTTTAGTTGGCGTGACATTGAGGTTGGACGCATTCTCATCATGCTCCTTACCCACAGTCTTTTTTTGGGAGGCAGCTGGGAGAGCACTGTCAAGATATGTGTAAAGCTTCTGGTATATCTTTGGAGGGCATGGTGGGCGAGGCTCGATCTTGGGCAGGGACAATCGCCTTTTAAGCCTGTAATTCTAGACTGAGCATAGGTAAATGTATAACATTGAGATGATGTGCTATACCTTTCGCAAGCAACATGTGCACATGCATAAGATCTAGCTATCTCTTCTTCCGCCTTTAGACTACTGGCCCGGCTCCTAGATTGAGCAAGCAATGAGGTGGCGAGGTCCACCAACTCGGGTGGCAGATCCCCAGAGAGAGCAGGTAGCAAGCCATGCAGAGCTTGGACTATTGAACGATTCATGCTCAAGGCTCCCCAGATGCGGTATCTTTGAGAACTGACCAATGAGCGCTCTCTACAAGCGGTGCCGGCGAAGAACGCGTGACGCGTGATTGGACCACCGTTGCTACCCGGCACTCAAGAAGCGAGCGGAGCGTGGCCTTGGTGGCTCTTGCAAAAATATCTTGCAACATCTTGCCAACCGGCATGCCTCGCGGCATGGATTTCCGGTTGACAGAAGTGGCATTGAAGGAATTCGAGATGGGATTTGTACGCTTGAATTGGACTACCTCAGGCTGAGCTCAGTGTTGCACAACAACTTATGAAATCGCGGAGTGATGGCTTAGCACCGAGACGCTGTTGCACTCTTCTGCCGCTTCTTGATTACAGCGAGCATGATGAGGATCGCTGTGGAAGGCTGTGTGAGCTTTACTCTCTACTTCAGTATCGGTTGACTAATTAAGATAGGGTCATGGTACGCTCCATGCAATATATGCCTCTGTCAAGCAATCCTGCAAGATCAACAACTGGAATGGGGTGGACTTACTCATCGTTGGTGGTGACTTTCAGGTCAGTTGAGATTAGATTCGCTCTCTGTCTAGTGCTGAGATTTCTAGGCAGTCCGTAATACTACCGACCTTAATTCAATGGAAGTTCCTCTGAAATACCGAGAGTTGGGAGACTTCCATGAGTACTACAGTGGCACGCGGACTGCACCATATCTCACACTCTTCGTAGGAGGGAACCATGAGGCCAGCTCTCACTTGCATGAACTCTTCTACGGCGGCTGGGTGGCACCCAAAATATACTACCTGGGCGCTGCAAATGTGGTGCGATTTGGCGATCTGAGGATAGCGGGCATGAGTGGCATATGGAAGGGCTACAGCTACAATAAAGCTCATTTCGAGAGGGTACCATACACGCCCAGTGAAATTCGAAGCGTCTACCATATTCGGGAGATGGACGTGAGGAAGTTGTTGCTTCTGAGGGAACAGGTTGATGTGGGGATCAGCCATGACTGGCCCCGTGCCGTTGAGTGGTGTGGCAACCACAAACAGCTGTTCAGATTCAAGAGTCACTTCGAAGCAGACTCTCAAGCAGGAACGCTTGGAAGCGCAGCTGCAAAGTATGTCATGGATCGATTACGACCTCCCTACTGGTTTTCAGCCCACATGCATGCCAAATTCACGGCCATTGTGGACTTCGACAAGGACCCGTCGAATCGAGCCCCCCACGAAAGTTCTGCCTCAAGCAATCCTAACGAGGTTCCATTGAACGGTACTAGGCACGGCGATAGGATGGATCAAACTCTCAACGGTAACAATTCACCAGCAGCGAATGCTGATCCTCCTGAGCCAGTCAAGAACACCGACGAGATTGACCTGGACATGGATTCTGACTCCAGCAATGGACCACCACAAGCCAACTTAGTCCCCACACTAGCGCCCCCCGAGCCCGCCCCCATTCAAGCTCCTTCGACCGGGTCTTCAGTTCCTGATTCTATCCGCGCCCAGCTCCCTGCTTCCTTCTCACGCCCATCTATGCAGCCTACATCAGTCCACAACCGGTCTGTTCAGTCTTCCCTTCCCCCACCTCCAGGGATTACAAACAAAATCACCAACTTCCTCGCTCTTGACAAAGTCCTACCCAACCGCAAATTCCTCCAACTATTGAATATCGACCCTCTCTCAGAATCAGACCCGCCCGCCCCCTTGGAGTTGTCCTACGACCCCGAATGGCTTTCTATCCTCCGCGTGTTCGGCTCGCATGACCCTCAGACCCCGTCCCCGCCAAATCTCGGGGAAACCCACTACCAACCCCTTATCGCCCAAGAACGGCAATGGGTTGACGAAACCCTCAAAGACCGCTTAGATATACCCGAAAACTTTGAGGTCACAGCACCAGTATACGATGGCTCCAACATAAAGGACCTGGGCCAAAGGGCGGAAGACCAACCGAAAGAGTATACCAATCCACAGACACAAGCATTCTGCAATTTGATCGGGATCAAGAATCATTTCCATGATAGTGAGGACGAGAGGGTACGTTTTCGCGAAAGGAAGGTAGCGATTGTTGAGGCCGAGCGAGCGGCCGAGCAGGAAAGCGGGAGGGGTAGAGGCAGAGGGAGGGGTGGTGGACGAGGTGGAAGAGATAGAGGTAGAGGCCGTGGCAGGGGTAGAGGAAGATGATGATGAGATTTCTTGATTGAATCGGCTAAATCGCCGTAAATGTTTGCTGCCGCTGCTCTCAGCTAGCATACCGCTCTTGGCGGTCAAAATACCATTTCGATGACTTCCATCCTCCAGCTCCGTCAATATGCGGTAGTATACAGGCATTCAAGCCACCATCTCATCCTTGAGATATATGCCAATATCCTTCCTCGTGCGATTATCGTCAATGCCGCCAATGCGACCGCCTGCCGGATGCTCTTTTCTCGCGTTTATGCAATCCACACAACGCCAACGCTGTCATGCTAAATTTTCGACTATAGATCTTTGAAGATCTGCTTTCTCCCTCGAATGGTATTTCAGTCATCAATCACAATCGCACCGTCACCTCCATCTTCAATCACCACCTCTTGATCATCGACTTTGACTTTCCCCTTCTTAGCAATCTGTTGAATCCCATCGGCCAGATCCTCTGCGTCGTCTAAGCTCCGCTTTCGCTTCGAGGCTGAGGGCGGGAGGACACCGTTAGTAGTAGGGGCCGAGGTTCCATTTGTGAGAGCAGGCGGTACAGGCTCGACCTTTGGTTTGCGGGCTATTTTGAGGTCGGAAGGAAGGGATATGGGGAGGGAATCTGAAGGGAGGGATCTGTACATTGTCAGTTAGTAATTGCAACTTGCTGGTAAAGCTAAGATATGGTAGGCTTAGGACCGGCGAACAACTTACTTCTCAGCTATAGAAAGAGAAAGATTGACGCGGGGATTTTCGTCTTCATCATCGATGATGGTAATGAAATCATCAGCCTTGATGCTGACCTCTGCGAATTTCTTTGATAGATTGTCGTCCAAGTCCGGGTCGTAGATTATTCCTGCTTCGCTGTTGACGGTGAACTCTTCGCCATAGCCTAATTGTTTCCTTAAAACGTCGTCCACCAAATGCTGTAACGTCGCTCGTTCCGGATCGATGATCAAGCGGGAAGACATCACGCCGCAGACGCTGCATTCTGGGTTTGGTGGCTTCAGAGTGTCGCTGTTGATGACCCGTGCCCCGGAGCGTTCGAGAAACACCATTTTCGCCTTCGGCAGGTCATTGCGCAGGACCTTAAACGCTTGCAAGACACAGAGGCCGGCAGTCATAGCATTGGTTGTGGCAATAGCTGGGATGATATTACCTGCCATTTGCTTGATATCGAACTTTGATTTGGCCTCGATTCCAAAGATTGTAGAGCGGAGATTAGCACTGGCTACGACAAAGTCGAGTGTATCATTGTCGTCTTTGTCGAAAGATAGGACGGGAGGTGTAGCTTCAGCGTTCGAGGCTGATGTCTGCGCTTGCTGGAGACGTGCGCTAAGGCGGTTGATGCTATCACAGAACACCGCAAAATTTTCCGCCTCTGTCCAGGGTTTCTGGTCTGAAGGCGGGAGCAGTGATCTCCCTTCTAAAGTCTTCGAGACTGTATCGTAATCCAATGGCGTCGGTGCCTTTCTTGACTTCCACATATCCTCCATGCTACGTAGGCGGTCAATATCGTCTTTGAAGACCTTCTCGAACACGGCGCGCGGGAATTGCTTTGTGCCCATTGACTGCCGTATCTTGTTCAAGGCTTGTGATTCTGCGCGGAGGTTTTCAATTTCTTTGGCTTGTTTTGGAATTAGCTAACTTCAACTTGTAGTGGGGAAGGGTCGACCTGCCATTCTCGTCGTCCTCAGAATGATCAAAAATCGGCGTTTCATCTTCACTTGTTCCGAAGATTTCCCTGCAAGATATGAGCCTATAAGCCATTGTAATAAGACATTTTCCGTACGTGAAAAGGTAGCTTTTCGCCCAGACGATGCAATGTATCGGCTGACTTGGTGTGCTCCTTATCGTACAGACTGGGAAAGTCTTAGGCACTTCCTTGGTATTGCAGTCATAGCACTCGGTTTTGCCCTGCGAGCGTTAGACGCCTATTGTAGGAGGGGCCTTTGACGCAAACCTTGACTATGACCTGGACTTGCCCATTGAAACCTGTAGTCCCACTCTCAATCAGCGGAACCTCAGCCGCAAGGCACATCTTGTTCACATGCCGGCGGGCATCGAGATTGTCTAGCGCATTGAATACGAGGTTAAAAGATTGAAACCAGTCAATGTTGAAGTGAGGGTCTTTGATGTTGGCGTGGTGTGCCTCGAGTTTGACATGAGGATTGAATTTCGCGGCGCTTTCTTTGGCTACCTGTATTTCGAATTGCGATAAGCATGCGATTCGTTTCTTAGCCGGCGATTGTGCTTCTTACTAATGCTTTTGGCTTTTTGATGTGTTCGTGTCTGAAGAGAAATTGGCGGTTCAGGTTGCTTAAATCTATCGTGTCGAGATCGACTACGTGTATCTCGCCGAAACCAGTCAGGGCGAGGTTCTTGAGGAGTTCACATCCAATGCCACCAGCGCCAACGAGGAGGATTCTGGCCTAAACTTGGTGTCAATCGTCCAATCTCGGAAAGCAGATGATTCGCCCTACCTCCTTGACCTTGGTATGCAGAGGAAGTTGCAGAGACTGCTTTGCGTATCGCTCACGAGGCATCTTGATGGCTTTGACTATGCTTCAAGACCATTTGAGAGGACTACTGCGCGAAAGAGAGCGGATAAAAGAAAGAAGAGAAGTTAGAACGGAAGTGATAAGTGAGGTCTTGATGATCCAGGGCATGATCACCCACCAAGTCTTGGCGCGCAAGGTCCGAATTGGCGCTAAGGTACGGTTACGAAAGTCCCTAGCCGGCAATTCCCGTTACTAACACAATAAGATTGCCGACAACCGCAGAATGATCTTGCTCGCTAATAACCTGAGGTATGTGCACACCCAACAGTCAGTCCTTTCACTACCGATTACTTTCTGTCTATCTCGGATAAGTTCTGAGACAGATCGCATTCTTTCGATCTACTTTTTTCCGACAGTTTCAAGTGCATGTTGAGGCGGTTTATGAAATATGAGCGTCAGACCAACTCATTTGAGCGGGTAATCGCTGTAAGGTACAATAGATATTTGTTGGGCAGTTCTGCTCTTACTATTCCCTGAATTTCACGTGCCGCTTTGGTTGAGCTGGTACTGAGATGTCAGACGATGAGGCGGACCCAGAACTCTTAGAATTGCTGCGCAAATCCCTGGGTTTGAATGGAGGTGGCTCACCGTCACCCCCAAAGATTGGTGTACTTGAGGATGCAGAGTTCGTATACGACAATGCGCTAGATATTGCTATAGATATGCAAGGAACTAAAGCCGCTGCTGCGAGCATTCATAGAACGATGGAGGAGAAAGGCTACAGTACCCGAGTTTGGAGCGAACATGAACTTCATCCGAAGAAAAAGGATGCTAGTACTGTTGAGTTCATCTTCATAATGGACCTGTTGAACTTCAGCTTCTGGTCCAACAACGACGATCGGGGAAAATGCTATGCCGTAGAGTACCGTGGGAAGACTTGGACTGGATATTGGAGCCTCGTGGCTGCGCTCCAGCGTGCTTTGGATGAAGGCGTACCGATCACTAGCCCCTCATTTTGGAGAGATAAAGCAACTTTTAGTGACGATGCTTTGAGAAACGTTTTCAGATCTTCAACGTCGGAAGATATGCCCATGCTCGAGGAGAGAATCAAATGTTTGCGAGAGGCTGGCCAGATCTTGCAGGAAGTTGGTCTAGTCTATCCACGCGCATCTGGCAGAGTTAACGATTGGCCAGCACTTTGATGGCAGCTTTCTCAACCTTCTCGAGGAAGCCAATGGATCCGCAGCCGCATTGGTAAATCTGCTGATTAGGAACTTTCCTTGTTTCGACGACTCCACGTCGTTTGAGGGGCGTAAGGTCTGCTTCTACAAGCGGGCCCAAATTTTGGTTGCGGATCTGTGGGCTTGCTTTGACGGTGAAAGCTTTGGATGCTTTTCCGATATTGATCAAATCACTATGTTTGCAGGTAAGCCAAGTGTCATATATGTCTCATTCTTCACCAACCCAAAACCTAGACTATCGCATCCCGCAAATGTTGCACACCTTTGGCTGCATATCATACAGTCCATCACTTCAAAGTCATATACAGCAGCGAAAAGAAATAGAAAGCGGCCATTCATGGGAAGTCCAACTAAGAGGTTGTAGCATTTGGTGCGTTGAGCTTATTAGACGCGAGATCCTTCGACATCATCCGGACGCGAAGATCAATGCAATTCTGATAGATTTCTTTTTGTACGATAGCGTGAAAGAGGTAGAAGCGCAGTCTGAAGATACAATACTCCATCATAGAACAAGAAGTATCTGGTACTAACTGACCATGAAAGTCAAGGAATCGGAAAGAAGTCCATCAAGTACCAAAGTTTTGAGCCCCTCGCAGGTGCGCTATTGCTATTCAATGCTTTCAGATAAGTCCGTGCAGCGCTCAGACGGGGGCTCTGAAGCAGTATACTAGCTCTGCTTGCGCTTCTTACTCTATGCCTGCGATCATTCGAGCGGGCTTTTCGGTACCAGCTGATGCACCCTTGCATCATTGCTACAGGTCCATCTGTGTCCACACATAGCCGAGATCTGGTCGGGAAGACTTGACAGTCTACTTAACCACCATTATAGATTCGTCGCCAACTTACCGTCATACCTAGATGATCGGATCAATTGATAACCAGAAAGTAGCCTGGCTTTCCTCTGTGCGGGAACAAACAGGCATTATCAGTACAAGTTCGTCTAATTAAGTAGTCGATGTGTTCACTAAGGGACGATCTGGACTGACAAGACTGTTGAGCCGACTCTCTGAAGAGAGCGTCGACACCATACAGTCAACTCTTGTTTGTACATGTTGTCTGCCACTGTTTCTTCACCAATCTCTCTAAGACGAATTGCCTTACGGAATCCCATACACCCATCCTCCACTCGATCCTAACCTTTGGGTGCGGAATGCCGTACACCTGTAATAAAGGTTGAATCCACGCAGCTTCAGCAATCAACTCCGCATCATCGCCCCAGTACTCTACCGAAAGCTGCAAATTTGCCAGCGTCATCTGGCTAATAATGGTCCAAGATCGATCCCAAGGTTCATGGGCGCCATGAGGGTCATGAAGGGACCTCGTGGCGTTGTTGGAGAAGTACATCCAGTGTAGACTCAAGTTTCGGATGAGAGCAAAATGTTGTGGCCTTAGAGTGCAGTCATGGAGGTAGAGGAATACCAAGGGCGAACTGATTGAGAAGATATTCGTTGTGTAGATGATTGGCAAGGCTTCCCTGTAGCAAGCGTGACATGTCTGTAACAAAGCGATGGGAAACCCTGGGAATTGTCCTTTTTGTGGGATACGGTCTCTTTCTGAGATCCAGTCGATACTTGGCAGGACGTCTAGAGCGGAGGCGTAGCAGCCTTCGTGTGCCGCAGAGACGGGATGGTACTTATTAACGATCCTACCGGAGACGTTGATTAAGTGTATGATGAAGTCACTGAGGAGATGCTTGTATATACATAAGCGGATCTCTGATGGTAATTTTGTGAAGAAAGATGAGCGAGGTTGTGGGTGTGAGGCAATAGAACCTTGTGAGAGACTTTTGCGCACCAGC
Organism: Bacidia rubella; assembly: GCA_032158265.1. Classification (NCBI taxonomy): domain Eukaryota; kingdom Fungi; phylum Ascomycota; class Lecanoromycetes; order Lecanorales; family Ramalinaceae; genus Bacidia; species Bacidia rubella. Next base: position 592,156 of record JAVTIF010000006.1, on the reverse strand, counting down.
GGCAGCGCCGTTGGACGCTGCTCAATCTCCCTTGCATGTCGCTCCTCGTTAATGCGTACCAAACTGTCACGTTGTTGCCCAGAGTGAGAGCGGCCCCCATTGAATGTTCGGTACACAAGGTTTAGGATATCCATTGCAGAGGGAAGCGTAGAGTCCAGCCTGACAGTGCGAGAATTTACGAGCAAACGGTGGTGCTTGGATCACTAAACGCTACCTTGATACCACATACAGAGAGTCCTGGATGTTTGGAGGCTGATGCTGCTTCTGAAGCGCATGTACGCTGATATGTGCAAGCAGGCAGTTGCTCCAGAGGCGAAGAAATTGTTCCCGCCTACCTACTTCAGCCTAGCGAACCTCCGGGTTATTCGTCAGCTGGACAGGTCAAGGCCACCCTTTAAGCCTACTAATAGATCTGGTACGCTCATAAAATGTTCATCGCCATCTGATAAGGAAGACTATCTCAGGTGCTACAAATCTGTGGGTTTATATGCGATACATCCTACCGAAGTAATATCTAAAGAATGTGATGACCTTCAGGGGTCAGACGGTTCTCACCTCCCAAGACAAGACAAGGAAAGTCGTAAAGTAATCTTGCGTATCTCCAAGCTTGACCAACAGTCCGATATCCCTTTAGTAGCACAATATCCAGTCTGGGCTCTTGTCGCTGCCTAGGATCTCCAACACCAGGCCAAAACTACGCCGAACACTCGTTTGCAAATTTCTGGATAGTCATTACCTGTCGGGGGTTGAAATACGCCTGCTTCTCCCCCTGGAACATTGCCTGGACATTCATGTAACCAGTATGTTTCCTGGAAGTGAATCTTTAGTTGGCAAATCTAGATCACGAGAACATTCGAAGGTGACCTACCAAGGCATACCAGATGTAGTTTTCGATGTTTAGCTTTGCCACCGCCGTATCCCTTCCTCGGAGCTGGATGGCTTCATACGGACCATAGGCTTTTGGCATGAACGGGAAGTTACCAGGCTGATCATCTAGACATTGAGGGCCCTGGAGAAAAGGTTGGCCCCGCCTGAGAGATAATCAGTACAAATCGTCGCAGCCGTTCTGCGAGGGAATATAGTCTTACACAGCCCATGCAAGGTTGGTAATTGAGTTGAAATGTCTGTTCCCAATTCTAAATCAGTACGACAATATCACAACGTTATATAATGAGAAAGAAATATCAAGACTCACAATATCTCATGTAGCAGGACCGTTCCCAGGAAATGCATCCTGTAATTCGTAGTTGCAGAAATATCCGCGCATGTCAAGTCACGCCTGAGGCGCTTGTACAAGGAGTCCCAGCCAAAGTCATAGACGTGAATCTCTTGGTCGTTATCGATCACACCGACCCGGAATGACTGTGCAAGAAAGATATTGTCCAAAGAGCCTTTTTGACGTTTCAATGTGATTTGCCTAAAGTCCTCTGGCCGGATACCAGGCGGACGCAGGCGCGGTGGAGGTGGCAGATAACCTCCTTCTTGAGCAGTCATATACACCACTTCGAATATTCTTGTAACATCATCAATGTCGAGTGGATTAAAGTATCGGGCAAAGCTCCTAGGGTTAGGATGCTGATAGACCCATCCAACGACCTGCACCATCTCGCGGAAAGCCTCCTCCAAGATAGCTCTGTCGGCTGCCTTCATGTCGTCTGGAAGCTGAATACGCCCTTCGCCCAGATGATGTCCGATGAGTTGTTCGTCGATCCATCGCAGTGGTGGCCGTCTTTTGTACTGTCTGCATCTGGTTGAAAGCTCAAAACATGCTCTTCGTTCAGTTCCGAGGGAGCAGGAACAACGGTGTGGATGGAAGCAATAAGAATGATGCTGAAGCTAAAGCAAAGATTTGGTATCTTCATGTTGTTGGGGTTTTGTTTTCTTTTTTCAGTCTCCCATAGCAGACATTATAGTTATGAGGGCGTTCGATTGATCACTAAAGAGCCGCAAATGCGAATTCGCTCCAGTAAGGACATGAAAGCAATGAAGAAATATTAAGAGGAGACAAAAGACTTGAGTAGCGAATCCCATAAGATATGACGGAAGCCTTCGCCTTAGTGCACACATTCTCGCCTCGTCAACGAGGCACTACACCCGCTACTTACAGCTGGAACCAATGGTAGACTGCCACAGAGCATCGCATTAGTAGAAATCTACCCGGACGACCCATTCGGTCTCGGTCTAAAGAGCTGGCATCATGGTGTCGAAGCAAGCGACGAGGGAAGCACTAAAAGCATGTTAGTTGGATTGTCAGCTCTCATGGTTGCTCGGTGGCTTGCAGAGAGTTAGATCGCGAGTCTGAATGCGGGGAAAAGAAGGTGCTGATCAAGCGCTAAAATGAGATCAGGTAGACCAGTTCAAGCCACCTTCACTAGGGCTCGCTCTGAGCCGTTCCAGATCCTCAACCTTCGACTCTAAGGAAAGTCAATGGTACCACCGAATCATTACTGAGCGAGTCGGCTGATTCAGTCACAAATCCAAATCATCCCGCCTGATTCAGGGTGTACCCTAAAGCATTGTGCTGACACCAGTAGTTCTCGAAACAAGGAAATACGTACCTATGAATGACCAGACAAAAAGCGAGGAGACTGAAAGGCCTGAAAGGCCACGAAATGCAATATGTTGGCGTTGAAGTAATCTCAATGGCTTTCTTAGTATTGTGCCCTAATTTCTTGGCTTGCAATTCTTTTGGACTATCCGAGGCTGTCCATATTTCCTATCATGGATGAATCAGAGATCTCATCTTCCGCGGTCCGGTTCAGAGACTGCTAATATCACACTTATCCGAATTTACTGCCTTCCTCCAACTTGTTAAGACCGTACTTCTTCAGCCGAATGGCGTTGATGTTGATAAAACCAGCTAGACATGTATTAGAGCAAATTGTCTACTGCAAAATGCTTTTCTCCCTCTCAAGATATGCAAACTTACTGGTGTCAACAGGGCTGAAATCGATAAGCGAGTCCATTGAAGATTCCTCCTCGGAATATAATTTTTCCGTCTCTGATGATCTGCCTAGAACGTAGCAGTTGCCACGATAGCATTGGAGCTTCACCTCGCCGTTCTGTATCAAACATCAGCTCAAGGCCCCAGAGTATTATTAGGGGGCATAGGACATACGACACGTTGTTGAGAGAATACAAGACTGTTCTCAACAAACTCCCTCTCGGGTGCAAAGTAACTTTTCAGGAAGGAATTAGTGTCAACCATTGGATAGGTGGATGACTATCCCCTACAGGCCATTGTAAAGTAATTCGGTCCAAGTGCTAAGGAATTACGAAGTCAGCGTCGCTATGTTAGCATATGTATTTTGGGACTTTGCATACTGAGTAACAAATTGGTCTCGAAGAGAACGAACCCGCCCATCAAGTACGAGACCTTCGATATCCAGATGTGCCAACCTCAGGATTGTCATAGCTGGTGCGTCATACTAGACAATGATTCTCAAGTGAGTAACGGCCTGAAAAGCAGTGATAGAGGAGCAAGAACGTGTCTTCGGAGTCAAGGCTCCCGAGGTATGATTTATCACTCGAAAATCACTGCGGTAGAAGAGAATAGTGGGGGAAAACGTACGCAGCCCCTCGACTTAATTCCAATGAATCGGTTCTCAACGATATCAATTCGTCCGACTAAAGCTCGAGAGTCAGTATTGGGCACCTTTGAAGGAGCAGTATTCACTTGCTTCCGTGTTTCTTGCCAGTGGCATTGAGAGCCTCAAAGAGCTCGAGACTGTCAGTGTACTCTTTGCCCTCAGTGCTCACTTTGACTGGAATGCCCTTCTCAAAGTGGATAGTAACTTCTTGCGCCTTATCTGGGGCTTTCATGGGATCGTCGGTGCGAGTCCACATGTCCGCTGGAGGAGGCTTGGAAGGGTCTTCTAACTGTACAGTGATTTTTGCAGTCAGTATTGCTTGTCAGAGAGGGACATGAGCTAGAAGGGTGTTGAAGATGCCGCAGTTTCCGGAATTAGGCCGTTTAACTGGATTTCTCTGGAATAATAGGGGGCCTTTAAGTGGAAAGAGACGAACCATTCCGCTCTCATAGCTGCAAAAATTAGGCATCAGTACTAGACGAATACTGCGGTCAAGTGTCTCACCTGCAGTGGGCTATATTATCATCCCTTTAAGAGTCAGCATCACGTCCCGTGCATTCTATATGACGTTACAATATTGATAAATCTCTGTTGAAGCTCACATTGAGTATGGTTTTGCACTAGTCTGAACGACAGGGATACTGGTCTCCTTAGCATAAGCAAGTAGATCATTGCGGCCCTGAAATCGCTTGAAGAATTCTGGGTCTCTCCATGGCGCGTATATTGAAATCTGACCTCCCGAGAGTGTGTGGAATGCCAACTCGAAGCGAACTTGGTCGTTGCCTTTACCAGTACAGCCATGGCTGACCATCGAGCAACCTTCCTGCTTGGCAATCTTCACTGTTCATCATCTCACAATCAGCAATGCCACATCAAATTAGTTTAGGGATCGTGAAGGAGGCCTTGGGAGTGTAGTTCTGGTATCGACAATTTCAGGACTCATGATGCCCCAGATCTTATAAACACAACTTAGAGATGATACATACTTTGAGCTCGTGCTATGACAGGACGTGCAAGACTAGTCCCAAGGCTTCACAATAGTGAGTCAGTCGAGGTATCTCTGAGCGCAGAGTCTCCAAATTCATAGTCCGTCTAGATCAAGAATTCGAAGCGAAGAAGCATACATACAGATATCGACCCTCATACTGTGCATTGCACTGAACAGCCCGGAAACATAGCTGCTCAATGAATTCTTTTCGTAGATCTTCGATGATCATTTTGGACGCTCCCAGCTTTGCAGCCTTGGATCGTACTTGGTCCCAGTCTTCTTCCTAGTGTTCTGCCAGTAAGTGCATGCTAAACAACAAAACTATGTGGCGCAAAGTCCACAAAATTGACCAGGAGATTGTTCTGGTCTCTTCATGTGCAGAAAAAATAAGCTTTCCTGATCATAACGAACTTTACTCTGCACGAGAATTGTTCAAATTGCATCAGAGACACCGTTGGGAGAAAATCAAGCTCGAAACGATATGTTGGAATACTCCCTTACCTGTCCGACATTGGCAACTATGCATTATTTCCGCGTTAACATCACTCTTACGATGGAAGTGAGGGGAAGAGACCGAGACAGTATTCGTCAATCGAGCAAGATGCCTCAGACCGAAACTACTCAATGGAGGAGACTGATTGGCGGTACTTACGAAAACAGACAACCTCCCAACCCTGCTCAAGTAGATACTTCAAAATGCTAGAGAGCAAATTTAGCATTGCCCAGACCGTACCATCTTTAATTTCGACTATCTGCTAACCATGAAGTATCAAGACCGCCAGAGTAGGCGAGGCAGACTTTACCCTTAGATGGCATTCTCAACGCTATTCTTGTCAAAAAGAAGCAGCTTTTGTTAACAGCGAGGACTCCGAAATGATGAAATGAAGATTATGAGAAGGCAGTGGTCTTGATGAGATGTTTTGGAAAAGATCAGGCAAAAATTGCAGAAATTTATTTTCTGATTTCTGAAAAATTCGTGGAGATACCGAAGATAAGGCCGGGCGGAAGCTAGGCTTAGCGTCAGGTACGAAACTCTATTTCTGCGCTTCGAGCTTTAACAAGTTAGCGAGCAGAGCATGGACATGTGTGAGGAGACGTCTTGAGTCTGCGTCTGCTACGCTATGGGGTACAGTAATTACCACGAGGTTACGCATGGAGCTTGAAGTAAAGCCTTGGGAAAAGTGCTGTGCTGGAAGTGCTGTTTTTCTTTTCTAGTTTTCTACTTTTCCTCGCTCAAAGCGAGCGGCAATCGTTCGCAGCAAACCGTTCATTGGAATCTCTAGGTGCTCTAAGACGACTGCTTAGACTCACAATCAACGCCTTCATACCGAGGACCAGACAATGCCATGTGATATGTTCATTCTGATGACAAGTAGTCCACTGTCTATCGTGAGCTAAAACATGCGGTCCGCCCTCCCTTGGCATCTCCTCGATCGAGAATTAGCTTCTCTATATGTCACTGTCAGTACGTAGGTCTCTGCTTCGTGAGCAAGTGGCTGAAAGGCTGCCTTGCGCGGGCTTATCGAGCTCGCTTCTGCGTAGTAGTTTGTTCGTTGTTTCACAGCGGCGAGACCATCGGAGTTATTGCCATTGTAGCAGAATGATGGAGATATTTTGGCTTTTGCAGAGCTTAGAACTAGCTAAGCTGCCGAGTTCAAGGAAACTTACTACTACACAGCATCTGTGCTGTTCCAATCATTCCTATAGAGCCATACCCAGCCACCCCATTGCGGATCGCCCCAGACGGCTATGATGCCGAACGGCGTCAGGAGTCCCCTCCAGCGCCACTCATAATCAACGTTCAAATAGTGTTTCAGCATGCGCACAGTCCCGTCAGCCTTTCCAATGGTGCCAATGATTGAAAAGGGTCCAACAGAATCACTCCCGCCTCTGCCTTTCAGGCCAAGTAATTTCTGGTCAGTCCTACGTGTACTCTGAGCGAAGCGAATGCCGCGCATTGGGACCCCGATCTCAGAGTCAGAGTCATTTGAGCAATTCGTATAGTATCCTGTCCACTCGCCCTCCTCGAAAAACGACAGCTTTGTTACGTTGGGTAAGTAGGCGCTCGCCAGACCTATGCCGCTGTGTGTCCAAAATGGAAGAGGCACGTTCACAAGTTGTCCCAGTGGAACACTGCGGGATGTTGGCAAGGGAAAGTCTTCGGAAGTGTCCGGTCGCCCGTGGATCTTGCGGATCAAGTAGGTAACGGCTATGACCACAAAATTGGCTCTGATTCTGGCAAGCGAAAGCGAATGCATGTTTTGATTGTAGGCTTGCTGCGGTGCGACGCTCCCCTCAGACGTTATGTCAGGTTGTTTCTCGAGACAAGCTGCGAAGCCTGCTCGAGCAGCTGCCAGTCGGTAATCCTTCCATGAACAAGATGAGCGGTCTGCTGAGGCAAAATGAGGTGACAAACAATTCACAGCTTGGCAAAACGAAGTAGCGAGGCTCATATCGCCCATTTCTGCCCACTCTTCCCAAGAGGCATTCGAGCCGAACCGATGGAGCTCAACAGAATCGATTAATGGATCTAGCAGCAGTCAGCGTGAGGCCCTCAACGGAGTCCACTGCTATACGCCTGAAGACAACTAGATGCGGTCCCCATTTCGGCATCGTATCGTAAAGCCTTTTGCGAGTTCTGTCATCGGTCCGAGCATCGGAGAATTGACGCGCTGTGAAGTCTGCCAATGCCCACCGAGACAGTTCGACTCGAGAAGATGTCGACGACAGGTGCGAATAGCACCAGTCGGGTCCATCCAGTCCATTGCAATTGTCAATCATGCATTTGATCACAGAACGACTAGTAGACGCATCGTAAAGCGCTTTATTGACACGAGACAGAGTCAATGATGCTTCAAAAGATCCCAACGCAACTACGTGTTCCCGGACCTCTAGAGGCAGCGTGTCGAGTTTCATGGTTTGGCTTTCCATGACGTCGCAATTGAGGACTGCAAACCAGTACTGAAGCCGCTGTGAAACAGAAGTCATGGAGTGAGACCTCTAGGCTGCAGCCTTAAATGCGGGGTTTCACAGCGAAGCTATGTCTCTAATACGCACGTCACGAGAAAGCAGACTCATTTTGCATCAGCTTCCATGTCACAATAGAAGCACCTGCGAGGGCAACCATAATGACTCCGAAACCCATAGCATAGTCGGTGCTTTTGTTTGTGGTTCCTCGAATCTGCGGTTTTAGCCCCTCTCGTATGACAAAAACAATTGACGCTATGACTGTCAAATAGATTACCAAAGCGGTTGCGACGTCACCAAGCTCCGTTGCTTGAGGGCGTGGGCCTTTGATTGTGGCATCGAGCTCTTCGTCGAATCGCCGAGCCATCTTGTCTTCCGAAAACTCCTCCTCGACCCGCCTCTTGCCCTGCTCGCCCATTCGTGTCAAGGCTTGGGCTTGCTTCTGGGATAATACCTCGTGAAGCACTTCCGTCCATTGGCTTACATCGTCCGCCGGTCGCAACCATCCTGTCTCGCCATCGACGACGGTCTCCAGTGGGCCGCCGGATTTTGCAGCCAGGACCGGCACCCCAGCTAACATCGCCTCAAGAGGCACAATGCCGAAATGTTCATCCGTTGGAGTGTAGATGAGAAGACTTGCCTCTTTCAGCAAGGAAGTTTTCAGCTGATCTGGGACTGAGAGAAGGAAAAGAACCTCGATATCACTGGGGACGGCCTGGGCTGAGACGATATTTTTTGCTGTAGCGGACTTGAGGCTCAGAGAGTCGGACAGCGACTCGAGCTCTTTGTGATAAGCGACATTCTCTTGTTCTCTAGCATCGTAGCCACCAGCAATTACAAGCCTTGCACCTCGTCTTTCTTCTGCATTTAGGCCGCCAAAAGCCTTGATGGCCAAAGCCACCTCTTTCTTCCTTTCAAATCGGTTGATGCTTAGTAAGACCATTTTCCCTTTCCACATCTCCTGAACTTCTTTCCCATTTGTAGCGCTATTGTTTGATGCCGACTTTCTTTTCGTATTTACACAGGGATACACCACACCCACACCTTGTTCCCCACCCAGACCCGGCCATATATGCTCCACTACGCTCTTCGTAAAGCCACTATTGACAATAACCCTGTCCGCACCTCGTATGCTCCAGCTCTCGAGCCAATCGAAACCGATCCGCCATATCCGCTTGTACCAAACCGTCCTATTCTGCACCAACAGCAGGTCTGGGAAGTGGCAGTAGAATAACGTCTTCGTGTCTTCCCAATACCAGCGTAGAAATGGTATGCCAGCAGATAGTTGATCTATGAAGAAGACAGTTGGGTTCAGCTTGGCTAATTCACCGCTCCAGGTGATGGTGGTAAGGAGGTGCAGCTGACGAAGGATAGAGCAGAGGATCTTGAAGCGGCCAATGACGGTGGCGGGTATGATGTTGTTGCCTCTGACGCGGACATCGAGGGTACCATCCCGAGCTTCATCGAAGCAATGTCCGACATCGCGGTAGGAAGTGAAGATGGTGACTTTGTGGCCAATATTTTGTAATCCAACTGCTGCATCTATCACGAGGCGTTCAGCTCCGCCAATGCCTAGATCCGGATGGAAGAAGACAATGGTTTTCTTGCTTTTTTCTCCGGTTTCGACAGTGTCGTGTGTCTTCGAGTGTCTTTGCATCTTTGTAATCAAAGTTGCAGTAATGACTCTAATCGGAGGAATGTGATAGAGCAAAGGGCAGGGATGCGCCTGCTAACGCAAGATTTGCAGCAGGGTTCTCCCGGCACTTTCAGGGGCATGCGGGCGCTAATAGGAGGGCCTAGGCCTAGATTTACGAGCCGCCCGCCCCTGACACTTCCACTCTCCTTTATCCTTCAAGATCAGAGGCCCCGCTCGACGATGTTTCAAGTAAAGCACAACCCCTCTCATCAATTGCTGTGCCTGTCCTGCGCACGTTCACCTTGACGCCGCCTATGCCGGAGACTAACGGTAAGCAAAACAGAAACGCAATTTCCACAATGTTTTCGCTTCTACTGATTTCTCTGCCTTTGTTCCATATCCTTCACTGCGAATCCTTTCTCCCTTTCTCCCTTTCCCACTCTTCTCTCCTTGACTGGACTTTCGATTCTATACCTTCCTTTGATATCTTTTTCTCTTCCTCAAGGCTTCTTGCCGTGCAAGAAGCGTCCACTCTTTTGGACTGCATTACCGCCTCAAAGTGTTTCAATATCGGAAAGTGAAACCAAAACATCTTATCATCAATTTTGTACATCCACTCAAAAGACCGCGATCGTCCCACTCACAGTCATGAAGCCTTTTCTCCTACTCACCATGTGCCTCTCGTCACTCTTCTCGGCCATGGCGACCCACCTCCACCACCCTCATCCGCACCAACACGCCCCTCGCCAACCCCGCCAAATCCCCTCCCACGGCGGCCCCCTCGTCTTTGCGCACTACATGATAACATTTCAGCCACCCAAGAACAGCTATATTCACGACATCACCCTTGCTAAAGCGGCCGGCATCGACGCCTTTGCCGTAAACTACGGGGGAACCAACGGCATTACCTGGCCCATGCTGGAAACCTGGCTCGCCCAATTCTACACTGACGCCGCATCCCTCAACTTCAAGCTCTTCATGTCCTATGACCTCATGGTGATGTCCGACCCGCAACAAATGGCGAACACCAGCAATGCCTACCTGCACCACCCAGCGCAGCTCTGGGTAGACGGCAAAGTCTTCCTTTCTTCTTTCTCCACTGGCCCGGCGCCGTTTTCTTGGCAACATGATGTGATCGACAAGATCCACGCGCCTGTGATGTTCATGCCAGGCTCGATCGGGGAGTCCGCGCGTCAAACAGCTGATGAAAACGTTGGCAGCGGACCCTTCACTTGGATTCATCCCGCCAGCAACGTCGCCTCGGAGGCCGAAATCGACAACGATTTCTCCGCCCAACGGGAGGTGAAGAACACGCCGTGGATGGCCGGGATAGCCCCCTGGTTTTTCAAACGGATGGGCGCAGGGGCGAATTGGATGCATGCACAGGACAACGGCATGTGGTTTGATCGCTGGATGCATTTGTTGGATATTCGCCCCGACTTCATCGAATTGGTAACTTGGAACGACTTTGGCGAAAGCAGCTACGTAGGACCTGTAAATGCTTGGGAAATCCAACCGCAGACTCAGAAAGACTTTCCGTATGGTGGGATGGATCACACGGGATTCTTGGATATGGCGAAGGTGTTCATTAGGGCGTACAAGAGTGGTCAAGTGAACCAAACCATCTCAGTGAGCCCTGAGGAGGAGGATGTCTATTTCTACTACCGTCTCCAGCCTGCGGCCTCGCTGGGCGGGTACGGAGGCCTACCGCTTCCTAAGAATGCCAAAGATTGCAAGGACACAGTTACTGTGATATCAATGCTAGCGTCGGACGCGACAGTGACGTTGAACTCAGGCGGTGCGCTACATACCATCAATTTTCCGAAAGGCGTGCATAAACAAAGCATTCCGTGGAATTTCGGCGAGCAGAGCCTTAGCATGAATAGACTGCTAGGTGCCGGGAGGATGTTGGATAAGAAGGGCCCGGCTATTACACAAAACACCAAGGAGTACACAGGAAATGTGTTCGCCATTTGAGCAGAGCTACTAGACGGGAGGATCATCTGGAGACTGGCAATACAGTAAGACCAAGAAGAGCGATTGTGCGGTTCTTCCATTCTAGTAAAATAATTTTGATAACGCCACAGGGCTGCCATTAACTTGAATCAAATGAAGTCCAAATGAATCTAGATATTCTTAGACGATCTTGAATCTAACGTATGTGCATGATAGCCTCGGAGGCTTCGGGCAAGGTCAGAACACGCCTTTGTCAAAGTCGATGAAGTCTGCCAATGGGACTGCTCTCAAGGCAGGGCAAAAAGAGTAGGGAATTCAAGTTTGAAACATCAGAACGACGCACACATTGCTTGTCACTTACCCTGGTGTCATATAAGTCGGAGACATCTCTCCCTCCTTCTGAGCTCATCTATGACGACTCATCCGGGTGCTTAATGGCAATTCACTAGCTTACTTACATACTCTAGGTAATATCATACTTTTACTGCAGACACATAGCATGTGTTTGTCAGCTGCACTCAAGTACTGTGTTGTCGTTAGTGTTGCTGCCTGCTTGGACTAACTGGTATCTGCCCCCAACGTCAAATATGTGTTTGTTGAATCCTGTGGGTCGTTCTGCGGTTGGTAATAAAATCCACTGGCATTGGATAGTCTCAACGCAAGAGTCTGGTGTTTATCACTCCAAGAGTTCAATATCACAAAAGGGTGCCACACGTGGTGCCTTTCAATCTCGAAAAATCGAGTGATGTTCCTCAAGATGACTCTGAAATCGCCATACGTCATTGGGGTGGATGGCCTGCCAGCCCTCCTTTGGATCATACGATATTCCAGCATGACCCCGTTCCCTCGGACAGCCTTGATGGTTTGTAGAGGCATCTCGACTCGGCCCGATCGAGGAAACTGCTGGATACATTGCTCGATCACATTCCGTCCGCTAGAAGCAACTAGGTATTCTGTTGGATAAAAGCGTTCGAATTCACCAGCATGAATATTCTTGAACTTAACAAGGTCTATGAGGAGGCGGAGCGGCCCATAATTGCGCTGACCTTCATACGATATGATAGTCGCCTGAAGCGAGCTGGCGAGTCCGTCCGGCCCTACCTCTGTCCAGAGAGCCTCATGATTCCTCAGAATAGTTAAGGCATTAATAATAGATTTCCATTGGTATGGCACATTTTTATGTGATGCCTCCAGGGTGAGTTTAAACGTATCGGAATAATAAGTGAACTTGGCATTGAATCCGAAAATTCCCTCGGGTTTCCTTTCTTCAAGACAGACGATTAGGAAGTTGTTGAGTTGTCGGGGAAGACCCTCTCTCAGTTCACCCGTGGTATTCACTTGACCTCTTAATTTAAAAGTCTGCCCGTCTTTACCTTCTTTAAAGTCAATATCAATGATGGCATTGCTAATCTTATTTCAGTCACATCAATACAAAAACAATCTTTACTTTGAAAGCCTACCTCGTCTGATCGCTGGCTTGGTGGGAAAGACTGTCGTTGCTCAGTGCCGTACTATTGCTCTTTTGTCAGACAAATAACAAATGCTTGATTCAGCAGACTGATTCTCACAAAGCCTGGAGGTCAGAACTGCTGCCATTGCCGGCTTCTACCAAGGGTAGACATGCGTAAATAGCAACACCGAGATAGCTAATGAGGAATAGCCCAAGTACTCTGGGTCCTACCCTCATTGTGACAACCACGAAGTTGCGACGAAGGGCGTATATTCCCTTATAACACAGTTTAAGGCGCTTTCTGAATCATGATCGCTCTCAAACATGGTGAAGAAAGAGCAAGTCCTTCTGCGGGCCCAGCTATCATAGTTGACTGAAGTCAGCGCCAAATCGCCAATGCAAGTCTTAGCACTGGTCAGGCCCCTTTTTCTATGGCCATATCAAATGTCTAGAGTAAGCATCCGAACAAGTTCAGATGCACACTTCGAAGGATTCAAGAGTACTCTTCTTCGAAATTTAACGTGTCTATTTCTCCAACACTTCTCTCTTCAAGACTTCCAGTCATGAAGCGTAGTGAAGCTATTATATCAAGCCCAACAGATCAAGTAACCAGTGACAAGTCTCAAAATCAGTTCATGAATGACAAAATCAAAACCTTCCAACTTTCATAGATGTGATCAAGTAAACTTCTACTTGACCGCAATACCACATACACTATGTTACCTAGCATCTACCAATGCTCTTCTTCCGTCACCGTATCCAGCTGAGAAGGTAAAGACCTCCGCTAAGTTGCCAAATTATCGTCTCGGTCACTGCTTACGACGGCTAAGATTGCAGTATATCTTCCTGATCTGAATTCATACGTGGTCTCCCCAATCTCCGCATTCGAGCCTAGGTCATCATAGCATATGAGCAACACAACTCCTTCTCTCAGCTCGATCAAGCATTTTGAAGAGGAGAAGGAACGTGTCATGAAATGCAGACGAGAACATTTGCAACGAAGTCGGTTTGTTTACTCTACTTTCAATGGAATGCCTACCTGTGAGAATGCGTGTTTCCCTTGGTTTCGGCTTACCATTTGGTAAAAAGGGGACTGGAACTGCAGCTCCTCTTCTCGCGCTGTAAATTTGCAATATCTTCCATTACATTGACCAGCCATCTCCCCTCACTTCTTGGTTTCATCATAATATACAGTATGTCCCCAGGGGTTGGTGAACTGCCTGCGAAAAACAGTTTCTTTCGATCAACATTGTAGTAAGCATTGTTGAATGTGAGTGTATGATAGAACCTTCTACCTGATGTACTTGAGAGGAATAGCCAAATAGTAATATTACGTCATCGGGTGAACCGTAATTTTCAAGATGAACCAGGGGAAGGTAGAAACGACCGTGGATACAATGTAGATTTCAATGCAAAAGATCACCATAGCAGGTTGGGCAAATAACAAATGGCTTATAAGTCAATGCCTTATCTTTGGACTCCATGCTTAATTGAACCATACGGTTTCTGTTCTTACTCGTGAATACCAAAAATCCTCTTTCATAGCCTCATACTTCTTAGGAGGACAATGGCCTACTAGCTACTTCCCCTAGTAATAAGCACAACCGTGCTTACTGTTATCTCCACTATGAACATACGCCGCTTACGTATCTCAATCTCCTCACAAACTGCAACACAGTCCGACGAAAGGGACTCTACAGAAACTTTGTCAGAAACCACAGTCCTCGACCAGAAGCTCGCATCAGCACTGCCTGATAGCGTCATCTTCCCGCACAACACGGTTGCCTTCAAGCAGTCTAGGAACGCATACTGGGTGTAGTAGGAGTGCGAGATAACTCCATCGTGTGTTGTACGACCCGAAGACATCCACCAGCTTTCAACAGCTATTCAAATTCTGAAGCAGCAATACGACGAATGCCAGAATCAACAGTCTATAAAAGTATCTCAGGGATTTTTCGCAATTCGCGGTGGTGGCCATTCTCCAATTCCAGGTGCTGCAAGCATCAACAACGGCGTTGTGATTGACCTCAGCCTCTTTCGCGCGGTGATACCTGCAGAAGACAGGTCGAGCGTAGATATTGGAGCTGGCGCTAAGTGGATGGATGTCTCCAGGACACTGGACGAACAGGGTCTAAATTTCGTTGGTGGTGGAAATAGTGCTGTCGGTGTCGATGGCTTAATGTTGGGAGGTAAGCTTCTGCTGCCCATAACAGCGTAACAAATGTCCTGTCACTCGAATTTTGTCTTCAATTAGCAAGCTCGTTGTGGTTACCTTTTCTGGTCTGCTCGGAGCTAATCCAAGGCGCGGAAAGGTGCCTCTCGTTCTTCACGTCGCGCTTCGGCCTGGTCTGCTCCAATGATCTCAGCTATGAGGTCGTCCTCGCCTCTGGCGCTATCGCCACAGCCTCCGCATCAACAAATGCAGACCTTTGGCGTGCCCTGAAGGGCGGCTCCAACAATTCTGGTATCGTAACACGTTTCACGGCGCGTTGTTTCCCATCGACCAACATCTGGAGTGGATTCATCTACATGCCCGCCTCTCAGGCTATGGAAACTTTGAAAGCGTTCCACGAGTGTGTCAACGAAGCCCATAGAGGAAGTCCAACGTCTAAATACGACAACTATGCTGCTGGCCCGCTGGCTTGCTTCTCCTATCTCCAACAAGTCGGCCTACAAGCCATATCCGTGAATCTGGTGTACAGCAAACCTCCTGAGAAGAACAGCAAATGGCCCACATACTGGGCAAAGTCCTCATTCGCATCGCTATGGCGTATCTGGATTACTTTCAAAGTCCGCACGCTTGCAAGCGCAACTAACGAAATGAGCGAGCTAAATCCGCCCGGCAGACGCCAAGTCCTTGACACAACAACTGTTAAGAGTGACCTCAGGACCATTATCGCCGCACATGAAGCCTATAAAAATGCCATCGCCTTACTTCGCCAAGTCAAGGGCATCTCATGGACCCTTGTCCTACAGCCGCTTCTGCCGATTTGGGCACGTGAAGGATGTCCTAACCCACTTGGTCTTGATCAAGGCACCAATGACCCTCTCGTTGTCATCAGCTTCACAGTCAATTGGCTTCACAAGGAGGATGACAAGTCCGTGAAAGGGATAACGCGTCAAGCCATAGAGCAGATTGATGCTTTCGCAACAGCGAACCAGACTGGCCATCGGTATCGCTACATCAATTATTGTGCAGAGCGGCAGAGGCTGTTTGAAGGGTATGGCGAGGACAACTTGTCATTTCTGCGTGGAGTGAGCAGAAAGTATGATCCGCAGAGTTTGTTCCAGAGGGGGTGCGTCGGTGGTTTTAAGCTTGAAATGTTGCTGTCCCGGCATTCAAGACTGAGGGACCTGTCACGGTGTTGCTATGAATCCAATTTTGCAAACCCGGCAGAATACGACCTACTAGGCATACATGCCAATAGTGAAGAACACGAGAGCAAGGTTGTGAAATCTGAAGAAACCACAACCTGTCGGATGCTCATATGCTTCTGGATATGTCACGGGTATGTAGGCCAGGAGACAGTGTAAAATCATTTTGCTGTATTCGAACATGATTGGAATGTGCTGAGTATCGTGCTCATCCTGGGTGATTGTCGACACCTAGCCCAATCAATTGAAACAGGATTGGGGCGCCTTCGCAAGCAATCCATGCAATTCCTACAAGGGCGTTAGCATATCCAGCAGCTAGTGAGATGCTAGACATACCAGCGTAAACAATCAACTTAGTCACTACCTCAACATCGTAGCGAACGCGAGGCTTTTCAAGCTTTGAGAACATTTCCTTGTCCTCTTTCTCGAAGCGCCGACGCTCTTGACTTGGTTGTCGACTAGGAGCTGCACTTGTTTCTGAAGGGGTATACAACGCGATTTCTGGTCCTATCATTGCCTCGTACAGATTTGTGCTTGAAGACGCAGGAGTTGGAAGCATTACGGGTGTGAGGCGTCTTGACGTGTCATTCGACGTCGTACGGCTGAAGTAATCAGTTTTGTTGCCTTCTTCTGGGACTGTCAATTTAAGGTCTCTTTGTTCTTTCTTGCTCTCTCGCCTTTGCTTTTCTCTGAAAGCGAGCGCTTCGTAAGCATCCGCTTGAGACTGCGGACCAATGGAGACAGAGCGACTTCGTCGTGGGTGTCGAAATATACTGAGAATGGATGGTATCTCAGACACTGCAGGTATGACATCGTCCGTTTTAAGCTTTTCGGGGACCGTTTCATAATCACTATACGTTGATCAGCGGATAGCCGTGCCTGAAGATCCAGGGTTGCTTACGAGGCTTGCACGAAGAATCTTCGGGCATGGTTAAGACCTAACTTTTCTATCACGCGGAAAAGTGGTGGCAAGGTGGTGTGTAGAAGAGGTTTCATGATTTCTCTCCACGCGAAGACCATGAGGATGCCAAGCACTATTCGTGCAGCTACTCTGTGCCATCCTAGCTTTTGCAGCTCGAAAGGTACGGTTGCAGGACCTTGTGTGTCCCAGGCTAATTCGTTGCGAGCGAAACGCCAGCTTCCAAAGAATATACCAATCACAACACCAGCGAAGGCTACGCTATCATCATAGCAAGGACAGTCATCGGCCGGCTCTGGATGTATTCGCACAAAAAGCAGAATAAGAAGTATAGCAGTAAACAATGTACTGAAGGGTCCCGTGTACAAGTACTTGTCAAAGTCCTCACCAAAATGAAATTGCGCAGCTGATAATATCGCGCCAAGAGCACCGCCTACGACGACATCCAAGAATCCATGCATTCCACAGTAGAGTCGTCCAAATATGATTGAACAAGCGTAGCAGCAGAATAATGCTTGCAAGACAGGTTTCAAGTATGGCTGAGACGGCTCAGAGGCAGATAGCATGAGCAGTGCATAGGCAGCTACAGAGACAGCATTCGTCGAGTGCGTTGATGGAAAGCCATACTCCAGTGACACTGATTGAGACATCGTGATTCTATGTAGGGGTGGTGAGAGGGGCCTAGGAAGGCACCACATGTCCTTGATGACCCCACTCAGGAAGACTCCGGACGCAAGAACCTGAACCATCGCCCGCGCCACGCTGGTGTAGCCACACCAGAAAAGAAGAGGTAGGAAAATCATGAAGAAGGTATGTGTCCCCAGGTTGGCCGTGACCGAGAAGTAGGTATCCAAAGTAGGGGACCGTATCCGGTTTTGCACTGCAGCAAGATAGGGCGTTTCCCATCGTATAAGAGGTATGAGCCTCTGCCGCGGTACATATCGCCATACTGGCAGCTTGGTCCTGTCTTCTTGCACATGAGCGACGCCGCGTCAAGACACAGCATATAAAGCTCACAATGATCCAAGCTCCTCAATCCAGCGTCTTGTTTTTCAACGTTGGCGACTTGTATGAGGGGTGGGAGCGGCTCAAGGAGTTTCTCAGCATGGACCATTGCCTCGAAAGTGTAGCCGTAACAACAAGCCACCAAATGGGCAGCTTTCGACGCGTTCTGTCACCGTAGCATGGCGTGATGTCAGACGTTATTCGACGGCTAGGGTCTTCGGATGGTGAAACGCCAAAAAGTTGCGGAGATTGCAGCGGAGATAGCTGTCGCCGGGTCAACAGCACCAGAATCAACAAACGCCAAGAGCAGCCTCGACCACTTGATGCGCACACTTCAACTCGTGTCCATCTCCTCTCGAGCATATCGCAAGCGAACAAACTGATACCACAAACATCACAATTCAAGCATTCTACAAAGAGCATACTTCTTCTGCACTGATACTGCTCGATACTGCCAACCCTTCAGCTTCGAGCTGCTCTCTCCACCTCGCCATGTCTACGTCCACAACGAACTATGAAAATTATGACTTTCTGCGACGCGGTTCACGGAGAACTGGTACTATCCACTCACAGTCAGGCTCTGTCTCACCTCACCGCAAACCTGTCGCAAGGACACAGAGTACACGCCTCAGCAATGGGACGATGACAAGTGGAAGCGCAAACACATCAGGCACCAACATCACACAGCCGCCCTCATATTCGAAGAAGTTCGTGGTCGTGGGAGATGGTGGATGCGGCAAGACTTGTCTGTTGATAAGCTATAGCCAGGGTTACTTCCCAGAGGTGACCGCCTTCTTCAAACGCGCGTAAGAAGCTGAGGACTAACGACAAATTTCAGAAATATGTACCCACTGTCTTCGAGAATTACATCACCTACACCGAACAGAAATCCACAGGCAAAGGGGTCGAACTCGCTCTCTGGGATACCGCAGGGCAAGAAGAGTATGACCGACTGCGCCCGCTATCATATCCCGAAACGGATCTTCTCTTCGTCTGCTTTGCGATAGATTGCCCCAATTCCCTTGAGAATGTTATGGACAAGGTACCTGATTTCCTCATATCCAGATTTGTGTCTTTTCGTCGCTTTCAAGAGCCAATTTGCTGACGACTTTTTTAGTGGTACCCTGAAGTCCTCCATTTCTGCCCAACCACACCGCTCATCCTTGTGGGCCTGAAATCCGACCTTCGCCACCAGAAACGCTGCATAGAGCTTTTGAAGACCCAAGGTCTGACACCCGTCACGCAAGAGCAAGGGCAGAACGTCGCCAGGCAGATGGGCGCCATATACGTCGAATGCTCGAGCAAAGAGATGGAAGGCGTTCATGATGTGTTTGAGCTTGCCGTCGAGACAGCGGTCGGACGAGAAGTCAAGATGAAGGAGGAACGAGCACGATGGGCTGCTGGCGGAGGTGGTGGTGCTGGAGAGGGTGGAAGGCGGATCAAGAAGAGGGGTTGCCGAATACTGTGAGCGTGGACGAATGCTCCATGAATGGTGTGATGACCTTGCGGTGACTGCATGGCAAGACAGGCCTTGAGATCGATCATTAGCGATTTTTTATTCTTGTATTGCTTGAAAGGGAGAAGACACACATAGATCTACGCTTCATGAGCCGCGGTAATGAACATACGGATGTCTCCAGCCATGCTGCATATACCACAACCGATATCCGTTCCGCTCTTTGTTCCCGTACTATTGGTCCTTGATGTGTTCTCAGTGACCATGCCCTCATGAGTTGGTTCCTATTCTCATCTTCTCGATTCCGTCATAACGATTCACCTCCCCTGCCTAGAGGTCGATCGGTTCACCCCGTCCCTCGCCTGCTCCTCCTCCTCCTCTTCACCCTCACCTTCTTCTTCGTCCTCATCCTCATCTCCACGCTCCTTCCCTTCCTTCTCCTCATCCTTAGCCATCACGCCCTCAAACTGCGACCACAGCGCCTCCACATTCCCGAACTCATTCCCAACGGCTATCGTGCCTTCCAACGACCGATTTAATTTGTTGATATTGCCAAGCACTTGGTCGAGCGCGAAGGCGATGTCGTTTACGAGAGCTTCGCGCTGGGTGTAGAAGGCGGGGGAGCCTGCGCCGGGCTTTGAAGCAGGATTGGAATTGGTTGAGGAGGAGGGGGGATGGCGGGAGGACATGATGAGGTTTTGGCGTGACAATGGTAGTGCAATACTTGAAAAGTGAGAGCGCGTCGTGATTGCGGACATGGATTGGAGCTTAGCGTTGCTGACTCATCTTCTTGGCCCTTAGCGTGCTTTCAGCCCCTGATAGACCGCGGGCTTAGTCTTGAACATGGATTCAGCAGCAGGTGGTCACATCCTGAGACTCTTTACGCTCATATCACGTTATGGCTGTATCTGGCGTAGCAATAGAGACTTACAAAAGCTTCAATTGCCAAGGGCAAGTCTCACAATCTGGCTGCCCGTCCAAAACTTTGTTTTCATAGCATCAGATTCTGACATTGGGCGAGTCAACTGCTGAATTTCGCCATTTTGGTAATTCAATCACTCCGGGCAAATGTAGCGTGGGAAGATTCGTGTGGGCGATGATGTAGCTAGTGGAAAGGCCGTAGGAGTGCCAAGGGCAAGCTCTGCAAGTCGATTCTAGTGCTGGAAAGTATGCAACCAGTCTTTTGTCGTCGAAATTTTCGGTATCTGTCTAGTCATTGTCCATGCATCAACCTTATTCAGTAACCTGCTTGTGGTCTTCTTATTGGAAATATGGCGCAAGAGTTCTTGATTCTTTGAAAGAATTTGGGTCTATTCCAAAGGATTTTCCCTATCTGCTTCGTCTATGGATCATTATGTTCGACTATCATGCACTTCTTGATTGGCTGCTTTGGACAGGAGATTGAGATTTAGGTTTGATATTTTTTCCCATGGTATGTCCAAGCATGATTGGCTGGATTGTTGAAGCACCTTTTTCACCCTTCAAGCGTTACAAATTAATAAGGCTGAATGTGAAAAGATTTCTTTACTTTTGACCATGCCTACCTAATTCAGCATGTTGATGGTACTCATACTCTTTGCTCAGTACTCACATCCTTTGAGCGAAGAGTATGAGCATATGCGGACATGCAGAAAACTTATGTTTATCTCATTAATCAGCCTCTACATTTGGAATATTTTGGATCCGGATATTTGCCTTTCATTGCATTTGCGAGTATCTACCTTCGTCCCTCGTGTTTGGCCACGTATTTGGACAACAACATTTGTCGTCAACGATGACGGTAGTCTGTGTGAAAAGATTTCACGATTTGGCTCTCCAGCTCAGAGTGGAGAATGGTGAATCTTCCAATCATTGCACAAATTGAAAACACAATGCCTGAAATATCGTACATTTTCCGTCCAGAGACCCAGACGGTAGCCTAATTATGAGCGTACAAGAAATTCCAGGCCATTAGTGCCTCGGTAACTGGTTCTCGTTGTGTTTTATCCGCCAGCTTGACTCAACACAACACCACATGCTCCATCAGAAGTCGTCTGGTGAACAGGTCTGTGTAATATTTCCGCTCAGATGAACATAATCACCCCCTTCGTCCTCATTGTAGATAGTTATGTCCAGATTATCTTGATCCAACTTAAGCCAATTTTGCTTACGGCCATCAAGGTCGTTGGTGTCTATGCTAATGCCTTCATAAAGCTTGATATCATAGTAAAAGATGCCGCCAAAGGTCTTATTGTCCCAACCAAAATAATGGTCGAATGTGATGCGAATCTCACCGCCCATCAGAAGGACGTGAGAAGACGTGGGCGACATGCTGTATATTCGATCAGCAGTCTTACGCAGGAAGTGGGCTAGGGATGAATCATTTTAGAGATTAGGAGGAATAGCAACATGTAAGTGCTTTTTAGATCTTGTCTCCTTGGATTTTAGGATGGAAAATTAGGCTCTTTTCTAACTTACCGTAATGCAGGAGTAGACTTCCATGATCCGTTATAGAAAGCGTTCGCAGTCTCAGCTGCAACCCAATATTCGTCGTCGTAGACATCCAAGGTGAGTTGCCATTCCAACAAGCAGTAAGATAGTGGTCCTACCGGAGGTGCCGCAAGTTGACCTTCTGATGCTGTGACGTTGGGGCTTGAAGCTGGGACAGGGACTGGAGTTGGGGTTGAGAGGGCAGCAGGGAGAGATGTAACCATAAGTAGGGCATTTAGAAGAGTCTTCATGGTGCTCATGCCAGGCAGCGGTAGAGTTTTTGTTATTGTGCTTGATTGAGTAGCTGAATGACTTCGTCGTTCGGTGTGTGTGTGTTGCGGGTGGAGCGATGGAAAAGTAAACTCTATATTCAACGGTGGCGTCTAGGATGATAGCTCCGTCTTGACTCATCACGCTCTCCCCACGATGTTATGAACCATCGCAGGATCGGCAGAGTCTAGCCACATTGAATGTACCGAAGTATAGATACATCGAGAGTCAGCCAGAAAGGCCCCAATGAACAAACGAGGAAGACATGGTACAAACAAGGTCAACGAGACATTTTTAGCTATAGCTGCAATGGCTTATGTTTAATGCGCTAAGCTTGTGGCGCTGTGACACCGTGCGAGCTGATCATATTCACGGTGAATCGACCGCTAACCGTGAGTCGCCTGACTCTGACGACGGGCGGAATCTCGGTATAGACGTCAGTCGCCTGCAAAAAGGTAATTGTGATATCGAAGAGCATAGGACAATGGTCATGAGGTCGGCGAGGGAAGGAACATTGACAGTGGCTTGCACACGGGTAGCTGAGCCTTTGAAGTCTTAGCAAAGATGCTTGTTCGAAAGGCCTCGTAAAGACACGCTAGACCACATCCTATTCAGCAAATCGATATCGGAAGGGTTTTAGTTTTTGAGTGCGGCTTGCACATGCGTGAGAGCAGGTAGAATTGGCTGTCAGAGCCAAGATCTCGCGCTGCAGGACGACGGTGGAGTTGCTTTGTCATGCGTCCTGCTGTGAAACGCTGTGAAGAGAGCATGAAGTTTCTTACCTATGTTCGGTTTTTCTTCAAAGATTTTGACGGACCACAGTAAGTTTCAAGGACTGATCGTCTCTGATTGAAGGCGTCCCTGCGCGTCCCAGTCTTGATCTTGCAAATAAATTTCCATGTTTCAGGCACAAGCAAAGGCACAGAATTGATTGGCTGCTGGGATGGTGAGTGATTTTTCAATGTGATGATTGTAAGAGTACCTGAATGTCTAGTATTCCAGGCCAGCACCTCTGACGATAGCCTCTCTTTTCTAATTGTCCACATGTCCTCTCTATTGTCACTCGTATGACTGAACAGACTACACCAACAAGGCTGTTGATGAAGAGAATCTTGTTTGCTCATATAGGAAATCCTACTTCAACAACGAAACAGAACTCACAAGAACCACAACCCTTTTTGCAAAATTTCACCCGCACCTCCGAATACCACTAGTGCAAATCACAAAGCTCTGGCTTTCTCGATATCTTCATGAAGATTCAGACATGTAAAAGGTGTGACTACTCGTAAATCAAGCTACCAGTGGTAGCGATCCGATAAATTCCGCATCTTCATGATCGCAGAAAGACATTGCAACCCCATAAAGTCCTGCAAATCCTCATGCACCACGGCTCAAAGACTCTTCGTCAAATTCCCAACGATTTCCTCCGTAAACTCCCAAAGAAAACTGGCATCATGCCTCTGCACCGCTGCGCCCGTATACCAAGTTCCCCTATACCCCTGCAACGCATAAAACCTGTCATAAAACCCCCTTTCGATATCCTCCACCCCCACCCTAAGCTCATACGGCGTGTGACTCCTCAGCGTAGCCAACTCAACCTTCGCATCACCCTGTATAGCACCTGCCCCTTGCAGCCGAGCGACCGTCCCCTTAATCTCTGTCTCCACCTCAAGCAGAGAGTAATCAGTGCGAACATTCCCATAATAAACATGAAAAAGCCCCGACACTGGACTAGGGCCGATATTGTAGACACCCGGCAGCGCCGGCAGATTGAACGGCGTATCGGGACTCACATTCTGCAGGGACAGATTTGTGGGAAGATCAGTGCTGCGTAGGAGGCCCGTGTACCATCCTGTCGCTTGGAAGCGGGAGAAGATGTCTCGTTCACGGGAATCGAGGTCCCAGCCGTCGAGATTGGAAAGGAGTTGTGGGAAGGCTGAGAGGATGCGTTTTGCACGGATGGTCACGACGCCGGTGGGTGTCGAGACGGCAAGGGTTGCTGATCCATTGATGGAACGTGTGAGAGAGGTGACGCGACTGCGGAGAAGGACTGATGAGCTAAGGAGGGTCGAGGCGGCTGAATAGAGAAGACCGTTGTTGCTAGCTGCGGTGGTGAGGAATTTGTTCTCGAAGACGTAGGAGATGAAGTCGGCGTTTACGTAGCGAAAGATGTAGAGGGTTGGGATTGTGGAGAGGTCGCCGAAACCCTCGCAGAAGAGCGAGATTGTGGGGAGGGTGGCGGTCAGGTTGTACTTCTGCACGAAAAGGCCGAAGGGAAGAAGGAGGTCTGGAGGGATAGGGTCGGGGAGGTAGAAGCCAGAGGTGAGATAAGGGTATCTGGCTAGTTGTCCTGCATATACTGCGAAGGCTCCGGCTTGCTCCTCAGGGGTGCTGGATGATGCAGGGTTTACGACAGGTTTTCCGGTGGTAAAGTCGAAGTATTTGACCGCACCTGCGGGATTTACACGGCTGACGTCCGCCTTCGCCAAAGGAATGTTGAAACGAGCGTGATAGTTGAGGACAATTGAGGTGTTCTTGAAGATCTGGACGCCAATGTCGATAGGCGTCTTTGTCGGAGGGTCTATGTACGTTTCTGTGTTCCCCCCAAGGTAATCATTAGGCTCGATAAGTACCACGCTCCTATTCTGGTCATGAAGGCGGACGGCGGCGTAAGTTCCTGAGACTCCTCCGCCGATTACTGCGACATCAACTTCTCGTGTCTGTGCTTGTGCGACCACTGCTATGTGGAAGATCCGTGCAAGCCACAGGATCCAAAAGGTATGATACATCTTTTTATGTCACAATGGTCGCAATTGCATGTTAAGCAATGAAGGTACTGTTGAGATTCGGCTTCCGTGTATATATACTTGACGGTGGCACCATGGTCGCTCACAGGCGCGGAATCGACTGGAGCGCAATTGCAACCATGCAAGGACTCGTCGGTTGACTGCACCTCTGAGACTAGTCCAGCTGCCCTGAGACCATGCGGGCCGATAACCCAGATGCATATACCGACTGTCTCAAACAACTTGTGCCTCTGTGCAGATCTTCAGCAGCGCAGGAATTTGCAAGTGCTGGGCAGAGAAGAGCATGACATTACACGAGAACAAATGGTGTGGTGATCTGAAGGCAATACCATTAAACGTAGCGTGCACACAGTCATCAAAGCTGCAGCGTTAGGAAATGGAACTTCCATAGTCTCTGGTCAGTCTGACAGAAAAGAGCATTATCATGCAAACGGCAATTACAGTACCAGGTTCTCTCTTACCTTACATGAATTTTGTTCGGCGTGATGACTGCCTTCGACATGGTATGCCATAAATGTAAACGATTCAACCAGTGAAGTTGACCTGTCTATGAACAGTGGAATTTCTTCGGGTCCAAGTGAAGATCAGGTCGTAGTTCGTCATTACTCGTCTAGATATACTTGCCTCACAATGCTTACATACTGTACACTAAATCATATATGGAGAACTGCAAGCTGTCAGGGCGTGAGATATTGGATGACTTAGTCATGTTCAATCCAGCCAACTTTTGTAGCCTCCCTCTTCGCAGGCTCAGCGCGCTCCTGCAATGTCTTGATGGTCTCCAATGCGTCATTAGCCAAGCGAGTCACTCGCCGTAGATCCCTAGGTGGCAATTTAGAGGCTTCCGGGCCCGCATCCTGGATCATTCGCAACTGCTCGTTGATATCAGAGCACATCCCAATAACATGATTGGTAACATTGTCGGTAAACTTATCGTAGGCGCCGCCATCGCCGAGTATGCGTTTTTTTATTTGCTTGGACATGCCGGAGAAGATGTCCCGCCGATGCATCTTATTCGCCATTATTCTATGCATGCGTGCTTGGGTGCCTGGCCCTGAATCGAGAGCACACGCACGGTACACAGGCTCCATGTCCGTAAAGATATAGGAGTTGTAATGGTTCTCAGTGGTGTCGCTTTGCACATTGCTAAGTGACTCATGTCAGTGGTGCGTGCTTAATCTACGCTGCAGAAGACGTTACTGGAGATGTTCTAGTAATTTCGTCTGCTCCTCTTCGAAGCAATAGTTCAATTGCCGTTGTTTGGCACGCATCGATGACAGCAAAGTACACGATACTTGATAATCTGTTGATCGATTATCAGTTCCATCTTGTGTATTGTGCACAGTTGTCCACGAACCTTGCATCTCCTCTAGAAAGTTTGATATGTGGTCACGGAGATCTCCATCTAGGGCATCAAGAAGCTCACAGAGGTCATCTTCCACTGACTCCCATGGCGCCTCCATGTTTGCTGTCATGCGTGATAGAAGTTCCAGGTTCCAGCATCTGTACGAGACTGCGGGTGTCGAATGAGTTCCGTCATTGCGGCAGAAGGCTTTGTACGAATCTAATGGCAATGTCAGTATCATTAGCCGTGTCCGATCAGGATGCTTACTCCAAGCAAGCTACTCTCTCATCAGCCCAGGTGTATCTCATTCTAGTGATATGAAGGACCTTACACTTCGCCAACCATCGCTAGTATCAATAGCACAATCTTCGAATGCCCGTTGATGCACGTCTAGACAACAATCTCAGTGCTCAGATTTAGGTAGGAGACCTAGATGTCATACGCCAGAAGTCCAGAATTTGAGTCTTGAAATCGTCCTCAATATCATCTCTTAGATCGTCCACAACATCTCGAAGTCTCTGCGAGGTATTAGCAGGGCTCAGTCATGGATCGACATTTGCCTTACACCCTCAAGACCAGATAGTAAATCTGGCGGGAGGACTGGAGTTTGGCCATCACGCTCAGCTGCGTCTACCCATAGCTTAAGAGATTGTACGAGATCCGGAATCTCTGTCTCCAGATAGTGGCACGAAGCTCGAAATTGAGCTCTTGCGACGACCGAATGGCAAAACTTCCGAAGATCGGGAATCCCACTATGCTTGATCGCAAATCGCCTTCCGTCTCTGAAGTTGATTGCTTGTCCCTGGTAATGTTTATTGCTTACGCAGAAGACTTTCAGAGGTCTGCCGCCCGTAAGGTCTTTGTATTTCTTTACGATCTGGTCTCTGACAAGTCGGTTTCGAGCACGAATGAACAAACCTTGGTAGCTGTCCCTTCAAGTTAGTCATGTGCCCAAGCGGCGAGATTAAAGGGGCACTTTACACTAGGTCTTTCTCTTCAATTGTGTCTGCTTGCTTTGTCTTCAAGGCTTGCTTCTGCGCCCGTCTAGCCGCTCTTCTCTCTCGTTCATTCACGAAAGGAGCATACTCCTGGTTGCTTTCACTGAGCTCTATATCGATATCCTACAGCTATTAGGTTTATCGAGTAAGCATAGGAACCAGGGACTTACATCTGCGTGAGTGCAAACGACGGTGACGCCGGAGCCAGCTTTTGTACTTCCGAGCCTTCTCTCTGAGATCATTTGCTTCACACTTTCGTCGGAGCACGCTCGCTTGATGCTTGCTACGATGAAGATTTCGTGGCATTTGTGTTGATACCGTTCGGTTTTCTTGACCCGCGCAAGATTGATATCTCGAAATCCTGTTTAACTTGTAAGAGAGAATTACACTACTGAACCTTGAAAGCTAACCAGGTAGATCTACAAGGATAATTCCTGTCTTGAGAATTTGTGAACTCAAATAAACCCTGCTTTGCTGTCAGCAACTGTCGACCGATTGAACACGTAACACACTTCACTCGATCGATAAGTGGCCAGAAGCCATTTTCCATGAATTGTGCTACGACCTTGCGGCAGTCTCGCGCAGTAGCAGCGGTCTCTTCCCACTCGCCACCTTCTGTACCTTGCGGCCACTGTATATTCTCTGCAAAGACATGCAAGCACCTTTTGATATCTTCAATCGTGCCTGAAGAGTCATCGGTTTCCACAAACGAATCGTCTAAACTACCTTTCAGGAAGGCCTCCGTGATCTGTCCATATCTGCCAAGTAAGGAGTGGAGTGTGGAGTACGCAAGCTTTGATTTTCTGTCCATTTCTCTAGACTCATCGCTGGTTTCTTGAAGCCGCTCTCGAAATCCAGGCTCGTATGGCTTTCTAAACTGAAACAGCAGGTCGTCAATTTGTTCTTCGATGTGCTCTTTCTGGGAGCATTGAACCTTGATTAGAAAGGGAGTGGTCTGGTTCGCTTTGCGCTTCCTATACTCTGTCACGAAGGAAGTTACGGCGTGTCCGGTGTCTCCCTGGAATGTTGATTAGCAGCGTTCGAAGGGCTAAGAAGTGGTGTGCCGAACCCTATGAGCTAACTCAGGCTCGTGAAGCAGTGAGTTGATCAGGCTGCTTTTTCCTAACATGCCAATTAGCCACGCACTGGAAGTGGCACAATAGCATACCAACTCCTGAGTCTCCGACTATGCCAATCCTACGTTTCGCAGGCGAGGTGAACTCTTGTAGGCGCCTAGCCGTTTGATGCATGCGGAACAATTGGGTGTCCGATTCAGTCGCAAGTGGAATGTCGCTAAGACTACTGCAAATGTTGCGACTCAGTGCCAGGCCTGATCTTAAGACCTCTTGAAAGCTTTGGGAGGCGTATGGCGATGGTGGGAGCTGCTCCTCCGTCGACACATCGTAATAATATTCAAAAAGCTCGTCAGGCTCCTCTCCATAATCTGACTCTTCATCTGCAGTACCATTCTCTGTCTCTGACATTGGGCCATCTTGTTCGACAACGAAGCCGTCTGGAGTAGCTTCGTTGGTTTGAGCCGAACTATCATAAATTATGCTTGCATTAGAATTTGGTCCTGGCGACTGAGATTGCGCTCGGGGTGATGGTGATGGTCTGGGCGTGGCATTAGGTAGGTCACGGACCGTCACAGGTGGTTGGACTTTAGCAAGCTCGGCTCCTAGGGAAGATAGTCGTTGGTCAACTCGGGACTCTTCTGGTGAAGGAGACAGTAAGGAAAGATTCGCCAGTGCGCCAGCGATGGAAGGCTGGCGGTCTTCGATCACTCGTGCTGGACTTGACAACTTCGAGGGCTCATCGTCGGACTGGT
Organism: Bacidia rubella; assembly: GCA_032158265.1. Lineage (NCBI taxonomy): Eukaryota > Fungi > Ascomycota > Lecanoromycetes > Lecanorales > Ramalinaceae > Bacidia > Bacidia rubella. Next base: position 563,097 of record JAVTIF010000006.1, on the reverse strand, counting down.
GGGGGCTCGACTTCTCCGATAAGAGGCCTTCCTTCAGCGGTGACGAAGTCGTCTCAGACTGATCTGTGACAGAGTCTTTTACCTCGATACTCGGAAGGGGAAAGTCTGCTGGGTCGAAAAATTGGCCGCGAGTTGCTCTACCAGCATTTCTTGCAGGGACTTGTGGCTCCTGGCTTCCAAAGACAGGCACAGACTTTGACCTCGCGAAGTCAAAGTCGGGTGAGGCAGACCAGAGAGATAGATTTGCCACTCCTCTCTCCAGCGTGTGCTGGCGGTCTCCACCTTGCGGTGTCGGAGAACGTGATGCATTATTGGGAGTAGAGGCTGGAGTTAGAACAGAGGTAGTAACCGTTGCGGTGCTTTCACTGGATGTTTCGCGGGGAGGTGAATTGACAGGAGCCCCAGAGCTTGCGGGAATGGAGGCAGGGTTCCGAGCTCTCAATCTAGGTGAGCGTGGTATCAACTTTTTCCGAATGTCTTCTGCGTCATTCGTAGAAGTCATACTTCAAAGTAGAGAAACAAACAGACGAACAGCGATTGCAAAAGAAACGAAGAAACAAGAGACATGGAGAGAAGGCCATCGTACGGCTAGCTCGGCCCCCAAGGACTGCTGCGGCGCTTAGCTTGTATGTGTGCAGGCAACTATTCTAGGAAAGGCTGGCTAGTATGGTCTGAAACATATATCGTAGCCTCGCATGACCTAGCTTGAGGCAATAGCGACAAGACTGCGCGAGCACCAATAGCAGTAAGGCAGATGCCAAGAGACGAGAGCGAAGGATCCAGAACCATGAAAGTCCACACTGTTAGACTGGTCGTGATTGGCGAACCTCGTCCATCCGGCTTCCCCGATGCTATGAAGCGATGTGAAACGCTCGCTGCTCGCAAAGACGTTCGGTTTGGCGTATCACGCGCGCGTTCTTACCTTGGAGCTTTGAAAGGCTTTGAATGGTGGGCAAGGCTGTCCGCAAATCAATCATAGAGTTCCTATATAGATGAAGTTAGGACGGAATGTTTGATTGGATAAGAAAGAAGTATTTGATGAGGTTCTTGATGTTCCAGTACACGTCAAGTTATTTTAATGAGTGGTGATCAGCCATGACGCTGCCTAGATTAGCTGGGGCGTTGGGCTGTTGTAACGAAGGGACGAGTAGATCATGAGTGGAGTTCGTAAGGAAGGCGTTGAAGGCAGGATACGGCATGGTAGAAGAAGCTTTGTGAAATATCAATGTAAGGTTGCAATAACAGGAGCCTTCGCGGGAGAAGCGTTGCCGGCTTGGCAGGTCAGATTTGGATATAAGCGTTGTGGCATATCCTGACGCCCTCTCTGCCATCATCTGGTGCTTGTCAATGCTGCACTTGATTCTTGAACCAAAGTGATAGCATAATATCTCCAGATTGGAAGCTATGAGTTTGTCGTGCGTGAGTCTCAAGCTTTCAAAGTATCTTAAAGTATGTAATATCGAAAAAGCCCAAAATATCCTCCCTTTTACATGCCTTTCATAGCGACACAGGACCGTGGGAGTAATCTTCCCACGTTCTGCAATGCAACCATATCAATAGAACGTCTCTGCTTCTTGTGTGATGCGATGAAGTCGTGACTTCATCATAAGTCCCGAACGCCTGGTATCATGGTCCCTTTCTTTATGGCCGTTGACCATCATTTTATCTCGTTGAATGTCTGCTTCAATACTGCCGCTTTCTTCATATTTCAAACTCATGTATGGGAGATGCAAGTGGTTGAGTTTGCCATCATCATTACTCGATCAGCGGTTTCCTCGAGTGCCCCACCATCGTCATCCCTAGACAATGCAGCGAATTGTAATCCTGCGGTCTGACTATTGCGGGAGCCGGTAACATCGGGTTGTCGGGTCTTAGTTTTGCAGCCTCTCTGGCAGCAACTTCAATCGTCTCCATTTCCGCCTTACAATCTGTGTGGTCATGAGGACAGACGACAATGCGCTGGCGGAGTACAATGTCTTTCGCGGAGGTCAGGTGTGCCTATCATGCAGTCAGCGTTAGAAGCCTAACATCAGATCACCAAACAAGTCTCACCTTGACAGCCAGGTAATACTCGATTTTGTAGAGACTTGCTGATGTAGTAAATCCGCTAACACTATACAGGGGGAAAGCCTGCTTTCCTCTTGGTATTATACCATCACTGTCTCGGACATCTTTCGCTGGAAAGACCAATCCCAGATTTGTGAGATAGCCAGACTCTGGCATTTTGATACCAACTGTATGCGTCTGTTTTGCCAATGACCTAGTCTTCGTCTGCGGCACGTCTCCTTCATGATTGTAAGTGATCTCCTCTTCTATACCAATAGTGATCTTCTGTATCGTGACCTTCTTAGCTTTGCCGAGCCAATCTGGATTTGGAGATAGCTTCAGGTATACGCTGACAGGGTCTGAGGGCCCGTAAGACCACCTGGGGAGAGAGATGCCCAATGTGATCAAATGATCCGAGACCATGTCTGCTGATTCTGGCCGATTGAACATCCCGAACGTAGATAAATTATCATATCTTTGTAGAGGCACTGGTTGTGCATACTTCTTCTGCTCCGAATGCCCCTGCTGGACGAGAACTACCATCTCATAGTATGTTTCTGCCGTCCGACTTGCTAGCTGGAGACTTGCCGGAGGAATCCGTCTTGACTGCTCTTCGCCGCCTCTTCCAAAGGGGATGAATATAACAAAGGGGAGATCCATGGAGTAGACCTTTTCGTACTCCTTGCCTGCGGGGCATCGAAACAGTAGCATCTCTTTGCCTACTATGTCCACGATGTCTTTTCGAGGTGCCGCCAAGTGCTTTTTGGTGACGGAGTCTGCAGAGGGATGTATGGTTTCGCGCCGTTGGAGGCATATTGTGACGAGAGAGATGGCAACAGGAGCGTCAACTCCTTGTAGAGGACGTATCTCGACTTTGCCTTCTATTCGTGGCTGGCAGGAGGACAAAGTCAGTATGTAAACATCTGATTGTCAAAATTGCTCGCGACGAGATCCACGTACCAAAGTAGCCGATATACCTGGGTATCCCACCAAGAAATTACCATTGGGGGGACCGCAGACGCGGACGAAGGCTGTCATCGCTAGGTACCAATCTTCCTAGCCCGCCCATAGCATTTTTGTAGCTATGCGACAGCTCAAACATGAGGGATTATCGCCCATTCATGGCTGGTAGTTGTGTTCTCGATCACGTTGTTCATTGACTCAATGCCTGAGACTGCTGCTTTATCGACGGTTGCGGTCAGGCTGCGTTAGTCTAGGCGCTATGAGGGTGTCGCTAGGCTAGAAGAGTGCCGGTGATCGGCAGCAGAGGGACTATGCAGGCTTGCAGTAATATGCAGATTGTCTAGGGTTGTTTGGCTGGAACCTCAGCGTTAGGTCGCGGAGGAGCAACTAGCTTGCAGTCGCCACAATTTCCACTAAAAGTCCGCCAACAGCGGTCGCATCCACGGCCGCAGCGCCTTCCGCGAACGCGCTAATGATCATTCTAGCCCAAAGCTGACCATTACATCACTGCTCCTTAGGGTAGTCAACGCCCAATATCAGCTATATGGTGTTTTGTAACTTCTGATGATGAAGGCACACCGTGTCCACCATGTCTGTCACCCTTCAGACCTCTATCGGTGACATCAAGATCGAAGTCTTCTGCGAGGCTGTCCCCAAGACCGCAGAGGCAGGCCACCAGCTCCAAGTTGCTTCATTCTCGCACATGCTAACATTCCGTCCAGAACTTTCTCGCTCTATGCGCTTCGAATGCCTACGACGGCTCACAACTGCACCGCTCAATCAAAGGCTTCATGATACAAATGGGTTCGCCCGCGTCTGGCGGTCCAAAAGTTAGCACTTCAATCTGGGGCAGCAATTTTGAAGACGAGATCTGGCCATCATTGCGTCACAATGCCCGTGGCATTGTCAGTATGGCAAACAAAGGCGCGAACACGAATGGCAGCCAGTTCTTCCTATTGTATGCTGCAGCTCCGCATCTAGACGGAAAGAACACGGTATTTGGGCGCATACTGGGTGAGGAGTCTATGAGGACTTTGGATGCGCTTGAAGAGAGGGACGTGGATAAGAAGGGAAGGATGAGTGACATGGTCACGATTGAGAGAGTGAAGATTCATGCAAATCCTGTTGCAGGGTAGCACATGAGACGATGAGATCTGACAAGTGAAACCACCTCAAAGCCTTGACGGCGGACTCTATAATTTTGCCGCTAATTCAAACCATGCCCGTGGGTATCATACGTTACATACCATAAGACACTGCCGCGCTATGCACCTCTATACGTCGATGGAGACATCTGCAATGACCTCAATTACCCTGCCACTTACAGCTCACTAGCTTCCTTCGCTGTAGGTTGTTCCTGAGGGGCCTTTGTTCCGGTTTCTGCCTTCGGTTTGCCAACTGGCTCGGCAACATACTCGCCATCTTCATTTAGATGTGTTCTCATATCATTTAGTCCCAACTCATCATTCTCTTGTTCAGTCCTTTCATAGTCTTCACTGCGAACATTAGGATCCTCGCCCGCCTCACCGAAGATCTGACAGTAGCTGCCAGCCAAAGGGTCTTCCATCTTCACGGTAAATTCGATCTCTCCCTTTATAGCCTTACCCATTTTGACGAAGAACTCAAGCCATGCCTTTTTCTTTCCTTCTGGCATTGCGTCTGGCATGACGTCGGGCTGAAGCTCCTCGATGTCAGTATCAAAGATGTCTCTCTTCAGATCGTCTCGGACTTGGGTGAGAAGTCCTTCGACAGTCGTGAACCGGCCCCCCATAGTACCCGGCAGCACTTCGATTTGGACTTCGGGAACACTAAGAACACATGACTCGGATTTCAGAATGTCACGTTTCAGATCCTCAGGCCCCTTGACGTCAAGATAGATACGCTTGCCCTTCTCAGGGACTTCACCTCCCGTTTTGACATCCGAGTTGCGGTAGCTACAAAATTCACATTGCGTGTTGGAAATCACTACCTGCTTGAAGTGCGGTATGTTGACCATTTGCAGAAGTACATGGGCAGATAAGTTGCAACCAGGACATTGAACAGGAAGATCGTAGACTTGACCCTCAAGGATATCGACATCTTCCATACCGCCGCTGATATCAGGTTGGACTTGCGGCAACAATTGGTCGTCACTAGCAGTCTGAGATTCGGCACCAGCTAGGCCTAGCTCTACGTTCTGTGACGAACTTCTTGCATACTGCTGGTGACTATACTTGTTCTTGATAGCCACGTCACTGGGTGATGGTTCGATAGAGGAATTGCCAGCAGGATCATCCAAAGAAATGGTAAAGGGCAAATTACCACCAGATGACATCTTTATGAGAGACTGAATCACTGCGTTAATCTTTTCAAAAGTTTCTGGGTCCGTTTTCTTTCGGTCTTTTTGTCCGGTTTCAAGGCCAGTGATGGCTTCGGAAAGAGTTCCTTCAATAGTAGTGAGGCGGCCTGATCCAGGAGGTACCTCGAGTTCGATTTCCTCTAGCTTCAAGGTTGCAGTGTCGCTTTTGATCACTTGTCGCTGAAGATCATCTTCATGCGATAGCTTAAAGACGTACTTAGAGCCCTGTTCCTGGATTTCTCCAGCTGGTTTGATCTCATTGTTTCGGAAAGAGCAATGATCGCAATAAAAACTCATAAGAATGACCTCACGGAAGAATGGTATCTTCGTCAATAGTAGTCGCGTCGTACCCTAGTTTGAATCAACACTTGTCTTTAGAGCCTGCCGAGTGCGCGTTACGTTTTCCTCGCAATTCATACAAAGACTCTCAATTTCATCGACAATCTTCACCCGGTCATCCTCTGGGATACCAGGATCTTCATCTCCAATTTTGAGGCCTAGGACTTGCTTGCCGATGGCCGAGAAGAGATCATTGTCATCGTTCTGCGCTCTCGTAGAGCTCAAATACTCATTCGTAGCGTGATCAGCCATGATTGAAGATTCTGAATTAAGGCTGACGAAGGAGAAAGAGGAGCAGAACTGAAGACGAGCCGCCTGCAGCCCCCTGTGTATTAAAGTGACGAGGATATGAATTAGTCACAACCTATATCGTGAGTCAATTCTCACAATCACGACCTACGAGTCAAGAGTTTGTGCTGTGCGATGACGTAGTTTCCCGCCCGCCGCTGTCCACTAGCGGCGGAAAAGCACGAACCCCTTAATCTCGGGCATAAAGCATGTCGTTACAACTGTGCAGGGCCAATACCAGCCTGCTTGCCCATGAAGGTTCCAGATTTTTCATTCCTACAAATAATACAAGCTTTTAAGCTGTCTTCTCTTTCGGCTACCAGCCACTTACATATAGAAATAGTCCTAGTTGAACTCTAATCTAGGACTAGAAAGCACTTAAAATCTAAGACGCAAAAAAGGTGGCGTGCTAGTCCTTTCTCCTACTATAACTCGACTATCTTCACTTGACTGCAACAAAAAATTTGTTTAACCCACGTTTTCGGAGTACTATATATTTGTCAAAAGAGTAAGAGGTTTGAGTAGATCTTCGGTCTTAAGAACAAGTCTCGGGAGCAAATATCTCTTATAAATCAACTCTACAACTATAGGACATCATGAACAAGCAAAAAGTGTTTTTACTTCACAATTTGCTACGCCTTTTTATTAGTACAATATAGCCATGGTATAACTCAGAAGTCAACTGACAGCAGGGTGGGATTCGAACCCACGCGGTTTCCCACTACGGTTTGAAATAAGAAAGCTCTACATTTGCCTAAACGTAGCGCCATAACCACTCGGCCACCTGCCCAATTTTTAGAACCTTTTTATTGTATTATATATTGGCTGTCTCAATGACGGAGCTTCGCACTGTTGGCATTTCTTCTAAGTGAAGAGATGGAGGCTTAGACGTTCGGTGCTTGGGTTTGGCAAGCAAGAGGTTGATTTGTCACGCTCCTGAGACATTTTGACCACGAGACTTACCTGATGAGGAGGTTTCGATATCTGGAGGTCTCAATATAAAGATATTCGCCACGAAGGAAGACCAATACTCCATCACCTACAATAAGCAGGACATATTCTTCTCCTCCAATGACCCATGCAGGACACCTGGAAGATACTAACTGCTCAGAAGAGGTCGTGTCCTTGCTTGTACCTCGGAGGCTCGTAAGGACTGTCAAGAACACAATAGAGACGAGGAAAGGCCTCCTCAAAAAGCCTAAGATTTGCACAACAGAAGACGGAAATACTTACATTATCTCAACAGCCGTGCTCGTTGAGCAACTTAACGGGGTCCATGAAGACTCGGGGTTCAATCCGAATGATGTGGGGGTTTTGAAGTCTCTTGGTTTGGCCAACTACGCAGCAGATATTGAGGTCCGGTCTAACAATTTGAATGAAAAAGCCCCTGAAGGTATCAGTGGCGCCCAACATCGCACTAGCGATAGTGTCACCGAAAACAGCATTGCAAGAATAGTCAGCGAGTGGCTAGGTTCTGTTTTGGACAAACAATTGTCGCCGCAGGATCATGATGCCTGCCTGAGAAGTTGTACGAAACATGCCAAATCTTACACTATCTATCCACCGTTGATGCTCTTACCAAGTAGTTTCTTCCATGAGTGGCCAAGTACTCTAATAGACACCGTCCACTCTGAAAAAGGCAAACCCTTCTTTGAGCTGCTCTGCAAGGCATTCAGAACCACACACGTAGCGCTTGGAGGCCGGATATTGCCCCAGCTCCCCGCACCTGAAGGTCCTGGCAACAAAGAAGATCAACATTCTGCCGAACAAAATATCCTGAGATCGCCAACTACATTCACTCCTCTCTATGGTGAGTTTGGACCTGCTCTCCCCCTCTCTCACCGCCCAAACCAAACGAATTTTGACCAGGCCTTCTGGTGTACGACGAAGCAGAACGGCATCTCTCAGACGTGGGCTCCTCGTTACACAATGTTTTCTCGAGGCAACATTTCCGAGAAAGCCCGGATTCTGCAGCTCAAAACGCTGCAATCAGAGGCACTAGGTTGTCCACCAGAGCAGACAAGTGCGATTGATCTCTATTCTGGAATCGGCTATTTCGCTTTCAGCTACGCAAAGGTAGGGGTTGCCAAGGTGCTATGTTGGGAAATCAATCCTTGGAGCATTGAGGGCTTGAGACGAGGTGCAAAGGAGAACATATGGGACGTACACTCAGTCCTAAAGGCTGAGCCGCTGGATGTCGCAGCTGCAGGATCAAGCAGACTGTTGATATTTGAAGAGAGCAACGAAAATGCAGCAGAAAGAGTGAGTGCGCTAAGGGATAGTATACCACCTGTCAGACATGTGAGTTGTGGTTATCTTCCAAGCTCGCAGCAAAGTTGGAGAACGGCATATCGGGTCCTTGATCCAAAGCAAGGTGGCTGGATCCATGCTCACGAAAATGTCGCAAAAGGTGAGATTGACAAACGCGGACATGAGATTGTCGACATCTTTAAAGAAATGTCGGGTGATGCGTCAGATCAAACACAGAGAACGAGAAATGAAGTGACGTGTGAGCACGTTCAGCGAGTGAAGTCTTATGCTCCGGGTGTGATACACTGTGTCTTCGATATAGCAATCAAATCAATGTATTCTTGTTGATCATATCCTCATCTTCAGCTCTAGAGCAATGCATATGGTACACATGCCGCCCACGGCACTCTGTTGTCTGCGTAGACGTCTATCAGTATCTTCTAAATTTTTGTGGTATGTTCTGCTCGACAATTTGCATGCGATCGAGCATTTCTTGCCGCTCAGCTGCTGCATCCATCTCGTCATGTTTTCTGAAATGCTCGATGTCTTCCGGATGTATCAGGTCTTCTTCCTTCGTATCTGAAAAGTATTAGCCGGAGCTCCCTAGCAGACATTTTATGTAGGCTGTATCTTACTTTCGTCATGGAATTTCTCAAAATGATGTATCTCATATTCATACTCGTCGTCACCGTGATGCCCTGGGCCAGTCTATAATCACCCTATCAGCCTCATTTACCTCGTTGCATGCATGATGACCTACCCCAAAGTCAGGCAACCTCTTCCCCTCGTCCCGCCAACCCTTCATAAACTCTTCTCTGCTCACAGCACCATCGCCATCCTTGTCAAAGATATCGACCACAATATTTACGACATCCTCTTTCTTCTCTTTGCTCACGTCCTTTGCGCTCTCGTCATCCAGCCCATACGTCCGGCGCACTTCGTCCCTAGACCAGAGGCCATTGCTATCGTAGTCGTGCAGGGTGAAAAAGGAGGCAGGGTCCACGTTGTCTATGTGATGTTCTTCGGACATATGCCGCGTTGCCCAGTCTGCTTCGTCAGGGGTCAGGGGAGCTTGGTCATGGCGACTGTGAGCAAGCGCGAGGGTGAAGAGGCAGGGCAGAAGAGCGAATGGTGTGTGATAGAACATCTTGAAAAAGCGATTTGCTCGTAAGAGAAGCCGAGTGACGGTTACAGACAGATGAAAGGAGTGAACTGTCTCAAAGAAGCTCAGACTCATCACATGACCGCGCTCCGCGCTAAGATTTTGACGCGTTCCACCTTCTCCGTACTTCACCCCATAACATATGGTTAATGAACCACAGATATGCCCTTGACAGAGTTCATTAATCTCTTAAGCTCTGACGACGAGGTCGTACCGCAAATCCTCAATCCATCAAAAGCGGCCAATGCAAACAATTTCCCTTTCCTCCTAGATGACTTTGACAGCACTGTCCACTTGCAGGATGACTGGCCAGTACTAGCCCCAGCTAAAAGGCGCAAATTAAGCTCAAAAGATGACGAGCCTTCTCTGCCTACGTACGCAGGGCGACAGACATTTATTATCTCAAAAGCCGAAACGAACGCCGAAGCGACCAACGCAAATGATTGGAACGATTTAGAAGAGGACGATCCTATTGTCCTCACCTCTTCTGCGCACCACACCGAGACGCTTTCTATGCCTCAGCGAAGAGCAAGAAAGAGCCGTTCTCTTAGTGACGCATCGGAAGATAGCCTACCAGATGACATTTTTGCAGCAGCAGGTTCGCTGGGTAAGCTTCCTAAGCTTTCCGATCGGACTGCAGCGTTGCTCAGCTCCTTAAACAACTCTGATGCCAAATTCAAGTCCAGAGATAAGGGCAAAGAAGTAACTTCGAGGATAGATGGGAGAGCCATGACTACGTCGCAAAAGCCAAAACAGGCCAGGGAAGGAGATCAAGAACACAATACAATCAGCGTTTCACAACCCAAGAAGGCTAAGCTTACAGAAGAAGAGCGTCAAGCAAAAGAAACACAGAAGGCAAAAGTCAAGGAGGATAGAGCAGGTGAAAGAGAAATAGCGAAGGCGCAAAAGCTTCATGAAAAGGACGAGGAGAAGGAGCGCAGGCGAATGGAGAGAGAGCAAAAGGCCAGAGAGAAGAAAAGAGCTGCTGAGATTGCTGATGTCAACAAAGCCAGAGTAGACAAGAAAGTATCTACGCTTGAGATGATCGTAGACCTCCCGGCTTCCATTGATGGCTCTCAGGTCGCCAATCAAGCCAGAGAATTTCTCAAGATAGTGGGTGCTGATGTCGCGCTGTACCAGAGCTCGATACCAAATGTAGTTAAATGGCGGCGAAAGAAGAACAAAAAGTGGGACCAAGAGCGTCAGCATTATGTGCCAATCCCACACACCACCATTGAGGAAGAGAAACATGTCATGTGTTTAATGTCAGGCGAAGAGTTCGCCTCGCTAGCGATGGCTGGAGACGGTGACGAGGACATCGAGACGCACTTGGCAAGGTTGAAGAGTACCCACAACGACTGTGTGCCGATATACTTGATCGAAGGCTTGTCAACTGTCATAGCAAAGAGCAACAATGTTCGACATCGTACATTTCAAGCGGAAGTCAATCGCCAGAACGGAATTCAGATTGAAGCTCCGCAACCGAAAACGAAACGCAAACAAGCAGCAGCAATGGTGGTGGATGAATCGAAGATAGAGGATGCTCTGCTACGCTTGCAAGTCTTGCACAATTGTCTGATTCATCAAGATGTCAGTGCATTCGAATCAGCGACATGGATCATGCAATTTACGCAACACATTTCACAAATTCCGTACAGGTTAATCCATCCTAGGACTTTTGACTAAGGCGCGCGCTGACGGCAAGCAGACAGCAACAGATGAGTCTTTCTACAGGCTTCTGCATGGAGAACGGACAGGTCAAATGTGGCGACGACAAAGACGACACTTTCATCAAGATGCTGCAAGAAGTAGTCCGAGTAACACCTCCGATCGCTCGTGGCACTTTCTACAGGTATCCGAGCATCGTCGCCTTGATGAAAGCCTTCAGAGAGGGCGGTCAGTATGTGCTCGAGGATTTGCAAGTAGGTATCTTAGCGAGTGCACTCAAAGCCATGGCTAATGGAGTTCTCAGAAGCGATCAAGCGACAATGATTACGTCGGAGGCACGATCGGCCCAGCAATAAGCAAAAGGCTGTACAAGGTGTTCATGGGACTGGATGAAACGTCTGACGATGTCTGATTTTTGTGGAACAGAAACATGTCTCCTGGCTGAGGAGTATACGCCTACAGCATGTATCTAATGAACATCAACAAGCCTGCAGTATTTGCAGCATTTTTCAGTCTATCTCATGTAAAGAAGATCCGCAACTCACACAAAACCAGCACATTGCATCTTGGAACAGGTATCTTTACCAGTACCGCAATCGCCTTATATTGGTAATTTGTCTTTCGCGGTCTAGAATCTCCACTCAGTGAGCTAATGCACGCTAGCATAGGCTAATTATGCACATCTATCCAAGAGGTTAGATGCCGCTGTAAGTGCAGCCTTCTTTCCGGATTTGCTCGCCTTGCCCCACCGGACTGGGACAAGGCTGAATACGAGCCCCTGACGACCTCTTAACTCTGGACATCGTCTCTTTCTGTCCGCTTGTGCGATCGGGAACTACGCATATGCAGATGCTATTCGGACGCTGAGAGCCATGCGCAATGGTCTAATGTCCGTCGCATCTGGTCTGCGCTGCCATGGACGACAAGAAAATGCCCGTCGTAAGTGCTGCTGAAGTTATTGCGGAGGATGGCGGGAAATCAAGTGACGAGCTCGAAGCTTTCATCATCCAAGAGGAAGCTCTCCAGCCTTCAATTGGCACTTCGAGATTGATCTGTCTCACCTATGGCTTAGGAGGGTAAATTTATGCAGTTTGGTGCGGGTAATGGAGTGCTCTGCTTATTCAATGACAGGCTGCAAGTTGTCTGGTCTGTCATTTTGTCTAATGGCTCGGTACGTATTCACCAAAGCCTCTGAAATAGCTTATCGAGCGGACAGACTCGCTAACAAGGATATCAGCCATATTTGGTGTCTCTTGGTCTATCAAAGTCTTTAACCGCTCTTGTCTGGATCGCCGCGCCACTCTGCGGAACCATTGTCCAACCACTTGTAGGAAGCTGGAGCGACAAGAGCTCTAGCAGATGGGGTCGACGGCGTTCCTTCATCCTTACCGGCGCGATTGGACTCGTGATCTCAATGCTCTTTCTAGCTTGGGCTGGAGAACTAATTCTGCCATTGGTACCCTCTGGTCATCATGAAACAGCACTTGGGTCATCGAGCATCCCCGTCATCTTGTTCGCAACATTTTGGATTTATGCGCTTAACATAGCGATCCAACCGGTTCAGGCAGGCATCCGGTCTCTGATTGTCGAGAATTGCCCGCTACATCAGCAAGCCCAGGCGAATACCTATGCAAGCGTGATGACGGGCCTAGGAAACATTGTGGGGTACCTTTTCGGTTTTGGCATTTTGCCATACCTGGGGAACAACTACTTTACGCCCTTCCAAATGCTCTGCCTCTTTGCATCTCTGATGTTATCTCTGACTGTTGGCATCACATGTATAACAATATCAGAGGAGCCAGTACTGCCTTCCGAAAAGACCGCCAGCAGCTCCTTCATCATCAGGCCAATCCTCTGCAGCCTTCTCCAAACCTACCGGCAAATGCCAAATAACATCCGCAAAGTCTGCCATGTGCAATTCCTCTCCTGGATGGGCTGGTTTCCATTCCTCTACTACTCCACAACATACGTTGGCGAGTTCTACGCTGGGAAGCTCCTATCCTCTGAAGACGCAGAGATTGACCCTCACGAAGCAAGCAATGCCCTATTCACGCCAGGCAATCAATCACAGAACGCTCATGAAGCCATCCGCTACGGTACCTTCGCGAGCTTCCTCTTCGCTTTAGTCACTTTCGCGTACAATCTATGCCTTCCTCTTGTCGTGGAACCTGCAGGAGGATTTTCCCATAAGTCCAGGCAAGAAGCTACGCAATCCAAGATCGTGCAGGCCTGGAAACACTCGCAAGCCTTGTTTGCCATCTTGATGTTTCTAACATTCTTCGTCAGCAGCCTAGCGGGAGCCACGGCCATTATCGCCTTCGCAGGCTTATCATGGGCGCTTACCCTCTTCGCACCGTTTGCAATCATAAGCACAGAACTAGCTGCACAACGAGCTAAGCAATCAGATGATTCGAGCAGCTACCCTAACGATGGTGGTGCTCCAAGGCCCTTTCCTGAACCCATGAGCGGCAACACTGGTGCAATAATGGGCCTACACAACGCAGCCATCTCGTTACCACAAATCATAGCAGCGTTAGCTTGTAGCGCTATCTACTCTGTCGCCAAAGCCTTCAACGTGACAGACGGCACAGGCTGGGTGCTCAGAGCAGGCGGCATTGCAAGCTTGGGAGCTGCTTGGCTGTGCCGACGATTGGAATGAATATTGGTGACCGATATACGATGTGATGAGTACCTCAGATGTAATTGAATAATTCGTAATGTATAGCTGTTTACCCTTCCGCTGCTCCACTTTGTTGTCTAGCACGAGGCATGCCCCATAGCCTGAGCAAAGCACAAACAACAACCCCACCTATCCTGTCTCCTCGTCTCCATATAACAGCGTCTTCTAGAAACCACAACGCACACACTACCTTTACCTGACACGCACAAAACAACAGCTCAATTTCAATCTCATGATGTGTAGAAAAATTCTCTTTGCTTCCAATTCCCCCTACTATGCCTATGTACAAAACCCCGTCCCCCTCTCCTTCTCTCTCTCCTCACCACCAAACAGCACAAAAAAAAACCCAGGGGTATCCTCGCGCTCGTGCCAAAACGGTATTTCAAAAAGTTTAGCGACCGCAAATGTATTCTTGCCCTTCTCCTTCTTCTATTTTCCTTCTTCCTTCCACCAAGCAGTGACGAGAGAGAGAGCTCAGAAGCGAAAGCCAACCAAAAAAAAGCAACAGCAACAGCAACGATGTATGCCTCCCAACAGCGACTGCGTGTTCACATAACAATACTCGCCCCTCCTTCCGAAAAAAGTCGAAAATTGTATCGAAGCGAGAGCTGAATGAAACTCCCTCGCTGCATGCCGCGTGCGTATTCCCATTCCCGTTCCCATTCCCATAACGATTTGCGAAATCCCATGTTCTCCAAGAAAAATTGTTGCAAAACTCTTTCAATCAATCAAAAACAATTAAACCCCCCCTTCTTTTTTTTCTTCCCCCCCTGCCCCTGATCCAACACCCTCATCCTCTCCTCCAACTTCTCTCTTGCCCGTTCAGCCTCCAACCTCTTCCCCTTTTCTTCCTCAACAGCTTGCACCGAGTCACGGACTCTTTTGCCCTCTCGTCTCAGGGCATTGAGGTCGTCTTCAAGAGAGTAGCACTTCTTCTTATAAGAATCCATGTCGGCTTTCGTTCGCTTATTTTGATTCTCCAGGTCGACGAGAGCTTCTTCGAGGGTAGCTGTTAGTTGTTTTTCCGCGAAGAGGTGTTTCTCCATTTGCTTGACGTGTGAATCTTTTTCGGAGAGGGTTTGTTGGAGAGAGGAGATCTCGGCGTGCGGAGCGGGTGGTTGGTGAGCTGAAGACGGGAAGCTGCTGGAGGTCGGAGACGCAACGGCGCCTGCCGGTAGGGGTGGAAGAGGAATGGCGGGTGGTGGAGACGGAAGAGAGGTAACGCTGCCAGATTTGCGGATGGTAGAGGAATCGCGATTTTGGTTTTCGCGAAGCTGTGACTGCATCATTTATTAGTCTGGGTATCAAACAAGTGATCTGCCTGCTAACCTGAAGTTGCTCAACTTGACCATGTGAGGATTCCAGTTGCTTTTGCAAAGCCGCGACGATGGCGTTCGCCTCATTGATAGCCTTATGCTGGTTGTCATGAGTGTTGTTTAGCTGCGACAGCCGGCTAGAGCTCGCTTGCTGCTGATCGTAGGAGTTGGACAGTTGCTCCTCCAATTCCTCCACAAGATTCGCTGCCCTTTCCTTTTCAGCTCGCAGCTTCTCCATCTCCTCGGCTCTAGCCTTGTTTGTCCTGCTGACTTCGCCAATGTCGTTCTTCAATGACTGGGCCTGCCGTTGAAGCTCATCGCGCTGCCGCTCAAGGTGATTGCATGTTGCTTTTGCTTGCTCCAGCTCATCAGCAAGACCACCACGAGAATGGTCAAGCTGTGCTTTGAGATTGGCAACGTCAGTCTCGAGCCGCTCGATGTGACTATTATGAGCAGCTTCCATTTCTTTGAGACTCCTTTCCATGTCCGACCTGGCAGTCTCGTGACCTTCAATTGTGGTATTCAAGTCCCCAATTTCTCGAGCATGCGAATCGTGGAGTGACTTGAGGCCGTGCTTATGAAATTCGACAGCAGATTGCTGCTCTTCCAACTGTCGCTCAAGGTCTAAAATTTGAGCACGATGGGTCTCAATTTCTCTTTCGCTCGACTCCTTGAACCGGGCAGCTTCTTCTGCTTGAGCCCGCGCACTCTCTTGAAGCTGCGCGACTCCCCTGATCTTTTTCTGGTGCATCGCGTTAGTCGTCTTCTGCTGGTCCAGTTCGTCTTGAAGTCTTTCTATCATCTCTGCATCGCGTTTACGCTCTTGAGTAGCACCACTTGTGACTGATGGTCCACTTTCCAAATCGCGCGCTCTTTCTTCAGCTTCCATCTTGGACCTCTCAGTGGCCTGCAAAGATTCCTGAAGCTCAGACATTGTGGATTGTAGTCGGCTCTCGGAAGCTTGCATCGAGTCTGCAACTGCGTGATATTTGCTCTGCCATTCTGCAACCTCATGTTGTAGTCTCGCAGATTCTTCGCTTGACGACATGCCCTCACCCAGCTGTTTGTTGGACTCCATCGAGGTGGCTGGTGTTTCGGGGAAGAAGCCAGGTATGCTTGATTTCGTCGATTGTGCACGCTCGAGAGCTTGCTTCAGGGAGTCTAACTCGCCAGCCAGTTCTTGTTCTCTCAGGCTATGTTTCTCAGTCAATTCTCTCATTTGCTGCTCCCTCTGCACAATCTGGTCGTTCATCATTGTCATAGCATTCATATCTAATCCTGGCGAAGATGTCTTGATGCTGGTTCTTTCACGGGTGAGACCGGATATCATTGAATTTTTGTTCTCCATTTCCTTCTTCGACATCGACATTTCTGTTTCTAGTGCTTGAACCCGCTCGGACCTTTGGTGCAACTCATGCATGACAGTGTTGAGTTGAAGCTCGAAGTTCTGCATCGTGTCCGGATCTGTCTCAAAATTATCTGAGGCGATATTCCTCAGAGACGCCAATGAGCGGTGAGCACGGTCAATCGTCATAACGTTCTGACTTGACTTCCTCCGGATGACAGGTGAAGTGGGCGTAGGTGGGCTGTTGTGCTTGGCTTTAGTGAGCTCCGTCTTCAGTTCCTCGACGATATCCAGAGTTTCCACGTGAAGTCCTTGTAGCTCGTTGTAGTTGTTTTGTAAGGTCGAATAGGCATCATCTTTCTCTACCTCCCTTCTCTTCATGTGCTCGATCTCTGCGACTAAGACATCCTCACGATGTGAACCACGGTAGCCCTTTTTGTAGGGACTCTCGTCCGCTGATGGCTCCAAAGACGTACTGGAATCCCCAGCTAAGGACAATTCCGATGATAAGGATCGCGAGGACGGTAATTGTCCTCGGTCTTTTGTGTCGGTCACCCTCGCTTCCCCTAAAAAAGATGTTGGACGAGTCGATGGTGGCGAGGCTGTCGAACCGCGCTTTGCGGGGTGACGAGCCTCATCGACTGCATCCTGCATCTCCGCTAGTGTTCGCAGAGCTTCCTCGTACTTGGCACACATCATATCGTACTCGCTTGCCGTTGACTCGTGTTGGATGCGAAGATCGAAAAGTTCCTGGGTCACGCTTTCCAGCTTGTCAGCAACCGCTTTGGTTTGCGCCGGACTCTCCCTATGTTCGACTTCTCGAGGTAGTACTTTGTTCTTGGCTTTTGGGGTATCGACATCACGGATTGACTCATCATCTTGATTATGGTGACCTACACCATTTGGGAGATAGTCCTGACCCTCCTCATCAGACTCTGGAATCGCCGTGTTCGCAGCTTCCTCAAGCGTCGACAGCGTCCGCTTGTGGCCATGTGTTGCAGACTTGGATACGCCATTTGTCAAGGGTTTCTCAGAGTCAAGATGCCCATTTTGCTGAAGATGATCGAACTCATATAGCAGACTGTCCAGCTTTCCGATACTCCTTTGACGTTCAATGACATGCTCAAGTCGGTCCAGCTCGCGCTGCTTCAACTCAAGATCTTGATCTGCTTCTGCCAAGCGCTCCTCAAGGGTCGAGATATATTCTTCGCATTGAGCTTCGTTTACGCGGATTCGTGCTATTTCTTTGCGAAGCTCTGAGACCACCGAGGAGCTCTTCGCATCTCCGGACGAATGCCCATCAAGCTTTGCTTCCAGATTGTGTAGGTATTCATCGGTTGTTGACTCTCGGTCCATCAGTTTCTGTAACCGGCTCTGCAGTTGTTGGTTGAGAGTTTCTACGTAAGCGCACTTGTTCTCCTTCTCCAAAAGAGTACTTTCTTGACCAGACAGAGCAGATCGTGTGCTCGAAAGTTGTGTTTCCAAACTCTGAATTGTTTTCTCGTACTCCAATACTACCTGCTCGACAGCCTCAGCAAAGGAATTTGATCGTTTGAGCCTCTCGACCGCCGAATCACCAATAGTTTCGGTGAGAGTAGGGGTCTCGGACGTCTCCTTGTCATCTCTAGCTTTCGTAATCTCAGATATAAGCCTTGCATGCCTTTGGCTGAGAGCAGTATAATTCTCTTGAACATCCAGCAAATGATCCTGAAGCTCCTTCTCCCGATCATTATGCCGCTCTACACGATCTTGCGGAACATGTGATCCACTTTCAGAGCTTCTTATCTGCTGGCGGAGGAACGAGACTTCCGCTCGGAGACGCTCAATCACTGCTTGTTTGTCACTGTCATCTGAGACCTGTTGAAGTTGAGGCTTGCTTTGGATAGCTCTGGCTCGCTGCGCATACTGCACCGTATTGAGCGTCTCACTGAGGTGGAACTCCGCCGGCGTGACGCAAGCAACCATATATGTGATAGCATTGCCACCTAAAGAATCTTGTAATAGCCTAGTAAGCTTCGAGTCGCGGTAAGATATATGAGTGCCAGCATGTCTTGAGGAGAGCTGCGAGATGACCTTGCCTAAACTAGCGAGACCGGCATTGATGGAAATCCCTTCTTTTGCTCGCTCACCTGAAGCGCCTGTGTTCTTTAGTCTTTCACTACCAGCTAGATCCACGAAGTGAAGTTTGCTATCCGTTGTAATCCAGTCTTCGCTGGCACTGAGAGCTTCCACTGGGGTCGAGAATCTCTTGTTCACCTGTGCTGGCTGCGCTCTGTTCCTTTTTTGTATCAAGTTGACGCTGAAGACGGCGTGCGAACGAGACGACTTGTCATTGATCGCAGTTGAGTCAGTTTGGCGAATCTTAGAGCCGAAATTCAGTATCTTCAGTAGGTCGTCCACAGAGTCAATTGTGACTTGTCGGAGGCCTTGGAGCAGTATCCGCCCCTTGGTATCTTCGCGTATCGTCACAGAGGGTCTTTCGGCATGCGGGACGTCGTCTGGTAGAAGGAGATCTCGAAGGTGTTCATTGTAGATCTACAGGCATTAGTATGGGCATCAGAGCTTCAGATCATTGCATACTTCGACGTAAGTAACTTTTATCAGCCAATTCCTCTCTGCTTGTTGTTTGGCAGCGTTTGCTAGCCCTTGTGTGCCATGCATGGAATATCTTGTTGGTGTTCGTAATCCAGATGATCCGCGCGCAAAACTTGGGGCACCCTGAAGCTTCTGGAAAAGATTACCAGCGGCGCGTGTGATGATACCTGGAGGTTCACAGCATTAGCATTGATTTGCTGAAAACCTAGCACTCTCCGGTGATTTTTCAAATCTGAATAGCATACCCATTTGCTCTTGAGCGTACTGTTCTCCACCCGCGGAAGTACCCATTGTATAGGATTTCCCTGAGCCAGACTGCCCATAAGCCAGTATCGATACGTTGTAGCCCTGTATGAACGAGTCGACGCTGTCTTTGACGTAATCCCAAACTCCATCTTGCTTCGCGTCTTCGCCAAAAACCCGGTCGAATATAAAGAACTTTTTCCCCTGAGCACTCTCAATCGTAAGTCCTGTCGACGTCGAAGTATGCACCATTGAGCGATGATACCGCTGCGGAATGTTGTCGAAGCCAGGATCCGATGGCTGCAATGGTGGGCGCACTCTCACAGCTGGATACATACGCATCAGCACGTCTTTCTTCATATTTTGACATTCGCATTCCACACGCACCGACTTTGACAGAGGTTTTGCTATCCTCATCAGATGCTCTGCTCCCTCCGCCATGTTTACTATTGACACTCATCCTGCTTGAGCTTCTGTTCATTTGAAGGATTCCACTCATCGGCCGCGCTGGAGGCGGCGAAGCGGGTGGGCTGGCCATGGCCGCTCGGTGCCTGCTACAGGGTCAAACACGTCGAGTCTCTTCTATTGTTTGTTCCTGCGATGATCGAGAATCATTCGGCTTCGCATGATGCGTGGGGGGGTTAGATTTTATGAGGTCGACAAGTGAACCTGACAGGAATCGCTTCGGGCTCCTTGGCTATGCGGAATGCGGGGGCTGCGGTCGCAGGCTTGTCGCGTGATGTAGAAATATGATGTAGATGACGGATAGATGCTTCGCGGTAATGATAGATCGTCTTGTGCGAGCGGAGTGGGACGTTTGCTGGTGGAGGGGGACAGGGAGAAGGGTGTTTGCAGAGGTTTTGGACTGAAAAGGGATCGGCTACGCTAGAGAAACCCGAGCAGTGGCAGGAACAAGCGTGGTCGGTATTTTTCATTTCTCTTGTCTCCTAATTCATAAAATGCCTCCCTAATCATCGCGCCCCCTTTTTTGACCCTTTCTACCATCCTAAGTGTAGACATAGCCCACCGCCAGGAGCGACATCTATATCTGTACTGGATGACATGACGTTGCAAACACGTGGAGGGGGCCATTACCTGTCTACGCCACTTATTGCGCGCAGGAAGAAAAGGGCTGCGCTCTCTTCGGGTTGCTGCACATTATTTTTACACGCATAAGCATCTCACAATCTTTTTTTCCCTTTTGCTACGAGGAATGTCACAAAGGTGATAGATCGCTGTTTGATCATGTAGAGATCCGCGAATGGACAATTAACCCGTACTGTAGGGGGTGAGGGTACGTACCTAGCTGTGCGACATTCTGAGGGTGAGAATCATCTGCCGTTGATTACCTGATCGCTGCTTTGAGGAGGAGCACCGGTGCATCCCAGCACCATGGGTGTTCTCTAACGTGCAGACGATAAGGTCAGGGTTCGCACCAGCAACCGGCACCAGCACCCCCTCAAAAGAAAGGGGACAACCAAACTCTCCATGCTTCTGCGATCCCTGTGCCACGCGATGATCAACATGGCCCAGGGGAATTCCCATCTGCAAAAGTCCCGTAGCTTTGCCTTGGTGGCAGGTACAACGATACCGTACCAAAAGATACAGAAAGGTAGTTTTCTTCCCTTACTTCTACGAAAAACCATGGGCCATGGTCCATGGTCCACGCAGGCCCACGCAGGCCCAGCCCACGTTGGAAGGCCGTAAAGAAGCTTCGAAAAAGTCTCAGGATGCGTGTTTCGCAGCCGTTGTGAAAAGCGCTGTCGTATGATTGGGTGGGGGAGGGCTGATCATCCCAGCCTCTGCCTTTGCCCGTCACTTCCGGCCGTCGATAGCGTGAGAGGTAGTGTGGAAGCTTGGCTCTCCACACAACTCTAGTCTCTAGGGGGGTTGGTTTTTAAAAGGGCTCTTTTTCACTGTGCTCGCTTACAGAGTTGTGATGCTAACAAGTGAAAGGCTTGTAAATGTAGGCCAAAGCGAGTCTGTTGACTGTGGGCTGTTGTTAGGTCTCCAAAATTTGTCGTTCCATTAGCATGAATATCGTACATACTGGCTCGCCAATGTAGTATATATACAGATGAAGTCTCCCCTCATACCTCATATATCTTCATTATCCCTCAAACCTCCAGCTTCAAGGAACCCCATAATGTATCGTGAATTCGTGTACTCATTAGGAAGACAATGGACGTAGACCACTCATTCCCCATACCAACGTCACTACACAGTATACTCATGGGCGTCGGCCCTATGTCTGTCCCGCTCTCTTCACTTCCCTCTCGCCTCTGGCCGCGACTTATGCCTTCCCCACGAGTTCCCTCGTCCCAGCGTGGGGCTCTCAGGCGGCGTATCGATCTCATTGATGGTCGACGTCGTTCTGTTATCGCGCGCATCACAGCGCCAAGTCAGTCATCAAACCAACTGCTTTGCCTAGAACGCGTAATCAGGACGCGAAACCAGGAAACTCTGAGAATAGTACATCTGGTTATCTCTTCACCTCTGCTAACAACAGAGCATAGAATACAACTAAAGCAATAATAGGAGCTCCCAAGGGGTTCGGTGTAGAGCAGAAGTTTTAAGAGTGGAAGGGGACAGTTGAGAGGTACTCACGCAGTCTTCGAACTCGCCTTCCTGGTTGGCCAAACGTGCGGTAGTTGCGGCGTCGATTTTGGGCTTGGGCTTCGACTCGGCACAATGTCGCTGACATTTGGGCTATCAAATGTTGGCGGAGGCGCTCCTCCTTCCCCACCTGCACCCCTGCCGCCATCCCGAGTAGGAGGTAGAGGGAAAGAAGGGTGGCTGTCCTGCCGCGAATGCGCTTGAGAGTGATTCCTTAGGGCCGGATGATCCTCATGTCTTGTCGCCTGGCTGAGGCTTCGTTGTGCTTCATGCCAGCTTCTCCTCGTCTCCCCACCACCGCCATAGTATTCCCGGCTGTCTTTCTCCTCCCAGACCTCACCTTCACGACTCGGCAGCTCCCATGGCCCACCCCCACCTCCCCCCACAATTACACCGTTCACGAACGTCGCACTGCTCGGATTCCGCAGCAGGGGACTCGTCGGAGCGGTTGGCTGTTGAGATTGCGGATACTGGGGAGGTGCTTGTCCGAATGCCACGTTTCCGGGCAGGTAGTCATATTTGGGATCGTGGTGCGACATGCCATAATAATGGTAATTGGGCATTGGGTGAGGACCTGGGCGCGCCATCTCAGGCACGCCATCTTTGATGTGAGGCGGCGGTCGAGAGTCATCTTGCTCATCCTTAGACCGGTTCTTGGTCATGAGAAACTGGAGCATTGACCGCTGTTTGCCTAGCAGGAAGAAGAGTCCTGCGAGTAAGGCAACAAGGAAGAGCGCTGCTATGACAATACCCGCCATTGCGCCGCCAGAGAGACCACTGTCTCCGCTGGAGCTCGAAGGGGCTGAAGCAGTGTTGTTTGCGGAGGAGGACATGTTTGAGGCGCCAGTCCCAACGGCTTTGTCGCCTGCAGGCACTTCACCTTCTGCCGGAAAGGGCTCGCCGGGTGACAGGGAGAGTTTGGATTGTCGCGCGTCCGCCTGATGGAGAGGCAGAGAGACGGAATTATTGGCATTTATCACGCCTACCATCGTGTGGTTCTGGCATGAGCCAGGTGCGGAGCAGTAGTAGAAGATAGGTGCCGTGTCGTTGACGGTGAGATTCCATGATGGCGGCTGTTGAAAGCGGACAAATCAGTCAAGTTGTACCAATCATCATTAATATGATAGGCTTACGTTTGACAGGACCTTTTCGACAGGATAGAAGCCTGAAAAGAAACCTTCCTTGTTCTCTCCAGTATACTCATACGGTATACAAGGCTGATGGTATTCTGACCTGACGACGGAATGGTTTGCTGGGTAGAACTTGAAGGTTATGATATCCCCAACGTTGGCTTTGATGTTGTCAGGGACAAATGCGTCGAACGACTATGTAGCAACTGGTGATCAGTCGATCAAGCTTCAGCACATCTTGTTGGTTCTTATTATTACCTTTCCCACAGTGATGACATGCACTTTCGAGTTGTCCGAATTCATATCGTCCTCTGCCATTACTTTCCCTATCGTAAAAAGCAATACAAATACAATGCTCGTGAAAAGCGCCATTATGATGAGCGACCTACCGGAGGCTCCTGTCTTGTGAAACGAGAGGGTCTGCAATAGAAGCAAGTAACCATTTCAACGGACGATGAGCAAGCAATGGTCAATAACTGGCACGGAAGCAAAACGCTCCAGAGTAACAACTCGGTAATGACGGTTAGAAAGGATGCGAGTCCAAGGCCACGCCTTTCCCGCATGCGTAGACACATAATTAGATGGCTGCAGGATAGATATCGTGTAGCATGATCATGGCTTGTTAGGGTTACAGTAGTCTCAGACGCGATATTGCTCGCGTCCAAATGCCATTTGGGCCTCGATGTATGCATACATACTAGGCCTCACTCACACATGTTCGGTTATCGTCCTGCTGCAAGACAACTCACCATAGTAGTATCTGCATATGCTGTCAGCACACCTTACCAGCTCCCAAGCCACGACTGTCTTGGCCATCATCTCTCTTTCACATGGTGTCTCACCAATGGAATTCAGAGACAAAATGCTACTCTGTACGTAATTGGTGGTCTCTTCCGCAAGGGCTCAAGCGGACCACGGAGCGGTCTGACGGCTCGGACATGAAAATCCATGGCTTTGAAACATAGATTACTTGGCACACGTGTCCGCCAAAACGGTCCAGCGTGCGCTAGAAGGACGCCAGAAGGAGTGTTCACATGGCGAAAAGGTGTGTTTCGTTGCCCTCCTCAGCACTATTGGACCGGCTGCCCGCCAAAGGAGTGGAGACAGGACCAATCCGTTCTCCGCATTGAAGAGTTCCTCGGACGCATGCCGAGATAGTCATGAGTAATTCTGGTCGCATAACGCGCATGCTTTTACACGAGCGCCTTGTATGCGTGTCCTGCGGAATTGTGGGACGGAGGAGTTGAGAAGAGGTTGAGGTTGATGTTAAAGTTGAGATTAAGTGGTGGCTTCGTGGGACGAAAACCAAGCCTAGCAACTTTGGATGTCGTGGGGTCAACAATATAGATTACTGCGTATGTCGAAATGGCATGTAATTGTAGTGGCTGTATTAATATGCAATATTCAGGTAACTGCCATGGCAGCTTTCGAGGAAGGAGGGTGGTTGGACAGTAGGAGGTCAAAGTGCTGCATATCAAAGCGTACGTCTGACCGCCGAAAGGCTCTCAGATAATTTAAAAAAGATTTAAGAAACTTTTGCATTGCAACTTCTGACCGCATTTGAAGGCATTACATTACTATTTACAGTGAAATAACACTGAACTTCAGAACCACGTTCCGAGTCAGCGTTTGCCTCCCACTGCTGGCCGGCCAGCTTATTCGCACCGAATCGAGGATATGCTCCTATTACGGCGATGTGCAAGTAAGCCTCCCTTGCTCCGTGATTCATTTCGCCTCTAACCCCAAGCCGAAAAACGCACGACAAAAATGGAAGTTGGGTATCAAATTAGTGGATCAGGCAACGACCCGAGTGTTTACAGGTCGAGGAATCTCTGAAGGTTTCTTGTTGACAACTTCGTTGACTCCCGTCTCGACGCCGCTGTCATGGGGCTCATCCTCGCCCACTACTTTTACGTTCTCCTTCCCCTGTTGGCTCTGCCATTGATGGCTGTCTCGATCTCGTGTCTGTGCTGTGCTAACGCTATAGGCACTCATGCTTGTATTTGATCGACCGCCAATCAGATCAGGCGTTGGCGGGATCGTGGAGGTACCAGACTGTCTCCTGTCACGCTCTCCGCTAGGTGTGAGATGACCTGTTGAGCCGCCGACGCCAGAGTCTGCGTCGGTGTTATCTTGAGGTGCCGCAAGCTGCGACGTGTCGGTGTGATCGGAGGCGTTGCTCTCAGAATCCTTGTGTCTATGACGGGACTTCTCAAGCAGGGCGGGATCGATTTGCTCCTGCTCCTCAGCGTCAGCGTCATGTGCGAGTTGGATGCCCTCGACAGCCTGAGCACACTGCTCGCTTATGTTTCGAATGATATTAGCTATGGCATCTGTCTTATCTCGCAGATGTCTATCCGCTATATCGGCAATACTGAGGCGGGATCCAGCTTTTGTGCCCATCAGAGGAGCGAAGAAGCGCGACTCCATGTCGTTGGAGACTTTCTCGCTACTGCTCCGCATGCTAGCCCGGCTAAGTGACTGGCGTGATTCGCTACGCTTTGCAACGGCACCGGCAGTATTGCCTCCATTCTCCTCCTGCTCTTCCGGAGCATCCGCAAAGTCTTCGGTTGAGATTTCATTAGAATCGGATGGCTTGTTGAGACCACGAATGATATGCTCCATGTGGTGGGTCTGGCCGTCGATGAGACTGCGGAGGTGGAACACAACCCGCTGAGACTCGTCACGTTGACGCATTAGCATTGTGTTGGTATGCTGAAGGCTGCCAAGCTCTTTCTTGTTGCGTTTCCGTTCTCGCTCCAATTCCTCTGCAATCTCTTGTTGAAGAACCAGGGCTTCCAGAGCATCATCTCGCTGTTTCTCAGCGCCCGACAATCTCGCGCTGAGTTTCGTGGAATCATCTTTCTGCTGTTCGATGAGCGCTGAAAGACGTCGGTGCTCCCGCTTATGGTTTTCGATTTTGACCTTGAGATCTTGAGTCTCTTTTGTGAGCTGCTCGGCGAATGCTTGGAATTTGAGAAATTGTTGTTTCCAGCTCTCAAGCTCAT
The DNA here is from genome assembly GCA_032158265.1 of Bacidia rubella. NCBI lineage: Eukaryota > Fungi > Ascomycota > Lecanoromycetes > Lecanorales > Ramalinaceae > Bacidia > Bacidia rubella. Next base: position 537,110 of record JAVTIF010000006.1, on the reverse strand, counting down.
CGTTGAGGAAGTTGTTGCGCTTGGTGACTTTGGATAGCTCGCCGTCCATTCTGCTTTTGAGGTTGATGAAGTCTTGCCATGCCTCCACTGCATCTCTCGAGTACTGATTGCGTTCTCTAACGATCTCATTTAGGTGTCGCATTGAGACCTTAGTCATAAGCGGTTTCTTCACAGAGCTACCAAATATAGCTTTCACACCAGTATTGCGACCCTAAGTCCTATTAGCACTCATGTCATTTGTTTTAACTCAGCAAGATCAACATACCAATTTCTCGCAGACGTGATCCATGACGGTCATGACAGTGTCTTGATTCCACCATGGCGGATTCTCAATCGTTTCGACTTCGCCACGCATGACAATGATTTGTCCAGCAGGTATGAGCTTGCCACCTGCATAGGCGGACCTCAGGTGGTGTGGGACTCCAGCAGGGGCGACGTCGCCACTGAGAGCATTAGTGAGTCGGGATATCATCTTAGCACGTTGACCAGACGTAAGTACTGTTGGGGGAGCTGAGGTCATGACATAGTTACGGTCCAAGTCGATCACCAAAGCGTCAGAAGGCGCAGTGAAAAGCGAGCGGCATTCAGCGGTGATGCCGAGCATGTAAGGGCCAGGCTCTTGTACCAGCTCTTTCACATGACGAGCATGCACCACAGGTACATAGAGACCGCTCCATTCGTACACTCGGATGCACTGCCTTACACTCTCGGTTGCTATAGTGAGCATTGCAGGGTAGTGACTGACGAAGATGATTCGTCTTGTCGCTGAAACAGCGGCTTCGATGACACCAACAATGTTCGGTATCGACAGACATGTGAACAGAGGCCACATGGAGAAATTCTGGAAGCCGGTGGGTGATGAAGGAAATTGGTAGCATAAGGCGTAGTCTTTCATATCAATCCGGACCAGATCGTTCAACCGTGGAGCTGGGAAACTCAGAATGCGCGAGACCTCCTCCGCGTGGAACAGATTCGTGGCTTTGTTCCAGTGGATCCACATGCCCCGTAGATAGTCGCCAAGCAAGTCATAAAGTGGGTATCGTGAAAGAAAGCTCAAGCAGTAAGGAATCCAGTAGGATTCATCAGTCCCCTCGTAGTAATCGGATTCAGTGCGCCTTCGGAGATCTCGAATAGTCTCCGCACGTCGGTCATCAGCCTTAGACCACACCTTCAAGGCAATACCGTACAAGGTATGCGAAGAGTCTTGTTGGAGGACAAAGGAGTGGTGAATGCAGTGAGGCGCGTTTCGTCCAACGACAATTTCGATGTCGTGGGGGAAGCAAGCCTGTAGCTGTCAGTCAAGTGTCAGTGACAACGGCAGTAAGCGCAACGTACCCGCATGGCAGCGTAAAGTGATCGTGCAATCTCGTTGTCTTGCTCCATTCTCGGACTGCTACCCAAGATCTCTGGGAGCCAAAACTGTCCAACTGCTCCTTTCATGTGACCAATCTTGCCCTGGGCAGGGGCGGGTGCCTTCACCCATTGCGATGGCTCCCTGTGTACACCACATACCATGTACGCGTGTGTGAGAGTCTTTGGTGTCCGCTGGTTGGGCTTGATGCTCAGGGTTGATGGAATAGGCTGGGTGATCCTCGAGTGGAGAGAGGAGGTTCGACTGGGTATCATGAGGGAGTGATCACCATGTTCGCGTGTTGAAGTTGGCCGCTCTCGGTCACGAGTTGACGGCCTGCCGTGAGCGTGCCAGGAGTTGTAGTCTCGCAGCGATGGAGCCATGTTGTTGATGAAGAGAGCGAAGGCAGCTAAAATGTCGCTTTAATACACAGCTTCAAGCTGTGCCTGGATTGTGTCGCAGGATGAGGCCGTCGCTTAAACGATTCAAGATTCCAAAGCACAGCTGTGCAGCAGAGGCGCGAAATTGACGTATTGACAGCGGCGGTGCAGTTGACTACGCCATAGGTACTGAGACAGGCGAGCAAATTGCAGCAGACAGCTATGTTAGAATGCTAGAACTGCGAGCAAGGGACAGCGACAACAAAACGATCACCCAAGAAGAAGGGACGAAGGGAGAGGGAAGCAGAAGAGAAAGCCTGTGAGAAGGTTTGAGGCTATGAGTGGAGGAGCAAAGGAGCATGGGCGAATTTTGCCAAATGACAGGCATGTGGGCAGATTGGCCAATCAGCAATTATCCAGATGAGGGCTGGAATGCAATATCGATCACTCCACTAACCGCAAGTGTCAAGGACTCAGCAGACTGTTGGTGGACCACTGGACATGACACTGTGATGCTTAGGCAAGCTTGCAGGAGCAGGGATTTGTCCACGTTATTTTACCATTTTACTATTTTACCTCAGGAACGCGGGATTGAATCGAATGGTAGACTAGTAGTGGGTCGAAAGGAGCTTGGACTCAAATACACTTTAGCCTTCGGGGAACGACGATCAACCATCCAAGCCGGCAATCACACACTGAAGCACTGCATACACTCTGCATGATACATGATACCTTTTAGCAAGTGCATGCAGTTGACTGATCTAGACGACCTTTGCTGCACAAGCAAAGAGCACAGCTACAGCTCACTCTGTCAGTCATATCGTGTGAAAAGCGCAGAGAGGGGAGAGCAGAAGGCTGCCTGGCTTTCTTTTTGTTTGTCTGACGAAATTGACTAATCGGAGAGCGACCCATAGCATCTGAAACGGCCCTCCGCCGGGAGGTACCAGAGACTTGTCCATAATAGCTTAGCGGTCCTGTTAGCACCCAGACTTGAACTTTGCCGTCTCTCCCAAATCCAAAGCGGAAAATCTCGGGAAAAAAGGGGTTGACTGCCGATCGGGAGCTTGGGATGTATTAACACCAACTTCTGTATCTCTTCGGTCCAAATCGTATGTTGAGGGCTGGGGTGGAAAGCCGACGACAATCATCGCCGCAGGCATGTCTCACTCTGACGCAATCCGACAGGACGCAGGGAGTGTTGCAGTTCATGATAAAGCATTCTTATAACCTACCCAATATCAAAAATTCCCGAATTGCTCTGAAAACACCTCATGCAAGGCTTGCTCAGCCAACTGTTGATGGCGCTACAAAACATGTCAGAGCCTCATTGATTAGCTAGTTTCGAAAGGCGAGAAAGGTTAGGGTTGACTGTAAGGGATGCCTTTCAAAAAGTCTGTGGTTAGAGGTGCTGAGAGATAATAATGGTCCCGCTGAGCATGTCCACCCGGTAGGTAACTCGTATTTGGTTCTTAGCATTCAAAAGAAGACGTCTTCTGGAGACTTGCGTTCCTACCTCTGCCTCACCAATCTCATGTCACACCTTGTCGAGGTGTCGTTGACTTTGGAGCAGAGGGTAGAGCTATGTCAGGAGGCGCAGAATCCGCCCTCTGCCCGAAATAGTGTAGAAGTAGGGCTGGGGTTAGGGCTTGAATCACGAATGCTCTATGTTCGACGTTGCGTATCACCATGTTGACCACCATGCACGGTAAACACTTCGCCCCTCACAACCCAATGAAGGGGCCATTCGAGTATGGCAGACATCGATGAAGGGGCTATAAATGCCAACAATGTAGATTTGGAGGGCATAGATGTCTCAGATGAGACCCAAGACTTTCGCTTTCTCTCTGCGATTTCTCAGTAGGAGCCGTCGTCCAAGGCATGCCTGTTGAAGACTGACCACAACAAAATGCAGAAAGGATGATGCGGTCATACCAAAGCGTGGAGAGAAGGACTTTGAGCAGCATGGCACGCGATCCCAAGAGAACACCCTCAATGCCTCTCGTCTGGCAATGCAAGACGCCCTTTCACACACGCGCATACATAAGCCCAATGGTCTCACCGGCTACTTTGACCCAGAAGAGGAGTCATGTATCATCAATGAGCCCCGAGGTAGCATCATCACCAGCATTGGGACCAGTGATTCCAAAGGCCGATTACACCTACTTCCGGAGGAATGCATCTACCTCGTTGAGAGAGGTAGCCTAAACCTACAATGGCGTTCTGAAGAGTTGGCCGATATTCCATTGAGCTTACAGGCTGCGTACGCATATCTGATGGGCAGCAAAGGGTTGACATTGGAACGCTATATTGTCTACACTAGCCTGAAACGGAACGGATACATCCTGCAGCGTGCATCGACTTGGTATCCAGAAGATCACGCCAAGATATTAAAACCAAAGCTCCCAAAACGACCGGCACCTTCTCCACCAACGCTTTTCAACCGCCTCTTTGCGTTTCTCTTCTTACCGCCAGACACAAAACACTCTCCTAACGGACCACTTGTGCAACCGGGCCTCTACCGCTCCTATGCGCCAATATACAGGCAATTAGTACTGATACCCTTTGAAGATCCCACAGCTCCACCCGACAGCAATCGTGAACCTCTCAAACACTACAACCCCATCCGTCCTACGTACAATGTCTGGAAACCCACTGCACATTTCCGCAAGACCGCCCCACCGCCACCCGATTACCGTATATGCATCCTCGATGCACGAGAAGATACGTTCCCAGCGCTAGAGCAGCTTGACGACTTGATGCGATTCATGCCGTATGAACCTCCACCATCACATACGGAAGGCGGTGGCAACAAGGTCTACCAGCGATTGAGGCATGGATACCGGAGCGTCATTTTGGCGGTCGTGGATCAGGGTATTGTGAGCTACGTGAGAATGGGAGACGCTGGCTTTGGATGTGAGCCTGTCTGGGACTTGAAGCGGCATGGAAGGGGTGGGAAAGGCGGCGGCGGGAGGGGAACGGGCAGAGGGCGTGGAATTGGAAGGGGCAGGGGTCGGTGACTGATGATCTATGAGATGTGTGGATACTATCAATAGAATAATGGTCCAATGCTGGGAACTTCACTTCCTGAACCTGCCATTAAACGATTTCCAAATTCTTTTGCCAGCCAGCTCCCAGCTTGTTATATGGCACAAGAGCTCTTCGCAGCATTGAGCCATTTCAGCTGTGGGTGTGCCCTACGAATCGTCGACAAGCCTTCGCACAAAATGTCTCGAAGGCTCTTAGATGAAGGAGGGAAGCATTCGTTCTCCCATCGTCTTGTAGACGTTCAGCCCACGGTGAAGGTTAGGCAGAACGCATATGCTTAGATGGTATCTCAAACGCAAACATCTCGTGCCGAAGCTCGCCTTTCGAACCGGCTGCGATTCGTTGTATATCACTTATATCCATACATGCTGTGACATGCTGTGCCATGCAGTATGGGTCACTTTGACTTCCTATACGACCAAATATCCAGGAGCACCATTCTATCTTCTTCACTCGACTCAGTACAGGTACCATGACGACCCTCATACTCTTTGCAACCTTGGACCAATTCTCTTGTATAACGTAAATCATTTTTTCTCGTTCGCCCAGGCATCCCAACCCTCACACGTTCAAGTAATCAGCTGCCATGAGCAGCTCCAGGCACAATTCTGGCGGTATCGGCATGTCAGGCACATCTTTCGCGTCCTTGTTCTTCAGATTGTAGTAAAGGTACTCGCAGACTTTCTCAAGTATAACACCACTATCAAGCATTCATCAGCTAATGCGACACTTTCCCCACATGACCACACTGCCGTAACTGAGAACATACTTAATTGTAGAAAGTCTGCACCTGCCCGTGACGGCTTCGCTAAATTTACCTGCAGCGACCAGCAGCATTAGCTGTGGGAGCTTCAAACATCTATGGAGAGGAAGAAAACGAACTTTCGGGATCCAGCATCTTTCGTATGGTCTGGGCTACGCATGCAGCCTCCCGAGAAATGATGAACTCGAAGCCATCGCTGGATATTAACGTCACATGGCTTGGAGGCTGCGAAGTACCCATCTCAAGGATATGAGGTAGAGCACGAGCAAGGCTCGAGTTTACGTCGCAGACAGTAGGATCTATATACATTGAAAAGTGACACACTTTGCCGAGTCGCGTTCCTCATCCCAAGCGCTACCCGGCGTTGATAAGTCGTGAACGGAGGCAGCACAGCTCCATCTGGGCACGCAAGAGCTGCCTAATGGACATCACGAATGGCGCTGACGTCGGTGAGTGGGGTTTCTATGATGGCGTGACTGCATGACGTACTTATAAAGCTACAGTGGAAAGTCTTCAATTTCTTCGACGTCTCAGAAGTGAAGCCTCCAACGGACGGAGAAAGCTCCTACTCAGTATTTGAGGTTAGTTATTTGCAAAGACCACTGAACGCGTACTGAAATGGCAAGAGCAATGATCTGAGCTCCATATGCTCTGGCTCGGACAATCTCTTTGTAGGCACCAATGATGGCTACATACGGATCCTCAACTCGCTGTTCAAGGTTGTGAGATCATGGAAGGCGCACGACACTGGCTCTATCACCCATTTGAAGCAGATCGAAGACACAGCATTGATCGTCTCTATTTCGGAAGATCTGTCTAGTGAGCCGGTCTTGAGGGTCTGGGCTCTGGATCAGATAGAGAAGAAGAGTGGTACACCCAAATGTCTGTCTACAATAAGCATACAGAATGGAAGGAAGCAGTTTCCGGTATGAAATGCAAAGGATCTCTCATTCTATCGCCGGCTTACATGCCTAGATCTCAGCTTTTGCCACACTAGACAATCTTTCACAGCTTGCGGTTGGCTTTGGCAATGGAGCAGTCACCATCATTCGGGGAGACCTGATCAATGATCGTGGAGCCAAGCAAAGGACCGTCTTCGAATCTGAAGAACCAATTACAGGAGTGGAGTTTCGAGAAGCACCGAGCACCACACTCTATCTTGCAACGACAGGCCGAATCTTGACTCTTACGATCACAGGCAGAGGCCAAGGCCAGCCGGCAAAAGTCCTGGAAGATTCAGGATGCGGCGTTGGCTGTATGACTCTTGATGAGAACAACGGGGAAATTATCGTCGTCAGAGATGATGCGATTCGTTACTATGGTGTTGGAGGCAGAGGTCCATCTTATGCATATGAAGGGCCAAAGCAGCTCGTCAAGATGTACAAAGACTACATAGCAATCATGTCGACGCCAAGAACAGGTAGATCGAACGAGTTAAGGCGATTTGGTGGTGGAGCACCTGACAGTATTGTCAATACTTCGACTTTTGCTTTACTTGATACTGATCTCAAGTACATGGCGCATACTCAAACACTTACTTCGCAGGTGCGGACAGTGTTCAGCGAATGGGGCGACCTATTCATTCTGACCGTAGATGGCAAGGTAAGAGCAAATGACGGCAATTCCAATAGACTTGCTAATTTCATAGCTATTCCGCTATCATGAAAAGTCGCTGCAGCAGAAGCTAGAGATCTTCTACCAACGAGACCTATATATTCTCGCCATCAATTTTGCTCAAAAAGCTGGGGTCGACCTCGCTCAGCGAAACGTGATACTACGTAAATATGGTGATTATCTTCACAAGAAGGGCGACTATGATACTGCCATGCAGCAATATCTCAAAGCTATCGACAGTACAGAGCCATCGCAAATTATTCGCAAGTTCCTGGACTCCCAAAGAATCAACAACCTCATCGAGTATCTGGAAGAGTTGCATGACCATGATAAGGCTACGGTTGATCATACTACTCTTCTTCTCAATTGCTATGCGAAGCTCAAAGACACTGATAAGCTAGAGGCCTTCATTGAGTCCGGTACTAATTTTGATCTCGAAACAGCGATCAGTATGTGCCGTCAGGGAGGATACTACAACCAAGCAGTATTCCTGGCGAAAAAGAACCATGAGCACGAACTTGTGATTGACATACTCATCGAGGACTCGAAGCGTTATGATGAAGCAATAGACTACATATGGCGGCTGGAGCCTGAGCTTGCGTATCCGAACATGATGAGATATGCTAGGGTGTTCATTGAGCATTGTCCGCATGATGCTACTCAAATGTTTACCGATTATTACACTGGCAAGTATCGGCCTAAGCAGGACGCTCCGCCCACTGATCCGGCTGTTTTGACAACGAACAATCCAGGTGCAGTATCGAATCTTGCCTCGTTCATACCATTGCCTTATAGGCAAGCGACGACGACAACAGCGACCACGCGAACACCCTCATCAGAAGGCCAGACGATGCTGAAGGGGAATGATTTGGCTGCGGCGCAAACAGCACAACCACCAACAGCTTACGAGATCCCGAAACCAAGGACAGCGTTTTCGTCCTTCGTCGATCATCCCGAAAGTTTCATAACTTTCCTTGAGGCATGCCTGAAGCAGGACAAGCTAAGTCAAAGCGACAAGACCGATCTTTACACGACTTTGTTTGAATTATACCTGGAAACGGCAACTTCGAAGAAAGGAGAGGAAAAGGAAGTCTGGGAGAGGAAAGCGAAGCACTTAATTGAAGGGAAAAGTATTCCTATCAATGCCTCTAATGTTCTACTTCTGTCTCACTTGTCGAACTTCAAAGATGGCACAACAATGGTGAAGGAGCAGCAAGGGCTCCGATTTGACATCTTCCGGTCCTATACTTCGGCCAATGACACAGCTGGAGCCATCAAAGCGCTTAGGAAATATGGACCAGAAGAGCCACAGCTCTATCCCGCAGCACTTGCGTATTTCACGTCCAGCCCACAAGTCTTACAAGAGGCTAGCGAAGAACTCCATGTTGTATTGAAGAAGATCGATGATGACCAGCTCATGGCACCCCTCCAAGTCATACAGACACTAAGTACAAACGCAGTTGCTACGATGGGCCTAGTCAAGCAATACCTTAGCGTCACCATTGAGAAAGAACGAAAAGAGATCTCTAACAACCGACGACTGATCGAAAGCTATCGCACAGAGACCGAAGCCAAGCGCAAGGAACTAGAGGACCTCGGCAGTAAGCCCGCTGTCTTCCAAACACGACGCTGTGCGGCATGTGGGCGAAGTCTTGATCTGCCTACGGTACACTTTCTGTGCAAACACTCCTTCCACCAGAGCTGCTTGAACGAGATAGATGGTCAGGAAGCAGAGTGTCCGAATTGTGCTGGAGCGAACAGTAATATCAGGGCATTCAGGAGCGCGCAGCTAGAATCAGCGGATAGGCACGATATGTTCCAGGATGCACTAAGGAGGAGTAAGGATAAGTTTGGTACTGTTAGCGAGTTCTTTGGGAGAGGTGTCATGACTGCGCCAGAGATTGAGTAAGCATATAGTCTGGAAATGAAAAAACAAGCAAAGCGACACAGCCATGCCCCGATTACCTTGCAACGCCTTAAGTCAAACAGTCTATTGGTAGTGTAGTGGTTTTCTTCAATTTCAGGCTTGCACGTGACGTTGATCTTGGCGTGTTTGAAGCGCGTTTTCCATCTCAGTCGATGCGACGAGAAATACTCGTCCATTCGCTGGACCCTCCGTCGCATTGCTAGAGCTCGTACAACCTGATCATAATGCTACTGGGATATGGCGAGGCGCAAGATTATTGTAGACTCCGATGACGAAAGTGAGGAGGACCATACTGTACCTGGAGTGGAGCACCACGACGAAGGCAACAATGAAGGCCAACCAGCAGAGGAGACTACGGATCTGATCCTTCCCAGTGCGACGTCTACGGGTGCGTTCCGTGCCATGGTTTATTTCTCTATGCCTTGTGTTGATGTTCAAACAGATATCTTGAACGAAGAGATTCAGGATGCGCACCGTAGATTGCTGGAGCAGACGCCAGCGAGCCATAAGAGTTCGGGAAGATCGCAAAGCCTGAAAGAGAGTGTCCCCGTGAAGGAGGGGAGAACGAGCAAAAGATCACACACTTCAGTCGAAGAGCCGACTTCAAGCAGACGTTCAAAGAACGATAGTTCGCAGAACTCGAAAGGGTCCCATAAGAACGACGATGTCTTCGAATTTCACGGTAGCAGTGATATCGATGTTGATCCGATGGTCCCAAAGAGTAGGAAGATGAAGGCTCAAAGGGATGGGCAGCAGGCAAGCGGACAGGAGACTTCGACGGTTTCCAATAATGCAGGAAACGAACCTACTGAGTCAAAGATGTTACCACCGAACTCTAAAGGTATATTACGGAATCAGTCGCAAGTCAGCGAGACAGCCACTATCTCAACTATGGTAGACGGCTCGTCAGCGGTGGCATCTGATACACCCGCTAAGGCTACGCCCGTCAAAGGTTTGAAGTCTAGAGTCTCCAGTCAGCCCTCAACAGACATTGATGGTAGGATGCCTACGCCTATTATGTCACCGTATAGTCGTAGCAGCGAGAGCAATTCGTTTGGCAAGGACAGCAACAGCGGCGAAACCCACGAAGCTGCCCAAGAAGAGACCGTTCAGACGTTTTCCGATGAAGCGCCGAAGGAGCCAAGCTCCAGTGCGTCGGTCATCTCTCCTAGCAAGTCCATAATGGTCAGAAATACAGAGATGACCGCCGACACCTCACGTGGAGTCAACCAAAGTGCGCCCGAGACAGACTCCTTTGATCCTTCCTTGCAATCTGCAGGATCTAAAATGCCAAAGGTCGTCCTGTCAAACGAGAAGAATAGAGAGCTCGAGTATCCTGCGGTGACTCTATCAGTAGACGTGCAAGAGCAGTCGAAGCCTCACAAAGACAAAAAGCGGAAACGTGAGGTAGATGATCATGCTGATGAGCTTGGCGATGACGATCCTCATGTCGGTGTTCCAAAGGAACAATATCAACCACGGCCTAGTCGGTCGCGCGGCGGACAAGATAGCGAAGATCTTATGATCCCTGCTGATTTCTCGAAGCGACCTGAAGCCATTAATAAGGGCAAGAAAAAGAGCAAGCGAAGCAAGACCACAGCCTTGACTGAGCTGATCCCGAAAGAACCTGAGGATGAGAATGATGATGATGAGCAGCCGGTTGCGAAAGACCCTAAGCTCGAGATCCCTGCTTTCGGTCATAAGACCGAGAATTCTGATGACCTTGATGATGCAAAGACAGTCACCAAGGACCCAACTACAAATTCTGATCCGGAGCTTGTCAAAGAACCGAAAAGCAAGAAACAGCGTGGCAGACCAAAGAAAGGCTCCGAAATCAAAGCAAACGAGCCCGAAGCTGGAGAAGAACATGCGTCAGACCAAAACGACAAGATAATTAGGGATACGGCTCAAGCAGAGAAGCCCACAAAACGAGGCCGGCCAAGCAAGAAATCATTACCCGTAGTCGATGAGGCTACAGAAGGCGAAGAAATTTCCGACTTGGTAAACAAAGACCATACGGATACTCCCCAACGAATGGAGACAGCATTGAAAGAGACTTCCGGCAACATCTCGCCCACAAAACCTACAGTAACTGGCAAGTCTGGACCTGCACTAACGGACTCAGCACAAAAGGTTACGCCTCCAGCAACACCAGCAAAACCCTCACCAGTGCCTCCCAAAGGACCTGACAAGCACAGTCCAATAAGTACCAGTAAGCAAGTATATCGAGTGGGTCTGAGCAAGAGAGCGAGGATTGAGCCCTTGCTCAGGATTGTACGGAAATGACGAGTCGTTGTAATGCTAATGAGAGCACGGTGCTGGGAGCTTGATTTTGGACTGATTCAAAAGCATAGAGTGGGTGTCTGGCTGTATATAGCTACATCGTAAGTAACTACTGTACTTTGTGCTTACTGAGTCAATTCGATAAACATTGCATAAAGTCTAGGTAGGTTTTCGGGTCATTGTATTCAGTACTTGAGAGTCTGATGCTTCTCTTATTACTTGACTGTTGTTACAATCTGCTTGAGTGCGCTTACCCTGCTTTCCTATGTCTGGTATTGACTACTACCGTCAAAAACTTGTTTCAGATTCCACGTCGGCGATTGGCGCTATTTCACAGCGAGGTCAGACAACTTTTGGAGCAAAAGCCATCTCATTCTTTGGAATATTATCTTCATAAGTGGTAACAATGGTCAAATTGACCCACTTCCATTTTGCCTTTCGTCATTATGATATGGCAAATTTTCATCAACGTGAGCATTGCAGTGCTCATTCTAGCCAATTCCGCCACATCTCAGGGCGTGATACTTAATGGGATGACAGAGAAAAGAAATGACTCAAGACCACTGGAACCCTATTTACCCACCGATCAAGCAACTTCATTCCCTATTTATGAGCCCTGGTGGAGGAATACAGGCCCTCCTTTGAATCTGAATGAATGCGATTCTACCGTTGAAGCTCTGAAAAATGACCCGCAGTTTGCTGGGAAATCCAGAAGAGTTTTTGCACGTCACTGGGGGTCACGCAGGACATTGGAGACGGTCTTGTTACCAATTCGCTTTGCTGCAGGTACCTCTTCACTCGTTTCGTCAGCTTTCCATGGACCTATATCTAAGAAGAGATAAATCAATCCTTACCTCAATGTCATCTGACAATGCAGAACAGGCAACTGTGTCCTAGTACTCGACGTCCGGCTTGAAAGCATCTACGTCAACGCAGGATTCGGACCAGATGACTTACCCCAGTTCGTAGGCACAACGTTGAGATTCACAGATATGTCCGCGATGCCATACCTACTTACCAAAGTTACGCTTTGCAAACCAACAGATAGACCCAAGGCGACGGCTGGTGGGGATCACAAGAACATTGGTAATTGAAGGACTATTGTCGTTATGATTTTTGGCTCTGATGCAACTCCTAGGTATCTTCTTCATCGGACTGGGAAGCCAGCTTGACAACAAAGTGCTTGAAGCTATTGCCCGCAAACCGGCTTTACCCCCAGTTGCAGCTTCTGGGAAAGACGAGTCTGTACATATTGGCCGATCTTAGCTGAGTGTTAGTCGTCGATCTACGGGCGGTCCGGTTCCTATGAAAAACGTCACACAGCTGCGTCGGCTTCTCGCAACTGGAACATCCCTCAAGTGATATTGAAGGCAACTACCTGTTCCGAAAGCAGCCGCTCGAGGCGGTATGAGAACTGTCCTTGCCTCTTGCCTACGTGCCAGGCAAGTACATCCTCGTGACTGACATGAGGACGGCGAATGTCGATGTCTAAAAGGCATTGACTCCCTGCCATGAGCTAGCAGATCACTAGGTGAGCCTTCAATACATAGGGAATGCAATACCTTCGTTTTGTACTGAAGATTGAGAAGTGTTGACGTATTAAAACGACGAAAATGCTCTCGTTAGATGACAGAGGATACCACGTGTTTTCACATAAATCGACTCGGCTCAATCGCAAGTGTGAGGGCTCAATGGATCTCTTGAAGACAGATGCTCAACTCGAGATACGCGTCGTCAAGCGCAAAGGTGCAAAGCTTATGTGTTCGCAAATTCCATATTCCCATGTCAATGTTGAACCCTTGGGAAGGTTCGAAAAACTTTCGCCCCTCAAATCTTGGTCATGATGTCCACATAGCAAGCCAGCTTGCCGGATCGAGTGCTTTTCTATTTGAAACGTAAGTTGATTCCTCATCACCCTTTCAGGTTACCAAGCTGTGGGGCCTTGCGTGCGGCCGGGCATGACCCGCTGGATATGCCGCCCCCCAAGCTGGCCTAGAGCTGCACGTCATGCGACTGGGGTTTTGGGCATGGTGCGGCCCGCTAAGGCCTCAAATTTTCCGCAATCATAGGCGCTCCCCTGGCATGTCTCAGATGATATCTGCGAACCTTAAATGCCATCAGACTCCTGTTTCGATGCATCGGAAAGCCACTGAGATAGGTGCGCTTCAGAATCAATCAATCGAATTTGGCAGCCGGGGCTCTAAATCTTGGTCGTCGGCCACGGTTACGCTGCAATGGACAGAAGCCAGCAAAATGCCCCTGTTTGATCAATTCGGCATGCACTGACCAGCCGAGTCCCCAGATTTCAGGAATACGAGAATCATGGCTTATAGCGGTCTATTCTCCAAGTTGAAGAATAACGCCTTCCCAGACCAACTTCTATGCACAATCATGCTCGCAGTTCCAGCAGATGAGGCCATCTTTATTCCTGACGCTTGCTCTACCACAATGCGTCTTCCCGGGCCGTTTGCACAGGTACCCGGCTCGAGACATCCAACAGACCTACTCTAGCCTTGGCCTGCTAGGGAATACCACCTCTAAATCCCTATCTTCAGGCTCTACAGATCTCGCAATTGAACAATCAACATCATCTACCACCCTAGCATTGCCGACCACGGACTCCGCATCCAGCTCTAGGTTCAATGGCGAGCACTACAGTCTGTCAGAGACAGATGTATCCTCGCTGGGACGGAGCTCCGGTCCATCGTCAAGTTCGACACCATCGCCTCGGATACAGAACGCATCCCTTCCCAACACCAATATTTCTGGGTCATCTTCGGTGACGCCCAATGTTTCGACCACCGTAAACGGCTTATTCAATTCTTCGATCGGCCTGAACAATTCCAGGCCTTCGTCTAATCCAGATTGTGACTTTTTTGTTGAACCTAATCCAGCTGGCTTTCCCTTCTCATACATAATTCCAGAAGTAAATAATCAACCTTGTAATATATACGGAGCAATATGTCAGCCTGGTGACATACAAGTAGGAGTCAGTCTTAGCGGTTGTCAATCGACGACAACAACTCTACCTTGCTCTTCTTACCTTGCTTCTCAGTCGAACTATTTGGCAGGTTTTCCCACAACGTCTTTTATGAATCAGAATATACCAACGTATCTGCCTTCAAGATGGCTAGGTGGATATGGTCATAGCCCTGAATGCAGGGCCACCCTGGAGGATGGAAGCTTTCTTGGGGATCGGCTGGATCCGAAACCATCAAACGAGTCTGTGTGTGGCGCTGGTGGGAGCCTGCCGTCGCGGGATCTTGGCCAGCCTGAAGCATTGCCAGGAGCATACTTACTGCCAGAGAACAGCCCGGTTGATGTAAATGAATGGCATGACGTCCACTGCTGCGGTGTCTGCGTACTTCATCTCAGTGAGATTCATGTCTATTACTTTCCGAATGAGGATGCTCGAGCGATATGTGATCAACGAGGTACAGCAGTTAAGACCTCAAACCTCGTTGACGGTAGGGAGAAAGTTTCGACTGCTGTAATCGATGGGTTTTCCCTGTAAGCTTCACGTCCAAATAGCAAAGTCTGGAAGCTGATCATATAGGACTTCGCCATCTGTCTACTTCAAGGTTGTTGGGCCCATGACCATGGCCGACAATTGTGGACAAATAGGACCCGCTGTTCAAAGCAACTTCACGACATTCTTGGGATTCCACAGCACAGAGCTTCACACTCTCGTGATGCATACTAGCGCGTTCGACATTAATAGATATTCTTTCCTTCCCGGCAAATACGAAACGCCTGCTCTCGCAGACTTTGATTGCCCTACCATTGGCTACGGACGAAGCACTGGTGCAGACGGTGTGACGATGACCACTGAAGGTGCTCCGTGGCTACCCTTAATTCATTTGCAACCCCATGCCTTCGAACCAATAAATCCAGAATGGAGATCAACTTGCGGCACAGTGTGGTTGAGCTATGGTGACCTAGGCGGTGCACGAAGCGTTGCAATCTTCGATCCACCTCGCGCTATCGTACCAGGGGGGGAACTTGTTGCTCCGGCTTCAAAAGACCCTCCGATCACCAAGAGCAGTGATCTGCCGGCTGGTCCAAGCCCAGAGCCTGGACATATAGCAGACCCAGTAAAGCCAGCTACTCATATGCCAAAGAACACTGCGTCGCCACCTCCTGCACAAATACCCAAATACGGGTTCCAAAAAGGGACCGATGGAGATAGCCCTACAACCAACGAGGACTCAAATCAAGAAAGTAGCCAAACCCAGGACCGCCCTAAAGTGGATCAGAAGCCCGCTGAGCAAAAGCCGTCAGCAGAAAACACCTCTCCAACGAAGGCACAACCTCAAAATGCGGGAGACATTGCGCAAGATGCTCCGCCGCCCCGTCCAGCAGCAGCAAGCCCGCCCCGGGACACTGAAGACTTTAACGATTCAAAGAGCCCTCAAAAATTTGGCGGCGACCCAGCTGGTGATAACAACAAGTCCCAACTGGGGGACGAAGGCTCTACCCAGAGAAATGGTCGCGAAAGCGGAGAAGCAAGTGATGGCAATGCTGCAGGATCCGCATCAGAGGCCCAAGCGCAAGCAGGTGCGCAAGTCAATGGTCAAGCGAATGGCCAGGCAAAGGCAAATGCCAATGCAAATTCGCAAGCAAACGCACAAGCCAATGCGCAAGCCAATGCGCAAGCAAAAACACCAGCAGACTCACGTCTTGATATAGAGTCAGGCGCTCAGCCAGACACTCAACCAAACCCACAGTCAAACCCACAGTCAAACCCACAGTCAAACCCACAAACGGACACGCAGTCAGATGCTCAAGTCGATCAGCATCCAAGTTCAGGGGCCGACCCACAGCCAGAAACGGAGTCAAGTACACAGTCTGTCGTGGAGAAATCTGGTCCGGGCGAAACAGATGATGATACATCTCTTGGAAATTCGGGGCAAAATGCAGGATCTAAGGATGCAGGGGCAGATTCGTCGTTGCGTGCAGGCGCTGACAACAAGGGATATAGACCTGACACGAAACAGTCTGCAGAGGGCTCCATAGACGAAGAACCGAAGTCTTCTCCCGGGGTTGTTGAGAAGATCTTCAATTCACCAGCTCAACCAAATCCTAAGTCAGGGACCAGTGGCTCGGCCAATGCAAAGAACCCAAACTTACCTGTGAACGACGAAGCAACTCATTCAGAAGGCTCTGAGGCGGAGATCCTGGAAGGAATGTCGCAGGAGACTACAAAGTCAAACGACGGCCAGCAGCAAGGACCTCGACCACAAAAATCTGTGGACGGTGACAATACTGCGACGAATTCTGAAAATGGCGCAGTTGACCCCCAAACCAAAGTGTCAGACTCTGCATCTAATTTCAGTGGGAAGTTCTTCAACAATCTGGAAGAACCCCCACAAAGCTCACAAGACGATGACTCTGGGTCAAGGGGAGACTCATCCATTGCCCAAACGGACTCTACTGCTCACCCTTCCGGAGGCGATAATGTTGAGATCCATGCAGAAGACGAGAGTCTGTTTTCACCTGAGTCCGCTATTAATGAAGTTCCTGATGAATACTCAAACGTCGCCAATGAAGGTCAGTCAGCATCCACTAAGGCTGCGAAACAGCTGGTGAGTGTCACGGTTGGCGACAAAGATATTCGTCCGGGAGGCCCTTCTGTGGAAATCTCAAACGTACCTGTTTCTCTCGATGAATCAGGAGTACTGCAAATCGGATCTTCGAGTCAACAGGTCACGGCCGATGCAGAATCAGTGGATATAAACGGACAATTTCTAGATGTCCATCCAGTGTACTCACCGAAAGATCCCACAGAAACTTTCGACTCTACACGCATTTCATCAAACGATGTTCCTCTTTACGATTCGGTCTCTGCGCAGTCTGCTGCCAATGAAAAGATCCGGGATATCACGGGGCAGAAAGTCAACGCAGAAGCAGCGGGGTTTGCAATCAAAGGCACCTCCTTGGTGCCAGGCGGTCCTGCAATCACGGTTTCTGCTACTCCTATCTCTCTGAACACTGCTGGCGTTCTAAAGATTGGGGATACAGCGAATTTCACACTGGCAATTACCTCGCCACCGTCTCTTACAGCTTCCAAGCCATCATTTAGTGGCACAGCGTTCCCGTCTGGTTTCCCAAATTCGACGGCGGGTTCTGCAGCTTCTACACAGACGCCTTCCACCTTCAGCAGCACAAGCATGGTCGAAGAAATGACAAGCGTGGGAACGCCCGAGGCACCAGTCTCCTCGACCGGTTCCTCCACCTCATCAGGGCACAAAGCTGGAGGTCGTCTTATATTGCGATGGGCGGTGCTGCCAATGATGCTGTCGTTAGCGTGGTAGAGGGAATGCATATGACTAAGTGACGTTCAACATGCAACAGAGGTTGTATACGGGCTCAAGAAAAAGAGCCGTGGTCCGGGCTGCAGGCTGCAGGCTTGGGCAGCATCCTGCATTAGCATCGCTTCCAAATGTCGCGGGAATCGCCCGTTATATCATACGTTGAGTGAAAGCTTCCTTGATGATAGATACATTGCCTGACGCGGTGTTTATGAGCATGACTGTCCTATGACTTCGGGAAGATTATAGAAATAATTCTAATAGAATAGAGCATTGAAACAATGATCCTTCTTTTGCTCTTTGAAGCCCTGAGTGACTAGTTTCAGGGGTAATTTTGAGCTCTGTATCGGATGATCAGCCGTAAGCCGCAACTCGAGACTTAAATCCGCTAAATTCCGGGGCTAGGACGCGATTGTTTACCATTGACAAATGTGACGCACAATGTTATCAAGGACTTTCTGGGGCGAGCGCGATCGTATGCGCATTCTGCCTTGCAGTATGACTTACGTGTATCCTTCATTTGCATGACGTTAAGATTGAAATCGACCAATATCGCTGGACTGCTCGCCTATTTATCGTCTCCCCTCTGATAGAAGCAATGGAGCAATGGCTGGATTCGCTCTCCGAAGATTGGGTCTCTCAACCTCGGTCTCAACATTCGAGCTCAGTCCTGAAAGACACACGACTTGATGATAGTAGCAAAGAGTCCCAAACTCGCATACCCAAACCTACATCCCATGGCTCTTCCACAGCTGCGAGGAGCGTTCGCAGCAAACCAGAGCGACCATCCATCTCAGGCTCAGTCAAAAGCCAGACAAATGCGTTGAAAGCGCGAACGCCTTCGCAGGTCAATGCTTCTCACACCAGAACACCAAATGGACCAATAAAGCCTCATTTCGCTCAGCGGTCTCCAGCCAATGGCAACTCCATAAGAAGCGCAAAGAGCACCAAACACTCAACGCCACTGGGCACTGTCCAGCAGAAAGCATCGCCTGCCAAAAGCCAAACGGCTCATGCTACACCTGAGTGGAAGCGAAGATTGGTGAATGGCAAGGATGGTCCCGGCGAGGGGAAAGACTTGTTGAGCAGTCCCAAGCCTGTTGGCCTGCAAGGCGTTTTTAAGCCACCTACAATCAATGGGAAGTCACCACCAAAAGGTGTGGGAAAGCGGCGAACAGTACAGGATCAGAATGAGCTACCTAATGCCAACACGGCAGAGACTAGCTCTTCAAAAAGTCCACGCCACAAGGCTCAAGAAGCCACTAATCTATCGCTGGAGGCTCCCTTAGCGGAAAAGACCTCAAGTCCATCATGCGAGCAGATTGGGAAGCGGCACAGCTGGATAACTGATGGCCAGAACGGGAGTGTGAATGATTCGGGGCATAGCCAAAGCGACAATTTCAGCCCAGTATACATATCCAAACGTGATACTACAGATGGAGGCTTCGATTACGCCGTGATTGATACGTCTTTGCATCGATTACAATCTAACATGGAGCAAATGCAAGTGGAGCACCAGAAACGGTCAAGCTCACAAGCAAGCGAACGAGATCGGCCGCGTTCTGCAATGTCGACGACCGGCCGGATAGACAGTGCAGCCAACCGCGAAATTACAAGTCAGTCCTTACCCGAGGACTTATCAGTAGGCACAGACGCATTTGCTATCAATGAAGGATTTGTGAATACAAGGCGTGGAGGATACTCCGAAGACGGCTCCTTTCAGGACAAACCTCTGAGTCCTCCTTCTTCCTCCATCTTGGCGCGCGCACAAACCCCAAGGGACACGCCTGTCGCGAAGCTTGCCCAGGGAAACCCAGATCAACTAGAAGCCAAGGCAAAGGGGAAAACCGCTTCACCACAAACGCCACCTCCTCAGAAGCAAGCAGTACAGAGCAGTCCGGAAAGACCTCGATCATCAGGTAGTCCATTGAAGCTTTTCGATAAGTACGATACCTTTACAAATGATCGGCTACTTCGGCGGATGAGTAAGTTTGAACAAACGCTAGCTCAGGACACAGGCAGTAATGACGACGGTGTGGGCAACCATCGAGCGTCAAACTCAGATCCGAAAATCGAAGATCACAGTCGTTACGCACCCTCTTCACAAGCAGCAAGCAGACTGAGTAGCTTCGGAGAAGGTGAATTGGACGACTTCATCTTTTCCGATCCGAGTCAGCCTGGACCTGTTCTTCCAGAGCTACCACGCCTTCCTCTTCAAGATGTTAAACAAGAAAGCATTGTACGGCGACCCTCCAATGGCAGAAAAGGACCGTCTGCAGGGAGAGGCAGGCCTGAGCGAAGCCATATGCCATCCTCGGCCCGCTTCCAAGCGGAGATCGACCAACGTAACGAGTCTGACAATGCGGGCCAAGGATCTCAAAAGTCAAGTATTCAGTATACCATGAATGGAAAACGACTCCAGCAGTCTCCTGCCAAGGATCCATCACCCAAACGCCGACGAACCATACATAGTTCAGAAGAGAGACGTATGGCACCTAATACTGCCGATCTTCAAGACAACTCATCTAAACCTGTTGTTGGGCGAAAACGGAAGGATGCAATTTATGACAAGGAGCAACAGGCTGCTGATCCAAGCATCCTCGCTGTGAGGCAAATTCGCCGTCCCCGAAACCCTACACCGAATCATGCATCGTCCTCAGCCCGTAAATCACCATCCACAAAGATCAAAGACTCACAACTTCCTTCTTCTGCTCGCAAATGGCACGAAACAACGCCTAAGATTGATCCACCCACCCAAATTGTTGCAGGTGCTTTAGCTACAGTTGCTTTGAATGCTGCCCAGGATATGACTTGTGGCTCCCGCAAAGCATCAGTGGCTACTGCTGACTTCTTCAATGAAGCTCAACAGATCATGCGGTTGATCAGGGCCGACAAGCGACCGCAGAGCAGCCATCCTTCTGCAGATACCCCTGATATAGGGCAACAGACTATATACGAAGAATCGGTGTTCCCTGAGTCGACGAGAGACGACTTCTCTCGCCCTCCGAGTCGAGAGGGACGGTTGAATGCTAATCGAAGAGATCCGCCTCGAGTAGATGCAAGGGTAGCCAGTCACTTGCGCAAATTTCAGGACAAGGACGATCTGGGCTTGGCCCTATCTTCATCTCTCAAATCGTTGAAACTGAGCCATTCAAGGTCAGCATCGGATCCCTCTATCATTCACAACCAGCTTGAGGACATCGGCGATGTCTTTGAAAACGATCCGCCTAATGCTAGAATCATCGATGCACAAGCACAATCTCAGTCAGGCAATCATGGTCCAGGCAACAACAGCAGGCGAGGCTCTCAAAGATCCAATGGTTCGACGAAGCACTCCTTTCCAACGGGATCTTCTGGGAGCTCGCGCAATCGTATGATCATCGCCCCGGAAAACGTCGCTCACCTACTCTCAGATCAAATAGCTGGCATGGTGTTTGATCGAAATCGGCAGATGTGGGTTAAGCGCAAAGGCTCTGGCAGCACTGAGGAGCCCAACGTTCCAGAACTCACTAGCGATGATAGTGATGAGGACTTCTTTGGAGATATTCCAGACCTGAGTGTGGACGAGATGGAAGAGCTGCGGCTAATCAAAAACGGCATCTCTACCGGCAACGACGCATTGTCCCCTTCGAATGCAGTCGAGCAAATAGACTACGCGGCAGCTGCCCACAGTCCTCAGAGCTATCAAGACAACGGCCGTTCGAATGCTGATCATCGACCAAGAACGGCAGACGAAAAATCTATTGCACCAGTAGAAGATAGCTCGGCGCGTTCAAGGTACTCACACCTCGCTTCCAGTGGCCATGTTCCGAGCACGCGTGCAACTTCTTGGGGCGATGATTACTGGCCGCAAAAGACCCAGCCTGCTCAAGCACCAAGTCTGTCCGACGTCGAAGAGAACGTTGACCAAGCAAGCATAGAGGAGGTTGAACACGAGATCAGCATCCTCGAAGGGCGAGTCGCCGAACCGCCGAATCACCAAGCTGATAGAAGGCGGCAAGCAAGAGTGGTTACGGTGGCTTTCTCATCTCCTCTAGTAGATCAGATGCATTCGCCAGACTTGAGGGAAAGCTGGGAAAGTGCCAATCAGTCGTACTCAGATGGCACTCCAAGCAGCCAGCCTCGTCAAAGGGCATCCTCTACAAGTAGACGGACGTCGATGGGTGGTCCACGGAAAGTCTCCAGATACTCAACGTTCCGCAGAATGTCTTTGGGAGAGCAGTCAAGGCCCATGTCGCGTGTCGACGAAGGAGACGAGATGTCCCTCGTCAAGTACTCGGGCGATCGTAACGGTACTCTCGACCTTGCAATATCCACTCCTTTACCCCTGACCCGGAGTCTCATGATTCCAGCAACCAATTCATCAAGCCTGGGATTCCAATTGAGCCCTCTTCCAGACTTTACAATGCACCAATCAGACAGACCTGTTGATGTCGAACTGGGCACCGTCGCACGGAGGTCAGACTCCAGATCACTCGCCATGACTGGTGACAAGCTTTCCCTTACGGCCCAGGATCTTGTCAAACATCTTACAGATCTTGAACCATATGAGCCATACTGGGAGTTCGTACGCAGCATCGATCTTCAAGATCGCGGGTTGACCTCTTTACACATGTTGGACGAGTTCTGTGCCCAGATCGGAGAGCTTAATGTTGCAAACAACCACATAAGCGATTTGAACGGCATACCTCAAGGCGTTCGGCTGCTCAACATAGCCAACAACTGTCTGTCAGATCTATCTGCATGGCACTCCCTCCAGCATATGCAATACTTAGATGTCTCTGGCAACGAGCTATCGTCACTGCAGGGTCTATTCCGTTCGTTACACTTGCGAGCTCTGAAAGCTGAGCATAATGACATTGAAAGTCTTTCTGGTCTGGAAAATATGGACGGTCTTTTGAGCTTGAGACTGCGAGGCAATAGGTTGAGAAGTGTTAGCTTCGAGGATTACGACCTGTATGTTCAGATCTTTTGAATTAATGTGACACAATACTAACAAGAACAGGAAACGTCTGGCAGATCTGGATTTAAGTTGCAATAATATACGTCAACTGGAAGGTCTTGACAAGCTCTCTGCTGTCACAACTCTCAATCTAAGTATGTTCAAACTACCTCAATGATATGGATCAGTATCTAATAGACCCGCAGGCGAAAATCAGCTTAGCGAATTCACCCTTTCCGCTCCGCTGTCGTACCTAGAAGACCTGAATCTTGCGAACAACATCCTCTCATCCGTCGACCTAGCTCATGCTCCAAGACTCAACAGGCTCAATCTCGACCGAAACAGAATCCGAACGGTCGAGAACATAAAATCCGTCCCTCACATTCACCATCTCTCCTGGCGCGAACAGAATACATCAACCCCCTTGAACTACGATCCCCTCCACGAGATCCACAACCTCTATCTCTCCGGCAACACTTTACCCACATTCGCACCCACGACCCCCTTCCTCAACCTCCGAACTCTCGAGCTCGCCTCCTGCGGGCTCAAATCCCTATCTCCTAACTTCGGAAAGACCTGTCCGAACCTGCGCGCTCTAAACATGAACTTCAACACCCTCAACGATATCCGGCCTCTAAGCGGCATCGCAAGATTGGGGCGCCTCTACGTTGCAGGGAACCGGCTCTCGCGCCTGAGAAGGACTCTCGCTGTCCTAGCACAGCTTGGCCCGTCTTTATGCGAAGTCGATCTCAGGGGCAATCTGCTGACGATGGGATTCTATAGCCCCACTCCGCCCACCACCTCGAACGACGTAAATAGAGATGAGGCGTCCAAAGGGGAGCAGGGCAAACAATTAGCTATCGTGCCCGAAGGTGGGCGGCAAGCGGTATCGCCTACTGATGAGGAGGTGAGAGACGCCATTGCGGAGGGGGGAAGGAAGTATTATCTGCCCGCTTTGGATCATGAGGATCAAAGATACATGCAGCGGTTGGATGAGGATATGAAGCTTAGGAGGAAGGTGTATGAGATGATGCTTGCGAAGGCTTGTCAGGGGTTGAAGAGGGTGGATGGTAGGGATGTCGATTGGGGGGCGGGGACTGAGGGTGATGAGACTTGGGAGACTTTGAGGAGGTTGAGGGTTTTGAGGGATAAGGAGGCATAGTGAGAATGATGGGAAGGTAGGGGATAGAGTGTACGATGCAGTGTAGCAGTGGTTTGTTTGGGTAGTTTCGTCTTTATATTAGGGTGCTGTTATTGGCCCTAGATGAAAATTGTTTCGTAGCAGGCACGTGTATCTTGACGTTCAAACGTTATCGCCTTGTGTGTTGGCACCTTTGCCGTCTTACTACGCTCGAATCTCTAGTCTACTTCCAAGGCCGCGTTTCGGCTGTTAGTAGAAGAGGTTGCGATGTGCCGCATAAAACGCGGCGTTGAATTGTTTGTGGCAGATTTTTGGCATAATGACGAGAAGAAGTGTACAATGGTTCCTTACTCTGTTTTGAGATTGCATAGGACACTGCACAGCGACGGTATCTTGGTGATTGAATGAGATACACTTTTCCGAACTATTACAAGGCCTAGGTACTATTCTGAACAACTCCTAAATTTCAGCATCCAAGAAGGTTTGTTTGAGCAGCAAAGTTGTTGTTTATACTTGATCCAAGCCGGCATTCCATTAACAGTGCAGAAATGCACTTCACCAGCTTGAACAAGCGCCACTGGCGTGAATATGGGATATCCATGTTCAATGTAGTCGCCCCAAACTGGCTCGCCCCTGCTGCAATCCGAGGCTATCTCGCCATTCGTAGGGGAGGCTAAGTCTGTTTTGATGATGGAGTCGCTCAAAGGAAATCCGAGCGAGGAAAGGATGAGGTTGTTGTCACCCGCTTGGTATGGAATCTCCATTCAAAGGCGTTCTGGTCTGTATCCCGTTGCAACCTCAACCCACCTCAGTTTCAGGCAATCCTTTGGTCCTCCATTGTCGAGTCTACCTTTCCACGCGTGTAGACGTTCAAGAAAGGTCAGATTTATATTCTGAACGCAGAATTCTAAGGTCTCAAGATTGTGTAGCCTCGTAGTCTTTTCAGATGCCGCTTTCTGCGCGAGTCTCATGAAGAGGCGCCATGAGTGAAGCGCGCACGTACAGCTGCCGAGCCTTAGAGTCACCTTTTGGATTGCTAGAGGCAGGCAGTCTGTGACGAGTCTATCCATCACGCCCAGAGAGCAACCTAATAAGCACAAATCCAGAAATTTCAGATTGCTGAAATGAGCGAAACAGTTCGTTCCAACATCACGGAAATTCCCTCGAAGCTGCAGGGTTCTTAAAGTATCCTGGCTGTGTGGCCAGAGAAACTCTGCTAGATCCGTCTCGCTGATGACTGTGTAGCCTACGTCGTACCTACAATCTTCCACGTCTTTGACCTTCTTGAGCACTTCAGGCAAGTATCGCTGCGTGCCTAGGCAGTTTTTGTATACATATTTTAGAATCTTGACAGACCACATCACAGTTGAAGACATGCCGTCCGATACCTTGGCTCTTGAATCTCGATCGAGCCTAGATTGCCTAAGTGTAAGGTCTAGCTTGAGTTGCGGCCAGACTTTGAGAAGACAGTCTACATCTTTTGTCCATTCGTAGTCGTCCGTCTCATGGCTATCGGCTTTCAGGTGGATTGATTTGAGTGATGGAAATACCGCGATGTTATGCGTGGCTCGTTTCCGGATCATGTCGACAAGAACAGGCACACATCGTGTGCTCACTTCGAGTGATAAGCGGCTTACGTTGGGTAAGCATGGAACAAGCAGCGGGAACCAGATGTGCTCATAGCCGGAGCCATTTCGAAGTACAGTGTGCAGTTTCTCTTCCGTCTTGTTCTCATCACTAATGTAGGTGTTTCCACATAGCGCCGAGAGAAATGCTTCAAGATCTGGCCCTTCAAAATCTGGGTAATACGGGTTCAAGCTGGGGATCTGATAAATCTTGCAGTGGCGGATATATTGACTGAATAGAGGATCCCATGATCTCGGCGTGAGCAAATCTGCGGCTATACCTTTGTAGAAGGATCTTGGTTTTCCATAAGAACGATAACATCGGCTTAAATGACGATGATTTGATAGAGAAGGCTCCGTCAAAATATACAATTTCCTCGAAGCTGCAGCAAATGACTCAAGATTGGCCAGCTGCACGTAAGATGCAATGAGGAGAAGAAGTTCGTGGGGGAGCTTGAGGAGGTTGGGCATGACAGTCTAAGTTTATCAGGCTATTCTCGTGGCAACAGTATATCTTCGAGGATCATGAAAAGGCCACGATCTGTATCAGGAAATAGAAACATAACTGGGGTTTTGTGCGGAGAAAGTAATGAAGGTTCGCAGATATGTAGGTTTGACAGTTGAACCCTATTTCCTGCCCTGCAGTGCCTGTATCATCTGTGAGTCAATCCTATGTACTTTTAAGTAATGAAGCTTCCCCTCATGCAGATGAGGTTCTTCACCTGGATTGAGCACCGTTTTCATACTTGTGATTAATATTCGAACAAGTCATGTCTGCGTCGATGGTTTCTTCACTAAAGGGTAGTCCAAGCGCATGCAAAACCAGCTTGTCATCGCCCGATTTGTAGGGCATCTCGAATACAGTTCCTGAAACAATTCAAATCAGCCTTGCAGTGAGCCTTGATTCTGCTCATGCCATTGAAAGGATATGGGTAGGAAATGGAAATAGAGCAATCTTACTATCCCTCGTACCAGACCACAGGACGTTGAGGCTTCCTGTTGGCACCTCACTCTCCTCCTTGAACATGCTAATCTTTTGGATGGTTTCTTTGGTAAACTGCGATTTGGTAGCTCTAAGTCCTAGCTTTTGAAGTAATGAAAGCCGTCGGGCCTTTGCCTTGACGGCCTTCTCGGCGAGCGTAAGGTGGAACTGCCAGCTTACACGAGAGTACCAATGTAAGTGCCCGTACCTGATAGTCACGCTTTGTATGGAACTAGGCAATGAGGCATCGAACATTTCATCGATCAGCTCCAGTGATAGGGGGTTTATGCTAGGACAGAATTCCAACGTTTTCAGTGTGGTAAATCGGGATATGAAACCATGTATGAATGGTTGGAAGCGGCCTCGGAGATAAAGCGATTCCAAAGTATGCTCGCTATGAGGTATGAGAATGTTATATAACCGACTTTCGCTCAAGGAACAAAAACCAGAACTATAGTGACACTCTCGCACTTGCTTGATCTGTCCTAGGATTGCAAGATGGCCTTTTCCCTTGAGATCAAAGGGAGATTGTGAGTACTTAAGCTTTTCGACAACCCAGCCCGCAAAAGACCCGTTGTATTCTGCTGGCCATGAATCCGTGGCCACTCCTCTAGGATCAGCTACAGCAAGCTCAAGTTTGCAATTTGGAAAGAGTCTCAGTATGTATTGAACATCAAGTGGCCAATTCTTACTGGGCGAAGAGACAGCCCAATCAGAAGAAGTCTCGATCCTCAGTCCTATAGACTTTAAATTTGGCAAGACCTCCCCTTTGTCTACGCCATTGGTATCGATCATGTCAATCAACACAGGGATACATCCAAGTCCGAGGGACATTGACAAGTGATCCACATTTGGCAACATGGGCATGAGCAAGGGTACCCATATTTTAGCGCTATGATCGAATCCTGGCGTCAAGGCTGACCTCAAATTGTCTCTTGTTTGCAATTCAGCGGCAACATATCGGTTTTGGACTAGTGCAGCATACCATAAGTGGACTTCAACCGAGCAATCGTCCGCATAGAAGTAGCTCATAGCGTGAAGCTCCAACTTTCGGACATAGTGTCCAATCAGGGGGTATTCGGAGGCAAGCCTTAGCATGTTGGACGTGGAAGGCATCCAACCATCGGTGCCATAACGGCGATATTGACGAATGTGTCTGCGATGTTCTGGCAACAAATGGCTGGCCACGTTATATAGCCTTCTGCAAGTCGACGCGAATGACTCGAGGTCCGCTGGTTGAACAAAGGAGGCAATATGGAGCAGCATCTCGTCTGGCAAGAATAATAGGTTCATCATCGTTGGCTCTTCTAATCTAGAGACAAACCTTGGGTATGAAGGTGGAAGGACAGAGGAACACGAAGTCAAGAAGAAGCTCTATTGGGGTGAAATGAATGATCGCATGGTAACGCATGAGAATGGTACAGGATCATGCTGTACCAACACTGACTTGAGCATAAGAACGAGGCATTTGACAGAGAACGAGGCAGCTTCTAACAGTCAGGGAATCAGGGGACACCAAGGACTGTAAAGTCAAAGTTTAGGCGGGCTCCGGCTGCCTTCAGCGGAGCTGGGGAAAAGGCCCAGGGAAGGAACTCTAGGGGGCCCGCTTAGCGTGTTCTCTGAGTCCTGTTCCTATCAATAGCAATTTGAAACGCGGTCTTTGAATTCCATGAATTCCATCAACGTCAGCAATCCTTCGGGACTCTGGCCTTGACACTGCCACTGCCCCAACTACCCTCCTCTCTACTCTTGCTACTTGCTTTTACAGCCTCAATGTCGATGCTTGCGCACCATAGGCAGATGTATGCACTTAAAGCAACTGAAGAAGTCGCCAAATACTTCTCACCTCGTCTTGTGGCTTGATGATAGGTATTGGATGACCTCACCACCCATCTGCCAAATACTTACGTGGGGCAAGTCTCCTGCAGGATGGTGCCAGAACCCTTACCTGATTCAACACCTCGGACAGTAATCAGGCGGCCATAGCCATGGCTAGCTCACGTGATGAAGAGAGGCTTGAGCGCTCAGGTTCACAGCTTTCGACTGCTTCGCGCAGATCTGGCACTGTCCGCGCTCCTTCTCGGAAGCAGTCACTTGTCACTCCAGAATCAGCCAAGACTTTGGAATCCTTTCCTTCGCTGTCCCCAGACATCTCACCTGCTGCGAAGCACGCGACACTGACGTCAAGGTCTGACCATACCCCCAAGAAGGCTGTAGATGGAACACCGCCGAAACCTTCGCGGAAAGACCTTGCTGGGGTAGCTAGCCTTGTTCATAGAACAAGTTCGATGCAGGGAAGGTCGGCGCTTTTCGAAGAAAATCATAGAGCCGAAGAAAATGACGTGCCCGGAGCATTGCACCACGCGAGTGATGAGCATGTTAGAAGACTGGTGAAGAAGACTGGCGCAGTGGCCCTTGTGAGACAACTTGCAACCGATGTGGCACAAAGAGATGCAGAGATCACAGTCATCCGGAGGCAAGCTGAAGAAAGGGAACGAGAGCTCAAGAAAATGCTAAGAGAAGTAGAGGTCTCGAATCTTGACATAGAAACGAGACTGCATCGGATTAGCCAGGGAGACCCAAATGATGTAGGGTCGTCTCAGAATGCGGCATTTGCAACAAGCAGTAACAAGGGAGCGAAAGCGAACGGTAAGCTTGCAAGCCCAAAAGGTGGCATCAATAAAATGATGGGAGAAGCGATGAGGGATGACGTTGGTCAACTAGAAATCGATGAAGGCTATTTAGACTCTTTCGCGGACAATGACAAGCAAGCTACGGTGAAGGCCAAAGCTGGAACCTCAAGAGAGTCTGATGGGCAGTCGGTTGCCTCTAGCGTGGACTCACAGGGCAAATCTCATGGTACATTCAAAGGGTGGAAAGACTATCTATGGGGCGCCAATGGCACAAGCCGACGGACGAGCAAAGCTAGTAGCGTAGAGGAGTACGGCGGGCAAAGAACGCGTGGTTCCAGCGGTAACAGCGGTCGCAGAAAAGGACTCAACGAAGACACCTTTCAACCGCTCACTAAAGCTTCTACTATGGATGATGTTGCTCAGGCAGACCGTTTAAGAAAGCCATCATCGTTTGTAGCGTCTTGGACGACGAAACTCTTTGCTGGCAATTCTGCTAACCCGCGAGAGCCAGATACCCAGGATACTCTGCGAAAAAAGCCAAGCACAGTCGGCAACGACGGTAAAAGAGGCTCAAGATCGGGCTCGACAGCGTCCGCGCCTCCGCCTCGGTCTGCTAAAGCTGCGTTGATGAGAGTCAGTAGCATGGAGAATGGACGTCTTACAAAGAAATCTATACAGAATTTACAGCTAGGTCAGAAGGGCAACACCAAGAACACAGTTCCCCCCGTACCTCCACTGCCAAATAGTCCAGCAAGGGCTGAAACTTCAGCAAACCTAGGCCCTGTCGAGATGGACACCATTCACCCGCCAGACTCGAAACCTCCAACGCTGCTGCCAAATGACAAAGCTTCAGATAATCTGTTGACTGACAGATTCGGCTTTATCTATGATCAACGACGTAAGAAGAGAGAAGCTGAAGCAGTCATACGTCACAACCGTGGAAAGTCTACAGCGAACACCAACCTTGAGATGATCAACAGCTCACGGGCTTCTATGAAGTCACCTGAACCTGATCAGAGATCGCAACTCTCAGTGAATGAATCATTGCAAAGACCGATGTCGCCGAACTCAGTGGAGGACACGAGCGAAGAAAAGCCTACAAAACGCTGGCAAGACTACCTCAAGGTCTCCACGACAGCTACTGAGTTGCTCCTACATACTCCTTCACCCAAGCCAGGCATCAACGTGATAAGTGCTGAAGCATCTTCTTCATCTAGTAAGCGATCACCTGCTTTAGGTGAAGCTCGGAAATCGGTGCCTTCAGTGAGCGCAAATGCCGAGCCAGAGATTTCGCCTGTTACGGCTGGAAAAGCTGAGATCACAGGCGCCTCTCTCAGCAAGGATGATTCTCAGGCAACGCCCGTGGTAGCTGAAGAGGAGCCCGTTAAATTGCTCCTGGCGAAGCTGACTGAATTGCACGACACTCTACAGCGAGAGAAAACCGTGAAGTGGAATGAATTCCTCCGAAAAGTACGTGCTGAGCGGAAGAAAGAGGGCGAGCTAGCTGCCGCAACGGAAGGCCGCTCACAGCAAGCCGCAATGCCCGAGATGATGCTGACTGATGGGGAGATGATCGGTGTCTCTGGCCTGGGTAATAAAGGAAAGGTTGGACGAGCGAAGGGCAAAGAGTTCAAGCAGCTTGTGTTAGGAGGCATTCCGGTCGCCTATCGAGCGAAGATATGGGCAGAATGCATTGGCGCGGCTGCGCTCCGTGTCCCTGGCTACTACGACGAACTTCTCCGTACTGGCACTGATGATCCCACAGTCATTTCTCAGATCCAGATGGACATTTATAGGACTTTGACGGACAATGTCTTCTTCCGGAAAGGACCTGGGGTGGCCAAACTAAACGAAGTGTTAATAGCATACGCACGCCGAAACCCTGACGTCGGGTACTGTCAAGGAATGAATCTCATTGCAGCTTCGCTTCTGCTCGTTCTGCCTACCGCCGAGGATGCTTTCTGGGTCCTGACAAGCCTGATAGAGAATATCCTCCCACAGCATTATTATGATCCCTCTCTCCTCGCATCCCGGGCGGACCAACAAGTGCTCCGTGGGTACGTTTCTGAGCTCCTGCCTAAGCTCTCCGGTCATCTGGATAGCCTCGGCATCGAACTCGACGCTCTCACGTTCCAATGGTTTCTCTCAGTCTTCACAGACTGCCTCTCAGCCGAAGCTCTTTTCCGTATTTGGGATGTCATCTTCTGCTTCAATGACGGCAGCACGTTCCTCTTCCAGGTTGCGGTTGCTTTGCTGAAACTTAACGAAGCGCAATTGTTGGATTGTGATAATGCGGCGAGAGTATATGGCTACATTGGCAACGAGATGACGGATCATGCCATTAGTATTGATGGTCTTGTCAATGCTAGTGACGCGCTGAAGAACGTAATCACGCGAGAGGAGGTTGAGGAGCGGAGATGGAAGGCTGTTGAGGAAGCGAGAGGCAGAGAGAAGAGAGGACGGGCGAGTAGGAGCGGTAGCAGTGCTGCTAGCGGAGGCGAGTTGAGCATGCAGGAGCCGCGACCTTATGATGACGATGGTAACGTTAGTGTTGGTGGAAAAAAGTGACAATGCTTCTCTTGGTTGGTTCAGTATGATACCCCAAACAGTAGGTCTGAGGACTATTAGCGAATGACAGTTATGTTCTATGAACAATCCTTTAAAGCCACCAGTCAAAGGACTATCTGTACTGCTGGTAGCCCATATGCCTATTCCGTAAGCAGGCCTTGGAGCAGCCTCGGCGAACGTCCATCTTCCCCGCAGAACCTCCATACATCAAGCTACAGCTGTAGCTTTCATCAACTTCAAGTTTGCAATGCTCACCCTCTGTGCAATGCAACCACCTTCTCATTTCCACCCACCATGACAACCCCCAAAAAAGCCTGGCCCCAGCGCCCCTCCACTCCGCAACCCTCCGCCACCCCACCCTCCGCTCTCCCCGCAATCCGCACCGTCGCCCCTTCCACTCCCTCTACGCGCCTCTCCTCGCTGGTCTGCATAATAACCGGCGCCTCCTCCCCCCTCGGCATCGGTCGCGCCACAGCTCACCAATTCGTCCTCGCCGGCGCGCGAGCCATCTACATCTGCGACTACAACTCCCCCGCCAACCTCTCCGCCCTCCAAAAGGAACTGGAAACCCTCTCCTCCACCGCCCACCCCCACAAATCCAACGAAGAGCCCCATACGGATATTCACACCCGCCTATTCGACGCCACCTCAGAAAATGATGTCGAGGCAGTAATAGAAGACGCTCTATCCACCTACGGCCGCCTCGACGTCTTCTTCGCGAACGCCGGCGTCGTAGGCACTCACGCGCCCTTCACCTCCATCTCCGCCTCCTCCTTCCTCTCCACCCTCCGCACTAACGCTCTAAGTGTCTTCCTGGCGATAAAACATGCTGCGCCGGCCATGGCACGGACGTCCGACATGAAACCCGCGCCGGGCGGGAGTATCATCGCGACGAGCTCGGTAGCTGGTCTGAGGGCTAATGCGGGGAGTGCGGACTACTCGGCTAGTAAGGCGGCGGTGTTGAGTTTAGTAAGGAGTTGTGCTTATCAGATGGGTGGGTTGCTTGGAGATGGGGGCGTGAATGTGAGGGTTAATGCGATTTTGCCGGGGTTGATTGAGACGGGGATGACGAGCTTGGTTTTTGAGGGGGCGAGGAAGAGGGGGACGGAGGGAAAAGTCGGGCAGTTGAATCCGATGGGACGGGCGGGGGTTAGTGATGAGGTGGCTAGGGTGGCGGTGTTTTTGGCGAGTGGGGAGAGTAGTTATGTTAATGGGCAGGGGTGGGCTGTGGATGGGGGGTTGAGTGCGGGCTTGCCTTGGGTTAGGGGGAAGTTGGCTTAAGTGGAGAGGGTGGAAGGAGGAGGAGGGGAGGGAGGTGCTGATGATTGATGACGGATGACGGATGATGGGATGTATGTGGATATCATCTTCCTTTTTTGAATCGCAGCTCCGCTACAAGACGGAGTTGAAGACTTCGAATTCATTATTCATCGAGCTTTGATGTCCTTCCCTAAGACTTCCAGCAATTTCTTCTCGTCCAGTTTTGCTATAACATCCATTGCTTCGCGCCCTTCACCATGATCTCCCTCTCCATTCAGATCTTCTACAATCTCGCCCTCATCAAGCTCTTCGATCTTCTCTTTCCGCATCTTCTCGAAGAATTGCCGCTCGGTGAGGAATCCTTCGGGCAGTGAGTCGTCTTGTCCTTGGTCGAAGACATAAATTGTGGGATACTCGAGAACGAGACGATTCCGTAGAGCGGTGGAGAGGAACAAGTCGGGCTCTAGTAGAGCAAGAACGGGATAACGGGATGGTAGGGAAGGAGTATGGAGGTAGAAGCTGAGCGTGACACCCTTAGCTGGCTGGTTATTGTCGAACTTTTGGTCTTCCACATCTGCAACTGCAGATATTTCATCATTCCGAATTCCATTCTGATCTCCGGAGTCTGTCTGGCGATTCAGACTGCTGCTGACTTGTCGCTGACCCTTCCGAGTAGAGTCTTGCGTATCAGATGTGGTCTTTCGCTTTCTTGTCTCATGGCGGGTTAAATATCGATAGGCTTCAGATACAGGAATACTGTCCTTGCATTGCGCCAGCTGCTTCTTGCCGCCAGGGTGTACCCACTCTACCGTCCACTCAAGGCACTTGCTATTTCTGAGCCATTTTGTCTCGTTCGTCTTACTCCTATGCATGCCTTTTGGCGCCTTCGCGACTATAACTTCATTTCTCTCGAGCGCAGCATTCAGCGGCTCTTGCCCTTTCTTCGGTCCAGCTTTCTTTTCCGTCTGCGACTCCTCTAGCACAATGCCTCTGAAGGTAGCTTCTCTGTCTGCCTTATCGAATTGTCTTTCGATACTGGTCAGGTAATTATAGTCATGATCTATGCCAGCAGGCGTGACAAGGTCGGCATGTTTGATGTAGGCGGCCGGATTGCGGACGCCGTTGCATTGAGCCCATAGCTTGTGGCGCTTGACGCATGGGAGGGAGCAGGTAAGGATCGCACACCGCGGACATTTGTATCTATGTTCTCTGATATGGCTAGAGTGTCTAATATCAGTACACAATCCCGCGATATAGATGCCCCATTCTTACCATATGGAACACAGATTTGACAACAGAGCATCAGATTCGGTCATTGGCGTATGTGTGAGCACATCTTTCGCAGGGATTAACAGTAGACCTTTCTCCAATTAAGTTAACTGCACATCATCCGTCTCGTGCTCTACCAGGTACCAACTCCAGAAAAGGGAAAATTCTTTCTACTGGGAAGAGAGTGAGTGCGAATACTATCGATAAGGAACTGATGCCAAGCTTTATTAGCGCCGATCGGATCCAAGCCTTTTGGCAGCGCGGCAAATTTGAGGCTTTTTGTCCAGATCACTGCTGTCAGGCTGAAGAGCTAGATCTGGTCCTGTGACCTTGCGTGCCTGCCAACCGAACTCAATTGAAAAGACAAATACCCACGACTTTCCCCCATAGGTGGTTAATTGACGCGATAATGTTAGTCTCAATGTTGGAGTACGATGACGTACAGCAAACGCACCAAAAACGCCGGTCTAATGCACCTATTTGAAGAGGCAAATGGACCCTGCCTTCTGTTCCCCGACCGCCTGCCCGTAGAGTAGGACTTGCATATATCTTGTCGAATTCGTCTCCCCTACTTGAGGTCTTTAAGCTGAAAGTTGGGACATCATGGATCTTATTCAGAACGTTGGACATGCCTATCTTGAGCGCAAAGCGCATCAGGCACCGCAAATGCTTGAGGGCCTAGCTAAGAAACAATTTATGAAGAGCCATGAACCAGATAGCGTTAAGCAACAATCGAAAAACACCTTTACTCGACCACATGAAAACGGAAAGGGCGAGGTCGTCCATCATGGAAAGATGGATCCAGAAACGAATGCGGTTGGCAAGGATGCCGAGATAGCAAGATTGAAAAGCCAATTAGACCATTTTTCTTTTGAGCGTGAGCAAAAGGCCAGCCAGCAAAGCAGGAAGCCATCTCACCATTCACCTCCATCGGAAGCTGGAAGCCAGCGTACGAAAGCAACGAGGGTTTCACGGTCTGAGGAAAGAGCTCCTTCAGTTGCATCAAAGCACACAGCTACAAAGAAATCTATGGCAAACGGAACACAAGCACCTTCTTACGTACGATTTCATGAATCAGACCATGAGCACGTAAAGGCACCATCCAAAGCAAGTCATAGCCATGCGCCACAGGCAGTTCCCCATGCTCCAAGTCATCACGAGTCAGTGGCAAAAAGCAAAGTAAGCGCTGCGAGCACACTGAGAGGCAGCGGTCGCATACCTAGTACTTCAAATGAAATTATCGAACGGTCAATTGCCGCCTCGGTTGCCAACAGTCACCACTCGCCTTCTCGCGCACCATCTGAAGCTCACAGCTATCATACGTCTCACGCAAGATCACGGTCTAGCCATGCTGGCACAGCCAGAGATCTCGACAGAGGCTCTCCGCCATCCCATGCGGCATCTCTTCGTAGCCACCACACTTTTCATGTACCCTCTCACGCACCTTCGATGGCTCCCAGCCACCACACATCTCGTTCCAGAGCACGATCTGCTCATGGCAGCACCGTCAGGGGGGGCCCTGAGCTGATTCATAGCGAAATTGTTCCTAGCCGCGTACCCACTCACCGTTCTCACGCACCATCCCACCATAGCCATCACTCGTCTCATTCTAAACACACAGCAAAAGCTAGCCGACATGCACGAGACGACGTGTCTATCGCACCCTCATCAAGCATCTCAAATCGTGACAGCTCTGACTCTGATTCCGATGGGCCAACCGAGCATGGCGGAAGCGCAGCTTTGCTCCACCAGCGCCAGAAATACAAGCGACGTTGCTCGCTTGGAGTTGTACCTGAGATTCCGCCTTTTGAGGAACGAGAAGAGTGCGCGGGTCATGGCTTCAAGCCATGTAGGTGCCCAGCGCCAGAGTACGCCGAAGTCTTCGAAGAAAAGGAGGCTCCGGTTCTTGCTCCTCATGTCAAGGAGGTTAGGCGTGAGCAGAGGTATTCGCCGGATCATACGAGTGTCGTGGAGATAAGCCGAGAGAGAGAGGGTCGAAGGCTTTATAAAGTTAAATGAGTTCGAAGTAAGTGGCCTGTTTGACCAAGGTTTCCGGGGGGCGAAGCTGAAAGTGTGTCTGCTCTCATGTGTTTATTAATTTGGAATGTCGTAACGAGATGAAGGGACCAATTGTAATATCAACCAAACGCCTCGCCTCTTATGTTTTGATCCTATATTTAGAAGCAAGCGAAACCGAACCCAATCTTTTGCTCAAATGAGCGGAAAATGCGTCCAGCAAGAAACTTATCAAGACTGAAGCAGAACAAAACAAGCAGTCACAATCTCACCCCCCAGAACGACGTCCGATCCACCAGCAATCCACACCCTCACCACCTCAAAAGCAATCCTCACCCTCTCAATGAAACCCCCACCGATCCTGCGCCAAAGCCGGCTTCCCCTCCCCATCCGGCGGCTGCAAACTCCCCTCCCTAACATGATGCCCCTCGCCCGCCCAAACCAAAAAGCACCCAAACGGCCTCTCCAAAGTATGACACCCCTTCGTCTTCCCCTCACTCGGCACCGTCCCCAACGCAACCTTACACGCCAACGTATCATTATCAAAACTATGATCGATGAGCTTATGCTTGCCCCAATGCTCTTCCGGCACATCGAAGAAATCAATCCCCTCGTACGGACGCAGGTCTTGGTTTATGTAGTAGGATTTTATTTGGTAGGGCATTAGTTTGCCGATGGGCACAGCTTTCCAGCCCATGTAGGCGCCTTGCGCGGTGCTGCCTAGGTCGAGCCGGTAGCGGCCGTTGTTTGCGGAGGGTTTGTCGGTGCAGGCGTCGGTGCCGTAGATGTGCATTTCGAGGTCGGGGATGTTGGGGAGGGTTTTTGAGGGGTTGGTGGGGAAGGGACCTTGCAGGGGGGGTTTGGGTTCGAGTTTCATGGCTGTTAGGGTGGTGAGGAGGGTTAGTGTTGTGAGTGTGAGGGCGTGCATTTTTGGTGAGAGGCTTTGGTGATATTGTTGTTCCTGGTCTTGATTGGTCTAATGTTGATGGTGCTTGGGCAAAATGGGGTTCTGGCACAGTGGCATCTGATCTTCTTATCATATTCTGTTGGCATCGAGGCTGCAACGGCGACACGCGAGTTGGTCGAAGTACAATGCAGGTCCATATTTGGAACAAGCTCTGTCTTTCTGGAGGGAGACAATGCTATCCTGTAAAAAACGCCTGGCTCATGTCTGTGGCTATAACGAATTAGACCATTTTCTTTGTCCCTGCTTTGTTGGCTTCTTCCCTGATCAATATTCTCTTCGCTTTGTTCAGCCAGCGTGTGGAAAGAATGTTTTGGACTTCTCAAAGAGATGCTTTTGGCGAGGTGATGATATTGTCAGCCAAAAAGTATCAGAAAATATCGTCTGAACGAAGGAAAAGTGCTGTGACTCGTGCTAGGTAATTAGCATATGCTTTCGCGTAGGCTCATGGACATCGGCTTCAAGTCTGCGATCCTCATATATGCTATACAAGCGGTGAATGGCTAATTTTCAGCCCCTAATTGCATGTGAGTCCTGATAACGTTCTTTCGTTAACATGAGCCCGTGAATTTCCTAGACAGAGCTTGATCTGGATTGTACCACATTCCAGTGGCGATACTGGTGGCAAATCTCTGGAGGAAAGTAGGAGTGGAGATCCGACACCACCCATGAGCAAATACGATCACCAGCTGTGTTGTACAAATCTGGTCAACTAGGCATGAATTGAGTGTGGCGGAGGCAATAGATGTCTAGTGTAACAAGGTCAGCGACACATTAATGACAGGCGATTGGAGGAACACTGATATGACTGTGAGCTGCCGGCTATAACATCAAGACTCATTGACAAATACCTCGTGGCTCGCCACTTTCAATGTCATACCTGGGCGACAAACAAGCATGTGACTACTGAGAAGGTTTACACCCCATTGTCATATATAAAGCTGCCCCACTGCCTCAGTCTTTGTTCGTTTTTCCATTCATTCTCAGTCTTTGATCCCGCACTCACCAACAAAGTTAGACCAAACCACCAGATCTTCGGTAAACCTCGGAACATCTTACCATCATGTGCTTCGACGTGATGCGCCTCTGCATCTGTGGCCATGATCATTACTACATAGGATCTGAGCGGTGCAATCGGGCCATCCGTTTTGACCAAAAAGAGTGCAACCATCTAGAAGATCTGTTGTAAGGCACCTTCACCCTGTCCGTCTGCATGGCCTCTGCTAACATCCCACACAGTATTGATGGCAAGAAGCATGAACGAGAGGAGTATTGTGAAGGGTGCACCGAGTAAGACAGTCCTCTCCAATCCAACATACAAGTAAAGCTGTTGCTGACCGGTGTCTTTAGATATGGCTTCCGACCAGGACGATTCTCTAGCCGACCAAAAGATGACCCTCGTAACAAGGAGCGTCGCTCACACTGGACACGTTAAGCAACCTCAAAGAAGTGTACCGGCTGGAGCACAAATGCTATGAGAGGTGCCGACAATGAACAACGAGCATTCAGGAACAGACTGAAATTGAAATATGATGGAAAATTGACGTGCGTGCCTAAAGAGGGTGATCAGAATGAAAGCATCTCTACCTGTACTCGATAATTGGAAGGTATGGATTGATGTTGCTTGGACAAGCTTGATGACGAGGCCTATTGTGTGCTTATGACCTTGTGAATATTCGTGCGAAGACTGCGTGATCGCTTCTGGTACTCTAATTAGTATGCAATGACATGATCGAGCCATTCCCCTCTCGTTTTCAGTATTGTTCCAAACACCACCAAAGGCGGGAGTAAGCCTTGTCTCTGCTCTCATCTCTGCTTGGATGACCTTTTAGTGGGGCTCGATGAAGATGCACTATTTTTCCTGACCCGCACAAGATTCTGGGATCCCTCCAGGCGTTGCATAGTATCGTACAAGCTCATTTTCGATCCAACGAGAATAGTCGGGCACCTCGCTTGCAGGTTGAAACCGACCGGGTTTGGAAAGCCCACCCTTCCAGAAATCTAAGGGATTAGTCTCATCAACGGGGCTCTGGATGTAAATTTGGTGGTTCTCCTCAGCCAAATCATAGCATTGGTTCCACAAGCTCGAGCATGTTGTTGAGATCCTTGCATTTAGTAGACCAGTGGTCGTGGAATATACCAAACAGTTGTCTCTAATGCATCCAACCATGTACTTCATAAGCGTAACGGGATTTAGTATCTCCGGTTTGTAACCGATTTGGTAAACACACAGAGCATTCTTGCCGCGTGCACTATCACAAAGGAATACCAAACTGGTCAGGCCTATCCTCGATTGAACAATGGTGGGATACAGCCAGCCGGGTGCTGCTGTTGGCCAATCCAGTCCTGTTGAAGTCTCCGGGGTTTGGCGTAGTGTGCTACTCGAGAAACGTAGATGAGATTCGCGAACAAGCCTCTTGTCAGCTAGTAGATGGCTTCTGTATACATGTTGCACCAAGTTACAGGTCAAGTCAATCTTTCTTGACTCTGACCCGCTACCTTTTTGCCTCTCGAATCGTATGGTCTCACACAGCTGGTTTTCACTTTCATTGTTTAGCGTATCCTCATGACGCCTACGCAGAGCAGCTACATTCATCGAGAAACGAAACATGGCCGCTCGTAAGTTGAACCGGACAGAAGCTGAATATAGCTTGTGAATAGTTGTCGCTAATGTTCCAGGTGCCTGATGAGGGATGTTTGCAGGAAGGGTTGTAATATAGTCTTCATCTAATAATATCGATTGAAGAGATTCTAGCGCCTCCTCCGATACGGCAATATAGGTCAGCCCTCTGATCTGGTCCCAATCTTCATCGAGCCAACTCCGATAGATCAATCTGGTGAAAAAAGATTCTTGACTAGCGCCAATTCTATTATCACTCATTTCTTGCGTCCAAATCATTTCCAGATTATGCAAGTCCGTCATGGATAGCCTTAGCATTCTAAACTTGCTCTCACTACTCCCCTTTCGAGAGAAAATCTCGAGCACATCTCGGGCGAAGGATTGAGGATCTGGTATTGACTGAAGAAGCGTGCCAACATTATCGCGAGAGACGCAAAGTCCACGGACTCGAGACTCAATGTAGATGGCCTGACGGACAGAACCATATTGCGTATCAAGACTGCGATATTGAGCACACCGCTCAGTCGCCCTTGGTATTAAATTGTTCCTATGAGCCTCTGTTGGATCCGCAAGTATGCTTTGATCTGCGCTGAACATGTAATCATCGATACTTTGATCATCGCTTGTGAAATGCTTAAGCTTGCCGAGGATATCCGGTCTGTATTCGTCACGAGCCCAATCGTAGATGTAGTCTAGTATGATTAGGAGTTGAAGCGCAGCATTTTGGTCACGAATATCATTATTCCAAAGTCGTGTAATTCTCTGTACATCTCAGTCTGAAAATCTTTTGATCAAATTGCACTTACTGTCATGGGCTGGGTATTATTCTGTAAATCCATGTCTCGCTCAAAGAAGCAAGCATAGACACGCCACTCAGGGCCTTTGTTCGCGAGAAACCACACGAGAGGGTTTGGCCTCAAAATGTCGGATCCGCCTTTCAGCTTGTGCTGGAATTTTAGCAACGTCCGGATCGGGAATGCTGTTTGCATCTCGATGCGTTGAAAACTTGGAGATTCGCCGGCCTTGGCCTCAAGAATCAAGAAGGGGAAAGCCACTGGCTCAACTCCTACTTTGAATGGGCTGAAATTTGCAGAGTCCGTGCTGAGAGGATCTAACTCATTCGCATCATTGATATTGTTGCGAGCGGCTTCTGAGGCAGATACAAACGCCCGTGTCATTCTGAGGCCAAAAACCCTGTCTGGCTTTTGCTCCGATAGCAATGAACGAATGGGCTCCTCTGGGACAACCACTCGCTCAGCGTGATCCGAAAACAACTCATTGAGGTTGTCAAAGCTGCCCATTAACAGACAATGTGAGCATTATAACAAGCGCCATTGGTTGTCTTTTTGGGCCTAAGAGTAAGGCTGCTCACCTACTACGTGAGTGATCTGTCGCGGTACACTTACACAGACCATGAGTCCTGTGCCTTCTGCGGTATTCAATTCTTTCTCGCTGCTCTGGCGTGAAGCCTTCGACATTAACTTCTACTTCTGACCTCCATATTCGGCCACGGCAGAGTTTGCTATTGGTCAGTCATCGCTAGCGCTGCGAGGATCCTACTTGACGTACCACGCGACTGCTCGCTTAAAGCGAAAAAGCACATCAGGCTCCAGGCTGAGTCTCCACTCAGCCTCATTGCTGTTCTCACAATGTGGCTGGTTGGCCTCAGCGGACATTCCTTTCGCTCGAAGAGCTGTCTGAGAACGCCATGCTTCCCCTCCACGGTGTATATCCCTTGATTCGAGATACTCATTATACCTGCGCCTTCCAAGTTGCTGAATCTCCACGAAATGGTGAGAATGAGCATTGGGCCAGGGTTCCGGCCGACCCAGCTCATCGACCCGAATCTTGAACCGTTTCGCATGCTGACAAAGCTAGTAGTACTTTTCGTTGTTCATCTTCAAGACCAACAAGCTTTATCAGCGGAGAGTCGGAGACAGAAAAGCAATAGTCATTTGAGGACTTGTTAGAACGATGTCCGATATCCTTAACGTCTTTGAGCATCGAGTGTAGCACTTTGAGCGTTCGTAGGGCATGGTATTCAGGGGCACACAATGGCGAATCATACTGTATCGTTAGGCGCCAGATGGAATTACCTAAAAATATCGTGAGGCTGCGTCTGCCTTGCTGCAAAGCTTTGCGTGACACTTTATGCAGCTAGAGCTCCTTCGGCGTTTGGGTAGCCTTTTGTCGACGACGTCTGATTGGCGGAATGAGCTTTGGACCATGAAACATAACGTGGCCACCAACAGCAAATACCTTATTGCCAATTTAGTCATCGGCTGAGTTCTCCTAAGTAGCATTTTTGGAAATCGGTCATTCAATGAATTCTGTCATTTGTTCGTTGTATCAAATGTAGCGAAGTACGGGGTTCTGGGGCCGAAATCTAGACTTAGATCGGGATGCCTGTGACGTGATGCACCCCGTGAGCGCCGTCATTACATTGTTTCAGCCTGAACGCTTCTGACGCCTCTTGGGGAAGGAAAGAAGGAAGAGCAATTCGACTGTAAATAGATTGAGCACTTTGCACTGACTTTATGTACAGCCTTGATTTTTTTTTGAACTTTTTTTTGCCTAAGTACAGCTAGGCTTTAGGTGTCTTTGACGAAAGGAAAGCTGACGCGGCAAGAACGTAAATAGGTACGGTTAACGGACTCGCAGGTCGTTAATTCTGGCAGAACCTCATTCGGCTGATTAAGACACATGGAAATGGACGCAAACTGTTTCATATGTTGATGTTGCATGATATCTGAAAGTGGACATGGGAGTCAAGATCGGATATCCTGAGGTTTGAGGAAGGCTTACCACAGCTCACATGGTGTCCATTGAGCTTTGCAATCAGCTTCATGATTCTGGCCACGGCTGGTATGTTCAGAGAACTCGAAATACTGTACCTGCTCAACGCGATCTTCAGATCCGAAGATCAGGGACGATACTAGAAACACTAACTCAAACTCAAGTGTTGCCCATGGCATAATAATGAAAAGCTTCTATACCTCGACCACTGGCGCCAGCGAAGTGCTCAATATCATGACCGGGGCTTCGCCCCTCTGTAATGATATCATGTTTGCTTTGCTCACATTCCAAGTATCAATTAGGCTGGAGGGATGTCTAAAGTCGTTTCAACTGATAGGGGCCACTATTCTCGAGCCATCATGGCTCATGGCTAAACCTTTGATCTAATGCCAGTAATCAGGCATGCTGACCTCTTTGAGACCAATGATGTGGTTGTTGAGCATGCTTGGCCATGTATGTGCAGGTCCGAGCGTAGGGTCCATAGCTTCGAAATCTGAACCATTGTATACCCTTTCTGCAGTGCACGTTATGTCCACTTTGACACTTCTTTCCTGGATTTTGTTTCAACTCGGAGACGACGAGTAAGTAACGATCTGCTATCTTTTGCCTCCTGGAACATTTCACCGTCAAGCGGATGTTGGATGTTCGTAAGGTAATTGAATCGTTTTTGATCCTCGCAGGGTTACGACAGACCTCTGAGTACAGCAATACTGATGTAGAGACTGCTCAATTCCCAACAGTGTGCAGGAGATTCACAAACATCGTCAAACAGGATTGGCATAGGAAACCTCTGTCGCCTATGTAGAACAAGGACTTTTACGCCTGGTGAGGCTGGCGAGGGTTGAATGTTTGCCAAGATACATCACGTGCTATGATGACGCGCTAGTGAAGCGCGTAAAACATCAATCCTCCAGCCTCCTGGTACTCTTCAGCTATCACCATCAATTGTTCAGCAATCATACTCCTTGAACTTGACTTACTGTCACTTATGACCGCTCTACCACACCTCATCTCTCTTTCAGCATATTAGCCACTAATTCAGTGTCTCGCGCCCGCCAAAGTTCCCGTTCCGAAATCTCTCGCGCTGTTTACAGTGCAAACAAATTAAAGCAGCCCACCCTCCCTACAGTTCTCCGAACCTTGTCCTCGTCCAAATGGATGGCGTCTCGCCTCCCGCACATACCTGCGCGATCCTCACGCCACCGCAGCCCACCATACTCGAGCCTCCTAGCACGGTCTCATATGTGTATAAAGGGTCTGTGGTGGTTGGATCAATGTGCTGCGCTCGAAAGTGTGAAGGTATAACGCGGGGAGAATAGGGCTCGGAACTTAACCCTAAGATTTTGTCGGTCGTGCTTCCTTGAAGCGAGCCTCGCGGTACGTATGTAAGCCGTCAAGCTCGGTTTTAGCTTCACCTTTTGGGGGAGTGACGCTGGGTTTGACGTCCAGAGCTCCTGAGAGGGAGCAGTGAAGAGGGGACAACCAGCGCCGCAATTGGTCAGAGTCCTATATGGGGCCGCGTATCGTTGTCTTCCTGCTGGACTTCGCTCTGGTCATTTGTGGGATGTTTTGTCGACGCGGGAGAGAGACGTGGTTGGAAGAAGATGGATGGCGTGTGTCGGACACCTTTTCGTAAGGCTGTCTTTGGGATCTTGATACACTGTACTGAGGCGCAGTTGGCGTTCTCCCTTGATTTGTG
The DNA here is from genome assembly GCA_032158265.1 of Bacidia rubella. Lineage (NCBI taxonomy): Eukaryota > Fungi > Ascomycota > Lecanoromycetes > Lecanorales > Ramalinaceae > Bacidia > Bacidia rubella. Next base: position 492,921 of record JAVTIF010000006.1, on the reverse strand, counting down.
ATATGGTAACCTTCGCAGGATCTCGGGGCGGTGTTTTCGGTTGTTCCATCATTGCGCGCAAGACTTTCATGGGGTTGAAATGATTGATTCTCGAGGATAGGACTGTGTCGAAAGCTGTTGAGCACTTCTTTCTACCTTTGGTAGTATGCCTACGTCAGGCCGTAAACTGTCTCCGTTTCGCAAGCAACACGCTTGTACAACAGCAAAGGTTCACTCGCCAGATGGACCCTCCTGTCAAATGTTCAGAGGCACTTGTGCTTGAACTTGCTTGAGGGGACAGCGAAGCCTCCCTGCTCACAAATGAAACAAGGAAGCTTTTGTGGCTGCTGAAAATAGCTCATGGCAAGAGGTCACGCTCTGGTCAGCTTTGATTGGTCTTTGAAACGGAAGAAGCTTTTCAGTCTCCTGCGAATGAATGCAAGCAACGGAACGATGCAATACACTCTCAAGCCTCATCATCGCAACTGCAATGGGCCTGGTCAAGCGCGGGAATCTATTTCATGCCAATCGAGGAGTCATGCTTGCCTCAAGTCTGGTGAAGACGTCCCGCACACATCTCCTACACTTACTTGTCGCATTGGAAACAAGACACAAGCGAGGCTTCATCTTCCACTTCAACTTATCTCTCAATCACGCTCACATGACCTTTGCCGCGGCACCAGCCAATGGCATCGCAGCCTTCAGGCTAATCCCGACCAGCCGCGTCAATCATCTCTTGTAGGTCTGATCCTACAATCGAACGATGAGCTCCGACACCAAGTCGTTCACCCAGGTTTTCCGGAATCTGGGATCAATGGGCGCAGATACCTCCGATTCATGGAGAAGAGAAGCGATTTTTGTAGATGTGCTTTGTCCGCTTCTGCCCATCCGGGTAATTTGCCCGCCTGTGAGATTCGAAAGGATCTTCTGCAGGCGCGGAAATCAAAGAGTGTCTCTGAGGGTACTGCGATACAAACGGAGAGATTTCCGACTGGGAACTGGGTACCTGCACTGCTTGGAAGGAAAATATGTGAGGGAGATGAGAGTGGTTAGATGTGGCAAGGTGGTGGAACGATGGTCTTTTCCTGAGTGGGTTTGAATGTTAGCAAGTTGATGACTGATTACCCGGTGTTTTAGTGGACTCGCAGTCGAAATCGCGGCGTCTCAGATTGACTTGGCTCGCGTTATTGGCCCAAGAGACAGCTTCGGTCTTGTTGTGGCGAATCCCAGGGCTTCACTGTGCACGTCTTTCTCCTTTGCTGGTCTTGGTCACGAAGCTACGCCCATCACTATCAGTCAGGACATGGCAGTATCATGGAGTGAGGATATTGCTGGATGCTGCTTGCTGAGCCTGTTCGAGAAAAGTCAGGGGGAACAAATGCCAGGAGTGGGACCTCAATGAGGATCAAAGCTTAGGCTTGTCTACTCCTAGGCGTTTGCCTTTGCGTTTCATGATCAGGTTGGCTTGTGGGAAAAGGTGAAATCAACCGTTCAAAGATGCATGTATGTTTCTGCGCTGGAAGCGGGTGTATAGCACTGGCCGGATTCAGCTGGCAACATGGGGAAAGCATGCTGGGAATAGCTGGGACAGGGCTCGACTTTGGATTGAAGGCTAATGAACGCGGGGTTGGGACTGATGGGTGTCGAGGATCGAGACGGTGTTCGAAGGGTCTGGGGAAGTAGCGCAGGATGGCCGAGGAGGCATTTGGCCGCTGTGGTCTTTCTTTTGAGGATCAAACAGCGGCCCCCTTTTTTTCTTATAAGTCTTACCAAAATGCTCTTCCTGATCAGGACTAACTACTCCTAGATTTTGTTGTTCTTACTAACCAAGCCTTCTATCTACGGTGATCAAATTGAATGTTTTCTGAGGTGCTTTCAAGAGCTAGCTGAGCCTCCCTGGAGCTATGGCAGCACTCGAATGCAGGAACGTGAGAGCCGTGGTCAACAAGGGGCAATTAGCTACCACCAAATCACGTATTATTCTTAACTTCATGTGACGACTAGTTGCTTAATTGATCAGCACATTCCATCACAGAACGATTCGCTTATACGTTGTTTTATCACAGGAGAAAGGATCATCGCATTTTGAAGCTCATCGACTAGCTTAAAAAGTCGATGACGTCGCGCGTCAACTCGCGCGCCATGTCGAGTTTCTACATGCGCCTGCCCCTGTCTCCAGTAGATCATACTCCCAGAGTGTATTCAAAGAATCTATATGCTCAGGAATGCATGTAGCCTACGTCTGTTGAAATACTCTCAGCTGCGTCCACCGTTGCGCGTCCCTTACCACAACTTGCTGTACCGCCTTGCGCCTACTCTGCCTTTGCGCCCAACTTCTCTCACGATGCCTAAAAGGAAAAGCTTGTCAACGGCGACAGAAGGAGCACCTGTCACTAGTGTGCCTATTCCCCCGCCGGAAATTAATGTAGATGGAAGTGCGCCACCACCTGCCAAGCGAAGAGCCAGCGGAAGGCGAGTTTCGGAGCCAGCGACTGGATCGACCAACCCAGACAAGAATGAAAATGTATTAGATGCACCGCAGGCGCTGCGTGCATCGCCAGATGCCGACGAGAAGGATGAGCGCATGGACGTTGAGCAAGCTGGAATGGACAAGAAGCAGATCAAGGAGGAAGATGCTGTTGAGGACCCTGCTCCCCCAGGCAAAGCCAAGAAGAATACGAAGAAAGGCTTGAAACCCAAGGAGCTTGAAGACGGTGTGAAGACTCAACCACCGGCAAAAGAAGTAAAGAAGGAGAAGGAGTCGAAATTTCTGGATCCAGAAGCAGACGGTGCGGAAGAAGCAGATGAGGAGGAGATCAAGGAGGCACTCTCAAGACCTCCTCCTATCAATAGCGATTACCTACCTCTACCATGGAAGGGTCGTCTTGGCTACGTAAGTTCAACCTTCTCGGATGTTGCACTCTTCCTAAAGCATAGTAGGCTTGTTTGTGTACCTATCTGCGCTTCTCAAACCCTCCAGTATTCAGCTCTCGAACATGCCGCATTGCCTCGATACTAGAGAACCGCCATCCCCTCAAAGACCCTAACGCACCTCCGCATGCGACGAAGAACCGGCCAGACCAAGAGCAGCCCGCTGATATCGCCCGTGGACAAGAGTTCGTGGAGAGTCTAGGCAAAGCCAATGCTAGAGACATCGTGAAAATGCTGAGGTGGAACGATAAGTATGGTATCAAGTTCATGCGACTAAGTAGCGAGATGTTTCCCTTTGCAAGCCATGAAGAATATGGGTACAAACTGGCACCGTTCGTATCAGAAGAGCTAGCAGAAGCAGGGAAAGTTGCTGCTGAGCTAGGCCATCGCTTGACAACACACCCTGGACAAGTGAGCAGTCTCTTGCTCCAATTCTGCAAACGTATGCTTACCTTTTAGTTCACTCAACTTGGCTCCCCACGGAAGCAAGTCATCGATAACGCTATTCGCGATCTTGATTATCACGCTGAGTTGCTCGATCTCCTTAAGCTTCCACCGCAGCAGGACCGTGATGCAGTTATGATTCTCCATCTCGGTGGTGTCTTTGGCGACAAAGAAGCTACGATGAATAGATTCCGTGAGAACTACGCCAAACTTGCTGAAAACGTCAAGAAAAGGCTTGTCTTAGAAAACGACGACGTGTGCTACTCCGTCCACGACCTCCTCCCGCTCTGTGAAGAGCTCAACATTCCGGTCGTTCTCGATTTTCACCACCACAATATCGTCTTCGATGCCGACAAAATCCGCGAAGGCACGAAAGACATCGTCGACCTCTTTCCGCGTATTCTGGCAACTTGGAGGCGCAAAAACATAACTCCAAAGATGCACTACAGCGAGCCCACACCCGCAGCAATCACCGGGAGCCAACGTCGAAAACACAATCCCCGCGTAACAACACTCCCACCCTGCCCTCCAGACATGGATCTTATGATTGAAGCCAAAGACAAAGAACAAGCCGTCTTCGAACTCATGCGAACCTTCAAACTTCCAGGCTACGATCTTTTCAACGACATGATCCCGCACGTCCGCAAAGACGATAACAAGCCCCTCCCGACTCCGAAGAAGAAGACCACGCCTAAGAAGAAATCAAAGAAAGCTGTTGCCGATGACGCCGACGAAGACGCTGCTTCCGAACCCCCGGAAGAGCCCATCCAAGCCGTTATCCCAGACGACGAAGTCGGCATGGGCGGGCCCGACCGCCGCGTCTACTGGCCGCCAGGTCAAGAATACTGGTTACGTCCCGTGAAACGCGTCGTCAAGCCGAAGGAAGCTAAGTCCGAAGGCGAATCAGCGAAGAAAGCCACTCCCGCGCAAAAGAAGAAAGCAGCAGCCGCAGAAGCAGCGCAAGAAGGCGCCAAAGTCGAGGAAGAAGTCTACGGCAACGGCGTCAAAACCGAGGACGAAGAGGGAGCCGGAGTCCCAGCGGGGACGCCCACGCCTGCTAGTAAGAAGAAAGCGGCGCCAGCGAAAGGGGCTAAAGCGGGTGGAGCGAAGGCTAATGAGGCGAAAGCTTCCGGAGGGGGGAAGAAAGGAGGGAAGGTTAAGAAGGAGCCGACGCCTGAGATGACGGATGAAGGGGAGATGTCGGAGTTGTCTGACTTGGAGAGTTCGGAGGAGGAGGAAGAGATGCCGAAGCCGAAAAGGGGGACGACTAATGGGGTCAAGAAGGGGGGAAGTCAGAGGCAAAGTGGGCGGGCTAAGAAGGTTGATTATGCGGAGGAGTCTAATTAACGGCTGAGAAGAAACAGAGAAGGCACTTGCAGCGTAAGGATAGCGGTTTTGGGGCAGTAGAAGCATAGAGAAGCTTGATATCTGCCAATCTAAGAGCCGTGATTGGCTTGGGATGCCATTTCAGCGGTCGTGATTTTTTGATGCTAAGATCCCAATTAGGAAATGGAATTTTATACAGGTGTTAGCAGCGTTAGAACAGTGTCAAGAAGCCCGATTTGCGCGTAAACAGCATTGGAAAAGGTAGTTTAAACGTCTCGCATTGCTTGGGACGTCTTCTCTCTACTTAAACTCAAGTTTGAGCGCCTGATCAAAGAGGCGTACGACCTCTGTAGATGCCACCTCCGCCCTCCCCTTCCTCAACTTCGCCACAACTCCCTCCTTCCCCAACGCCAACCTGGCGTCTCTACCGACGCCCCCGGAGCCTGCAGCCACATTCAACACGCAAACGACGCCACGGTGGCGCATCTCCTCCTCGTCGTCGTCCAGCATCGCCACTAGCAGCCTGGAGCCTGGCTGCAAGCGGCGGATGCCGCCAACAATGCCCTCAAACTCCGTCAGAGAAGCCAACGCACCGCCGGCGGCCAGCCTCGTTTCTAGATCCTCTGATCCTGCGACCGCCAGCAGCGTGAGGAGGCGCCGCTGCGCCTGGTCGGATCCGTCGGTGTAAAGTGCAACACCGGCCGAATGCTGGACAAGGTTACACATTAGCTGGCACGCGGCTCGCCTGATCGCCTTTTTACCGTCAAAAATGAGGCCGTCAATCTGTAGGGATGCCTTCTCAACGATGAGCACTGCGGCGTTGTTGGTTGAAATTGCTGAGATGTTCGTTAGGGCAAGGCAGGCTTCAAAAGTCGGCAATAGATCTATTGTTCCATCTGAGAGTGTGGCAGCCTCATTATCTTTGACAAGTAACTCCACGAGAGATAGTGTGATGGCCTGCATTAAGCCATTGCCTGACGGGCCAAATAGAACGCTAGGGTCACCAGCAATAAGAAGTCGGGCCAAAGCATGAGCGGCAGTTCGCTGTCCGCCCTTGGGAAGCTTCTGTTTGCTGTCAAATCGATAACGCATTTCGGAGAGGATCTTTAGACCTCCTTGTTGAATGATAGTATTTCGGAACAATCGCCTCTGGACACGGCCTACGGAGAGCAAGATGTTTGAAATAATGCCGAGACATGTTGTCGACGATTTCTTCTGTAACTCGACTAGCACAGGTATCAGACCTGATTCCACCAATATCTCACAGCGTCTGTCAACCTTCCAGTCTTCTTCAATTGTGCTAGGCTTGCTGGAAGAAGTTGCAGCATTGGCATATGCCTTTAGTTGTGCTATACGCTTTTGCTCTTCTGAGAGTGTAGGCGGATATGTAGTCAGATTGTCCAAGATTGTAAGTCCGGAATACACACGGAGTGAATCCTTATCAGCCTGGCTCAGCAAGAGCAGGAATTTGCGAAGCCAGCTGTCGTTGAGCAGCTTGTCTTTCACACTTTTCCGAATGGACTGATACCCAAGTGCTTCGAAGACCGTGTCACGAATTGCTTGCTTGTCCTCCAGCAATAGCTTTTTCAGCTTTTCTACTGTTGAATACGTCTCTGCTGCTGCCTCAACATCTCTTGTACTGCCGTCTTTATCTCCTTCTCTACCCGTTACTTTCGCAAGCACCAGTATGGCTGTCGCACATACTATTTCGCTGTCAGAATTTGCAGCATCGCGAACCCATCCCAAACAATGCTTCTTGATGGCCTCAGAGCAGTTAGATTCACTGCTGGCGGCGCTGAGCATCTTCAAAGCTGCGATTTGTACATATCTTGATCTTACTTTCTTCTCTAATAGAGGCATCATCGCTGGCAAGAATTCAGGGTTGAGGAACATCTTTGCTGAAATGACTTGGGCAAATGGAAATACAGCGGCCGCAGCTGAAAAGGCCACGATAAGGTCGTCATCCGTCTGTTTAGAATAGTAATAGGCTACGGAGCTGACGAGCATATCTTGGCCTCGCATGTCCGCAGCGTCGAGGAATGCAGCTATCGCTGATGTCGCTGGACCGGTCAACTCATGGAGCTTACGAATATCGAGCCGACAGAGGATTGCTTCGAAGATTGGCTGGTCGACTAAACATTGCAACTGAGCGCCATCTGTGGCTAACAGTCTGGCAATCTCTCGCAAAGGGCGGATTTTGTCAACCGTCGGATCATCGATGCTCCCAGGCTCTATCAGCTTCACCAGGTATAGGCGAAAAACATCCGCTTCATATGAGGTCCTCTCTTGTTCGTTCGGCCAGGCTTCTTGAGTCATGACGGTTAAAGACATGCCGGCAGTCACTCCATCACCAATCTTGTATAGCTCGTCGAATACACCAGTCGTGGACTTCTCTTGCAGGCGCTTGGCGAGGACTATTCTTGCAAAGATAGACTTGTTTAGCAAGCCAGACATGATGCCATCGCGTATTCCCTGGTACTTCGCACATTCCGGCCTTAGCAATATATTCATACATTTTGTCACAATCTTCTCAGGTATATTCTCTGCTGTTCTCAAGTAATTGAGGGCTTGCTTTCCCGCTTTCTCTTGCTGCGAGGCTTGGAAGCTCTTGCAAAGTGTGAGGAGCGGATGTTCTGTGTCCTTGAGCTGTAGCTTCTCGAGAGCATTTGTGATGGCGACATTGTCAGGATCCAGGTAGTGGGCCTCTTGTAGATAACGATGTGCGTCCTGCAATGGGTCGTCAGTGCCAGGGTTCAAGCGCGGGATCGGCACAGACCTTAGGCGAATTCGTTACCGTGAGAGTGCCTTCCGCACGCTTGACGAGAACCTGTGCATGCTTCTTTGCCTTTGCTTCACTCTGTTCCTCTTGCGACATAGTAGGAGTGTGAATATGGCTTGACTTGAGTTGTTGTGGTCCAGAATGAAACCGACGGATGAGTGAGGCGTTGAACCTCTGACTATTCACCATCGGTTGACTCACAGCGCCGCGCGAGGCCTCTTGCAGCCCAACGGCTCTGTTCACATGAACATGAACAGTACGACCTTCTCCGGCGCTTGAAATAGTCGGTGATCAAGCGCTCAAAAATGGTTTGATATGGGTGGTGGCCTGTGGAAGAAAATGCAAGAAACCTTATAGTAAGGCAGGAGCAAACATGAACGCGGTAGATGGCTCCGACCACTACAGCAAAACTTCCGACGGTAAGCCGGGGAGCTTCTACTGCCTCAGTACAGCACTGACAACTATCTCAGAGCCACCACCATCCCTTCTTACAATCATTCTAGATACAAATCCTCACGCCTGGGCGCTCCTAGCACCTACTCTCCCCCTCTCCGCAGCCATTGCCAACCTGCTCGTCTTCATAAATGCTCATTTGGCCTTCAACAACGCGAACAAGGTTGCCATCATCGCCAGTCACACCCAGAAAGCAGAATTCCTCTATCCCTCACCTCCTTCCACTACCCCAAACGGCGCACCAGCTACGAACGGAACCGCACAAAATGGGACAGACTCAGACACAGACATGGCCGACTCCTCTCGCTCGCCCTCTCCCTCCCTCCCTTCCACGAACGACGCGAACCACTACCGGCCGTTCCAGCAAATCCAACAGACCCTCCTCTCTTCCCTACAAACCCTCCTCAAATCCACGTCCCCAACTTCTCTCGCACCTACAACCTCCATAGCGGGAGCCCTCACGCTTGCCCTCACATACATCAACAAAGCACACCTGCAGTCCACCTCCGGACCCCAGCAGAAACAGCCCTCAGACCCGTCATCAGGCTCGATTGCGCCGTCCCTGCTCCCTCGCATCCTCATCCTCTCAGTGTCCGGCGACCTCGCGCACCAATACATCCCCATCATGAACACGATCTTCGCCTGCCAACGTTTGAGTATTCCAATCGACATCTGCAAGGTCGCTGGCGATACGGTGTTCCTACAACAAGCGTCGGACGCGACAAAAGGAACATACATCAAGCTCGAGCAGCCGCAAGGGTTGCTGCAGTATCTTATGATGGCGTTCTTGCCTGATCAGACAAGCAGGGCGATGTTGCATGCGCCGACGGCTGCGACCGTGGATTTTAGAGCAGCGTGCTTCTGCCATAGGAAGGTAGTGGATGTGGGGTTCGTTTGCAGTATTTGCTTGAGCAGTGAGTCAGGCCTTTTCGCTCTGTCAGGTTGAGTAGTGGGCTGATGAATCGAACAGTCTTCTGCTCGCCGCCTGAAGAAGCTGTGTGCTTGACGTGCGGTACGCATCTAAAGCTCGGGGAGTGCGGAGCGAAGCCGGCTGTGGTGGTAAGGAAGAAGAAAAAGAAGAAAGACAAAGCTTAAGGAAGTCGGACCATCCTTTTGAACACCGCTCGAAGACGGTCAAGCAAGCTCTACGATATGCCTATACTCGGTGTTTGCGCATGAGCTACAAGACTGCTGGAAGAAAGGAGGGGAATGGGGCAGAATCTGCATTAACATTATCTGTTGAACACTTTCTGATTCCTTGGACGCAAGAATCCAAGGCTTTGATATCCAAACATTACCTGCACACTACGCAAACGATAGCGAGAAAGAAGGAAAAGAATACAGAGGGCTTTGACATATGGAAGAAGCTTGATCGACAACATCACATCCACGAAAAAGCTCGGAAGAAGACAAAAAAGAAGGAACAGGTGTGATCTACAAAGAGCTTGTTTGGAAGGAATTCACAGAGCTAAGAGAATGCTTTACGATCTACTATGCACGGAGCTCCTTGCCTGCCTGCCTGCCTGCCTACTTGTAGCCAGCTAGGACGACGAGCGAGGACGAAGGAGCAAGCATGATATCTTGGAGATATACTACAATTTACAAGGAGCAATATTCTTGGACATGGCTACATGGAGCATATTGAGCGAGACTACAAGTGGCTCGAAAGAAGCGAGAGAAGCATCAGATACTCGAGACATTTACAATTTACGAAAAGCATGATATCTGGATGTGGCTATCTGAAGCATATTATGGGGGATAAGAATATTTAATCATAGCTATGGATAGCTCTAGGTATAGGCGTTTCCTCATTCAAGCTGCTGTCATCATCATGCAGCATCATCTTCCATCTCGCTGCTTGCTATCCACTCGCGCTCATAGAGGTTCAATTTACACTTGCTGATCGCTATCCATTTTTCGTGATATGTATCCAGTGACTAGCCAGCTAGCTTAGCTTACGCCTTCAAAGGTGCAATGCTTGCTTGTGGTCTACACGAGGATTCGAACAGGAGAAGTGCCGAGTCGTTCCTTTTTTTAGTGTTTTCTGATTTTGGTTGTCGTTAAGAGGTCATAAAGGCATTACACCGTCAATCGGCTGTGATGATGGTTCCATAGGTAGGTCGGGTTGCAACTGGTATGATTTTGAGACTTTGATCACTTCTCTAGCTGTGGTCTGACTTATTCCTTGGTAGGGGACTCGGTCTGTCTGCCAGCGCTGAAGGTCCATGGGCCAGATCCTTTGCGTACGCACCTCTTTAGCGAGTCACGGGGACTACGTCGGGTTGCAGATGCAGGAGCATTACGTTTCTTGTCCCTTTTGAGCTTTCTCTCGAGTGTTGTCGGATCTAGTGAGATGTTAGAATCCTCTCTGGCCCCTTAGAGAGTTAAGAGCAACTTGCCGTATTTGACAACCCTGGCGCCGGTAACAGGCTTAGGTTTACTGGAATTGCGCGACATCACACACCGTGGCTTACTATCGTCACCACCCATAGAAGCAATAGCCTGTTCTCAAGAGTCAGTGATGGAGTCAATTGACCATTGAAGAATAGCTAACAAAAGAGTCTGTAGTATGTCCAAAATGCAGGTAGATAGCATCAGGGGTCTTTTTAACTGCAAGGACGCCAATAGCACCAGTGAATTGAGTGTTCGCCACACTCGGATGATCTTGCCATATTTCGTTAGCAGAATCTTCACTAGACAGAGGTTGAGTCTTATACTTGTAAACTCCTTTTGCATCCAACTCTGCAGGGCATCTTCTTCGTCTGTTGCTGGCACTACTCCACATTTGTCCCGTCGAGTCACCGAATAGAATCGCTCAGCGCAAAGACCAGCAGCCATGGTGGTGGCGATGTGTTCGCCGGTGCCGCTTGTGACCACTGCCACACTGACTTGGTCGTCATCATCTGGATTAGGAGGAATGACCGCAGTGCCAACGTTGACCAGAGCAGCTGGGCCGACCCGTCCTGCATGCTTCAAACCGGTGCCCCCCGAAGAAGATGCAGCTGCAATGTTGCCATATGAGTCGACGACTATCACACCAACTGTGTCTGTGATATTGTCCTCATCAGTGGAGTCGCAAGAATGATTGAAAAGAACGTCTTCCTCTGTCATGTGTAGCGTAGGATCAGAGAATCTCTTCCTCGCTTCGTCGTGTGTAGGAACGGCTGTATTGGTGACAAAAGTTTGTTCATTTGAGTCATAGGTGTGGTCAAAGAGTTGCTCCTCACTCAAGTTGTAGGAGGGCCAAACATACGCCGCCTGAGAGGCAGGACTCAAGCGATGGTAATTTGGAGGGGAAGGAAGGAGACGAGACTCAGGTGACGGAGGAGGCGAGACATCAGCGCATAGGTTGAATGGGTCATGACCCAGACCAAATGCCGTCTCGAAGTCTTTCTGATTTGACAACATGTGATCTGCATCTCCTGAAGCGTTTCCGGTAGTCTGCGTTATGGGATTCTCTAGGCCTTCATAATAGTCTTCCTGGCGCTTTGCACCTGTCATCAATGAATTGGCAGCGGGAGGGCCTGTGATGTCGCTGTCGAGCCATAAGGGATTAAATGCGTCACCAAAACCTCCTGATCCTTGAAAGCGTGGAGTTTGCGGCTGACCCTCGTTCCATAAGTTGACGTTGTGAGGAGGGTGGTAGGTGGGGTCGATGTTGCCTTGTACGGATTCCACAGCGATGCTACTGGCTTCATCTTCCGTTTCTGAGATTTCACCTTTCTCAATTTGGGCCTTCCAGTCCTTATGTTTACGTAGCGCATCTGGTGCTAACATACAGTCTGGGTGACAAGTAGATATTCCTTGCTCCATAGCGAAACCCAAAGCTCCTTCACCGATAAGGAGGTTGGCGGGGACTCGACCAAGAGAAAGCTTCAGGCAATAGTTGTCATGCACTGCACGAGCTACATGAATTGGGTTCTTGACGCCTGTGGGCGTATCGTTAGAAGTGGCTTGCTAGTATGAGAGCTCGAGCTTACCCTTGACTGCGCCGACTGCACCACTCCGACCGTGGTGATCGACGATGGTAGCATCGCATTCAACTTCACCGTCGATATTAGGATTACTCCCAAAGCCGCAGTTGGTGATCGGGTTGTCCTCGAAGAACTTTATGCCATATTCGGATACATCTAAAGCGGTGCCTCCATTCCGTAGGAGCGTCATGCACGATGCACACGTTCTGTAATGTTGTCAGTGTTGGCATTCAATACTTGATCCATCATCCAGAAACGGGGCGAGGAGCAATAGAGTGATCATCACTTACTTTTCACAGGTTGCGAGGTGGTTTTTCTCGTGTTCTTTACTGTGCGTGCCTGCGCCAGCATGGACCATGATCATGAACTGGTCTCCACCCAGCCGAAACTGACGTTCTTGATCCATTGGACCATCTGCCTGGGGCAGAGATGCAGTTGCTAAGGTGGAATGATCCTTGGTATCTGAAGACTGCTGAACAGAGAACATGACGAGTAGCAAGTAGTCAATGCTTGAGCATGGGCTGATGGGTTCGAGGAGCTGATGTTGGTGAAAGTGAATGTGAAGGGCAAATGTTCATCCGAAATGGAAAGATTGGACCTGCGCAAGCTGCAGCTTTCTCTTAGAGCTTTGTTGACACTTCTTGAGTAGATGCCGACAGTCAAGAGATGCTAAGCAAATCCAAGCAAGACTTGAACAGCCGCAGAGGGCATCCAGAAAGGATCGTGGCACTAAGGATAAGTGGATAACAAGGAAATGCGGAAGGAGGATTAGGTGATGTTCAGAGATGAGTAGAAGAGTGTGGTGTCGGAAATGAGTGATGAGAGAGCGTCCGGCTACTGCTAACCTGCGCTGCCACTCTCCTTTTGCACCATTCACTTTTTGTATTTCTCACCTGAAATTTGGAGCCTTTGCCTCAAAGGATGTTTTTGCTATCGATAATGTGGCAATGTTTCTATGCAGGTGCAATTTGCGAAGCGGACGAAGACTCGCAAGTATCATACGCTGGCTACCAGGACAACAGCAGCCGGCACACTTCTCCAGGAAGGCGCCATGACCAGGCACAAAACTACTCTACAATTCCTCAAGAACTTCAGCCGGATGTGATCTAATACAAAATTATTAAGTAGCGAAAGAGCGAAAAGTAATAGAGACAATCTCTTACCAGGGAGTATATTGGGTTCAGATTTGCAAGATCGAGGTAGCACATGTAAACCAAGTGACTGAAGCTGACCCACAGAGCTTAGTAGGAGTCCTGTACAGGTTGACAATCAAGCCCGCTTGACTGTCCACTTGATGTCTTTGATGCTGACTTCCTCCGATGTTTTTTCGTCGTAATCATACCATTCACCTTCTTGCAAATCTACTCCTGTGAACTTGGTAGATGAGTCTATGCCTTTAGCTGTCCATTCGCCCTATTCCATTTAGATCGAAGCTAAACAATGAGAGAATATGGTACATCAGCTTTAAATTCGACAAACTCCAAACCACGACAATCAATCTCGACTACGTGACGAGAGACAGGGGGTGATGCCTGAGGATATGGCTTAGGAGGGCCAAGAATTGTCGCACTTGACTCCCTCTTAAGCACAATTAGCATGTCAACAGTTTACCAGAAAAAGGCAGCAGAGACCTTGCAGCCTTTGCAGCGCCAGACGAAGTTTGCTTCACCCCTGCTCCCAGAAATTTCGTTTGACTCCTGGAGACATTAGTCCATTACGCACATTGCGAGATGAGGGTTCGTATTGACAAAGCGACTAAGGCTGATCCAATTAGGATGAATTTCACGGCAAGAAGTACACTGAACTTTGAAGACGTAATAGTATGGTTCCTCAACCGTATCCAGTGGTGTGAGATCAGATATGCTAGGATCGCGTGAGCGATGCGATGGACAAGCCCATCAGGATTTACCCTATCAATTCTGCTTCGAGTGCTAAGGCTAGCATGGTTCTCAACCTAAAGATCGATCATGATTCAAAGGTCGTAAGAACTTGGGGAGCAATAAAGACCCGCAGAGATCCGGCCTATGGTTGGCGGATCATAGTTCTGCCGTGCCGAGCTATTACGCTGCGATTGTACGTCGAAATGCTGGGGCAAAGATACTGAATTCATCGCGCGATGCCAGTCGACAATGGATAGCAATCTTCACACTTTCTATTCATTGCAGAGATGTGGGGCTTGTGGAACAGGTCCCTACAGGCACGAGCTATATGCAGTTGTTCGGCATGCGCAACGACCCGGGGAGTTCTCACCAGACGACCAGCTCTCTCCCCTCCCCAGAAGGGGGTAGGTCGGCATGACTTATGTGTCTTTTTCTCGTCGACACTAGCGTTTTCAGCTGCTGTAGTAGACTCCTTGAGAAAGGATGCGAGAAGCAGGCATTGGGAGAAAGTGATCGGAGAGACAAGAGATCAGATTGAGGCTACAGAGGCAGAACAAGAGCAGCGGCTTAAAGCGTTGCTGGAAAAGAATGTAGAGGAGAGTGACAACCGCCGAGCGCTTCACTGGCCGGCCTTAGGCGCAACTCATACTACAACATGGTCAGATGTGCTTGACTGGTCTGCAGCATTAGAGATGGAAAGAGTCTCGGCTGGTTTCAAAGATTGGCAAGGCATACCGTTGGACATACTCAAAAGTCTTTCACGATCCGAACTCTACGAGTTGGCTAACAACAAGAGAATTTTACATCGTTTTTACGGAGGACCGAGCTGCGAAGACCTGGTTCCAAGACCACTTACCCATCCATTGAACAGCAAAAAGTTGAGAACGTTGGAGTGGTCTGTTCTCAAGCTCGCCATTCGTCTGTTGAATCATGTCTCAATCTCACCGAGCGATGAAAAGACTCTGCAACTGGATGTCTGGGATAGCCTTTCGCACCTTACCTTGTTGAATTGCCAGGAAAGGGCCGAATACCTTGATGAAGCAAATGTCCGTCTGGCAAGGCTTCGGGCAGAGGACCAATACTCGAACTTGTATGATAACTTTCCGTCTCCTAAATCGCCTCAATTCATATTCAGTCCCAATCAGAAAGAAGCCGAACTCAAATATTTCAATTATCGACTTCAAGAAACGCTCAAGGATGTGGGATGCACATCCGCCACAGGCATATTACAGATATGTACAGCACTGTTACTACTACGAATTGCTCCGGACATTCACACATATAATCTACTTTTGATTAAGTTCTGTCGTCTCGGGGAGCCTGACCTGGTCCACGCAGTCTTGGAATCTTTACGCGAGACGCTCACAAGACCTAATGAAATAACACATGCGACGTTACTACGGTTTTTCACAGTCACGAAAAATAGGCACTGGTTTTCGAAGTATTTGAAACAAATGAATGGCCTAAACTATGGATTGGTTCTAGCAGATGCTGACCGCAAGATCCATCCAATAGCTCAGTCACGCTATCACTGGTTTGATGGAATATCAAAAATCAAAATCGCAGAAAAGGCGCGCTTGAACCCAGAAGTATATACCTCTTTAATCGAAGGCCTTTTGCAAATGTTCAATGCGCAAGAGGCTATGCAATACTATTATAAGATGATAAGTGAGGGCTGGGGGCCTACAATGCAGCTGCTGAATGCTATTCTTCGAAACTGCCATGAGATAGGAGATTTTGATTCAGCCACAAAAGTTTGGCAGCAGATGTGTTACAAACGTGAACATGGGCCTTTCATTAGTCAAGAAGCATACGAATGCATCTTAGACTTGTGTCACCGTTTTAGGAGAACAGATATCTATCGTGAGATCGTTCATGATGGCATTAGTTGGGGAGTCTTGCCTCTGGATTGCAGTACCGAAACTCAGCAGGGTCGTCCTATTCAGAACAGCGACAGTGCCATTAGCAAAATGCAGCCACCGGAGCAAATTGTCATCAACCAGCATTTTCTGGAGAAGAAGGCCACCATCAGGTGTCGAGCCCGAAAATACTACCGTCTGGAAAGGAAGGTGGCCAGTCTCTCCGCTGATATTACTGCCATTGCGCATGACTGCTGTAGCAACACCCCCTCGCTGTACGACCGTGTGGGCACTGATATTCGCAATTTCAATCAAAAGATGCAGTCGTCAGAAGTGCAGGAAGCGTACAAAGAATTCCAAAAAAGAGCTAAGGAAACTCATACAGCTGACACTTCACTCCCTGCATCTACCGACAAGAACGCTTCTCATCGTGCTCATATGGGCGCACATGTACCAGCTTGGCTGAACTCTCAGTCTCAAGCATTGCCTTTGGAGGTTGGATGAGCGCTCATTTGCCGTGAGTTGTGCAAGCCCAGAAACATCTCGATGAAGCATACAACACCCATCGTTACTTGAGCTACATCTTCGGGAAAAACAGCATTGCGGACATTGTTCCCAGATGCATTACTACATCAGGATGAGATGTTTAGCAAACCAAAGCCAATGCATGAGCTCTTGAAGTTATTGGAAAAAAGAGCTCACCCGCGGTGGTCGTCTTTCACTTGCCTCAGAGATAAATGGAGGGTGACGTATAGGACGTCCATATGCCACAATAACAAGGGGTAGATGCGAGATGAATGCTAGTAGTCAACAGCATTTATCGACCATAAACAGGTCCCACCGACCTCGAACTGAGTCGGACCAGATCGTAAATACTCTATGCTTCCTTCCCAAAGACGACAACATCTCGGAGTCAGTACACCGTATATACACCTTTGTCCGGCCCAGGGCAATTCCGGAATAGCTGAAGGTCCATGGACCATTTCGGACCAGGCAGAGGAAGGCTCAATATTTGTGTACATTTTTACGGCCGATGCCAAGATTGTGGGTTCCACGATTAATATCTTTATTCGTTTGCCCTTCGACGAGCTCGTGTAGCCATTTGAAATGATCTGCTGATGGCATATCGTGTTCTCATCGTCCAAACAAGATCATTGAGAGCCTATCCAGAAAAGCTTTCTTATCGCGCTTTAAGGCTTGATAGACACATATTAGTAGTGACCCACGACGGCTAAAGCTAACGTGACCAATCAAATGCAGAGGGTCCTACTCCAGGCCCCCTTTCTATTTCAAATTATCATGATGCACACCAGCAAGTAGTAAAGTAATTGTGGCCTTTGCAGGTCTGAAACGCTTCTACTGGAGCGTCGCACCATGAGTGGCACAGCGCAAGTAGAGCGGATACATTGACCAAGGCCCGCAAGATAGGTGTGGAATAGGTCTAGCACATCAGATCACATTTCCACCTGCACCCCGCAAGGCTCCCTTGGATCCAACCGCAACCCATTTTATCCAGATGTCTGGAGCTCATGGCACATGGCGTATGCATAATCAATACGGCGTACAGATCTATCATGCAATGCTTGCTGCACGTGAGTTCAGAATGTGTGCAGCGCAAATGGTTGCAACGATCCTATTTGGCGCTCGCAACAAAGCATACATCTTTACTTAGACAACGGCACCGATGTGGCACGGCAAGATGGTTGACAGTTTCTTGAGCCTAAGATGACACTGGTGCCCACATACCATTTAGTTTTGTGCACATGAGCTGGTCTCGTCCTTTTCACTTCGTCGACATATCTTGTAAAGTCGAGGTGTGGGCAGCCTTCTGCGTAACGTCTTAGGTTCGCGGACCTTGACGTAGCAAGCAAGCACTATGGACGACTTAATGGACCTTCCGCCTCTCACACATCCAGGCTTTCAACTATACGCTGATCGGGGAGAGGAACTTATAAAATCAATGATAGCCATTATTGTCTTAACAACGAGCTTTGTCTTCCTGCGATTACTCTCGCGCAAAGTTACCAACGCGGGCTTCTGGTGGGACGATGTGCTTGTTGTAGTAGCTCTACTCCTTTCACTCGTCAACCCAGCGCTCAATATTGTTGCGGTAAATCACACTGGCTTTGGCAAGCACATCGCCCGGTTCGGCAGCGATGCTAAGAGATACACGATTCATTCTGCGAAGATCATTTTCGTCTTCCAGATCTTCTTCGCTCTGTCAACAGGAATCATAAAGCTCTGCATGTAGGCAGATGGATTCATTCTGTGCCGAAGGACTGATTGACCTGTTTTCTAGTTTGGTCTTCTACAGGCGCATTCTTCCAGCTCAGCAGCTCCGGAGGGCACTATATACGATGAGCGGTATCGTGATAGCGTTCACAATTGCCGTCGTCTTTTTGACGATCTTCCAGTGGTACGCTTTGAATTAGTCCTTTGTCTGACTACATATTCACATGTCCTAGCACGCCAGTTCCAAGGTTCTGGAATCGTTCCTTGTTAGGCTCCTGTGCAGATGTGTATAGAATCCTTATGGTCTCTGGTTCCATCAACACTGCTCTTGACTTTATAGTAGTCTTACTGGTACGTCTCTCTTCACCAAGGATCTGCAAGCAACGCAGATGGCTGAAATATTCTAGCCCGTGCCCTTACTGTGGCAGCTCCGCACATCCACTCGACAGAAGTGTCTCTTGACTGGTGTCTTCCTGACAGCTGGCTTGTAAGTCATGGTGCCAACACTGTTTCAGTCCTCGTTACTCGCCACTGAGGATGATCACTAACCAGGCTCTCCTAGCGTCTGTGTTGTGAGCATATTAAGACTTGCAGTCTACTCGAGAAAGCATACGGGCGACATAACTTGGCATGCTGTCAACGTCACCCTCTGGTCAGCAGTAGAGCCTTGTGCTGGTGTGATTAGCGCGTGTATACCTTCATTACGCCCGTTAATCGCCACAACTCTTCGCGCAGTGCATATTAGGCTTCCAACATATCATCGCTGTCCTAGCAGCATAGGTCGACGCCCCGAAAGCGGGTCGTCTACTATGCCCTGGATCATAGAGGCAAAAGAAAGGGCGAATGCTGATGTGGAGGAACAACATCCTCAAAATACCTTGCAAACGGTTTCAAGCGCAATGCAGAAGGCGCATTCACGGAAATTGAATGCTCGCTTGGGCCAAGAGTTCCGAGTGGCAGAAACGGAGGTGCCTTATGGAGCAATCAACGTGAAGACGGAAATCCGATGGAGCGTGCAGGACAGATACGATTACGATAACCGCGTTTACTGAAGAGGACGGACTCGATGCACGGGGGACGGATGCTGGGGAGAATGGTTGGCAAATGAGCAATGTATGCTGAATAGAGAGCTGAGATAAGCTGAAAATGGGTTTCTCATCGGTACCAAATCATCAGCGGTACCGAGGGTCTGCGGCGGGCGGCATTGACTTTGAGAGAACTGCAAGTGCTTATTGATACTCATCACGTGAGACCTACATTATAAGACGATAACAAGCAATGCCCACCTGACCTTTCATATCTCTCTCCCTTGATGTAATGCCGATACCGATTTGAGCTTTGCGCTCGTTCTGCACCACGAGAATGAAGTGAATATCATATCACATACGTGACTATGCAAGCGCACATTTCTATTTCCCAACCTCCATCAGCAGTAAGATCACCCGCATGACCCGCAGCCGAATACTCCGTAGGTCGCCCTAAATCTCCGCGCAAACCTACGTCAATCTTACATGCAAGGCAATCTGCAGCCTCAAGAAGCTCGGCTTTAAATCAAACCTTTTCCTCCGCAGAATCACTGTCAGTTATACGCGTGGCTAGCTTCCGTTGTCAACATCCGGGTAGCACCAGTGGCAACTTATGGAGGTTGCATTGTCTGTCTGAACTTGGAGCTTCGCCATGATTGACATGTTGGAGCTGCTGACGCGGCCATGGACCGTTATGATCATTGTCTTCTCTCTCGCCCGGCTCTACCAGAACCATACTGCAAAGTCAAAAACACCTAATATTCCTTGGGTCGGAAGAGATTCCCGCAAATGGTTTGCCGACTTCCAGGCGAGTGTATCAAGTTTTGGGAATGGCCTGCAATTACTCAATTACGGCTATCGAAAGGCGTGTCTTTCCCCCAGTAACCCTATTGATGCGGTTTGTGGCTGACTGACGATCGGTAGTACACCAAAAAAGGCATATCCTACTTAATACCAGATCTCAACGGGGGGCCTTCCATGGTGATTCCTCCATCGCAACTCTCATGGGTGACAGACCAGCCAGATCATGTATTGAGTGCTTCTGCCTTTCATTACGATACCCTTGGTGAAGATTATGCGTTCACCCACCCACGGATCTTACGAGATCCATACCATGAGCGCATCATTCACAGGACCCTGCCAAGACGAATCCCAGCTCTTATTCCGGACATACAAGATGAGCTCGCAGTCGCCTTTGACGAGGTTTGGGGTACTGATGCTCAGGGCTGGAAGGAAATCCAATTGTACGACACAATGCTAATAGTAATTTCTCGAGTGGTAAATCGTATGATAGTTGGTCTCCCTCTGTGTAGAAACGAGGACTTCCTCTCGAACATGCGGGCTTTCGCGTCAACGATTCCTATTACAGGCCTCATAATCGGCTACACACCTAAGTGGTTGAAGCCTATTGTTGGACGTCTAGCAGCAGTTCCTAGTCACATTCGCCACCGCGAAATGGCAAAGCACATCGTGCCGATTGTCACTCAGCGCCTAGCAAAGTTCGAAAAGAAAGAAACTGACCCCTCCTATCAGTGGGAGCCTCCAAACGATTGCATTTCGTGGCTGATTGAAATGGCTAAAGCTGAAGACCGTGAAGATGAGCTCACGGTCGATATGTTGTCCCGCAGAGTCATGCCGATTGAGTTTGCGACCATACATACGACAAGTATATCTACCACCCACTGCCTCTTGGATCTCTTCTCGTCGGATCCATCCCTGAATTTCTTGGAAGGTATTCGCGAGCAGTCGATTGCTATCTTGGCGGAGAACGACGGCCAATGGACCAAAGCAAACTTAGCTAACGCTACTCGCGCGGACTCTGCATTCCGTGAGAGCATGCGATCTAGTAGTTTTATCACTCGAAGTGTGACACGAAAGGTCATGGCAAGGAACGGAATAACCAATCCTGCGGAAGGCTGGAAAGCGCCCTTCGGGGCAGTTCTGGGCTTCGATGCGCAAGATCTTCACCACGATCCAGATCTCTATTCAAAACCAGACTTCTACGATGCTTTCCGATTCTCCCGCGGAACTGAGACTAAGGAGCGTGATGGTGCTAAAGCGTCTAGTAGCCCAGACCACGACGAGGAAAGCACCCTTAAACGCAAGAATATTAGTATGGTCACGACATCCGATACCTTTCTGCCCTGGGGTCATGGCAGACATGCTTGTCCTGGCAGATTTTTTGTTGCTTCAGAAGCGAAGATGATGCTTGCTTACATGGTCATGAACTACGAGATTGAGCCACTACCGTCCAAACCTGCTGACAAGATCATCGGCTCAATCATATTACCGTCACCGACTGCCACTGTTAGGATTCGCAGAAGACCAGGAACTGTCTAGGCTTAAAATTGTTCGATCCAAGGCCCTTTTGAACGTAGGCCAGCAACTTTGTCTCCTTTGCACACGCTCGTGAGGTACCTATTGAAAGTCGTCCAAGATAGCGCCGACTTTTGAAGAAGTCCTTCAATCAAAATGTGATCGACCATCAGTCAGTTCGATACAGCATGGCACTGTGGGCTTTTTCATCTTTAAAGGATCTAGGAGAACGGTGCTCAGGAAGGCTATCGACCCGTGCGGTAAGAGGTTCGCAATTATCAGTCTGCGCCTAGCGCCTTTCTGACGCCTAGCCGTTCTGTCTCGCTGCAATCGCTGGGGGTTACGAGGGTTGGAGGCTCTAACGCCTCTAATGTAAAGCTTGAAAAACATGTTCTTGGGCAAGCCATCCCTAAGTTTAGGGTGCTTCAGGGAGTCATCCGTATGCAGGTTCCCCAAAGTTCGAGCTTTCCACCATGAAAAAGACGGTAACGGTCCATGAAACATCAGCGAGCATCAGTACAGATTGCCGAGATGAAATTGAAGAGATGAGACTGGGATGCTTGAAGCTTACACTAGCGAAAATGCAGCGGTTCGACAGCCTCAACCCAACATCTATATTTGGTAAGACAATTGTCATTCGCGCATCTTGCCCCCAGCCCACCTGAGAACATTCCATGAACCAGTCAACAGGAGTCAAACAAAAGCCAGACAAATTTTTGCCAGAGCGTTTGCCGTTTGACAGGACCTTTGCCTCTTGTTGCTACACGTGGCAATATATTCTCTGATAACTCCAAGTCGAGCATATCTCACTCTAATGGCTTTCGCCGCGGGACCATGATGACTTGTATTCGTTTTGAATAGTACAGTCCTCTATTGCAAGTCACGTGCGTTTGGTGTGCTTCTTTGGTATTTGACATCATAACCGTAAGACCATCTTCATGATTGACATAGATTTCCTCATCTGTTTTCTACAGGCTTCGTTTAAAAAAGGAACATGGTATGCAGCTTGGCGAGGTCATATCTGCTCCTTTGTGACGTCTGACTTCAGAGGATGCCCCTTTCTGCACGCCTACGAAACGCTTTGTTCCCTATGATTGCTACCAACGAGGTCTGGTCGTATCGGGCATTCCCGCTACCGCCGGGAAGGTGCCACAAGCATGTCTTGAGCCTTCTCCGTTGATAGGGAATTTTTCTGAAGCGCAGCCTACAGGCGACCTTCGCTAATTTACCGGGTCAATAGCTCTATATTCAGATCCTAGATCGGTTGATCACCCGCATGATGGTATAGCAGACCCCCACACATCCCACGTACGGTCTTGCCTCGCAGTCACTACGAAAGGCTCTCCGAGGCAATGATCGTTAAATCGCCAAGTATGACCGATATCTAATATGGGTCCTCTGATTCAGCCACGATGCACCGATTTTCTACGAGCTTTCTCCATTGGACCATGGATCAAACCATCATGCGGTTATCCGGCAAGTCCTTCAGGGACTCTCCTCTTCTCACGTTGGTCCACCATGCACACCGATTCCAGACTTTGATAAGAGTTGAAACAAGCCGAGCCATGCTTAGGTCTTGATAGTGTAAGTCCAAGGAGTAAACGGACCTTTGTTACCAATCACAATTTGGACTGATAAAATCAGTAATTCGACTCAAAGATCCTCTTTGTCAGTTATCGTCAGTGAGCCATATTCTTGCGGTATCCGCTAGCGTACCTTTAGCAAGCTGAAACGACTGACCCTACACCAGCATTGTCTCATCATGGGGTTGTACATGGTACGGGTTGCTCTCGAGCATATTATTCACAGTATATTCGGTTCTGCTTGCGCTCCCCACATCGTTTGGCCCTTCAAATTATGCTCAGCCTACGGTTTCTCTTGAGATACTTAGCAATACTGTCTACCATAAATGCTGCCTTAGCTTGGCCTACCCAAGGCAGCATATTCAGTCTCGCGAAGCCGGGACATTCAGCGTCACAAGTACACCTCACGCAAGCCAAGAACGTCCAGTCGGAACTTATCGAGCGCTCAGTCGACAACGGAACAGAGGAGGCTCCTGAAGTTCCAGTGGATCAGACCCAAGCTGTAACGCAGGCACCTAGTGGAACTGGGAATGGCACCGACAGTGGAGCTAATCCCGCGCCTGGCTTCATTCCCAACGACCCTACAGTCAGTCCAATGACAAATTGCAAGAACCCTATCACCGGACGCGACAACAAATGCTGGGCCGAATTGGGATTGGACAGTTGGACGACGACATGGGTGCTAGGCCATTACGAGCAATGTCGGCCAGCTGACGCTGCGGATCCATATGCTTCATGCTGTAAAGCAGGCGAGCCTTTTAATACATGTTTCTTGAGGCTAGAAGGTTTCGTGAGTCTGGACTGTAGTGGGATTAAGCTCGCCACCTGCGTACCTCCCCCAGCGGACATGAGAGACATTTCGCCTGAGGTCTTCTATGTAGCATATAATATCTATGGTATCTTGCTCGCTCTCCTCGTGGGTTCTTTGTAGCTAATTCGCATTCAGCTATCAACCAATTCTTCAACTCCTGGTGGACAGCCGTCGGCAACGCCGGCTCTATCGCTAGCCTCAATGTCGAAGAAATTATCCAACTCGTCAACCTCCCTGACAACACCAACTTAATCATGGACAACATCCTGATCAGCCTGACTGGCATCTTCTCCATCGCCCCCATCGCCACAGCCGCAATCCGCGACAGCCTCAAACTCGCCACTGGCTGGATAGCAACAATGCAAGTAGTCGAAAACGCCATAATCGCCTACCCCCAAATCGGCCGCTACCTCTTTCCCCCAACAGATCCCGAATCCAAATTCATCCAAGTCGCCGACCTCAAAACCCAGCTCGTCTCCGTGATCCAAAAAGTCCAATCGAACCTCAACAGCACCCTCGTCTCCACCATGACCGATCCCGCTCAATTCCTCGCCTTCGCCTCGAAAGGGAACTTCACGGCCTCGGCCCCGTCTCTCCCGGACCAAGCAAACTATCTCTTGTATGGCTTCAACACCTACTTGGTCTCCGCGGCTTTAGCTGGCAACGACGTGCACGCGATCCTCGCGCACGATACCAACCCCGCTCTTCTAGCTACCAACGGCACCAAGCTCAACTACGATCTGGGCAACTGCGCTGACGGGGTCTATAACGAAGTCGGCGTCTGCGACCAGTGGTGGTACGACAACGAAACCAACATCGCATACGGATTGGACGATTTCCGGCACATGAACCGCGACTGGCATGACACGCTCACCCAACTACTCTCCAACTACACCACCGGCGAACTCCTCCTAAAAGCAGCTTACACGTGCAATTCTCAAGGCGGATTTGGAGCTCCCGTCAACGTGACGGTGAATTACGCGGGGGTGAATACAGCGTGTCTGAGCCAGCTGCAGACGCTAACATGGGATCCAACCTGCGAGGAACTGGAGACTGGGAGTTCGTGTGAGTTTTTGGATGCGCCGAGTCAGAATAGTTGGTTGGTGGATTGCGGGAGTCATAGCTTTTGGAGTACGATGGATAATCCGAAGTATTGCGTGCCGAGTAGTTATTTGGGGCCGTTGCTGACGGGGGATTTGGAGCAGAATGAGTTGAGTAGGGATTTGATGTAGAGGGTGAGGTGGGTGATGGGGACGGTTTGGGGGAATGGGTGGGTTGGAGTTGCATGCATGGGTAGCGAGCATGTGTTATAGAATGAGCGTTTGCATAGATAGATAAATTGCATTTGATCCGACGGATTCGTACATGCGAAATTCAATTATTTAATGAAGTTTACATACATTGGCCGCTGAATCGCACCAGGGTTGGTCTTCACGCCGTTAACAATTGCAGTGATAACGATCGTTGACTGTAATCAACGATCTTCCCTCGCTAGTAAATGCCATCAACGAGGGTTATAAGATATTCAAAGACTACATATAGGTTGCGGGGGAATATGGATCGCCCATTATTTCGAGGCACTTAGGCCGGAGATCTTTTCTCTTCTCTTTCTTCCAATCTCTAAACCCTCTCGTGTCTAAGGCTAGAACGTGATCAAGAGAATACTATGGTGTGAAAAGGTCCGGGGGATCAGACGTAGCACAATAAAGGAATGGCGAACGCTGACAGTGCACAAGTACCAGTACTTAGTGCCTCAATCATGGTGTCACTGCATGAATTGCTTCCGGAGAAACAGCTCGGCTATTGGAAGTCTTTTTGATGGCGAAGCTGGTCAGATAGGCATAGAAGGCTGTACACGACGGTTAAGCGTACATTGCATGTCCTGTACTTGTGAACTGAATATAGACCTCTTTGTCAGACATAGAAGCTGGTAGCCACGCTAGAGTTTCAGTGTAAAGACACCCTTGGTAAAGATACACGCTGATGCTCGACTATTAGGAGCGAAGAAGAATAGAAGATCTGCAGATTTCAGGGCAAAACTCGATATCCCGTACATGCGGTTTTGTTAGGTACATGAGAGTCCCCTCGTAGCCGATGTACCGCATCTTGTCCAGCTCTTGTTCGATTGTCGCAAGCTTCCCTTTCACGATCACACTTGTAGATCGTGCCATCGTATTTCCCGTAGTTGGCCTTCCTGGTCAATGTATGCTATGATCGTGTCGTCTCGCCATGTTAGTAAAGTGCGGGCAGGCGCTTGAGTTGCAAATCAGCATATAGCCTTAAAATTGGATTCATGAGCACCGGGTCGTATAATGCCCAGCAGACTTCCCCGAATCCACCTTTAAGGTCGGTGTCGGACTATTCAAAGATACAACAGCCTCTTGGAAGTGTCTTTGCTTTGAGTGT
The DNA here is from genome assembly GCA_032158265.1 of Bacidia rubella. NCBI lineage: Eukaryota > Fungi > Ascomycota > Lecanoromycetes > Lecanorales > Ramalinaceae > Bacidia > Bacidia rubella. The sequence continues at coordinate 466,923 of JAVTIF010000006.1, read as the reverse complement.
ATTACTATATAGTCAGCAGGCCTCCAATATTCCCGAACGCTAGAGCATAACGAAAATAAAACGACAAGACATGAGATTTGTGCAGCAAAGTCAAGGCATATGGGAGAGATGTTCACTTGTACAGAAGCGCCGTCGTAGTGCGAGTTGAAAGAAAGGTTGGTGTCTCAAGCGAAGCGCTCATGCAAGGGGGTTTCTTCCAGCACGCTGGGGTCTTTTCACAAGCAAATAACGTCTAGAGCACATACGCAATGCCGTGACATGAAAACCTGCTCTTCATGTACTGGCGGTCCTTGTTACTTCCTCGCGACTTTCCGGACGATTGCAAGAATGACGAATTCAGGAACTCCAAGCACAAAGACAGGTAACGCAGCACATAGGTAGCACCTTCCTCTTCTCCGACGTTCTCGAATTGGCCTGTACTTTTGAAGGAGCATCCAAAGATGAATAACTCGAGTGAGCCACTTGTTGTAATGGATATTGAGAGGTCCTTTTGCTTTGTCTTCTCGACTTGTGCTGTGCTCTTGCGCTTTCTGTCCTGAACCCGTATCTTTTGGAAGAAGCGTCTTTACCACAGAATGTACCTGATCTGTTCTTTCTTTCATAGCGATCCAGATGTCAGGCTTGGAGACTAGGATGCATAGTAAATCGGGGGCGTGAGAGGTATAGTACGAGTAAATTCCAAGGATTGATTCATTGCACTTGGTAGTGAATGACCTTGAGAGGTAAGTCACCGAAGGCTAGATCGAGTGAGTTCGATTGCATGGCGCAGTGAATCCGGTGGCTCCTCAGCTGTGGCTTTGGGATGTTGTAAGGGGGCGAGGCAGCTACAGAGCCTCGAATACTTGGGATTTGCAGCTTGAAATCTGGTAGCAGTCAACATTGGGTCACACATCGCTTGAAACAAACTGCAGGAGTCGTCACACGCTCCGCTGTGTGCTGAGCCTCTGGCTTGTGTGCGAGACGGCTTCTTCTAGGTGATCAAGGTTGCTGGACGAAAGGCATGTCGAATACCCCCAGAGTTACTAGCCTCTTGACCATTGACGACTGCTATTACTCGGTCGTAGACGTCGGAGAAAGAGGAGGTGGAGAAGTGCTGGAAATGAGGTGGGAGAGCACCTGAAGCAGTCCTGCATAGCGTGCCTGAATGGGAAGCTTCGGACGCCGAGGGGCCAAGCTCTGGTCTGTGCCGTGCATGGTTGGGTATTATTCATGGCGAAGACAGTCCTATCGTAAATCTATTCCATATGTCGATGCAGCTTACGTGGTGGAAGGAACGAATAGGCTGATCGAGCAGGGCTGGGGAGCATGGGTCTAACCTAACTTCAACCGGCTAGCAGCACTACTTCCCTCAGCTTTCGACGCTGTATACTTCATCTTTCTTTACTAATATACGACTTTACGAGCCTGTCGATGCGCTCAGAGTCTTTAGTACTGCGCAGACCCTCGATCTAGGGATGCGGGTCTTTTGCTCTGGGTCACCGTTTCGCCTTTCCAACGGCTCCGGCCACAAAGTCTACCTTTCCTAGCACCCACCATTAAGCCCTTCCTCCACAGAGTCATCATAATGACGCCCAACCTTTATTTGAGGACTCCTTGCCGCACTCAAGCAGCAGGCCAGCTGGACCGGACAGGAAACGATCACTTACTAGAAGCTCAGCGGCCAGATTACAATCTTTCTAGCTGCAGCAATGCCGCTTTACTCCAGCTTCAACGAAGCACTGCCCATTCAAACCTCCTCGTGTGATCGGCTGTGATGCTTAAAACAGACCGAGCAACACCGAGAGATGCTAAGACGCTTGAGCATGCTTCTCCTTCAAGAGGGCGCAGACCGCAGACTAAATGGGCATTGAGCAAACATCATACACACAGTTCTCTGTGGGAGGTCGCGCTGTGAATTACCATACAAGACCACTGAAACGAAAGAAGTATCTACGATGTATACCTGAATGCCAGACCTCTACCAAATCAGGCATTTGGGTGAACGTAACTCTAGACTTCAAGCATGAAGAATGCAATCACGCGATACTTTGATTATAATAGAGATCTTCGACAGTAAAGGTTCCGAGGATAGATAAACAGAACGTTCCTCGACGCACTCTAGGAAAGCCAGGGGACAATGCTGGGCTGACCAAGACGAACGAGCTTCTCGGTAAGCTTCATTACTCCCATGCATACTTTTTGCAAGTAACTGATATGGTGTGCAGACTATGGACTAATCAACAACCTCTCCTTTCTTGCTGAACAAAAATACCATATGTACCGTTTTCGAGGATGTGAATACATCAAATGTCCACCAAGTAACAATGATACTTGAAAAACAGAGTCGGGAATATGCAAGTCCAGCTGAAACACGAGAGACGAAGCCGTCTGTGGACAATTGACTTGCGTACCAAAATGCTTCCGTAACATTCAAGTACGAGATGCCACGAATGTTCTGGGGCATAGCGGTGTCCAGCAAGGACCAGGCGCAAGCTCTATCATTGAGCTAGCACAACATAGCAACGATCCAAGACCGAAGAAATCACAGGCTTTTGAGGAACCCTCTGGCCCCGAGAGTACCACAGATGAGCTTTATATTGTCGGCTTTCGTGTTTCAAGATTAAGACACCTTTTTGGATTCTTTGGATCAAGAGAACCTGGAGCAGCATCGATAATGACCGGTATCACTGCCTAACCTACATATACTTTTAAGATTTTCATCCTTAAGAGTTGCTAAGGGGCTGATATAAGCTCAAGGAACACTTATGCGTGCCGCGGTTACAGATCTCGCGTGGGAAAGAAGAATGGCATAGAACAGCTCAAGCAGATCGTCCCACTAGGTTCTATACAACTCCGACCAATGGCTGTCTCACAGTGAACCCATAGGCAGGTCACTTCCAAACACATGGAGGTACAATACCACAGACATCCCAAGGGTGAGGTTCTTTGCATGGATTTCGGCTTCGACAATATTCGAGGGACACCCACGTACACACATAGCTGCCGAATACTCTTTCAGGAATGCTCGCGTCACGCAGAGAAGGAAGAGTCGAGCCATGGTCCGCATGAAATGCACGATGCAGGCAATGGATGTGGCTTGAACAAGGATACACAAGCAGGTGCAAATGATCGCGCTATCAGCTCATACCAGGGTACTCCTTCCACCAGCTCGCGTCACATGGTCTGAAATCCATTACTCAAAGGCACAGTGATACACACGGATATGGTACACGCTCTTCCCATACCGAAGATTCGAGCACAATCATGGAAGTGAACGGCATGCGACGGAAGCCTCCCGCATAAGGCAGTGCTGAGGTTTATATGCTGGAAGCCGAGTATTAAAGGAGACGGCTACGATGCAAACGCCTGCATACCTCTTCTCGCTAAGTACTGGCGCGCTGGAGAAGCTGGTGTACTCGTTCTCTTGCAGAAACCTTGTGCTTGCTGCCGGGAAACGGTCATTGATGCGATGCCTGGGATTCGCCAGCCAAGGCCCTTGGTTTGAGCGGAACTTCCATCTCGCATCCACTCTGGACAATCATAACGGGAGTCTGATATTCCGTTTCTCGTTTCTAAGCCGCTCCAAATCGCATGCTCTCAGGCTCACCGGAAGAAGCTTCGAGGGCTGATGACGTGCCCAATCGTCTTGGAGTCTACCGCTTCGGGGAGAGGCAGAAACTTGAAGAGGCTAGAGGCGGGGAAGCTCGAGCTCTATTCCCCCAGGCTTTTCCCTGACCGGCTAAGCTTCCCCCTGCTAGCACCCAATGCGTCGATAAGTGCTTTAAAAACGCCTCTGCCGATTCCCAGAAACATGCCGTCATTCAGTGAGAGAGATCAATTCTCCAAGGAAGCTCTAGACTTTCTAGAGGACCTGCATGCCTCCGATATACCGATTTGCCACCGCATACAACAATGGCTAAGGTTTCTCGTCATGCAATGTCGCCTTTGCTCATGCCGCGCCATCCGATCCTAGCATCTGCTAGCCCTGCAGCTTTCCCTGAGTGTGCCTCGACACATGCGTGGGAACGGATGCAAGGAACGACGTGCAAGCTCAAGCCACGACGGGAAGCCCTGCGTTGACGCCATCATTTTTCTACCACATTCAAAACCGCCCCGCCCTCCATCAACGAGGGAACCTTGTCTGACTCACTCTCATCTATCAACCTTGCTGCACCTTGCTTGTTGCTTCGAGAATATTTGGCCTATACATCATCTTCATACAACTAGCTATGCATTCACTTGCCCTTGCGCCTTTGGCTCTCCTCGTCGCGTCTGCGGTCGCAAAGCAATGCGTCAACCAGACAGTCCCCGTCACCATCTCCGCCCGCCAGGGTATCTTCAACATCGACGTGCCACAAACAAGTCTCGATGCCACAGTCCTCATCCAAAACATCACGCAACAAGGGCGCAACTTTACTGAGTCCGTTCTCAATGGGTATCAGACCGTCTCAGGGACCTATAACATCAGCACCCAATTTTGCTCACCTGACACGGTCCCTGCGAACCCCACCGTGCAGGTACTTACCCATGGCATCGGATTCGACAAGACGTAAGGGCGACTCTTCCTGAGCACTGACAAGTTGTTCTAACACGCACGACAGGTACTGGGATAGTCCCTACAACAATTTCAACTATAGCTATGTCAATACGGCAGTCGACGAATACTGTTACTGCACCCTTGCGATCGATCGACTCGGCATTGGCAATTCGTCACACGGCGAGCCACTTAATGAGATCCAAGCTCCAATTGAGATCGCAGCGATAGCGGCGCTCACGAAAATGCTTCGCCAGGGTACCTTTCCCGGCGTAAAAGCGATCCAGAAAGTCGTTCATGTGGGGTACGTACCTGCTCCCCTGCCGTTTCGGCTGCAGGCGCCCACTGACTGCATCTAGCCACTCCTTCGGTTCAGGCCAGACGTATGCGCTTGCGAACATGGACCCAACGGCCTCTGATGGCATAGTTCTGACCGGTTTTGCAACAAACTCAAGCTTTACAGGCTTTTTCGGAGCTGGTGCGAACTTTGTGCAAGCTTATGACAATCAGCCATTTCGTCTTGGCAGCAAAGTCGTGGGCGACTCTGGCGTTACAAATGCATATGGCGAACTCGATTATTCTGCGGCACTGCCAACACCGCTCAACTACCCTCCCGGCTACTTGACGAACGCAAACATCAACTCCAACCAATACAACTTCTTCCTGCCAAAATTCTTCGACTTAGGAGCTCTAGTCGCCGGCGAGCAGACCAAGCAGCCCGTAACACCAGGAGAGTTGCTCACGCTCACGAGTCTACCGATGATGAACCAGTTTGCTGGTCCAGTCTTGGTCATTACAGGCCGTAAGCCAACCGTTCTTCCCTTGGGATGCCGCGCTAACCGGTGCTTTTCCAGAAAACGACCTTCCCTTCTGCGGCGGCAACTGTCTAGCGACCGGCGACCCCTCCCTTCCCTCCATTCCTGCGGCAGACAAGAGGGCGTTTCCGAACGCAGGTGACAATTTCGAGGCGTACATACAGCCAAATACGGGACATGGCCTGAATTTCCATTACAACCAGACCGGAAGCTACAGGGTTATCAACGACTTTCTGGCTGCAAAAGGCTTAGCCTCGTCCTGAGAAGGCAGGTTTGTGATTTGAGAAGAGCTGAGATGGCACGATACCGGTGGAAATAGCGTGATCCAGCCATATAATGATAATGAAACGCCTTGAGATGGCCAGTTAGTACGTAGCCACTGTAAATATGGGCTCAATAATAAGTCGTATACCAAATATCTGCCTATATTGTCATACATGCGCTGCTGAAATGCCACTTCTGCTTCTTGTTCCTTACTTACATACCGCTCTCACAACTTTTGTGGTTGCTGAGATGCCACGTCCACCTCCCAATTCCTGCGCATTCACCCCTGCCGTGACTTAAGTACTGCTTAGATGTGTCACTTTCCACCCGTCGCTATGGAGAATAAAGGCATCTCAAGCTCATAAAGCCGTCAAATCAGGCACAACATGTCACCATACGAAGCTAGAAACACAGCGAAGCTAACTTGTTTGGGAATTCTTGGGGTCTAGCGTTGGATTGGGGAGGCCGGTCTCGAGCCGGTCTTGAGCTGGGCTTGAGCTGGGATGGAGCTTGGCTCAAGACGAAACGCGTGCGGTCGTAGTCTATGGTCAAACATCATGTGGGCTGAAGTTTGGTTTGAATTTTGCGTTTGATCTACGAAATCATTGAATTGCTATTCTCGCCGTTATCTTCATGCCTTCGCCGTTCCTGCTCTCGATCACTGTCTCATGTCTACCGCACCTCCTTTCGCGGCGCCCTAAACCTTCGTATCTCACCTCTCCACGCAGCTGAAGGCCTGATCTCGTCATCACTCTCCGCAGTATCATATTCCGTGCCAGGCCCACTTGTCGCCTTCCCTCGTCTCTTGCTTGCCGGAAGCTCCACAAGTTTCGTTCGCTTGGCAGGGTTTTGCTGTCCCCAATCGAAGACAACGTCTGTCTCCAGAACGGCAGAGCACACGAACGCATCGTTCTCCCAATCAGAATCGTGGTGTGGTACACCGCGGCGCGGGACGATGAATTCGTAGGTCAGGACCGTTTGCTGGTATGTCCATCGGAGCCTGTATTCGAGCTTGCGCCAGCGACGTCCGCCGCGTCGGATGATGGGGAAGTGCTTCATCTGGTCTTTGGAGAGGGTGAGGTCTGCGTAGCCGACGGGTGCGATGTCTTAGGGTTGGGTATTAGTTTGGGAATACTTGGGCTTAGAGGTCTGACTTACCATTTGCTGGGTCCATCACGGGTAGGTGGTCTCTGGTTTGGGTCTTGGACATGTAGATGTGCTGGCGCAATAATTCGTCTCTGGTTTTGTCGATGTATCTGTCTCCCTTTTCGTCAATTTCGACGACTTTCCATCCACCTTCTCTCACGCGCTGCTCGCCCATCTCCATGTCTTCGTTCTGGCTTGGATTAGCTGGGGGTACAGCGCTGGGTCATGGAACTGACTTTGTTAATGATCCAGCTGACACAGTCTCTAACAACAATAGCGCCATCGCATGGATCTTCCTCTATTTCTGCGTCTTCACCGTGGACCTCAGGATCGTATTCCTCGTCCCAGGCACAGCCTAGACTCTGAGACAGCTTTGTTGTCTTGATCGCGTCTCTGCGTAAGCTTCGAATGATAGCCCCTTTTGCCACAAGGGTCGGCCTGTGGGTTGGTATCAGTCTGTGATACTCATGCTCAAGTATTGTTGCACTTACGAGTCCCTGTATGGAGTGGAAATCAAGAGTCCTGGGAATTGCTGCTGTATGTGCTTCCTTATGTAGCCATTTGAGCTAGCTCCACCCACAAAAAGAAGTTGCTAGAATGTACTCAATCAGAGATCGCACAAAGGTTGAACAACGTCAAGACCTTACCTTGATCACCAAGCCTTGCCCACCGTAGACATCATCAAATTCCGCAATATGGTCTCGGAGCATGTGTATGATTGATTCAAAGAGAGGAATGAATACATGATCCCGGATTAGCTGCCTGTTTTATATCAGCCTCAAAGATCTTTTTCATAAGCCAATTCTCACTGACCTCGTGATATTCGGTGTTTGCACACGAAGTTCTTGCAATTGGATGTCGAATGCAGCATCAAGATCCTCTTCAAAATCTTCGTCGATGTAGTGCTTTGCTTCCTCGAATTGTTTCCATGCATAGCACTTCACTTCACTTCTTCCCAAAGTTCTTTCTCTTCTTCAGCGGTGCCCTTGAACAAAAACCCACGGGCAATCTTGTCCTTTTCGCGTTCTCGCACAATCAAGGCTTTTTGATCTCTTGTGACTTCTTCGAACAGATCGACGAAGTAGAAATTCAGCATGCTCGAACCATTATGACTGCCTGGGTGCTTGTCAGATTGCGGATACACCATGATCTGGGCTTGCCTACCTGTTGGCGCTACAGCATGTGAAAGCGAGCCGCCTCGAATGTTGAAGCTCGCAATGTCCTTAGTCCGTTAGCAAGTAGCTTGGGGTATCTCATGGCCTTGAATACTGACACCAGTACCTGCTCCAAGATCGAATACCAGGAAGGACTCATGGAAGCTGTGCAGGCTGCCGAATCTGCTTTGTTCATCGTATCGCATGATTAAAGCCGCAGCGTCTGGTTCTGACACTGGAAACCTCACATTCTTAAGGCCTGCGCTGGTAGCGATTTCCTTCATCCTCTGCCTCATGCGTATGGACCACGCTGCTGGGACAGATATGACAGTATCAAGTCCAGCCAGAGTCAATGCCGCCGCGCTTTGAAGTCGTCTATACTCCAGGTTGATGTTTCTGAGGGCATCTCGTAGAAATAATTTTAGATAAGCAACCATCAAATCTTCAGCATTCGTTATCCCAGCATTCTTAGGTAGTGCTGCAATTTGTCTGCTGACTTTGTCTCGAATATCTTCAGTGTCCGCGGACTCATCGTCAAGTGCGAGCTTGATCAAGGATATTCTGTGTCCTTCAAAGATTGCCGACTCATTAGAACTCCAGATCGCTCGCTCGACCTTACTCCCCCAAACCCACTTCTGTTGTTTACCGGACCAGGCGAATTCAACTGGTGTGTACTCCGCGTTCGAGTTATCGAGCTTGATTCCTGTGAGCATACCTGTTTCTAGGTAGCCGTTCAGAAGACTCTGATCTGCTCGGGAGGGATTAAAAAGGCATACAGCCCGACAGAACCTTGTCCCTACGTCTATCGCAAACATAGGCCGAATTGAAGGCCCCGAATGAGATGCCATTACGACGATAGCAATCCTAAGCGCTGCCTCCGTATATAAATCAACGCTTTGACCAGAGGCAAAAATCTTCTGCACACTTCGATCAAAAGTCTGAAGAGAATGCGTACAGGACATAAGCTGGCGGAGAGTGTAGTGTTTAGACCTTGAAAGTATCATGAGATTGGTGGCGAAGACCGATTAGTGTCAAAATCATTCACTTCACTTGGCTCACCGCCTCACTTACTTCCAGATCAAAGCTTCACTGTCGACCACTCTTTCAACCCACATTCTATCTAACTCCAGAAGTGCATGAAATTGCAATCTCACAATGGCCTCTCAAAGCAAGCATATCGTATTCGGGCCTCAAATAACGAGCATGCTCCTTCACCATGTCGACGAACATGGAGGCAAGGAAGGATTGTACATTCAGGACAAGAACAAAGCCATTGAAGAGGCAACAGAAGCTGTCAACAAGTTGAAGCCGCCATCTCATCCCAAGATCACCCAGACCCAAGTCTACAATAAGCTGAACTCACTAGCCAGTCAAGTTAACATCCCTTCGGACTCCAATCTTCAGACATTTCTTTTGAGGGGAACCGCCTCTCTTTCAAAGAATTATCTGAATAACCTCGGCCGAAGCCAGGGTAGCGTTGATAGACAGTCGAACGTTGATTTCGCCGTGCCTATGCCGGCCGCTCAAGTCAACCCGACAATAGTGGACTTAACACATTCGGAACGGAGCACCACTTCACAAGAAGTTCCATCAGTAACTTTGAGCGGCAAACCGTTGGAACGATCCCAGGAGATAGTACAATACCTAGCGAAAGGGGCTCACTGCTTTGTCGACGATGATGATGCGCTTTTCAAATTACAAGCCGGTATTATGCAAGCCATAACGGCTGCCTCATCGAGCCTAATGCAGACGGATCCTGGTCCAAAGAACTCTCAAATGACGCTCGCTGGCGCCCATCGGCTTCCAATGATGAATGAGGCTCTATATGTCAACGACTTTTGTAGCATCTGCCAGAGGATGTTCGGTATCAATGCAGTCAACGGAGTACCTGACATCATTGGTCAAGACAACATAACTAAGGAGCAACTCCTACGAGCCTTGATCGCAGCCTTCATGAGCGAACGAGTCTTCCTGCAAGGAACCACAATTGAGCAGAAGCTGGTTGGCATGTTAAAAGCAAGCACAGAGATCACACAGATACGGGATGACTTGTTAGCTCGAGGTTTGTCAGGAAGTATCAGGTGTAATCGATAATTGATGCTGATACCCACAGTCTGTCCACTACTGTCGGAACACATACTGCGGGAAGGCAAACAGATCCTCCTACAGCAAAAATTTCAGCCAAGTAATGATGCACTGCACTTGGTGAATGCATTCAACAGATTAGTTGCGATTTTCCTGGACAACAATGGCCTCCGTAGAGTTGGTGATAGATGGGAAGAGTGGATGCATAAACTTGAAGCCGTATTCGCAGCAGCGATCAAGCTCAAAGCTTCCGTCATTTGTAGAGACAAAGGAGAGCATTTCTGGTGGTCAAGTTACAAGGCGCTGTTTGACCCTAGTCTTCTGAAGACTGACGATCATGTCAGCACTGGAGACAGACGTCATGTGAAGCTATGTTTCTTCCCAATGCTTAAGAATCCAGATGGAGAGGCAGTGCTACGCGGTATAGTGGCTTTGAAGCCGAAGAAATGAGGCGCTGAGCTCGCTCTCCTGTTGAGCAGACAGATGAAAGTTTTTAGGTGGCCCTCTGGTCGATTCGCTTCTTAGCATGTTGCTCTGCTTGCTTAGGCATGGGTAATTTGGCCATTCACCATGCATCTGGACGAGCACTGCATGCGTTTGACATTGCTGAGAATTGTCGGATCGAAAAGAGGCGGTAAGGATGAGCGTTGGATCGTACTCGATTATCTATCTCAGGATACATACACATAGCCTATATCAATACAAGTCGTACACTAGCCTAGCCTAGCCCAGGTTAGGACGGGACACAACTAGCCCTAGCGCTACACCTTTTATCAAGGTCGCTAAGGTTTCCAGCATTCAATATGACAAGACTACAGTTTTGTTAGAATGTGTTTGGTTTTCAAGGTCACTTAATGAGAATGCAGGCCACTCCAAATTCATGAAGGACATTTGAATGTCATGTCCTAAGCTGGAGATATGGCCATCCAAGATGTGGGAGTCAGGTGCCCCTCGCTTTACCCCTGGTAGCAACATAATGTGACCCCTTGTTGTTCAACGTCCACTTCTCTCACGCTTTCCTCCGGCCAGCGCGAGACAATGGAAGCTGCAATGCCTGCATTCTACATTTGTCATCATGATGAAAGACGCACTGCAGTGACTGCTCAGCAGCTAAGCCATGCCCAAGCATGTGATGTTAGACTGTCCTTCTACGTACTCTAGGTGCGCACACGGCTAATATGAAGACGTAGTACAACACATTGACCACCCCCATCACGACAGACGTCTTTCAGGCGCGTGTGAGGGCTCTCCTATCCAATTATTTATACAGCGACCCAGAGAAGGGCCATGCTGCCGGACCCGTTCCAACAGTACCCTCTTTGACGAAAGATGATACGTATCTTGCACCCGAGAACATCACCCCCCAGCTACTTGGTGTTGCAAGTCCGTGGATCGATCTTTGCTCCCCGGATCCTGCCGTCTATGATATATCCCGGCAAGTGCTGAAGATAGAGGTTGCCTTCGCGGCTTTTTGTGGTCTGAGCGCCATCGTCTTACCTGCTCTAGAGCTAAGCTACAGACGCAAAGGTGGCTTGATTCAGTATGCCAACGTCATACAAGAAATATTGGAGATTGGGATGTATGTTCACTTTTCGCTCTGCTTGCCAATGATGGACAACGGCGGTGACGAGCGACCATCGGAAGGGAGCATTGGTGTCTTGGGTAGACAAGAGTACTTTCAGCGTTCAAACATGACACAGAGTGTGTCCGAAGGGAACAGAAGTAGGCACGAGTTCTTTGGAAGCTGGGACGCATGGAACGTTGTCAGATCCATCTGCAAGTACAATTCAAGGCTTCTTGTAGGTAAGAATGAGCACGCGTCGTCTCCGTTTCCACTTGTACGAGGCTCTTACTCGTCTTCTTTAATTCCGTAGAAGTTGGTGTCTCTTTCTTTGTCACAAACCCACGGCTCGTGCTTCCTGGTGAGGGAGTTCCATTCAATAGGAGTACAGCTGCCTTGACGTTGCACGTTTACGCGATCCTCAGATCTGAAGGCTAACCCTTGAGCCTCAGATCTTGTGATTCCACGAAAGCTTCCACCTTCAGAAACATGCTATCGTTGGATGTCGGAGCCGCTGCGCATACTTTCAATTGATGTTTCGACGTTCTATCCCAATCCGTCCGGCTACCCTAGTTTGACAGCAAATCACAGGACCTTGATCATCCAGTATATGCGACTTCGCAGCTCACCTTGTATTTTGCTGACTGGCGTTGATGCATTGCCTAGCGAGTCACCCTCATCTCCAGGTGGCTCCGACCAAGTGAACACAGCGTTATTCCCGACTCCAAGCGAGGCTCAAGCTAACGAAGCTAGACGCCGGTCTGTCAGGGCACCAGATCGGACAGATCCACTGGCTCACCTGAAGTATCTCCGTTGGTTTCAGGGAGAACAGCCGAAGAAGACTCACGTGGAAGTGCAAGGTGAAGGCTATCAGGATTACTTACAGGCGCCTCTTCAGCCCTTGACAGATAATCTAGAAAGCATAACCTATGAGGTCTTCGAAAAAGATCCAGTGAAGTATGATCTCTATGAACAAGCCATCTCTCAAGCGTTGCAAGATTGGCGAAGCCAGAACAAGCCTCCTTATAGCCAAGGTCAAGCTGTCGTTGTTGCTGTTGTAGGTGCAGGTCGAGGGCCCCTCGTGACACGAGCTCTGAATGCAAGTCAAAACTCTAACGTGCCAATTGAGCTCTGGGCCTTGGAGAAGAACCCAAATGCATTCGTCATGCTGCAGCGTCAGAACGCCTTCTTTTGGAACAACCAGGTGCGGCTTGTGAGCTCTGACATGAGGTCGTGGAAAGGGCCTCGTCGATCAACAGAGGAAAAGCAATCTCAGACAAGCGACGGCAGTCAAACGGAACCTCCTCCTCCACAGCACTATCCCATCGACATTATCATTTCTGAGCTTCTTGGGTCATTTGCCGATAATGAGCTGTCGCCAGAATGCCTCGACGGCATCCTGCACTTACTAAATCCTACCCATGGCATCTCAATACCTGAGTCATATTCAGCACATCTCACGCCTATCGCTGCTCCAAAATTACACGCCGAAATATCCGCAAGAGGAATCACCGACCCTTCAGCGTCCCACATACCGTATGTGGTCTTATTACAAGCTTTTGACTACCTCAGCAGACAGCAGCATCTCAATAGCAAAATAGCGGAGACTCCAACCTCATCGACAGCCGACGCTTCGCAACCATCCTCGCCCAAAAAGTCCTCTGACTTCATGGCCCAATCACCCTCCCCAACAATCTCCGAAGCCTGGTCTTTCTCACACAAGCCCACAGCCGCTCTCCCAACAGTTCCTTCAAACAATCACAACGCGCGCCACACCACCCTCTCTTTCCCCCTTCGCAGCCGAGGTGTCTGTCACGGCCTTGCAGGCTACTTCGAATCTGTGCTCTACCCCGGCGTAGAGCTTAGCACGAACCCTTTGAACATGGAACAAAAGAGTCCGAACATGATGAGCTGGTTTCCGATCTTCTTCCCATTGAAGACGCCGCTGTATGCACCGGATGACAGTAGATTGGAGGTTACTATATTCAGGCAGACGGATGGAAGAAGGGTGTGGTATGAGTGGATGGTGGAGGTTTGGAAGCAGAGTAGCGACGGCGGGGAAGGGTATAGGTTGGGTGTAAGTGAGCTGATGAGTTCGAAAGAAAAGGCGTGTTTGATGTGAGCAGTTATGAAGGGATGGTCTAAATCAAGGAGACAAGGGGCCAGTGAGGCCAGAATATGCATCGGTATCTAAGAACTTGATGAGAATTGGGCAGTTGTCTGTTGGTGATTATGGACATGCGCAGGGCTGCCTTGCCTACGTTACTGGGGCTCTGTTCAAGTCGGAGCACATTTCTTCATCAACACCTCATTCTTTCGATTAGGGCACCCGACATGTTCCCCTCTTGATGCGCTTGTCGCCCTTGCCCAACGCTTCTCTTAGGGGCCATCTTTTGGACTCTTAGCTCCCAGCTTCCCCAGAAGCGGTATAAAGCCTCAGAATTAATTTCTGGAATACATTCGTTTCTGTACATTATTCTTTATTTCTCACGTCTTCGATCCCGCCCTAGAGTGTCCCTTTTCCCTGCCTTCAGCCTTTGTATCTTGCTTCCCAGGTATTTGCGATGTTGGCTCGTCTTTGGCGTTGACTTCAAGGAAGTGATAGAGGACGACAAGTAGCATTGACATGGAGCCGAGAAAGATCGCGAGTGAATTGAGGCCGTCGTCTGATATCATGATTGCGGCGGAGGAAGGTAGGCGGGTCCAGAGAGTAGCTTGGGACTTGTGAGATAGTCAGTGAACCAAAAAGGAATTCGAGAGCTTTCAGGAGCATCAGTACCTATTGAAGAGAGTTCTCAAAAGTTACAGAGGTCAACTGCTTGGGACGCCAGCAATTCAACCAGTTTGTGAATTGGACCATGAGAGCCGTCCGCAAAATTGGCGCTAGTAACGCTAACCCAATTAGTCGTCCCACAGCGCTATTGACTCAATCGTCTCAACTCATTCGTCCTACTAAACCAAGATTTCTTGTCATGGTCATCTCTAGCCATTCCACAGAAGACCGAGTACTTGCTAGCACAGTTCGCCCCTTCTAAACAGCCGGATACATCCAAGACCGCCCTCCGCCCCACCATAGCCTTTTACGTCAACCGCCCTCCATCATGCCTCCAAAGAAAGGAAAGGGCGAGCAGCCCAAAGAGAAGAAGCCCGCAGTGGACAAGGTGCCATCCTCTCTACCTTCACTGTCGAAGTGAATGCTAATCCTTCCACCAGACCTTTGGCATGAAAAACGTACGTCCACGCCCGTTTCGCTCGCCCTCACCCCATACTCGAATTCGTTCTTTCAAGACCAATATACTAACACGCCCTTCCAGAAAAAAGGCGCCCAAGCCCAAAAAGCCATAGCAACCATAAAGCAACAATCAGAACAAGCCCAGACCCCCGAGCAAAAAAAGAAAGCCGCCGAAAAAGCCCAACGCGAAAAAGAAAAAGCGGCATCGGAACAAGCGAAGCGCGAAGCTGCAGAACTCTTCAAGCCCGTGCAGGTGCAGAAAGTGCCATTCGGAGTGGATCCCAAGACGGTGTTGTGTCAGTTCTTCAAGGCGGGGAACTGTGAAAAGGGGAAGAAGTGCAAATTCAGTCATGATTTGGATGTGGGACGGAAGGGCGCGAAGAAGAGTTTGTATACGGATACGAGGGAGGGAGAGGAAGAGGGCGAGGGGGAAGACGAGAAGAAGAAAGATGATATGGCGGATTGGGATGAGAGTGAGTTGGCTTTCCGCTCAATCCTACTTCTTTACTATGCCATGAACGATTGTTGGGGAAAGGTCTTTGCTAACGGGATATCGTAGCGAAACTCCGCCAGGTCGTAATGTCCAAACACGGCAACCCGAAAACCACAACCGAGAAAGTCTGCAAATACTTCATCTCCGCTGTTGAAGAGGGGAAGTACGGCTGGTTCTGGACATGTCCGAACGGCGGCGATAAGTGCATGTACCGACACTCCCTCCCCCCGGGCTTCATCCTAAAGACGAAAGAACAGCGAGCGGCGGAGAAAGCGTTGATGGATAAGAGCCCTCTTAAAACACTCACTCTGGAGGATTTCCTGGAAAGTGAACGGCATAAATTGACGGGCACGCTGACGCCCGTCACAGAGGAGACGTTCAGGGAGTGGAAGAGTAAGCGGTTAGATAAGAAGGCAGCGGAGGAGGAGGCCAAGAAGGCTAAGGATGCGACTGGACGGGCGATGTTCGAGGCGGGCGGATGGGACGACAGTGAGGAGGAGAGCGATGAGGAAGAAGGGGATGATGCGGACGAGTGGGATATGGAGGAGATGAGGAAGGAGACGGAGAGGATAAAAGAGGAGAACGAACGGAAGAGGATAGAAGGTGTGGGAGGGCAAGTGGCTGTCGAGAAGGGAGGTGGAGAGGAAGAAGACGAAGCCGTACAAGTCAACGAGGTCGAAGTCAACGGGTCATGAATATAGGAAGATTCTTGGATGTATAAGATGGGTCACTAGAGGCGTCGATATTTAGCGACATGGGGGCGTCAGAGCGTGCTGTCTCTTGGAAGTACAATTGAATTGGAAGAAGGAAACATTTGGAATCCCACAACACCTCCCTCCTCCTCCTCATCCTCCTTCAATATCACCATTTCTCCACCCCCGGTCTCAAATCCACCTCCCAAGCCCAACAAGTCCTATCCTGCCCATGCAACCACCAATAAGCCTCGGCAATCCCCTCCGGTCTCATCTTCCCGCCCTCGCCTAGATCCCACCCTTTCGTCCTCGGAATATCAATCACCCCATCGATAACCGCGTGCGCGACATGCACGCCCTTGGGCCCGTACTCCTTTGCTAGACTCTGGCTCATTGCGCGGAGGGCGAATTTCGGGGCTGCGAAACAGGCGAAGTTGGCGGATCTGTATGTTGTCAGCGCGATAGGTGGAGAGGGAGGGAGGGCTGGAAGAAGATGGGGGTGGAGGGAAAGGGGGAAAAAGAGATTGACAACGCGTCCTCTTCGATTATAGGGGGATTGGCTCGCTCACCCCTTCACACTCGCCGTAGCCCCCGTGAATATAAGCGTAGGAGGCCCAAATCTCTCCTTCCCCTTCCCAACATCCGTGACCTCCGCCGCAGCATTAGAGGAGGGCGTAAGCAACGGCAAGACCGCCTTCGCGAAATTGAACCCGCCTTTCCTGTTGTCAACCCCATCAGCCCTCCCTCCTCACACCCCTAACCACAAAAGATGAAGGAAGGAAAGACATACACAGTCCCCGCCCAACTCGCCTCCAAATCCTCCTCGCTGATCTCCAAGAACGGTTTCCGCACGAATCCCCCACTGGCGTTGAATATAGCGGCGGCAGCCTTGACGTCGTCGCCGTAGGTTTTTTTGACCTCTGCGAGCATATTTTGGACGGAGGCGGAGGAGGATACATCGGTTGAGATCCCCAGGGCGGAATGCCCGGCTTGCGTGAGTTCGGAGACGAGGGGCTCGTAGGAGGAGGGTGTGCGTGAGAGGAGGATTACGGGGTAGGAGGGGGCGAATTGGCGGGCTAGTGCTGCACCGGTCTGGGTGGTCAGTCAGTCAGTCAGTCAGCGTAGTTAGGAAGGGGTGGAGGGGAGCTGGGGGGAAAGATGGGAGGGGAAGGGGAGGGGGAGACATACGCCTGGACCAACCCCCGCGATTATGGCGATGGGTTTTGACATTTTTGATGACAATTGGGATGATAGGGAAAGCAGACGGATTGATGGGCGCATTTAGAGGGGTCAATGGCTTGGAGGGAATTATATAGAGACATGGTGGATGGGGTGGACGTAGCGGGGTGACGCACGTTCAATAATCGTGAATTATGTCATCTAGAATGGGTTTGAGTGGTGGATTTGACAGCTTGGTAAGCAGCCTCGTGCTCTCGGTGCTAGGAGCGCCGTTGGGAGCAAGATCGTGCATTAAGTCGGATGAGAGGTCTAGAGATGGAAAAGAGAGCGGCATGGAAAGATGTAGGTGGCAGACAAGGCTGGAGGAAGGGATTCGTCAATCGACCGCTTCATTAACGCTACCACTACCACTATCATAACCAGAAATGTAAACTTCGCGACCCAGTCTTAGCTACGTTACCCATACATACACATCCACAGAGATCCAAAAACGTAGAAAGCAAGCCGTGAGGCTATCCAAAGCTGTAATATGCCGCCGATGCCCCGCCCCTATCAAATCATGCAATGCTTGCTCAAAGTGTCCTAATGAGAGTCCGCCACTCACAAGATGCAAGACGAAACAATTCGCTTCAAAGCCGCCTGCTTTTAAGAGTACTTCCAATGATTGACAAGAATCAGAGTACGATATAATTTGGGGGAAAACGCCGACGCTGTGCCAAAACCGTTAGATGCTGATATGATATGGGGCTGGTATCCCAGGGTAAAAGATAGTGAATGTTGCCGCTCAGCCAAAATCGTTGGAAAAGATCATAAGTGGCAATGTTGTCCAAAATGAAACGGAAAGTCGTAATTCATACTGCTGAATCGTTGCTTGATAGTGAACGTGTATGCTGCCTCAGAAATATAGCGGCGGCACACTCTCATAAGGCGCTGCCTGCCCGTTTGGTCCTCCTTGCTGCTGTTCCGGACTCTTCGCATTCCTTCCCCTAGAAGAGCTTCTCAAGCGGCCCGTAATGCCCTTGAACCCACTTCTGAAGTTTTCGCTTCGTCCTCTCTTATGTTGCCCATTCCCACCACCACTCACTATTCCAACACCTGCCCCGTCCGACGGTGGCGGGGACCTTGTCGTCTGCGGTGGAGGAGGAGGAGGCGACCTGGCGTTGTACATGGGCGGAGCAGGCGGAACTTCGACAACGTTGTTCTCATCACCGGGCTCGTCGTCTAGTACGATATTGATGGCGCCGACATTGCTGTTACTACTCAGAGAGCTGTTTTCGGGATCGCGTGGGGCTGGTGGAGGCGGAGGCGGGGGTGGTGGTACTGCTTGCATGTTCAGGTGTTGGAGTTCTGGGAGCAGGGGAGGAGGTGAGCGCTCGGATTCATCGAGAGCTTGAGGGTCGCTCTTGGCGGCGTAGAGGGTCTCGTCTATGCCGGCTGTGACGTGAGGGTGTTTGGCGGCTGCTGCTGCTGCTGCTGCGTCGGACGATCCTTTACGGCGATGCTGGCCGATGCTGCCGAGAGGCTGAAATTGGCTAGGACGCTTTTCGGCGCTCAAAGCGCGGTGAAAGGCGGGGTGATTGGGCAATTGGTCGGGCATTGGTGGACGTTGCTGCTCGAGGATCGGAGCGGACATTGAGCGTGGAATGTCGCGCATTTGACCGCCTGCATAATATAGTTCGGGATCATTATGCATATCTCCTGGAATTTCTGGAACGGCGGGGATGCTGTCGGTATCTTTGCTATCATACTTCGGGTGACGCATCGCTCGAGGTGTAGCTGGCAAACCGTAAGATGGTGGAACTGACCCGGCTCCTGTACGATTGCTTCTGTCGCTGTGCATTGAGTTACCGGAGTTTGGTGGGAAGCGATCCGAGTTGGCTGAGCGCTGATAGGTGGTAGGACTATTTCCCAGGTCTGTCTGAGCACGACCATAGGGACTTGGCCTTGATACATCCTCAGGTCGAAGGATAGCCGGCGCGTCTGGGTTTCTGAGCAGAGACTCGCGACGTGCTTCGAGCTCCCTTGCAGCTTGCTCTTTCCTTCTAATCTCCTCAGCTGTAAAGCCACGTCCAGCAGCCTCCTGTTTTAATTGATCGGAGTTGCGTCTTGGCTCGACGGCCGACTTTGGCTCTCTAGCAGACCTGGGCTCGTCATTTTCGGACGCACGAGCTGAGCGAGCCTCTGTATGTCTTCTTCGGCGATCCGTTGAGAAGTCTCTAGCCCGAGATGTGCCTCGATGTCGACTGCCGCTTCTAGGTCTGGACCTGATGCGTTGCCTGTTTGCCTCGACTATTCGCAGGGGATCACCGTCATCATCGCTGCCCTTGTACAGCTCAGCTTGAGGAGAGAAGGGTAGTGGAGATGATGGCGATCTAGCTGCAGAGCCTGCTCGGTTCTTTGACTGACTTCTTCCTCGTCGCTTTGGATCAAGTCTTCCGCGCGGGCTCTGTTGCCGGCTGCTGACTCTGCTATGCGTTTCACTCGTCAGTTGGCTGTCCAAAAGAGCGTCTGGCGACCGGTGACGGATAGTTCTTTGCGACAAATCCGACGCTTTTGATCCTGAGCGGTACTTCTGGTTCACCTGTCGTCCACCAAGAGCATCACGAGCGGTTTGCCTTTCTCCTACAGGTGAGCTTATACTGCTCGGACCACCTTCTTGAGCCAAGGCCTCGTTCTGATACTGTTCCGGCGACATCGGTACAGGCGAAGAGGGAGAGCGCTTGGCTGGCCGGATATACCTTTTGCCATCGCGCCCCCTGTCTTCAGACTGATCACCTTGCCGCCTTTCGCTTGAAGGCTTGTGCTCGCTCCGTCCTTCCCTACTCTCTTGTCGCTTCTTGTGTCTGGCCTTACGAGAGTGATGTGATGCAGCATCTACGCTGCGAATGTATTCGTCAATACTTCGACCGCTGACGCTTGGACTTTTTGCTGAGGTTGTATAGCTTGCACCACTGACTGAGGGGCTTTTTGCATTTGTACTTACGCTTCCATCGCTGCGTCCGGTTCGAAGGCCGCCAGAATACGCAGAGCTGAGCGTGTTCGAGGTCTTTAGCTCTGATGGGCCAAGGACGATGCCATCTTTCGTGATGAATGACGTGGTCTGTATCTGGTCCTGGGAAGGCATTTTGATGTGCAGACCATCTGGTTTACGATCTTGAGAATGTTGCCTAGACCTTGACTTCTGCTTTTCTTGGAACGTAGTGAAGGCATCCTGAGCGGGGCTTGGCATGACCGTCGTCCTGATCGACGTTTGCGGGATCGCGGTATTTGGCGTTTTGTTGATTGGAGTGCTTCCTGGAGTGTATCTCGCAGAGCTGAGCAGTAGCGGAATATCGTCAGCTTCTGGTCTCGACTTCTCTTCTGGAGGAACAGATTTGGTGAGCCGATCTCGTTCCCTCTCCAGGTCAGAGCCTGAGTTGTCTGGAGTAGGCAACTTCGATGGCCTTGAAAATTGCGGCACTGTGTCGTCTACAGGCGTTTCTCCAATAGATGGCAGGCGTTGTCGATAGTAGCCACCAGGTGTTACTGTACGAGCAGCGCTAGCGCCAGCTCGCGAGAATCCGCCTGGTGTAGCGCCCTCAGATACAGCAGATTCCGCAATGGGTGTGATGCCGGGACCAAGCGTGGGTGTGCGATCGGTCGAGCCAGGCTCGGTACCAGGAAAGCGCCACTGCGCCTGATTCTGTGTGTTTTCGAACGAAGTGATAACCTTTAGTGACGAGTTCTTTGTCGTCATCCGCGGCTGTGGTCTTCTGTCAAGTGGCGGAGAAGACGGCGGGCTGAGCATATGTGAGATACTTGAGGGCGCCTGAGAAGAAGAGTCTGTTCCTCGAGGTGAAGGAGAGCCCCACGGTATTGGTGGCTCAACTCCAGTGCAAGTGAAGCATCGTATCGCAAGCTGCTGCTGCGAATTCTCGACCACGAACTCTCCCCAGCGTCTGACCAAGTGCGCTTGTCGCTGCCAATCAGTAGGGAAGATCAAGCATGTCAGTAAGATAGCTTCCATGAAGAAGCACCTTTCCACGTAGACTTCGACCGCATCCTCTCGATCTCCTAAACCGAGCAGTATTGTCGCGGAAGTGTGAAAGTCGCCTTGTTGCAGCAGCCTCTGCACAAAAGCTTGACCCATCTTGCCCATTGAATTAGAGCCTCCCATCTGACTTAGAGCTAAAACCATCCAATCGGACGAGCTGACGTTTCCAGAAGCGATTGCGGATGCCATCATATCTGAATCAACTTCACCTAACCATTTGGACAGTAGGACTGCGCTAGTTGATCCTGGCTGATGGAAGCTTAGTTCGTCCCTTATCAACGGCTCAATATCATCGTCCCAGCCGAATACAATGTTCAGCATCCGTCTCCTCAATTCATCAGTCGTCATATTCTCTTGGTCCAAGGGTTGCGCTGGCTCATATGCCATGTTGGCAAGTCTTATACGTGTCCGGGGAAACAGATCCACATAAGCATCCTCAGGGCTCCTAACAACTTCATTTCGCAAACGCGAGTTCTTTGATCGACGCCCAGAAGACGTTATTGACATGGTCGAAGGGTAGAAAGACGTACCACCCGAGAATGTGCTTTCTCTGCCAACCATGGACGGGGAGAATGTGGAGAAGGTAGTGCCGCTTGCTGCACGAGTAGATATTGAAGGAATGTGTCTTTGGTAAGCTGGGCGATTTGACGAGGTGCTCATCGACTCTCCGCGGCTGCTGGTCGACACTGGACTTGAGAGAGTAGAGCGATCTTGTCGAGCTTGCTCTATTGCTGCTAGTTCACCACTCGCGTTCCTTTGGATTGTCGCTAATGGGACGGCTCCTCTGGTGTTTTCTGACTGCCGAGATGGCGGTCGTACTGGCATAGGAGGCGCGGTCCCAGGTATATGATGACCTTGGGAGCGCGCTGACTTGTGCGGTGCCAACGGCGGATCCATTGGCAAATACTGTCGTTCCTTGACCATCTGAGGTGGTGAGAGGTCATATTGTCGAATAGTGTGGTCTTTGAGAAGTGTGAAGAGCGTCGCTGTGGGGCCATAGTTCGCCAGTCCCCTCACCTCTCCAATGCTGGGTATTGGTTCGAATGAAACGTGCTTCGTTCTGACATCCCATATCCAACATTCTCTGAAAGTTCATAGCGGTCAGCAAGCGAACAAGCCTTCTAGCATTAAATATGCAATGCACGTACCCGTCTTGGTACTGAATGACTCTTCCGTTCTTTGACCAGGCAGACCAATTGACGCCTGGCTCAACATTGTCGCCTCTCTTCAAGATGCGGATGGTCTTCGGTATCTCCGCTGTCGCTGGCTTTGCTACGCTCCAGACTCTTAGATCTCCATCAGAAGTCTGCGACGCTAGCATGTCTGACTTCTGCTTGGACGAAGATGCATGCCAAGCCAGATTGACAATCGGCGACGGCGAACGCTGCGTGGTTAGGGTGTGGATGATGATGAACGAGGGTTGCGCATTCGGGACGACGCTCAAAGTGCCAATAAGTATGGATCCATTCTTGTAGCTAGTCACGTGTTAATGAAAAGTCAATTGGAAGCTGATGAATTTTCTTACCCAACAGCGTAGGTCTGGCAATCGGCGGCGGGCGCTATTGCGGTAATGGGGTCGAATATCGTCTTCGCAGATATGTGCTCTGACGTTGGTGGTTCGAAGACGACGATGCTCCCTTGGGCATTTCCTGCAGACTTTCAGCATTGAATTTTCTTGGAGGCGCACTGGTCCTACCGAAAGCTATATTACCATTCCTCATCCAAGACGCCACCTTGAGAGGCTCGTATGATATGAACCGTGATATCTCTTCACCAGTCTGAATTTCCCACACAATCGCCGTCAGTCCGGAATCATAGCTGACGCAGTATTTCCCTGCGCCTCGATCACTGGCATTGTCGACGGCCAGCAGTAACACCTTTTCATGGTGCTTCTCGAAGCGCCGTTCAAGCTTAAGCGTGTCATGGTGTAGTACTACAATGGCAGTGCCTTGCGTGTATAGGAAAGACGACCCAGTCGCCGTACAAGTTTCGAGTTCGGTGTCGTCCGTCCGAGGGTCGATCGGCGTCGCCGGCCTGATGTCTCTGCGATACGGTCTTGATCCAGCTGAGGAAGATGAATGCTGCCTCGCCAAGTGTCCAGCGGACATGGCGGGGGAGACTCTCCTTACTGACTAGGCGTGACCTAGCTCTCGCGAAGCTTGAGGAGAAGCTATGCTGGAGGAAGCGCCCTTGCTTGATCCGAGAGAGGGGGGGGCTTCTAGTCGAGAAGACTCATGCGAGGCGTGGGATGTGAGGGAGGGTGGAGAGCGGCCAGGGTTGATGCAGGTGATTTCTGTCGAGTTGAGATCGGGCTGTCGAGGTGAAACAGAGCGTCTGAGAGTTCCAATTCGCGGCTAGCACTTGCTCTCCCTCGACCTCATGCACGTTTCTTGGGGCGCAACATGCACGAAGGAGGGGTAGCAAAAGCGCAGCCGACGAAAGCAGATAGAAAGCCTGCAAGGGGGAGGGGAAAAGAGGGCTGAGAGATATATGTTTCAGGAACAAGCCATGAAATCAGTGGTAGAGTCTTTAATCTCGGAATGAAATTCAGGCCGGATTTTTGCTCAATACTGGATGCAGGTACTCGAAGCTTTCGATGTGCGGAGCCAAAGAGCTGTCGGCGCTTGACCTCGAATATCTCACAGGGTCAAGGCGAGATCAGGAGTCCTGGAAATCCCGTGATCACGGACGGTTGGCATATATGAAGAGAGAGGGGTTATCGAGGTTCAATGGACTGCTGGAGGGGGGTCTAGAGGAGCCGCGTAAGAGTCGTTGATGCTCCGAAACAGGTGGATGGACGAACCATGATAGAGGACAGAGGTGGACGGTGCGTGCAGGTAGGTGAGACTTTGGCACCGGGGTCCACTGCTCGTATGGCGTTTGATCTTGCTGAAACTAAAAGATGGGCACAGGCCGCATGGCTGAGCCAAGTGGCAGACTCGAATGAGAGCATGATGAAGCGATACCTGTGACTATTGGCGTGGAGCGAAGAAGCCGCTTGTGCTGCAGAGCGTGTGATTTCAGGTACGGTGAGGGCGGATCGAGCAGGCAATTGGTTCGTGAATTGAAGCACTTACGATGCTAGAAGAAGGCTTATGCAGGAAAAGAGGTCTTCAGGGGAGTGATTGGGTCGAGGGTCTGCAGGGAGCGGCGCTTAGGGGGAGTTTGCATGGTTCCGTCAGTCTACTGACTCCAGAGACGGCAAGGACTTTCGCGTGATTCCTTTTTATAAATAACGAATAATCAAGGGATTTTCGTCAAGCGATAGAACTAGATAAACTTGTCGTTGAAAGACAATCCCATTGTCGTCGAAGAATCTCAGATGTTTGGTACGGGATTCCCAGCGCCATGGACATGGTAACACGCAAGAAGCTCGACATCTCTGAGGCTTGAAAGCTACCAGAGAAAGAAACATCGGTGATGAATCTGGCGTCGACTCGGATCGGAGCAGCTACGGGTCAAACCGTGAAGGATCCTTAGCTCTGGTATTTTCATTTTCCAAAAGAGCCAAAATCGGCAGAATTTCACATCCCGAAATGCGCAAAGAAGAAGTCACAAATGTTGTATCACTTTTCATCAGCGTCTTCATTTGCTAAAGTCCTATTTACGCGCTTCTCTCGCTGATCAGCAGTATCATCTAGACGCCTTGACGTCTTCACACCCTCACTGTCGCTTCGAGATATCTGCTTCGCCTTCTTCGGCCTTTGATCTTTTTTGCGCTCCTCTCCCCGCGTCTCAACGCCCATCCTACATCCTGACAACGGTACTAGAGACGTCGGCATTCACCATGCACAATCTCTCATAGCGTTCCTGCAGTCATGCCCAAATACAGACATGATTCAGTCAGAAACTCTCCCCGTCCTTCCCCCCAGAGCCTAGTCTGTCTCGCTCCGACCGTAGCCGCCGGGATGTACGGGGGTAAAGGGTCGATCGCGTTTTAAAATTGCGTGCATTTTTCGCCCTTTTCTTCCTCCCGCCTCCCAATTTATCGTTCTGATTTCTCATCACATTTCTTAATAAGCCTTTGAGTCCACATCCATCGTGCGCTTGTCTCGCATTCGAGACCGGCGGGTGCTGATCGGAGTCGAGATCTGAGGCTGCCTTCGTGTTTGAGTACCGATCACCAGGTGGCTGTGATGGCTAGAGCGATACGCTTTGCATTCGTTTGCCTCATATCATGGTGCTGTCACTGTCATATTTTGACAGTGATGCCTCGGTGACGGCGGCAAATGTGCCGGTAAGGCTCTGGATGTTTGGTCGATGTGACGAAGTAGTGAAAAGGCCAGGAATTGAAGATTCCGATATTCAGGAGTCGTGGCTGGAAGCGTACTGGATTTGCTCTCAGGGTTACATTGTGGTCGTCATGATCTCAGGTGTACGTCAAAAAGTTTCGCGTCCAAGCATAGCTTTTGGTATCATTGGGTATCACAATGTCGTCGCTCATAAAGTCATTAGGGGTATCACAAAAAGTTGAAGTCGCTCGCAAATTCGCTTAAATCTGTTTGCGCGTTAGCCATGCATCGTTCAGCCAGAAGCAGATGTAACTTACCAAGACAGGCATACAATGGAAAACAATCAAACCATTTCCTACTCTTCAGCGATCGGCGACATACTGATGATCACCTTCTTCTTCGACTCCCTACTCCTCTTCCTCCTCCCTAGAGTTTTCGCAACGACTGGCCTCCGCTGCGCAATTTGCAGTGGTGGCAGCTCCCTCTCGACAACTTGCGTTGGAGGAGCATGGCCATATCCGTACCCGGTGAAGTGCTCAGGTACTCTGATATCGTTCCACAGGGGCAGCTGCTCCAAGTCCTCGAGGTCCTCGTCGGTGATGTAACAGCTGGCTTGCGAGCCTGACACTGTGCTTGATGGTGATATGCCTCGGTAAGAGGATGAGGATGGCGAGGAAAGCGTCTCGCTCTTTGGCCAGTCAGGGTGGCTGAGGGAGGCGAAGGAAGAGTCGGAGAGTGTTGAAGAGGTGCTTGAAGACATCGATGAGGTTGGTGTAAGTGACAGTGAAGAGGCAGATGATGAGGAGCTTGTTGAGGGTGGCGATGGAGTTGCCTTGAGAGGCATGTCCATAGCGAAGGCGAGTGAGGGAAAGGATCCTGAGCGACGCGAATGCGATCGCGGTGGCGACCTTGTGGGTGAATACATATCGCTGGGTGACAGTGAGAGTGTCGAGCGCATGTTCCTTAGAAGTCGGTGGAGGTTTCCAGTATTTGGAGTTGTGATGCCACCTGTGTGATGAGGTGATGGTGATATATGAGGTCGAGGCGTCATGCGTTATTGGATTTATTCCCCGATGATGCGAATGCGAGTAAATATGCCAAGAATATTTGGATTAGTCAAATCCGGATGACCAAACTTCCTCGCATGTAACTGCTGTGTTATGACTCTCTTCTTCGGCGGTGCTGAGTGCGTATTTGTGCTTTCGAACTGTCGTAGATGTTTCTGGGGTATTCCAGAATTAAGTAGTAATCATGCGACGTGCCACGTTCGCAGGAAGAAATGCCCCGTGAGTAATATTGGTATACGCGGTACTTCCGTATCTTGTTTGATGTAACCGGTAAGGCAGCGTGTTAAGGTCCGGGGTAAGCCCCTTTGCCCTTTGCCGTAATCGCGTCGCAAAATAAATAACTTTAGGCACAAAGAGTCCACGCGAGACGCCGCATGCAACGCACGTAAATCGCGGATCTGAGATGCGTGTCACACAGCCTCCTCCCCCGGTCCTGATTTATTGCAATATTCACTGTGTCTGTTTCGGGTTCCGATGCGTGAGACCCTCCCTTTTTGGGGGTGACGATGTGGTAATGAGAGGATGGATGAGTGAGTCGGATTCAGGTCCTGCGTCTTGTTTTAATCTTCAGAAGGGGCAGTGATCTAGAAGGCACGGGGCGAGTATGGTCAACAAATAGTAATCAGGTGGTGAGCTGTAGCGCGTGGATTGGGCGCAAACACAAGGCATCAACTTCCCACTTAAGTATCTAGAATCAAACGAGGCGGTGAAGCTCTCTTAAGACGACGGTTTATTATTCACCATTTTCCACGCTCACCAAGACTCTTACAGCATGTCACTACAATCGGAAAATAATAAGGGTCGCATATGCGTGGTTCACCGGTCCTTTGTTCCCAGGGTGCACGCGAACGGGGACGCACGCGAGAGTGGATGTCCCTCCCACACACCAAAGGTGAAGACCGAGTCGATTCGAGTGGACTAGTCAGGAAAGTCTAGGCAGGCAGGGTATAGTCTCAGCGCAGGGCATCCCCGGAGGCGCCTGAAAGTGCGTGAGTGGCTGTGGCTCCAAGGCAGGGTACTTCGCTACGGTCCCTCTTCTCACCGAAATCGAAAGTTCCTGGCGTGGTATCTCACCGGCTGAACTGTCATGTCTATTTGCTGACGCTACTCCTCCGTACGGCTGATAGCGGCGAAACGTTTAACGCATGTCATCCATTCATAGAGGCTGACATAAATCGCTCTGTACTGATTTGAACATGATTTGTGTAGGATGTAGGATTAGAAGAAACGATTACGAGCCTTTACCTGGCGAAGCACCAGATGCGTGCGTATCGCGTGGCGGACGTGCCCAGTTCTTTGCCACGGTCAAGGACGCGGGGGAAAGAACGTGAGTCACCGACTGGTTTCGCATAACATAAACGTTCACCCCAGATCCGAGTTCTCGGGCTTGCTTGAGTGGTGATTCGGGACTGCCTACCGATCTCGCTAGTCTACGCTTTCATGCTTTTGTGAATAATGTGGTCGAATAAATGGCTCGCACTGCAATGGCCACGCCTGATTAGGCAGCATCACGAAGACGAAGCTACCGAATCGTACCACGCTTTCGTAGCGAAGGTACCAATCAGACCATACTGTAGCATTGTCCAGACTCGCTTTCAAACACAAGCGGTGAGAGAAATCAAAAAGCCAAAATATTGTCTGGCTCTCTTAAGTAGCGAAGTTTATCTGAATGTTTCTTGACAAATTACACGTGATTCTCGGCTGCTGAAGCTGCTGAATGCTGATCCATATGCTGACTGTTGCATCGCACAGTCAGCCTGTCAAACCCCTCAGCAAGACCACTACTCGATGTCAAGCCAAAAAAGGGTTCCATAAGGCGACGAGGCGTATGCCGCTTTACTTTGCTTATGGCAAGATGTACTGATCGTCTTACCCTACTGTCGTTTTCATGTGCCACAACGTGCGTACCCGAGTTGTTTCAAGCATGCAGTGAAGGTTGCTTCTGTTTACGGCGTAAAGGGTTCCCCCATTCTGTACATACTCCCCGCATCGCATCAGCTTACTACTATCGTCAAATTATTTCGCGCACTCTGTGGGATCCTGCGAGAACAGTGACGAGGGTGTGCCTCCTTCTTGAATGTTTCTCCTTGATGTCAGAAGCAATCTGGTTCGGAGACCGAGATGAAATGAGATCCTGACAGGGGAGGGATCGGGTACGGACCGCTGATTGGCTTGTGGCGACAGCGGGATTGCGAAATGAGCACGATAAGCAACGCTGATTTCTCCATGGGGTCCAAGATGACGCATGGGACTTGCCATGTGCTACAAGCATTCGCATTCATGCATGGTTCTCATCATGAAGAGCTAAGCTTCGGCGAATTCAGCTAGAAAAGTCCCTTTATCGATCTTTGTGATGGTGAAACGGATCGTCGTCAGGGCCGTTTGGGCTTGAAATGTTTAATGGCACCGATAGGTCAAAAAAACACCTTTATGACGCTGCCTGATTCAGGGCTCAACATGTGGAACATGGGGACACACGGTCAGGAACGATGGCACATGTCCGTCACAATTAGTCGGACCGACCCTGCTCTCATTGATGTTGTTGATTGATATCTACAACTTCAATGATCTCCGTCCATCATTCCACACATTCCCCTTCAATGGAAGGATGTCTCGGCCCTTCATCTTCCCCGGCCTGCTGTCTCATACTGCAAAAGCCGTAGCCAGAGTAGCACGATCAATCGATAGCTTTCAATCTCCTTCTCGTCTTGTTCCCTGAAGGGACCTGCTAAGACTTTATAGTCTCTTCAAACCATGTCCGGTCATCCTGGTTAACTTCGGCTGTAATAGCCAGATGTCATTTCTTGTAGCTCCTCCTGTAACGAGGCATTACACTTCAGCCGCCGGAAGACTCAGTAGGGGCAGCTTTTGTGGGAGCTGAAGTGCTCGTAGTCGGAGCTGCTGAAGAGCCAGCTGGAGCCGTTGCAGTCGTAGCAGGAGTATTCGCAAGACCTGAGGCTCCTATCTTGGCTTGATTCGTGTGGGGCATGTTAGACCCTCCTCTACCCATTGCCCCACGTCCCCTCACGTGGCCTCCTCTTGGTCCTAATGGAGGGCCACCGCGAGCGTTAGCATGTCCTCCGCGGACTCCAGGTCCCATTCCACCGCCTCTTGCGTGGTTTTGATTTATCATCGGGCCTCCACGAATGTTATTGTTGACTGCTGGAGAACCACCTGGCCTCAGGGCATTTTTGGCCTGGAGCTGCTGTCCCGTCTTGCGTTCATGTACTTGTACTTGTCCTTGAGCTACTTTGATCGGACTAGCCTTGATGGCTTTTTGCAGGCTTTCTGGCTCCGCAAAGTCCACATATGCGAAACCTTTCTTCTTGTCGATTTCAACATTATTGACGGTGCCGAACTCCTTGAAAGCTTCCTGCAGCAATGGCTCGGTGACGCCTTGAGAGGGATTTGCGTGCTTGAGAAAAGCTTGAGTGGATGTGGACTGTGGCGCTGCTGGTCTGGATGAAGCGGGCTGGGGTGACGGGCCCCCCGCAGCTTTTGTGGACGTGCGGTTTGCTGCTGGCCCAGTAGGTGGCTGCGTCGGTACTGGTTGCGAGGATGGTGATGAAGCCCCGGGTGTTTGAGCTGCAGGCTTGTTGGGTGCAGTGGGTTGCGGAGTTTGCGGGGTTGGAGCGGGGGTTGCAGCAGGCTTGTTTGTAGCTTGATTGTTTCCTCCAGCATGCTTGGGCGCTGCGTTTTGTGCTGGATTCTTTGCGCCTCGTCCTCTTGCATTCCCAGCTAGGCCCAGATCTCTTTGCAGTATTTGCGCAGCGGCCTTGACATTGCCTCTTTCGCGCTGCTTGTTCGCCAGAGCCGCATTCGCTGAGCTGTTAGGTGCCACTTTTGGTGTTACACTCTGAGGCTTGGAAGCAGGTTGGGTGGCCGCAGCTCCCTTCGTATTCGCGGCTTGCTTGTTCAGGACCTTAACGGCATCCCTAGCAGCCTGTTCGACTTTCACTGCTTGGGCGCTTCTCTTCTTCGGAGACTGTGTCGCCTGGGAGGTTGCTTTGGAATCATTGGCTTTGTTATCTTTCTCTGGTCGACTTTGCTTTGCCCCTTTCGCTGCCGCGGCTTCTTTGGCCTTGCTCGCTTTCTTGTCTTTCAAAAACTGAACTAATGGTGTGACAGTAACCTTCTCCTTGCTCTTCGCTCCTCCTTCTTCCTGCTCAGCTGAAGCAGACTTAGTGACTGGATTAGTAAGGCTTTCCAGGAAGCTCATAAATTCAGGGTCTTGATCTATCGTGCCTTGCCGAGCATCTTTGCGGGGTCTGCCACTTGGTACACGCCCATAGGGAGCAAATTCTACCGAAGGTGGGCCAATTAGGCGTGAATCTTTCGTAGAACCTTTAGAATCAGCGAAGGTGGTACTGCGAACTTTCTCCGACAGACTGTTGATGTGTTCCTGTCTGGTTAGGTGCAGGTATGCTCGAGATGGTCGAGAGGGTTTTTCCAGACTATTGGAAGCTTGTTGAGTAACAACATCTTCTGTGAGATCACAAAGAGAAGACATACTCTTTTGATATCTTCCCAGGCTTGTAAGACTGCCATGAGACCCTGCCTGCGCCAACTCTCCACTCGTCGCCAATAGCTTCCTCAAACTCCTGTTGTGTCAAGCCTGGAGGAAGTCGTCGAATGACAATTTTCAGGCGTAGAGACGACTGCGAAGCCCTTCTGTCTGTAGAAGCTCCTGGCTTCTTTTGTGTGGCAGAAGCTGGCACGGAAAGGACCCCATTTGGACGGTTGGGTTTCGCGATGGTCACTCGAGAAGGTGTTGCCATCCGAAGTGATGTAAGGTACAACTGGTACTTGAAGTTCTGGTAATCATCGATGAAAGAATAGCCTCCTACCTAGGCTTCAAAGACAGTTTTGGGAAGGTAAACAACGAGTGTCCGACTTGAATTCTGAAGAGTGAATGGGTAGCCCGGAGATAAGGATGGTGTGTTGAGCGGTGCCAAGACTTTGATTTGGAGGGCAGGATTCGAGTGAGATCAAGAGTCTCTGCTGGTTACCCACCACTGAACTCATTCTTCATTACAGTGGGACTAGGCCAAGATGCCAGACGGCAAGAAGATCCCAAAACCAGGTCCAGCTAAATTGAGCAAAAATGCGGGCGTGGACGAATGGCTCGAGAAAGCCTTGCAGAACAAGTACCTGCCTGAGGCGGTGATGAAGAAGCTCTGTGAAATATGTAAAGAATACCTGATGGAGGGTCCGTGAATGTCAAACTTAAATGTGTTGTTGTAATTGACGCTCTTCTAGAGTCGAACATACAACCTGTCTCGACTCCTGTCACTGTTTGCGGTGATTTGCACGGCCAATTCTACGATGTACTAGAGCTTTTTCGCGTCGCAGGAGGCATACCTGGCTCTGCGAAATCAGCAACACTATCACCTTCACCTTCAGGCGTTATTACCTCCGATGACATTGAGCCTCCTTCAGAAATCACAAATCCTAAGTTACAGAAAAAGATTCGAGGCAAGAGGAAGGCTCAGGTCAAGGAAGACAGCGAAGGCAAGGAAGAGAAAGAGGACGTCACAAGCGGACTCGAAGAGGATGATGAAGATGCTGCAGATGAGGAAGAGAATAGAGGGCGGCCGCCTACTCGAACAGGGACTATGTTAGGACCAGAGAAAGAAGGCAATACTGGCATACCTGGGAATCAGAACTACATTTTCTTGGGAGATTTTGTTGATCGAGGATATTTCAGTCTCGAGACATTGACGTTGCTGCTCTGTCTCAAAGCAAGGTCAGTCTTACCCTAGCTATCTTACGTCTCCGCTTATCCTCTCCAGATACCCTGACCGAGTGACTCTTGTCCGCGGCAACCACGAGTCGCGACAAATAACACAAGTCTATGGTTTCTACGAAGAGTGCCAGCAGAAATACGGCAATGCCTCGGTGTGGAAGGCCTGCTGCCAAGTCTTTGATTTCCTCGTCCTCGGTGCTGTCGTCGATGGCAAAGTCTTTTGCGTACACGGTGGTCTAAGTCCAGAGATAAGAACGCTGGATCAGATCAGAGTGATAGCTAGGGCACAGGAGATCCCGCACGAAGGTGCCTTTTGCGATCTAGTGTGGAGTGACCCCGAAGATGTCGGGACGTGGGCAGTAAGCCCTCGAGGGGCTGGCTGGCTGTTCGGAAACAAGGTCGCTACGGAGTTCAACCACGTGAATGGGTTTCAGTTGATTGCGAGAGCGCACCAACTAGTCAACGAGGGTTATAAGGTTAGTACATCACAGGACCTCGCGCCTGGGCAAAGATGTTTTGCTAACATAACTTCACAGTGGCACTTCGAGGACAAATCCGTCGTAACCGTCTGGTCTGCGCCCAACTACTGCTATAGATGCGGCAATGTCGCCTCAATCATGAATTTAGGCGAAGACCTCGACCCTAAATTCACCATCTTCACAGCCGTATCCGACAAAGAGCGCCATGTCCCTGCTGCGAACCCTCGAAGAACAGAATATTTCCTATAATCCTTATCTGTACACCACCATCGCAAGCAGAAAGAGAGAGAGATCCGTATCAACGTCATGTCATGTCATGAGATACCCCCAATGCATAGCGTGGAGCTGGCGTTTTGAGCAAATAACATCGAGGTATGTGTGGAAGTAGTATCATCACAACAAGAAGCAGTAAATTGTACGATTAGACATTCATAAAGACGGGTCCACTATCGCCGCCCTCCTTTGATCCTGAATCATCTCCACAACCATCCCCCAAATCCACGCCCCCACAACCCCCAACACCAGCCCGAGCAAAACACCCTCCCACTGCCCCCTGACCACCCCTCTGACCCTCTGCCTCCCAACCTGCCACCACACACGCTCCCCCTTCTCCCTCATCGCCGCTCTCAATCCTGGCAGCCCATCCAGCGAGCTACTATTCCACTGCGCCTGATAGCCCCTCAATTTCTCCGACTTGATCATCTTGCTCGCCCAATCATTCATAGTGGAGCGGTCAGTGAGCTCTCTATCAGGCTCAGGTATCTCTGGTGGGGAGTCTGGGGGCGTTGACGGTGCTTTTGTGGTGGTGGAGGGAGATGTGAATAGTGGTACGCCGAAGCCGCAGGATGTTTGCACCTACGGGCAGAGTGTGGTGAGTAGGAAGATGGAGAAGGCAACGAAAGAGCAGGGGGCATGTGAGTGAGGGGAGTGGATGGCGTACTTTGAAAACATCAAGCACAATCACGGCCCTCGCGCCCAGTACCAAATTCTCCGCCTTCCCCATCTCTTTGATTATAGAGGGGAAGCGGGGCGAGTCGTACTCGATGACTGTGCTGTGCCCAAATCAGCTGGTGTCCAACATCGTTCCTTTCCTTTCCTTTTCGAGAGGAGGGAGCGAGACAGCAAAGCTCCCCCCACCCGCCCGCCCGCCCAAGCTCACCTACCCTGTACAAAAGAACCGCAGGATTCTCGGCCCCTTCTCAAAGCTGGCGAACATTATCGTGACCCGGCCGTTTTCGTATACGTGTGCGATGGTCTCGCTGCCGCTGCCGGTGCTGTCGATGTAGGCCTGGATGAGCGTGAGGGTTAGGGTTGTCGTTCACTGGTTTTGATCTGAGAGGAGTAGAGGAGTAGGAATGGGGGGGGAAGGGCAGGGAGTGTTTGAGAGGGAAAGGGGCGATGCTTACGGCTCGATTGGGATTCAAGATAGCGAACGTAGCAGCTGGTAGGCCTTTGGGGGATATGTTGACGTGGGAGCCGTAGAGAGGCGCGGACGCTGTGTAGAAGAGAGGTTGGGCGAGGACCTATGGCAATTTTTTTAGGCATCTCCCTTCATTGAATAATGGAGGAGGGGAGAAGCGTAGGCACATTGCAAAACAAGAAGACGAGAGTCAGCGGGCTGAGATTGAAGTGGATGCGTAGCAGCCCTTAATTTTTCAAAGAGATTGACATGGGCAATTTGACAGCATAACGAGACAGGCATGAGAATAACAAAAGGGGTCTCGATATTGTCAACTGGGAAGCCTACCCATTCTCGCAAGTGGTCGGGCATTGAGTCGTAGAACGTAGGCATATTTGTTCAATTTTAATGAAAATCTATGGGGATGAGGAGAGATGAATTTGTAGCTTCATACGTGAGGAATGATTCAACATTGGTATTTAGGCTGATGCCTGCTTACATCTGTTTATGGTAGTTGGTGAGTCAAGACAGAGATCGCGATATCGGATCTGGGAAGGGCTAGGGCCTATGCCCCATTAATAAGATGGAAATTGAGATGGAAGGTGGGATCACACGAACGATAGACGTATGTCCACGTGAATTGTATAGTTTGTCTTTTTGATCCAATATATACGCCCATACCATATAGGCTTCATATTCCTTCGTCCCATGTCCGAGGCGCTCAGAGAGGCCTATAGAATCGTAAACATATTAATCATTACCTCGTCATCAACGTATATGCAGTCTTTCATTATGCGTCGCTCAAACAACAATGTACTCCCCATCGACCCTATCCATGGCCTTCCGCCATTTGAAACCATTACCAGAATACTCACCAGGTCCCATACCAGTCATCGGTTGCATGCCAACCTCATCGGACTCATTATAATCGTCTCTCCACGTTCTCTCCAGCAACTCAAGACAAGAGATATTGTTGAAGAATCCGGAGTCTTTCTGTATATCAAGACACCTCTCTCTGATCAGGTAACGACCATGCTCACTGACACACTCGGTGCCGGTGATGAAAAGTGGCCAGAGAAGGAAGACATCAGATTTCACATTAGAAATATTATAGAGTGCTTGCGTGACTAGAGATTGGAAATTAGGATGTGCTGATGGCAGGTGTGGGTAAGCAAGTCGCTCTGTGTAGAGAAGGGCTGAGTAGCGGAAAGACTCGGATATGTGAAGAAGGTCTTTTCGATCTCCCTGCGGATTAATGGACTCTGTTGGGGTGCGGACAGTACCATCAGACTGCCAGTCATGTAGCCGTTGACGTATGTCAGTCCACTCTTCCCAGAATTGTGACCGGGAATCTGGTTCTCCATCCCGTGCCGGGATCGGTAGCTCGGACCAGCCATTGGCATCCAATCGTGCGTTGGTCATACTGTAATACTCTTGATTGGGCGGACTGACTGGTTGACTGGACCTCCTGGTGGGCGAACTACGGGGTGATATTTTCTGGACTGCCTTATTCTGGCTAAGCAAATTGAGTCGCCCAAGTTTGGCAATAATTTTGAACAGACGACCGTCACATCCTGCTAGATTTTCAAGAGCCCACTCATCACCACTGAACTTAGAAACGTCGATATTGTCCCCAGATAATTGACTCTCGCGATCATTGACTGTAGCTGTCATCGCATCAAACCAGGTGAACATAATCGTCAGCCAGTTCGAAGCCTTTGAGTTGACGCCTTTAGTGCCGCCACGGAGCGCAAGGATCTTCTTGACGCCAGCAAATTGGGTCTTGAACTTAGCTACACCCGTATCGCAAATATGGTAGAGGCAAAGTATGAGAAGGCTAGCCAAGATTGAGTCGTCCTTTCTGTGGGCCGGGTCGGCAAGCTGCTCGTTCAGTAGCTTAATAGCCTGCCCTTTGTGATAGAGCTCGTCAGTAGAAGGTTCGCTGATTGAAGATTGTGGTAGACATTCAATCTTGACATCCATCAGGCTGTGAGCAAGAGACGATTTCCGCACAGACTGGTCATGTGACGAGTCACCGTTGCTTTGTAGACTCCGATTTGTAGAGAGCGGGTTTTGAGACCTTCGCATACGGATGTTGCTCGACGAGAGAGCCGCAAGAGCATGCTGCAAAGTCTTGCTCTCCACCGCAAGGCTGAGAATGTGGGAACGATAGGGATTGGTAGGACCATCAAAAGCAACGATGACAGGTGAAATGACTTTGTCGTAGTAATCAATTAGAAAACGTAAGTTTGGAGTATCCCCAACATTCAATGTTGGAAGCGATCTTGGGATGATTAGCGACGGATGATCTCCGACATCATCAGGTACAAGTGACGGCAGCTCGCTGATTATGGTCTGGAATTTTGAATCGATCAGGAAACCTGAATCGTTTGGTGCGCTTGTGATTGGAGGCGCCTGAGACAACATGTCGTGCTGCATTGGCATCATACCATCTACAATTCCGAAGTAACCTTGTACATCACTCGTGCCTGCCTGACTGCTGTGGTCAGGCGTAACACTGGTTGCTTGATGTCCGGCAGACCAAGAGAAACTGCCGCTACTGAATCCAGTGTGTTCGTATGACGCACTGTGAGGTTGCGAATTGAAGTCTCTGGCGGGTGGTGAACGCATGTCATATCCGGAAAAGGCGGGAACCATTGGTGAGATTTGGGTCGACAAGCCGAAGTTGTGATGACCGTATCCTCCCACCACACTAGCTGTCATGGGCATGACGCCGTAGTCTCGGGCTGGGTGCATTGGAGAGACCGAAAGCGGCTGAAGTGTATGGCGTCGGGGTTTCTTGTCAACATATCGCAAATTTCTCGAATGCGATAAAGAACTTGGACGTTTCCATTCAATATTCGGTGGGGGATATGAAGGAGAGGTCGTGGCCGAAGATGCGGAGCTGGGATCAATATTTATGAACCCGTAGTTCGTCGGTGTAGAAGAGCTAGTCGTGTTTGATGAGCTTGTTGTCGTGGTATTTGGCTGGCGGGGCCTCGTGGCATCCGAAACTCTGCGCGAGGTGCTAACCTTTGCGATTTTCTGTGGCGGGCTTTCACTCGACGCTTGATCATCATCGCCACTCGACGCAGCCCTCTTCGAGCTGGCAATTGGCAATGAAAGGCCTCGTAGCTTCCCACGACTGGCAACGCCGACGCCCCACGTTAAGGCAGTTTTGTATCCAGAACAGTCTTTCCCTATATCCAGGCATGGTGTACAGTATGGGCGTCTGCGATCGCACTTCGATTGTCGTTCTTGACAAGCAAAGCAATCATCTGCAGCGCCGGTGGCTGGGGCCCTACGGCGCCTCTTTCGTGGAGATGTGGTCTGGATCGCTGGCTTGCTAGCCTCAGTATGAGCTTGCTCAGATTCCGTTTGCGTAGCAGACATGGCTGCGCTCTGCGGCGAAGGTTTGAAAGAGGGTCTAGAAGATCAGGTGTTTCATATAGACTGGCGCTTTTGCTCAGCAAGGCTCCTCAATAGCAGGTGGCGACAACAAACTATAGACTTATCATCTGTCGAGAGGAATATGCACAGGATCATATGAGCGCGAATGTGAAAACCAACTATGTACGACTATGTTTTGAAGCTTGTGACAGGAACCGCACATGCATTATGGAGGTATCGATGTACCTCATATATAGTGATGACGAGAGGGGCTGTCATCCGGCACTTGGTCTGAGGCACTTGAATTAGAAAATGAACGGCTCGGACACTGAGGGTGTATGCGAGATTGAGATGGTGCAAAGCACAGACTAGCGGACACACTAGGACAGTGCCATAGGGACCTTAATTGCTTGTGCTTGAAGCTGTTGTTACATCCATGGTTGCAACGGCGAATAATGTCATTGTTCAGTGGAAGCGATGTAAAGGCAAATGCCACCACCGTCTAGCGCCCTTTAGCCACAGTCAGTAGTGGGGAGAAGGCACGGAGGGGCCGCCCGCAGACGATAACGATATCCATGACCAAGAGATCCCTCCACACACCAGACACTCGGTGAGGACATCAGCCAGGGAAGGCCCCAATTCTGAGCCGACTGGAAGGGTGATCGATTGGCCTCAGCGTATGAAGAAGGGTCCATTGAAGCTAAGGGACAGAATGCAGATAACAGGCATGGATTGAGTACAGAGCCTGCACCTCCCATCCATCGATGTTAGAGTAAATGAAGGTAAGGTAAGATTGCGCGAATGACTCTCGAGACTCCTCTCGCGCCGTTGTGCAAGGCGGGCATGGCCGAAAGAAGCCGGTCTGTTTTGGAGATCGACAACGATTGGGGGGAGGGGGGAGGGATATGCAAGCGAGCTGCCGTTGGCCGACGCGAAGTGGGAGGGGAAACAGGGTTTGCAGAGGTCAAGGATAGCTGCACAGTGCAGAGTTGGCGTGCTGCTAACGATGCACAGAAGCTTTGATAGAACGATGCAGCGCCAGGCACTAGTCTGTTGGACGTCCAAAGCATCTGTATGGAAATGCAGCACGCCGCCTGACATCTTGTGCGGGGAAACATGAGGTTGTTCCCAGTTCTTTATCCGACCCACCGTATCTTCTCTGGCCAAGCGGTTTACATCGTATGACGTTGCAGCCTCTGACGATATGAGATGAGATGAGATGAGATCTTTGCATGACTTCTATGATTAACGCCGGATCATTCATGGCATGATGGCAGCTTCGATAGCTCCACAAGTTTAGATCAAGGTTGAACGTTGTGGGTTGTTCGGCGTATAGATCTTGCTGATAGAATGGTGTCATGAACTGATAAATCGATATGCACTATCACGGGTGATCGCCCAGAATCCATGGCAGCTAATGGGGTCAAACGCTCAATCTCACATTATCGTTCTACGACGGTCGCGGAGGCCGAGGTAGATCGTAGTCTCCAAACACCCTCGTTGAAGGCGAGTGAGAATGATAGGTCCCGTCTTGTACCGGTAAGTTGTGTGATTGATCGAGATGCTATGGGCTCCATGCTCGCCCCTTCGGCCACCAAAACAGCGCAAACTCCGACTGTCCCCCCACCCTCACGCCTCCTTCGCCTCCATCTATTATTATTGTCCTACTGCCGGGCTTTGAAGTCTGAGCCATCTACCCGCCAAGGTCCCGTTCCCGTTCGAGCAGCATCAACAGCACCCAAAACACCAGTGCTCGCTAATTGCCCATACGGAATCCTCCCGTACCTTGCAGTGTCTCGGGCCCGTCAAGATAGCCTCAACAGCTTCAGCCCCAAACGCGGAGAATTTTTCGCTCCCAGGCCAACCAACTACCGAGCATTAATTGGCTCTCAATTTCCGCTGTCAAGCAGGCTGTGGTGTAGGTGTCTTCGTGGGACGTCGCTGCCAACTCCAGATCATCCGCATTATTACCTGAATCTTGAATGTGACGGATCGGGCCTCTCGCCACATCGGCGGAGGTTCCCTGATGATCGTCTGCTCCGTGGCTAAGAGCCTATTGGCTGTGGAACTTCCCTTGAAAGTGAGTGCTCCGTATGCTAATTATACAACATGGTGCTCGGCTTCCCCGTCACCATCATTGGAATCTTGTTTTGACAGTTGCCACGTATGCCTGGACATGCGCTTGGATGAGAAGTTCAATCAAGAAAGCAAAGAGTGAAGATACCCCGTCCGTAGGCTCGATAGACGTTGATCCTCTGAGACAACCCTTTGTGCCTTCCCACTCCTGTGCACCCTTTTTACTTCCAGGATCAGAGCTTTGAATTGACGACACAAAGCCACGAACGTGGCATTGCGGTAATCACTCGACGAGTCTCTAGTAAAAGGAGGATTGAGCAAGGACGACCACTACATACCTCACGAAGAGACCTTTATAAATCTCAAATCCGAGCTAACCGTTTTCGGACACAGTCGACTTCGTCTTTCTCAGCCACAGCCTGGAGGCTTCAGGTCATCCAACGAAGCCAACAAAACATCACTGCAGCTGCTCTGAGTCTACCGCAGCTGGCAATAGCCACAGACGCCAATTAAAACATGCGGATGTGATATCTTGAAGGTTGGTCGTGAGTCCACCACTCTATGTGGTCTCCTCCGTTGGTTGTAAGGTTGTAATCTGCGGTGAGCTTGCAAGGTAACTGCGAAGCACGTGTTTCTGCATCCTTTTCTATTTCTCCAAGATTGCAAACATACATCTACATGTTATCAACCGAAGCGCGTGATGCTGTGTCCTCGTTGGGAATCTACCAGAAACAGACATACATACTTGCTATTATCCTTGAAACAACCTACGCTTGCAACCCTTCATCTCAGAAATGTCTTACGATGACTTTAGTTTTATCTCGCATTACTTGAAAGCAGCTGCATGGGCTGCCCGAGAATGGTGATTGGCCTGGACTTCAACGGCCAATCTCTTGGATCAATTGAGAGAGCAAGCCATATAGGACTGCCTCTCGGATAACTGTACGCGGACACGCCAACAACCAGTGTGACAGCTGAGCAATCGTAAGCTAAGTCGAAGGCTTGACTCCTTTACATGCGAGTCATAGCAAGGCTCTTTTCAAGTTCGTCCGGGCGCCAATCTCGAATGTTGGTGCTTTCACAACCAACGAATCCCTCTCAGCCTTGCGGTTACCAGAAGCCGCATCTAACGCTGAGGCCATGCTTGATATCTAGCATGTTGAACTTGTGCCGGGCCAGCCTTCCGCAAAGGCGCCAGTTGCGTCCACCACTCACGCGATTAATTGCCGGGCGGCTAGCTATGACTTATTGCAAATCATGCGATGTGACACAATCCTACAGCTTAATAAGTACCTTTTGATTTGGCGTGTTACCCTGAGTGCTCGCCACAGCGTCCCCTTAGACCTGCCATTGGTTTTCATCTCTAGTTCTACGCCATCCCAGGCGCAGCTGGCTCACTTCTCGAATACGGTGCTATATTGTCTGCCTTCGATATTCACGAGGATGGAATGTGACTTTCTCCTAACAAGGCGCAAGTGCTCCATCGCGTCTTGACTAAAATGCGGATTTTAAAGATGTATTGACGCTCTGTCATTCTCTTGGTCAGCACTTCAGGCAACGACCGTGGCACTCTTACGCCAGTCCTCCGGAACATACTCGTTCCTGATCGTTATTGGACGTCTCGCCAGGAACTTGATGGGTCCGAAAGAAGGAAGCTTGCGGGATCCCTTCGTTGACGCAATCCATGCTTGTTCCATCACCTTTCATTCTACGAGATCGTGATAACACCTGACAGCTGAACGTGACAGAATGGATATTAGCGGAGGCGGTGGAGGTTTGAATCCCACTGAATCATTTCTACGAAGCCTGAACGAGCTCCTATATCCGTCTTAAATAACCTCTCGTCCTTGCGATTCTTGCAGAGACTCAAGCTTTGATTCTTTCTTTGATACCTATTGCCAGAGAAGCCAGTCACCAGAAGACAATTTGCGTCAAAGACTCTCAAATTCTACGTCAGACTACTCTCTCTAGCCAGGGACTCTCCTGCAACTATTGAGATACTGAAAAGATGCCACCGCGCTATTCTCTTGCTGTAAGCGTCATGCTTGCTCGTACTTATCATGTCCCAAAACGACGGCTAATAGGTCTACAAGGCGCCTCTTGGTAGCGATGGCAATACAAGCCCTCCGACAGATGACAATGGTAAAGCAGCCTACCATTGTTATCTCAGATTAGACTCTAATCTACTAGTGTATCAATGTGCTTACCACTCAAGATGTGGTGGCTACGTCGAACAATACGGTCAACGGTGCAACCTATGTATCGTATGTGTCTATCCGTTCAAACTCAGTCTGGTAGAACATCCATTTGTTAAATTAATTTGTCGAGTAGAGCCTTGGTCGAGGATCGTACAGCTTGTCCTCTCGTCAAGCTGTTCAAAGCCACGTCAATATTTCGCCCAACACTCTCATGGATAGCTCTTACCGCTGCCGCAACTTCGAGGCAGGTAGGCACGAAGCAAGGGTTCCAGTACCCAACACGTATTGCAACGAGTGCCAGGTGAGTGCTTTCCTTGAAGAACAAAACGACTACTCTTTTCCGATTGTGCTGATTTGAAGCCGTCTTCGAGTATGGATGATCCCTTTTCGGGCATCATTCTACTCGTTCGACGGGTTTCGGCTTCTAGGCTAGGGGATGGCATTAAGACGATGGCTGAACATTGGGAAGAGACCTGCTAAGCCCCGTATCCACTTCAATTCAGCTGCGTCTTCCCAACCCATCTGATAACCTCAAAATCTATCTCTTTCATGTCGAGTACACAACGCATCGATCATTACAATCTCTTTCCTTCGGATCAACAAGGATAACGATGCCGTGTTGGCCGCATAATTTCAATCGCGAGTCCTCACCCTCACGCTCATTCATTTGGACTCTGGCATAGACCAGAATAATGACCCAACGGCCGAGCATTTAGAACAACTCATTTCACAATGATTGGGAAGGGAAAGTCGTCAGCGCTACAATATAAGATTGGGAGGACATATTCAAAAGCGCTGAGGTACACTCGGAGGTTCTTTTATGAATTGCTTTTGTGAGATTAGTCCACGTGTCGGAAGCACGGTCATTATAATTGAAAGCATGAATCTTGACGCTTAACTCATGGCAAAGAAGTTGTGTTTTGCTATTGGAGATCCATGTTATGCAAGAGTGCCTGGAATGTCAGAAACCGTTGATGCCTTGCCTCCCCCTTGAATTATCAAAAACCTTATATGTGATATTGAAGACTGCTGTTTGCCTGGATGAAGAAGCACGAGGCTGCCTGCACCCTAAACCATGTGTTCGATCCCAAAGATCCTAAGAATCCTTAGCCCGGCTGTGGCCGCTATTGCTCGCAGCGATGAATCTCGGCGCTTAGAGGCAAACCAAAGGTATGCAAGTAGGTTTTTGCTAATGAACATCAAGTGACGACTTTACCAAATTTCCAAATCATCAGAATACGTATGTCCCTTGCTAGTAAAACTCACAGCCTCAAAGCTTGCGCGTCGGCTTCGGTGTTTGAACAAGAAAGGATGACACCCTGTGAGGTATCACCCCCATCAACTACTCTCCGCGAGGCGTATACCGGAACAACCATGGACTGAGTGGTCGTGCCGGAGATAATACTTGCGTTCTCCACTTGATCTCACGATCTTACGATCTCACCGCCTGGAGTTTCAAATGCTCCAAAAGTGCACGATGTCAGGGTAAAGGAGAAATAAGCGCTGAAGGATTCGATGATGTGTTGCAGGATCACCACCACTAAGGATCGAAGGTTTAGAGGCACTGTCAAGGTTAAAGTAGTCGAAACCATAGTACAAGGCAGCAAAGGCAGAAGAAGGAAAAAGGCAAAAAGTGCATGCTCAACATTGCGCACTCAGCCTTGCTTGATCAAAACCTTCGTTCGTTATGACACATGCGATTTTGCTTGCGCTCTCGCACATTAAGACCCAAATGGAGCACGAGCAGTAGATCCATCTGACCACCTTGCTCAGGACTCATCTGCTGGCCTGTCTTCCCTCCTCAAATCATAGCCTTGTTCAAGCCTCCCTCCTCTTCTTAGCCTCCTCCCTACCAGCCTTTGCCCTCTCCAGAATCTTCTCCCGATCCTTATCCAACTTCAGCTTTGTAATAGCCACCTTGCTTGGCGCAATTCCGAGAGGGACGCTCTGCCCATTGCTCTTGTCTCTCGTGACTCGCTCGATATGAATCACGTATTTGAGCCGGTAGACTGATGTGACTTTTCCTTCCCTGCCTTTGTTGCTACCACGTAGAATCGAGACTTCGT
This sequence comes from Bacidia rubella, assembly GCA_032158265.1. Lineage (NCBI taxonomy): Eukaryota > Fungi > Ascomycota > Lecanoromycetes > Lecanorales > Ramalinaceae > Bacidia > Bacidia rubella. The sequence goes on along the minus strand of JAVTIF010000006.1, from coordinate 423,103 downwards.
CATCCTTACGGACTGGGATTGATCGGACCTAGCAGGGTGGACCGTTAACACAATTACAGAAAAGCTGTAGTCCTCAAAAACGCGAGGAACAAGCTGTAGGAGCAAGAGTAGCTGAATGGGCACTAGGAATTTGCTAAGATGGATGTGCATACATTGTATTTCTCTCGTAATTCTTTTGATAATGTAGCGCTCATGCGAACGCGCCGCTCAGAGGAAGGTGCGCTGAAGTGTGCTTTTCTGGACTTCCTCCGCGAAGAGGCAACACCTGGGCAGAATGTGGTCAGTGAACCTCTCACGCAATACCATTTAGATAAAACATACCTGATCTCGCAACCATAGCGCCTTTGAATGTGATCGTTCGTCGTTGAAAGATTGAGCATGGACAACTTCGGTTTCTGTGAGAGAGTGTGCTGCCAAGACTTATGACGCTAACACCTCGCTAAGTGGCACTTTCCCCTTTTTGGATGGGTCGTGATTTAGAGGTGATTTCTACTCGAGGTAGCAAGCACTCTGTCGAAGGCTTCTATGGCGCGCATGGGTCTTTGCTGAGTGGATTAGCGCGCTGAAAGGAACCACAACACTGCCCAAGTGAATGTCACGAAGAAAATGCTTCAAACGCCTGGCGCGACACGTCTGTATCGCCTCCGCGACTTCCTATAGTCACTACATCTTCGCCTGCCAATGGTGAAATAGGTGCATGGAAACATCTGAAGCAAGAACCACGCTATGTCGTACAACGATTACAATCAATATTCACCTTACTATCAGCAAAACAGCACCACGCTTCAGCAGCAAGCTCAGCAGCAGTCGAACAGCAACCCATACGCTCCAACCGCAAGATTAAACGATAATTATAGCTCTTCCCAATATCAGCCACTCTCAGCATACCAAAGTGATCTTGGGCGAAAAAAACAGCCTCAATCAGGACCTGGTCAGCCGGGGTTTACATCTCAGAGTTCCAACTACGGTGGAAGTAGCCAGCAAGCTACCTACAGTGGCCAAAATGTTGGGAGCGTAGGAACATCAGCGGCCGGTGATCAGAGTCGCTTGGAAGCCTATTCAAGCAGTAGTCCAGACACAACTGCACTGGGTAACTTGGCATATGCATCGAGTCTAGGTCAGAATCAAAACCAGCCTTCTCTGTCGCAGATAATTGAGTCGAATCGAGCTCGAGGAGCCAGCAATTACAGTGCCTCTGGAAACTATAGTACTGAGTTACCGATGCCTCAAAATCATCAAAGAGCAGGCAGCGGTGCATTAGCAAATTCTTCCGATCAACAGAGCCGGCAATCTCAACTACCTCCTGTGCAATATCAATCCACCATTTCGCGACCCTCTTACGGAGGCCAAGACTACAACAATATGAATGCTGGAAGAAGTAGCCCAGCGCAATACCGATATAGCACGCCCCCGCAGCCGCAGCAGCCTTCCCAGTCATACCGCCAGTATGCACCACCCGTATCCCGACCTGCAAGTGGCCAAGGCGTACAACGACCAACCTCGGGCATCGGCAGGCAAAGCAACCAGCCTATTCAGACACCTAGTACTTATACAGATCATGCTACACCTCAAAGCAATGGCAGGTATCACCATGGGCTTCCTCAGACGTCTGGCGTACAAAGCGATCCTCGGCCTTCACCTTCCGCCGCTTCAAGCGCTTACCCTGCCCCGTCCCCTCAGATGCCGACGCAGACAGATACGCGACAGTCAAAGACCTCGGCTGTGAAGACCTCAAAGAAGCCTTCCAAAAAGCAGAAGAAGCCTTTAGACGTAGATACAAATGTGGTTGGCAATGTGAGTCCACAACCCACACCAAGTGAAGATACACAGCCCACGACTGTGAATCCAAATCAGGTCTTCAATCACTATGAACACCAAAGAAGGCAAGAGCGAGCCGAAGCTGCGCGAAAGGCTGCTAGTGCCACTCCGAATCTACCACCGGCCGGCTCTCCACCAGCGGATGACGTGACACAAGCAGCGAAAGCATTGATGGGCCAATCCTCTTCGAAACGCTCTGATTCAGCAACGAAGGAACAAATTGAGCTTGAGATGAAGCAGATGATTGAGAAGATGCGTGACTATAAGGCAAAAGACCCTGGGCTTTTCTCGCAAGTCTGGGAAGAGGTCAAAAAGGTATGACACCTAGTCATTTTCCGTTCTACATCGCTGACAATCCAATTAGGGGCAACCAGCTCAAGCGTCTTCCGCTCGACAAAGCATCAGTGGACCAGCGGCGTCACCGACTGTGAATGGACAGGCAATCAGCCCACAGCAGGCGGATTTGCCTGCTGAGTCGGATCTGCCTGCTGCTTCATTCCCACCGGACTTTGATCGTGGACGATATCCAATGCAGCGGAGACGGAGAGGTAACGCTACTTTTACCCCTGACAAAAAGACCAGCCATAAGAAGAAGACGGTAGATGCGAATGCACAACTTCCGATAGACCTGACCGCTCCTGAGGCAAGTATACAAAGCAAGAAACGCAAAGGGTCAGGACTATCTAAGGAACTTGCTGCCCCTGCTGCGTCCCCACAAGCACCTGGAGCGGGGTCAAAGCAAGTATCCCCCAACACAGCACCTCAGGTACACAAGCCAGAGAGCAAAGTACCTGTTGGCAAGACCCATTGGCCTGAACATAAAAAGCGAGCTCTGGCAGAAGCTGCTCGACAGGCATTACTGGCGTCTCCGTCTAATGTTGGCATAACCATATCAGCAAATGAGATACATACTTTGCTGGATGGAAATCCAAGCTATTATCAATTATGCGAACACCTGGAGAGTAGAGGTTTCGTGATCGATAGGAGTCAGTTTGCACGCCTCCTTTTGACTGCGGTACCGAACCTGAGCCAAAAGCAGCCACAAGCAACACCGAAACAGAATGGTGTACCGGCACCGCCTCCTTATCAGGTGCCGAATGGATACGTGCCTTACGGATCTCCTCAAGCGACTAACCCTTTTCAAGCACCTGTAGCTAACATGCAAGGCTCTGTTGGTCAGCAAGGCACAGATCAGTTGAATGTCCAGGCTAAGCTTGAGAATGACATATCTGTTCCACAAAGTAAGGAAGAGAAAGCTAAGAAGCGAAGTTTTGGAGATATCGTTGATCTGTCGATGCTATCTGATGAGGATGAGTTCGTTCGTCATCGTCCCAAGCCGCGTATCGAGCAACCAAAGCCTGCTGCACCCACCCAGAACTTGCCTCAAGAGCCTGCGAAGCCCTTATCGAACGACGCCTTATTCCAGAAATGGGGCATGTCTGGCTCTGTAAAAGAGACACAAAGCTTGCCACATCACCCATCACCAAAAAATCCATTACTAGGAAAATCTCACCGATCAGGAAGAGAGCATCTCTTGTACGAAAAGGTCGTTGAACCGATGAACAAGCGCCAAGATGCCCTACGAAGATCCAACTATGACCCCAAGACCATATGCCGTGATATACTCTTAGCTTCGGGCAGACATCCCACGATGCCTTCTCTCAACAGCCACCTCGAGGGCTTGAGTGAACGATTTGTGAGCGTTGATATAAACTCCGATCTAAGTACCTTTCGTTGGGATCTCGTTGACCCTGGCGGCGTACCGGCACCCACACCAATTTCTCGGATAAATCAGGATGATCCAGACCAGACTATCAAATTTGAAGACAAAAGCGTTTCAAACCACCCAGTCATGCCTGACTCAGGACCGCGAACTGCTGTCGCTGTTGGGGCCGGTGCCCAAGTACGTCCAGATTTTGCATCGCAGCCCATTGGAAGCGTTGAGACGCCTCCCATTCGCAAGAGGGGCAGACCTGCGAAGAAGCCTAGCACAAAGGCTCAAACCTTTGGCGAGACTCGCCTTGCACCTTCGAACATTTTTGCTCCTCCCCCTATACAGATGCCTACATTTAGTACACCGACGAATCAACCCGACCCAACCTCACAGTCTTCTAATCAAGCCGATCGTTCTTTTAGTCGCTTTGGCCTATCGTCTGCACCCAATTCATCGACGAACCATACACCGTCAGCAGCTCAGTCGTCACCTAATGGTCCAACTTTTTTCAGGGTACCTGGAAGGAAAGGACGACCACCAGGAGCCAAAAATAGAAACCCGCGTCCAGACAAGGGAATCAAGAAAAAACCTTCCAGCTCGGACTTACAACAGGCTGCACTCCCCTCGACCGAAGCACCCGCGGCGTCCATACCGAGTCATGTCACACGCGAGACCTCAACCCATACCAGGCCAAGCGGTCTGCGCAATGAGATCACACCTACAACAGGCCGGATCGCAGTAGTGATTCCCGATCGCTCGCCCAGCATCTCAAACCCAGGCTCTGCTCGAAGGGATAGTGTGCAAGAACAGCCAAGTGATAGGCGCCCTCCGTCTCCTTCATACAAAGTCTACAAATGCCAGTGGCAAAACTGCCCAGCTGAACTTCACAACCTGGACGTTCTGCGCAAGCATGTTCGCAAACAACATCGTGAACGGCTCGGACCCGGTCCGTGGCCGTGCAAGTGGGCTGACTGCTCTTCTTCCCAGTCGTCGTCGAGTAGTGGGAAACGGAGACGGAGCAATGACGATGCCAGTGGTGGGGGGCATCAGCGCTTAATGTTTGCGGACGCGGATGCTTGGGATAGGCATGTTGAGAGGAGGCATCTTGGCAAGTATGCGTGGGAGCTGGGCGATGGACCTGCTCCCTATCCTTCTGGTATGTCATGATGTACTCTCACCTCACCCTCTCTTTCTCGTTCAAATGAAGCTGTAGCTAGCCTTCGCTAACTTTGTATTTAGACGTCGAGTCCTCAGACTACCTCTCCGACTCCCAACACCGCCGAGTCTCCCCCCGCGCCCAAGCCAGCGGCAGCAAACATCGCGCTGACCCCCTCCCTCTTAACACGGGCCCCAAAGTCGCGACTGAGTATCATGACGCTCACGATAATGAGACGGATGATGAGAAAGCGATTGCAAGGACGAAGGCTTTGACTGCGAAGAAGAAGGGTGTTGGTGGAATGGGGATCTATAAAACGGGCTCGAAGCTGGTTAGTGAGGCGAAACGACGCCTTCTGGGTGCGAGTGCGGAGGCGGAAGGGGTTGAAGAGGTAGATGGGGATGTTGCTGGTGGGGAGGATGGAAGTTCTGAGGAGAGTGGTAAGGGCAGTGAGGTTGATTTCGAGAAGGTGTAGATGGATAGGGGGGATGAGAGCGTGCATTAAGCGTGAAGTGCGATGCGGCGAGGCGTGCATAGTATAAACAACTACCGTCAGCGGTTGTTGGTAGGATACATGAAGGAGAGTGCGATTAAGATCGCATTATCACTATCTAACTCGGTCTTATGCAACCCCCTTTCCATATAAATTCTATACAAACCTTGCCGAAAGTCTTCGTAAGGAAGACCTTGGATGTTCGGTCTTACCTACACTCTTCTTCCCTTCCGCCCTTCCTTGGATCGTTCGAAGTTCAATTCAAACAAATGCAATCAGAAAAGGTCACAACAAGTCTCCCCGTCCCCGTCCCGAGAACGCTCTTGTAGGACGGACGCAAGCAAAACGCTGACTCAAAGTTCATCGAAACTCTTTGGAGGCCTGTTTCATCGTTTAAGTGCCTAGTCTAATACCATGTACCTCTTGTCTCTCACTCATGATATCCCCCCCTCCAACACCACAAATCAAGCGCCACTCCCTTGCTATCATGGCGCTCCACCAAAGGAATGAAAAAGGGGGGGGGGGGGGGTTTGTATTGATATCTCGGATGCCCACCATCCATATTCGGGATGCTATATGCATCCATGAGATGTAGAGGTGGTGGATGGTGCTATGGACGCGGCATGCAATCAAGGATCTCTGTACAGGAATTGTGGTAAGCAGATAAGGGAGGATAGAATAGAGCAGACAGAGGTGTGAGGAAACGACGAGCTATATACCTACCTACCTACTCAATTGTGTGTTTGACGAAACGCGCGGACGAGGCCTGTGTGGTGTGGTTTTAGGCTGGGATACAGAGGCTGGCATGTGCCGAACCAAGGTGTTGCACGAGCGTCTAGCTGTCTAGACGTTTGAGGATCGCGTTCGCATGACCTGGCCAGAGATAGGGATGGCATGGTGTTGCCAATCTTTTGTGTATGGAGGTCTGGCGCAAGAGCATGTGGAAGTGGGTATAAGACTTTCTCGCAGGCGTAGGGAAGGCTCGAAAGGGGAAGTGGAAGGTCACTGGAGTTGAAGCAGTGCCTAGATGAGTGCATACACGCTCATGCCTCTGATGTGCTCATCCATTTGTCGGAGCAAGGCCACTTGCCGATGGCTATACGTAGCCGTATATAGAACGGTGCATGGTTGTTCCTGTACACTTGACAGGAGGAGGGTGGACACCTGTGATACGAAGGGTGTGTTGAGCAAGGCTGAAGGGGATCAGCAGTCAGGTTCGAGTGCAGCTGTCCTTGCGATAATGTTGAGGGATTTTGAGCGCCGGTGGATAGACGTTGGTGAGACAAACATCTCTGGGACGCAGCCCTGACGGAGCTCAGAGACCTAGGCATGCTCTCTCAATATCCAGCCCGTAGTGATACATGATAAGGCTTGCTCTTGCTGTCGAAGCCTAGCCAGGCTGATTGATTGTTCAAGCCTCTGATGCTAACGCACCTCAAGTCCACCGATGTCCAAAATCGCCGTTTCTTTCCCAACTTCGTGTCTGTTATCTTTCACCGTAGCCTGTATTTTCCGGGTGTAATGTCGTGAGATATGCAGCATACCCCGAACGAAGCGAAAGGACTGCTCTGCCTTCACATCCACACCCCGAGACCATTCCTCCTCCCAACCCGAGTCCAGTGCCAGCAGACCCGAACCCAGACCTGAGAGCGTAAGATGTGCCTTACCACCAGCTCCTCAGAATAGTAAAAGGAAGCAACGTTGCCTCAGTTGATATACGCGCCCGGACTCCGACGCCATACTCTGCCCTAACCCCCCCTTCTAAACACACTCTAACCCTCTAACGACAGAGGTGCAGCTGCAAGACATGGACGGACGGGCCATGCCATGCCACTCCGGCTGAAACGAACGATCTGCGTATCCACCACCCGCTGTCGTACCGCTCTCTTGAGAAGGATTCGAAAGAAGGAATGTACGTACTCGTCAGATTTCCGTGCTTATCTCATCGCCCACGGTAGGTAGTGCTTAGAAGATGCCAGCAGCCAAAAGTCGCGCAGCAGCGGCGCCGGTACTGCACGTCACCACACTAGAACAATCGTGCCACACCTCGGCACCCCATCTCACATCGCGATGGCGACTAACCAATTGGCGCGGCTTTCTTCTTCTGCGGCACCACTCAGTATCTCACGCATGTACCTCCGTACCCCCGCCTTCTAGAGGTGGCGTAAGACTGCTGCGTAGGACGTGTCGATCCATCACCAGTTATTTTAACGCTCCGAGCGTTCTTCCTTCCGAGCGTTAGCTTGTTATGCTCGCTCCGAGGTGGGAGGAATGGGATGGGGATGTGCGTAAGCTTGTACGAATAAGAGATGGATTCATGGATGGGGTAAGGTAGGAGAGGGGAGGGAGCGGGATGTGATAGGCAGCCCCGGCGGCTAAACACCCACCTCCCACTGTCTACGCAAAGCAAGAAAGATAGAAAGGATCAACGCAGCGGTTGCAGCGAGCGCACATCTTGCAACTTCACTTAACTCGGAGAAGCACAGAGGAGGGCGGCTAGTAGGCTAACTTACTGAACAGTGCATGATCAACTCGTGGAATATGCACGTTGTTTGTGTTTTGTTTTCCGGGCCGAGCACCAGTGGATTTACGTAGCCTGCTTTAGCTTGGTCTGGTGGGTTGATTTGGTGCATTGCACTGTTTGTGATACCTCGTGGGCATTAGTTTGGGTGAAGCCGGCAGAATGTTAGATGACTGGCAGCAGGCTGAGATTCAGAGATTGGGGGGTGTGATTGGATGCGCATAGCGTTGCGTTTGATTGGCTAAGTTGTGGAGGTGTGAGGCTGGCTGAAAAGGTGGTGTGTGAATGGTGGGTTTGGAGGAAGGGGGAGGTGTGATTTTGAGCAATGGGATGGTGGGGAGGGATGAGGCTGGCTTTGCTGCCTACTGGAGCTGCGGAAGGGGTGGGGACGGTAAGTTATGGGGTTTGTATTGTAAGAATGAGAGACTGGGAGCGTAATGCGTAAAGGGATTGGAGAGGAAGATGTATCAAAGATTATGTATATTGTATACGGTAAATATGATGCCTATGTACCAAGATATGGCGGTGAACAGTATCCAGCCACAGCGCCCAACTCCTCTCCTCTCCCAAAACCTAGTGTGACTCACACTGGAGCCAGCTGAAAGAACAACCTTGCGAATGCCCAAGACTCGAGGGTCTGGTACCGTCCTTGCGAACAATGCTTTTTTGTGAAACGTTGATTGAGTAAAGAACAGCTCCTCCCAGACAGAAGACAGGACAATATTGGGGTATCTTCGCGATCGATATCGATGATGCAGTAGTGCTGCAAGAGCGCCGTAGAAATAAAATGTTCCTCCAAATAGCAAACGGTGAAAATGAGACCCACTCTGGTAAATGCTGTGACTGTGTCCGCCTATTCCGTGCTTCGTGTCTACCAGGCTTCGAAATGCCTTCTATCCTCGCGGGTGCCGTATAATATCCTCGCAATGGTGATCGAAACGCATGTTCCATAAGCGGATTCTTTGCATCATATCCTCCGTGTCCTTGAGCATTCGGTCGCGACCGAACATCGAGTCCACGAACTCGCAACCGCTGTTCTTTCCCATCTTGTAGCTTCCCTTTGCTCCTCCATCCTTTTCACCTTCCTTCTTTGCTACCTTCCACATAAACTCTTCACACTGCTTGAGCAGCTTCTTCAGCTTGGACCATAGCTTATCGCCCCCCTCCAGAAAGTCCTCCACTTGATCGTAATCATCATCGTCCTCAACCTTCGGTAGGATGGCATCGGCCCGTTTCATTTTGTGAGCAAGCTTGATAAGCAGCAACCACATGTCGCCAGCAACTTCAGACATGGGAGTGGCGGGGCCGTGATGGTACACAGTCCAGTCATAGATCCACTTGCCGAGCGAATTGGCATCGAAAACGCTGCCAAGAAGCATGACCGGAGCCTCATCCGGATCCCAGTTCTTCAGCGAATAACCAGCTGGTATATGGTGCTTGAGCGCGTCAGCTGGAGTTGCCTGGCGAGGAGGATCCGCTTGTTTGGCCGGCTTGCTGCCCGTCGAAGGCCTCGATGTAGACGCGCGTCGCGTAGTTGGTTTTGGTTGTGAGTCATTACGAGGTGCCTGAGTGAAGAAAAAGTGATTGTTAGTCTTCTTCGGCTTGGGCATAGGCTTCTCGGCCCTGCGAGGTTTGATGTACGTGAATGTTGGCGAGTCATCGGCTGAGTCAGACGTATCAATAATGATATGCTGTTTCTGCTGCGGCGATCGCATGGACGCGTGGCGTTGCGGCCTAACGTTCGTCTCCCCTCTGTATTCCCCTCGGTATTCATATTGGTTATTATAGCTATGGCTGCCTCCCCAATTGCCACCGCCACGGTGATCGGCGGTTGCGGAATAGCGGCGAGCCTGTGGCTTCGGTTGCGCACGCGAAAAACTTCTACTCACATGCTCCTTGTATTTGGCAGGCGGGGCCGTAAAGTCTGGTTGCCTAGCATAATGGCTGGGCGATGGAAACTCTGCTGGAGCATGCCAGCCGCCAGGTCGCTTTGGAGTACCATAGCTTCGAGTCCTTGAATGCTTCAGAAACTCCTTTGGAGGTGGCGACTTGTATTGTGGTGGTATGTAGTAGGCATATGCCTCTGGTGATGGTGAGCCCGAAGGCGAGGTAGATGCTGAGGTCGTGTATTCATATTGAACATATCCAGGTGGTGGTATTGAATATTGATACATGTTCGAACGCGTGCATGTGGGTGACCTCACGGGCAGGGAGGTGGAGGTCGCCCGCGTTCTGGTCTGAGATCGTCTTGTATTGTGTGCACAGCTGGCCCCTGAGATCTACTGTCTCTGGTTTGGTATGAAGGAGAGGAATGTTGACATGGACAGCTGCTCTCTGTAGACATAGGGTCGGTCGCGTACAAGGACGTGAGAACGACAGGTGAGGAGTGATGGATCCGTGTAGAATCGGATCCTGGAGTGATGTGAATGTTGAAACTGCTGAGCAGCGTTAAATTGATGGAATTTGGAGGACGATGTAGATCGTTGGAGGAAGAGGAGGTGAGGAGATTTTTGCCTTTAAGGAGATGGCTGGGGAGCCCGGGAGGGTTTGGTATTCTATCTGGCGCTAATATAGCGTGGTGATGGCGCGGAATCGTCGAGAAAGCGGCTTAGACTAAGACTCCTAAGAGACTCCTAAGACTCTGCCAGGCTCAAACACGCACCAAACAATTTGTCCAAAGCGGCAAAAGAGGGCGTCCGATGCTGCCTCGCCGCCTGTGCGAAGGATACAGTTGGATGCTGATTTGTCCAACTCTATCCTGGTGTTTGCTCACAGCTGAGGAGCACAGCTGGGACGGAGTCAAAGCTGGCTGTTGCTTGTTTTTGACTCTACGACGTACGAGACCTTACGCAGCCTGACTGCATTATGCGACGTTCTATTTGCGGCTTTTCTTGTTTGAGATGACCAAGAGTTAAACCAGCAAGCGATCAGACTCCCTCTTAGGCGACCGTTATTTCGGCCACACAAATTCCTTCCAGGGATCCAGGCAGGATCACTCTCGCAATCTCATCTGCTTCTCGTCCTACAGATTTTTCAACGACATGTGAGATGGGAGATGAGTCAGAAAGACTTCGCGAAATCTTACGACCGCTGGCGCAGCTTCGTTCTTATATTCGCTGACCTGGAAGTGCTGGAACATGCTAGTTTCTTCATGAACAGCCAATTGATTACTAAAGCCCACAAGTACCTCGAGTCAGCATTATACAGCTTTCTCTGTCCCTTACTCTTTGCTTCCTTTCTGCTTATTCCTGCCCGTTCGGCGACCTTTCGATTCCTTGTCGGTGTCATCGATGCTATGTCTCATGGATGCATGCCTCATGTGCATATGATACCACCTCCTTTCTGGGAGCCAATGCGCGACGCAGCCATGCTGCTGGAGAAGTTCGCTTCTGGGCACCCGCACACCCTAATCCCCTGCAGATTCCCGGTAGACCTTGCATACCGTTCCCACTCTGACTGTTGCGACATCCACCTCGTATGATCTCAGCTGTCTCCCAGCTTCTCCCATTTCCTCACCGACCGTTTTCTTTTCTGCGCAGAGTCGAATAACCTTTTCACGGGTAACGATACAAGGCACTCAAACTCTCAAGAATCGGAACACGGGGCCTAAGAAGCCGCCTAGAATGGTGGTGCCGGGAGGATGCACATCACTCCCCTTCGCGCAGGTCCTGAGCGGAAGCCAGAAAGCTAGACTGATTGGCCTATGCCTTCTCAAGCAATCATCGGCAAGCCACCACATGGTTGAAAGGGGAAGAGGGGAGGGGAAAACGGTCATCTGGTTACTTCTTTCTCTCCTGCGCCATGACGCTCCCCTTTCTCGCCTGAGATGCTCGCCTTCTCCGCATATCCCGATGGTGTGTTGATGGAACCTCTTACGTGCCGTAACCGTCTGTTTCTCGGAGAATTCTTCTGAGGTTTATCTTTTCGCAGGTGGGCGGCAGAGTTTGCAGCGTGGTCAGAAAGCAATTTTTAGGATATTACCATGTTACAGCGCTCCACCCCTAGATTGTTATTGTTGGTGGGTTTATTTTTTCGCTTGCGACAGTGCCGTGTTTAGGACTCCTTTTTCTCACCGCATTTTGCTTATGGTGGAGATGAGATTCTGGCCAGACTGGCTAGAAGGATTTTCTAGAACGCTGAGTTGGCAGCTCCCGCCCAAGGGACCCAACTCCTTCTGATCCGGGTGGTCCAACAGCCTACAGGGGAAGTCCCTAGCTATGCGCCCGTCCTTGCTGGGTCCGTTGGCCGATCCAGCAGGAATCCTGGACCGATTTGCATCCCGGTGACTATTGCGATTGGTCGGACAGCCTGGTCAACCCTTAGCATGCTGCATCTTCAAGAGAACCCCCATACTGTCGCACTCCCATTGTCCTGCGACAGCACCTATTTTCCCCGTCACTGCTATGGGCCCCTCACCGAGAAAATGCGCACACATTCCACCATCGTGATCCTTCGCAGTCTCGACTCTCTTTAGATTGTATGAAAAATGACAGCGATGTGTTTTGATATGGTGTATTGGCGCTGTATCAGGCCCTACTCATTGTGCGTTGGGCTGCAATGCTGCGATAGCCGAAACGGCCTTTCTTGCAGAACAATCTCAGATTCGCTCGTTTCACCAACGTCTGCGAACTTCTGCCATCTACCATCATAGTCTATGGATATCTTTGCCTAGACGCTTGCTGCTGTCATGGCGCATACCTGCCTTACGGATCCTGCGGTACCACTGTAAATAGCAATCTCCCGCTGTTTTAACAGCTGTTTGCGACATCGACAATCTTCGTGGATTTTGCTTTTTCGGCGCTGTTTGGAGGTGGGTCTGGATGCTCCTTTCCGACTGTCAGTTGTGTCATGTTGCATGCTGTTTTCGATTGCCTAAATGCAACGGGGTGGTCTCGTGCTCCACCTGTCAGGCAGGCGGCCATGCAATAGCTGCAACTCTGTTGAGTGCTTGTTTGTGACGTAAGGTGGCTTTCTACTCCGAGCCTTTGCGGATTTGCCCTTGGAGCTTTGTGAGTTTTGTTGTCCTTCGCCTGACCGAAGAGAGTGGTTTGAAACAATGTGAGTGTAATGAACATTTCAATCTTACAGATGGAAATAGTAAGAGCGCATGGCTACCTTTCCACCCACCATCCTGCCGCTCCCGAGCGTCTCGTGGAACGGGCGCTTACATTGACAGGTGGAAGCAAGAAAGGTCAAGGAGACGGTTGGCGGGTCTTTTCGATTTCAGAAGCAGGTGTGCACTCACGAATGGAAAAAGATGTTGGGGCTCTGCATATGAGCAGTGAGTAGACGTAGGAAAGCCACATGTATAGATTGGGTTGGCCTTGTGTGCCCAAGTATTATGGCTAACTCCATTTACACCAAGAGAGCCACCATACAGCATCGCGAGAGGAGAATTTTTCAAGCACCCAGTGTACGAGTGCCAATTCACCCAGTGTTACCAGTGTCCACGCTGGCTTAGCCTCCCGTCTATGCCCTGTTGAAGGTCTCTTTCCATGTCTCTATATCAACTCAATCGCTTAGCCACCAATGCCTTCTCGGGGGCATGTATAAAGAAGTGCTGTAAGCCTTCTTGCAGGGTATCATCGTCTTGAAATCGCTAGCCTCTCCTCGTGAAAATCTGTCCGCCCAAGCTTTTGTGTCGCGATCTCGCCGTATGTTGAATCGTGTCTTCACTGTGCTGTACCATTTACCTCGCCACCTGTAAGACCTTTACGAATGGCAAGCACGCTGTCTACGATTACAGCGTCTATGCCCTCTTTGACTTGTAACTGTAGCGCAGGTTTGTCAGCTCATGGCTCAGCTATACCGGATCCATAGAGTTATACTGACCTGCACTTTCTCCGGGTCATTATTCAACGTCCCATAACTCACACAGACCAATCCACTTTCCTTGACCACCTTGACCAGCCTCGGCGCCAGAATCAACGGCTCTGCCGCAGTCACCACCCCAAGTAAGTTCCACCTCGAGGCGAATCGAATCGCTTCTTGTAGGCTGCTTGCTCTGATATCCCCTACGGGAGATGTTCCGGCGTCCGAGAGGAAGAGAATTGGAATGGATGGCTGCTTGAACGACAACAAAAGACAGACATCAGGATTGAAGCTGGAAAAAAGGACATTCCGCTTTTTCCCAAGATCATAGACCTTTGTCAAGACGGTGTCGACAAAGCTGTTCAATTCCACAGCGTAAGTGTCCATTTCCTGTTCTTCGCTCTCATGGAGCATCGGATACTTCATTTCAATATTGAAACCAATGGTCTCTGGAAGGGTGGTGAGCATCTCCTCAAGAGTGGTGAATGGAGCTTGAATGAAATTGCCTCGCGAATTGCCTTTGAACCCTTTCTGCTTGAAGTCTCGGGTGTGTTTCATACGATCAGACATGTTGTTTGCATCATGTGACACATCGCCGAGGGACATGGACCGTACTTTGCGCGAATCGAATGTGCTGTCGGGATTTCCACCGGTGCCGTTTGTAGTCCTTTGTGGCGACGGAGATCGCCGTTCGGGGGAAGCACGGCCTCTGTTTACATGGAGGAATTGCTCTAGGGTGAGCGTATGAACTGGGGCGTCTATGCCCGTTTCGCTGACCAGGAAATCATGGTAGATGACTGGTACATGATCTTTAGTCAGCTGCACGTCAAATTCTACGTAGGATGCACCGAGGTTTGCAGCTGCAATGAACGACTGGATGGTGTTTTCGCCGAGCTGAAGAGAGCATCTGGAAGCGGAGTTCTTGCCCAAGCCGCGATGGCCGATGAGCATCGTCGACGCTACACTCTTCCAGTAGGTAAGATTTTCACTGATCGCCATGTTTGGATGCGAGAATGGTGTGATGATTAGAAAGTTGAAATGCACCGATCCAATGACATCCATCGTCTGGACGGCCATGATTGGTATGGTAATATCACCTTGCAAAGACATGCGTTTAGACCCAACACTTGGCTTGATGCTGGAGAGAAGAGCGACCCCACGCCCCACAATTTTGTCAGTAGAGCCCGCATAAGTGGGCACAATGTCGAAGAGAAGCTTGACTTTACTTGGGTCTGCAGCAGTGAAGACAACCGGCTCGGTACTAACGTTATCTTGGACAGGCAAATCGATAATTGAGGACTCGCCGTTAGCACCACTGGCAGAGAGTATCACAGATAAGGCCGTGTCTAGCTGCGTTGAGTGGGCATCAGCGAGAGGTATGCGGTCAAGATTGACTGCTTCAATCTCCTTGCGCATGTCCATAGATCCTAGGCTGACTAGTACCATAGCTTCTTTGGTCAAGTATCTGTGACCGAAACTTTTGATGGGGTCCACTGGTTTGGAAGTGCTAATCGCGTTACCGTTTGGTTGAGCTTTGGATTTACGGTCAATCAAGGACTTGTTTGTAGACGTTCCATTGACGTAACTCTCGCGCTGTGATTGTACCTCAAAAGATATGGGTGTTCGAGTAACATCAGCAATGGCTTGTGCAATATCAATATGGCCACGCAGCGCTGCATGCTCTCGAGCAGTCCAGCCAGACGTATCCGGCCGGTCGAGTTTGGCGCCAGCCTCGATCAGGTACCGAACGATGCCCAGAAAACCGTCAACGCTGGCAACATGTAATGGAGTCCAACCAAAAGTCTTCTCTGACTTCTCGGTGTCCGCTTTCGGCCCACATGATGGATCAAGCAACAACTTCGCACATTCACTGTGTCCAAAGCGGGCTGCAACATGCAGAGCTGTCTCCCCTTGGTCATCCTGGTGGTCAACGTTCAGTGGTGTTTGGAGTAGGATTTCAACAATCTCTACGAAGTTAGCCTTCACAGCGACTGCGAGAATGTTGCTGTTTTGATATAATGCTCTCTTAAAGTCGTGTCCGGGTGAAGTTTCACATCCGGTATTGCCTGTAGCAAGCATGAGTTGCGTAGTATAAGGGTGCCCTCCACTGACGCATAGATACAGGGGTGAAAACCCCTCATTATCAGGCTCCAAAATCGAGAACATTCCGCTGTCATGCTGCAGTGTGTCCCAGATCCGCATCTGATCTACAATGGCTTTACAGAGGGGCATCAGACCGTATTGAGCGGCATAATGTAGTGGAGTGCGACCATAGGTATCTCGAGCATGCAATGCTTGGCGTTGTGGTTCTGACAACAACTGGAGCAAGTACTCAAACACTCCCATGGCTTTTCCGTCTCTATGGAGGTCAGTGATAGCGTCCTCCTCCTTCCTTGACGAGGTCAGCACAGTCTGAACAGGAGCAGAGGCGGGCTTCAAATATTTTGCACCATCGAGCTTCACGTCGTAGCAGGACTGGTCTGTCACTTCACCATCAGCTATGATATCTCCAGAAGTCCTCGCTCTCCCAACTGTTATGATAAAGCGATGTAGGCAGTTGCGCTTGTTGATATCATCTCTATCTTCCAAGCTTTCCATACGATTCAGAAGCGCTCTAATGCAACCTTTCGCTTTAGCAGAAATGGCTCGCTGAAGGAGACCCAAGATGAGAGCTGTCTCATCCGCAGAAGCAGAATCGCGGGAATCTTCGGCTTTCGACAAGAGAGTGAGCATGCTAATTACCTCGTCCAAGCGAACTGCACACTCCAAGCTCTCCAACAGCTCTGGTGGCAATTTTAGGGCCGATGAGGATTTCATCCTGTGGAGGGAGCGAGATGAATGCGTAGAGCTTCCATCATCCAAGATTTTGATCTCTCCCAGTTTTGACAGCCAGTCGTTGACTACGCTCATAGTAGCATTCAGCTCGGCTTTAGTTGCGAATTCCTTGTGGTCTACCTTGGATTCGAGATACCTCTTCTGCGTTGCGGTCTGACCAACCTTTTTGTCAAGTTTCTTTGTGATCTTGATGAAGCCTCGCCGATTGACATCCCCATACCACTGCAACTTTCTGAGCAGACTTCTCAATTCAAGCAAGGCTCCCATCAGGTCTTCCGCCTCTTCATGTCCCATGGTCTGGCCCGGCTCCCAGTATCTCCCAAAGCGGTCTTGAAGTAGCTTGAGCCTTCTTGCTGCGTCCGCATATTTGTGGTTATAGAAACTGTCCACATCTTCAAGGTTCCGGTCGAGGGAGAAGAAGAATTCTGTGCGCGTTAGCTGAGACCGCGGTGGGTCATCCTGCTTGAACACGCAGTACCAGCAGTGTCTGAACTCTCTCCGCGCTTTACATCTTCAGCAGCTGACTTGATCAGCTTCTTCAACTGCTTATATTTGATATAATGTGTATCCCATTCCGGCACTTGGTTCCGAGGCAAGTTCCGAGAAAACTTCATACTGCAAATGATTCACACTCTAAAGTAAAGACTGTGTAGTATAGCGATATTGGGCGTCGATGAGGGAACGTCAAATCATTGTATAGAGCGTATTCGGATCGGAGGTGTGGGGCGAACCGCTACATTAGAGCGAATCGGATACACCATGATGAATGCTCATAGACGCGGATAGGCAACCGAGATGTTGCGGTAGTGGTTCTCAAGCTGAGAGCGTCGATGGCAGGTTTGGCATGCTTCTGAGCGTGCCTCGATGCTGGACGCTCGTTGGCCGAGAGCCACGATAAAGAACAAAGGAAAGCCCGAAAGCTTAATTGTGTCAGCTCTGTCTCATTATAAGTTTGATTAAGAAAGCGCCTCTCACAGGTAGTGTTTGTAGGCCCAGAAATGAGACAAGCGATATGACAAAACTCTGGTTGCAGACACTGCGAGGTCATAGAAATCGAGAAATCGCCTGCGGCATGAAGTTGAAGAAGGGCTTATCGCCGAGCCTTATGTCCAGGCGCTACATCTACGACCGTGATCCCTAGAGAATTGGCCAGCATAATGGGGGCGACCCCCTGGAAAAATCAGTGCCATCTCAACCCTCGCTCGTCAGTCGACATAATTATACAGAGATGAATTGTATCCTATACCTATGCTAGGCTAAAAGCTGAACGGCCTGTCTGCACGTGCTTTTCTATTGTGATACACCATGTATGCCCTGCCGACTTCCATTCTTCACCGCCTGATTCTCCGATCATTCGAGGAGTGATCACACTGCATGCATATACAATGCCTCGCAAGGTTGTGCTTGAACACCTTTTCATCCAATTGCTGTTCTCAAAAACTCCCGATAACCCTGATCTCGCCCCCTGCTTGACTAGTTGCATGCTTAGTCAAACAATGTATAAGAAAAATCTACCTTGAGAAAGGCCATTTACACTGAGTATGTGTTTCTGATGAGTCCATCACCTGAATTACGCAGACAGTGACTTTTCAGTCAGTCTTGGTGTTTTGGCGCAGACGACGGGTCATCGATTCTTTCTCGTCCTCCGCCAGCTTAACGAAAAATTTGTCCACCTCCTTGTAGTGCGCTTCATTATTCGGATCCGAGCGCCGCTTAGTGAAATCAGCTTCAGTGACTTGGGTCGTTTTCGAAGGACTCTCTTGGCCCTCACCTCCCAGGGCCGACTTTGGAGCATTTATTGAGCTAGAGGTTTCTTCGTCTGCCGACCCATCATACCCGAAGGAGACAGAAGGCCTTGATATACGAAGAGTCTGCTTGCTGTGGCTGGCTATCCAACCACGACCGGTATTATGGCTGATGGCGCCTAGTGGTGATGTACGACCGTCGTAAGAGGTATCTGAAGGAAGATTGACCTTCGCTTGGCGGTGGGATGCTGGTGCGCCGTGTTGGTGATGAACGTTTGACGTCTGCGACCTTCCGGCACCGTCGAATTGAGGTAGGAAACCACTGGCGTGATAAGCTGATGATGCAAGTGAAGAGGGTGCTTTGCTAGCCAGAAGTCCATTATGTTCACTGATAGGAAGAGGGTCGTGTTCGGTGTTGCTCGCCTTCGAACCCATGGTTTGATGAATCGTGATAGCCTGGTTCTCTTTATTTGCCTGTTCACTGTCGTCTTGCTGCGTCAAAGCGGGCTTGAAAGTTGATGGCTTTGGGTCTGTACCCTTGACCTTAGGATAAGCGAATGAGTATCGTCGACCTCGTAACATATCACGGAGGAATGTGTCATGTGCGGGACTGTTGCAAGTTACTTCATGAGACTGCACAATAGAGCGACTTCACACACTTTGAAACAGAGAATGACTTCACTTCATTTGAATGAAAAGCGATTGGTGCAGTCTCGCGATTGGCCGATGCAAATGACATTGTCGGAAGCTGCACGCGAGGTCCTGTTGATGCTTCTGGCTGTGGGAATTGAGGTTGCTTCTTTCTATCGAACAGTGAGCAAACAAAGTGAGAGTTTGTGCCTAATGACATACAAAGGAGACCTTGACCGAGATCTTTCATATAACTCCTTCGCCTTCTTAGCTGCTGTACGTGGACTCAGCTGTTGTGTTGTCCTTGAGATCAGGTTTCGATGGCCCTTTTCACGCCCTTTCTTGTCTTTCAACTGTGATCCAATGTTGGAGCTTAAGCTAGTCCCTTGTGTGTCTTCCGAGATCGTGAAAGACTTCTTGCCCCTCAACGACTTCTTTACACTATGTCTTTGATCGCGAAAAGGCGTTGTTTTTGATACCTTATGCTTACTAGGCATCCGCTTCAAAGCTTTGCAGGACTGCTTTTCGGCTACTTCCTTGTTGGGCACAGAAGATGGTAATTCACTGTCATTGTGCTGAGCTGCATCAAGTGTGTGAGTACCTGAAGATCCTTGCTTCCGAGCATTGTCTAAGACACTAGGCTGAAGGGAAGTACCCACGACTAGGGGACTGAGTTCAATCTTTGCAGTTGCTGTTGTATTGAGCGTCTTGCTAATTTGCGGATTCGTAGTACATTCCTCGACAGCAGGTTTCTGAGACTGGTTCTGTGGTACGAGTGAAAACTGGCGTTGAGGCTGTTGCACTTCTTTCGAGTTGGAAGTAGAACCTGTAGCTCCGGCTGGACCTTGAGACGTAGTTGTTTCGAGCTCTCCGAGAGAAGCCTTAGAACGACTGGGAGCTTGCTCATGTACTTGAGCGCCTTCGGATTTGCTTTTCCTACGAGCGGACTCGTGATGCGCAGGACCAAGGTTACCCTTTAAGGATGGTTGCAGTTCAGTGGATTGAGATGTTCGAGTCCCGTCTTTTCCAGGTCGAAACTTTGCGTTGCTAGGCTTCTGATCATTCAAACTCGAATGGTGCCTGCTAGAAGACACAGATGACTGTGCTCGAAGATCTCGCACATGGCGGCTGTTGAATGCGCTGTTATTCCAATCCCATGGACGTGGATTTGAGATGTGGTCAGGAATTTCTGAGGGCAAAGGAATCGGATCCTGGTCGCAAATCGCCCACCATATGTCTTGTTCGGCATCATACGCTGGATCTTTGCTCGATCCCCCAGCGCAGCCATGAAGTCGAGCTTGCTGACGAACTCGCCTAATGGCTTCTTGGAACTCTGAAAGATTTGTACAAAACCGCTTCTTGCCATTTACAGAATCATGTTCAAACTTTGCTGAATACGCAATGTCACTCTCGTGAAGGATTCTCATAGCTGGATCGGAAGCATCTCGCTCATGCGAGGCATTTTGCGGGAATCGTCGAGTATGAGCATGCTCCGCCAACTCCGGAAATCTATTCAAGTTGACACCCTTTGCAGAAGTGTTCGCAGCGTGCATTAACGAGCAACCTGACAGTGGCTGAATTGGCTGCACTGACTGTGAAGCAGCAGAAGCTGGAACCATATTTGGGACCATCGCTCTGCTACTGCTTGGAACGAATGGAGGCGCATTTGGCGAGAGCGATGTATGAGCTTGGGTGCCACTTGGCTTACGCAAGCTGCGCTTGTCTTGATTTTCTTCCTTGATGTTGATACCCTTTGTTGACCTAGATTGGCTGCGGCGATGTATTGCACGTTGCTCGAGCTCTTTTATACTAATGATCGGCAGCTCTTGAGATGACGGGTCTCTGACTCTTCGTATTTGATCAATCTCCTCTACGAGACTTCTTCGCTGGGAGATCAAAGAGGTACGTTGTTCTTGCCTTAGTTCGTAATGGTGCAATGCTATGTGACGATCCAGATCCTGTAGTTCGGCTTTGAGACTGTTCTGACGAGATTCCAAGACCTTGATATGGTGATCATCCAGCTCTTTTCTCTTTTGTGATGATAGGGAGCCAGAGCTTGAGACTCGAGATTGGTTGGTCGCATTTGCCAAAGTTCTCGATTGCTTCGAGGCAATGTGAGATGGACCGGTGAAGCTAGATCGTGCTTGATTGGGCAGCTCCTTCGCATCTGGCTCTGACTGTACAATATTGGGTAATTGAGGAGCGATCGCAGAAAGAGGCTCGATGACAGTGCCAGTGCCATTCCAATACATGCGATACATCATGCCATTGCACGAGGTCATGATCGATCCATCTTCGAACGTGCCAAGAGGAATCAGCGAGGAGGACGGCGCTGGGCTGTTCTGTGCTGCAAGGAAGTTGCTCGAGCCACCATTAAGTGCATTGGGCAATGAATTGGTTGAAAGGCTTTGGTAAGGCGTGACAATAGCCTGAAGACCTGCTGGATTACGCAGCTGATACTCGAGTGGTGATAGCGGCGGCACCCAGAGAGCGCTCCGTGTGCCTCCGTTTCCATTGCTGCCCTGCTGCCTCAGGGATTGTTCTATCAAGTTCCCTCGACGATGATCAGCGAGGCCGGTCAATGATGCGTAGTCAAACATCGGTGGAGGCGAGTGAGGGCCTGCTGGCACGATACGCCCACCTGCTGTGACTCGATGATGTGGTGGGGACGCATGCTGCTTCAGGAAACGGACGAATCCTTCATGCTGCTGGAGACGTGGGTTATCCGGAGGCGCAATAGGCTGTCGTTCTGGTGTTCCAGCGAATTTGGTTGTAAGACTTGGGTATGGTACGGCTCGCGCGCCCGAGGGCCCAAGTGAATGACTTGGTTGCTCTGGTAAATTGTAAATGCCGGCTGAGGGTCGCTGCAAGCGGTATCCGCTAATGTAGGGAAAAAGGTTTTCTAGGAATCGAAACTTAGCATTCCATTCCAGCTCATATGACAGCGTCGAGCCAGCTATGGAGCTTACCTGCAAGAGCCTCTGGCTTGATCTTTGCAAAGACAGAGATTCCAGCCAATGATCCTCGAAAACTCATCAATGTCGCTATATCGTAGGGTTGTCTGGCTGATGAAGAGTCGTGGTGCAACACGGAAGATTTGCCCGCTTTTGAGCTTTCGTCATTACTGGACTTGGGGGGAGGAGTCTTGAAGATGTCACGTCGAGGAACCTCCAGCTGGTATGTTGGCTCTGTGTCCCCACATGTGTCCCGGGATCTTGATTCGGATGACGCCCAATTCATGCGTTTCGATGCCATCGCTCTAGAAAATGAAGACCCAGTATTCTCACTCGGAATGAGGTTCTCGGTCATCGGGGCGTACACCTGGATTCAGAGTTGGAGCAGACTAACTAGAATCCTGATTAAACAAAACATTGACAAATATCTCAGTGCACACGTGATCTGCTTACCTATCAAATGGTTGACTACGAGCGGTCGTCACAACTGCTGTACGCTTTATGGCGACCTATTAGTAGCGAGAGGGCTATGTTCGTCGTAACAATCGATTTATCCAATCAGATTCAGGTCGTGCCCCCAGGTGGGTGGTACACTCAACTAGGGAGAATAACAGACGAGGAAAGCGCTTATTAGCAGTAGGGAGCGTGATGGATCCTTTCAACAAAGACGAGTCTGGTTTGATTGCGAAAGAACATAGGAAATTATGGAGAAGTAAACACATGCTGTTTTGCGCCTGCCAGTCTCCTGTTAAGCACACCCAGCAACCGGTTTCTTCGTAGACTGAATGAACAAGTAAAAGGCAAGTGCACATTGGAGCGGACACATCTAGAATGCCTGTTTCTGTAAACGATAAGTGTCATACCGGCATCGCCATCGCCGTAGCGTGGTGACATTGTCATTCTTTACCCAACCCTTTTTTTCAAGAAGGGTCTATCATTCATGTCAAGCTACAGAAGTCCCTCATGCAGTAGTATTGTAGATGCATTTTAGTCTTAGACCGTATCTTAACATGCTGCTGGCCAAGATGTCCTGGGGTCATGAAGTTCTTTGGACACTGGTTCCGTGGCGCTGCAAATCGCTCAAAGCGCGGACAATGGACGTAGATCTTACGTAAGAATACTTACCATGGTCCAAGTCCGGCTGCATGAGCTCTGACCCCCTAACATAGGTGTAATGAAGTGCTATCACTATTTACCATCAAGAAGGGAATTATCAGACCCGCGGGAATCAATAATTCGGGAGATATCCAGATTAGGCTAGCCTAGCCCTAGCCCTAGCTTCGGCTCATTCGTTGATACGGATCGCACGGGGCTTTTAGATTAGAACTTTATAGTGCAACTGATTGTTCTGCAATTCCTATCCAGTCTTAAAAGCTCGAAAATGACCGCCTTATGGACTATTTGTGTAGTCTCCCAGAGGTAGCATGAGATCACACAGGCACTTGACAGGTGACGTCATTTCTACCCGTTCATCTGGATTAGGTGTCAATATCCATGGAAGTACGATGCAATTGATTACGTGCTTCATTACCTCTTTCTAGACAGTCACTCTCCTCTGAGTCCCACTTTCTTCTATAGACCAAAATAGCGACAAAGTCGAGAATACCACATGTCTCAAAGCGAAGCCTAGTAATGACTTCCACAGGTCTGCCATAGTCTCCTAGACTTACCTCCTTGGCATACCTCGAGACAAGATTGGTACATACATGTGTTACATCTACTGCCGCTTTCCATCCGTAGCTCTGTCTGAAATCCAGTTATGGAGACTCCATGGGACTTTGCCGCTTTCCTAATGACCGTTGGGGGCAAGGAATTGCCATTCATTAAGCAGTCTAGAAAGGTAATGGGTTCACTCTCGCAATATCAGCACAAAGGTGACCCAATCCCAACATCCTGTCCATGCAATTTAGCCATCGACGAGCAAGAAGCAATCTCTCATCTACCTCGTTACAATTATGTACCCCTGAGTACAATGCAAATTCGTGTCTTCCGGTTGGAGTCAGGACAGCCGTCCACCTCTATTCGTGGTTCCATGACCACCATCACTCTTGAACCTTCATATCGAAACAAATTGGATAACGTGCTAGAATACAACGCTCTGTTGTATACTTGGGGGAACGGTAAAGCCTCGCACGCGATAGGTGTCTCTGGACAGCGGTTGCTGGTAACTTGCAATCTATATTCGGCCCTATATCGCGTACGATCAAGTAAGTTTGCCGAAAATCCCTGGTTCATTGATGCCATTTGCATCAATCAGTCAGAGGAGCTAAAGTGGCTGCAAGAACGTGCCGTCCAGGTGAGATTGATGCGTAACATCTACAGCCAAGCTACACAAGTTTATGTGGACTTAGGGGAAAAGCCTCCCAACCTCGAGGGACTAAAGGGCATGCTTGATGGACTTGGGAATTTAGGAAGCAAGAAGTTCCAGTTTCTGATGGACCATCCGCAAGAGTTCAATGGCTTGAATATCCCTGGATTCCACTCCGAAGCTTGGGATACGCTCGGCTTGATTTGCCAAAGACCGTTCTTCGAGCGGGTGTGGGTCTTGTAAGAGTTCGCTCTTGCAAGAAGAGTCTATTTCTTGCTGGGGCCCCTGGCTATAGGGGAGAGTGGTTTGAGAAACACTATCTTGACAGCGGCATGTTTGACGAGTCTGTATTACCCCCGCAGATCTAAGTTCCATTGCGATCCAGAAAAAAGAGTTACAACGAGCTTGAAGCTTGGGCAAGCACCATTGTTCATGGAGCTAATGTCCATCTTCTGCGATCGCCATGCCACCCTCTTTGGGCAGAGTCGTCAGTCATCAAATCTAGTCAGGGTACTAAACTGGACTCAAGACTTCAAGGCTACAAATCCACGTGACAAACTATACGGCATTCTTGGTTTGGTCGATGCTAAGGACATGTCTGAGTTCGCCATTGATTACGCAGAGCCCCTTCAGAGTCTGTCTCATCGGTTGAGTCTATTTTTGCTCTGGAAACACTCCGACCTCCCTACAATTCTTTATAGATACGCCTGCTTCAGCATCAGCGCCCCTTACTCTTGGATGGTGGACCTAGGGCAAACCCGTCGACTTTGCGGCCTTGAAAGATTTGTCCCTCTTAACGAGAAACCTGCACGATACAGCGCTGGTGGGAAGGGCCCGAGTCACCATCGATTAAGCCAGAAAGACTGCGCTTTATTGATAAAATGCACAGTGCTAGACAGGATAACCGCCAGATCCCCAAGTTTTCCACCAACTTCCTCAGATTCCCAGGAAGATGCAAAAGCAAGACGAAAAGCTGCCGTCGAATGGGATGCCGAAACGCTCGAACGGACTTGCTACTCCCTAGGCAAACCACTGACGCAGTTAGATCGCCTGCTCAATTTCAAAGCTTATCGTTTGACTGTGACGGGGGCTCCGCAATTCAACGAAGCTTTTGAGTACCCCGTGACCGAAGAAGACGTTTCCGCGTTTGGCGCGTTCCGTTCTCGATCGTGGACACACGTTTTCAGGCGATCGAAGCGTCTAGCTATTGAAGAGTCAGCAACAAAGATACTAGACATGATGCTGTACTTTTGCGAATCAAAGTGTGTGGCAAGGACCAAGAAAGGCATGATGTGCTTGATACCAGACACGGCAAAGGAAGGCGATACTTTGCTATTATTCGCGGGGATTCCTACGCCGTTTCTAATGCGGAAGACGATGGATGGGAAGAACAAACTACTCGGAGCTGCATATCTTCATGGTGCTATGAATGGCGAATTGGCAAGACAACTTGACACAAATGCAATCGAAATTGAGATTCATTGAGTATTGATGGAGCGATGGATAGCAAGTTCTTGGGTAATCTGCTCTTTCACAGAAATGCAGGGAAGTTCCCCCCCTACTCACATTCGTCTTCGCCTCTGTCTGCCTTCGCTCTTTACCTTCACCACCTCCGCCACCTCCACACTCTCCCTTTTATCAGTGCAACTGGGCCTTGGTAGGTGTAAGGCTTAGTGGCCCCTAGGCGCAGGCGCCTTCCGGGGAGTTCTACCCCCCAAATTTCCCCTTTATATACGCTGATTATAGCGGGTGCTTAGCGCTATGATCCGCGTAGAACCGGCTTTTTGAGGGGTTCTAGCTTAACGGTAACTAAATAGATATACAATAAAAATCATTTGAATATTTCAAGCTTAAGAATTTACTAAATATATTTTCGATGGGATTATTTTTTAAAATTTTACTATAATATATATTTAAATATATATATAATATTTAAGTTAAAATTAAAATTAAAATTAAAATTATAATTTATAGTAAATAGATATAACTATATAAGTCTAGATTGAAAAGTTAATCAAACTATTAAATAGAATGTTATAAATTGTATACACTATAGTAACGTAAGTTGGCCGAGCTAGCGCTAGGCCTCCCGCAATACCGCGTTAGGGCACAAGATTAGGGCTGATTTCTAGGGCAGATGTGTAGGGCACTGCTCTTTCCAAGCTCGAACATCACTGCAGTTTCATTTCGTCGAGCGACATGGTGTCTACGCGCGGAAAGCAGTCAACAGATAAGCCAAGCGTGTTTCACGATACAGTCAACGGTTCTTTACTTGATCTGAACCCCAAACCTCGTCCCCGTAAGAGACGTCGCGGTTCGTCGAACGAAAACGAAGTCTCTCCACATGAAAAGCGGCATGACGGAACTGCAGCTGAGATACAAGATATCACACTAGCTGCTCAATCTGCTCGGGGTAGACCAAGGAAGGTTCAAAGTGACAATGCAAATTCTCAAGGACCCGCAGAAGACCCGTCTGCGGATGCCGTCGCAGATGACAATGCTGCCGCGCAACTAGCTTCACAGCTGTCTCAAGAACTTTGCAGAACTACACAGAATGGCGAGTTATCGCAGTCAACAGCTACCACTCAAGCAATGAATGCTGGGTACAGCTCACAGGCGTATGATCAACTGACCATCACGGAGGCTTCTCGTCTGCTGCCCCAAGAAACCAACCTAGAAATGAAGCTGCAAAGTCTTCCAGTACTTGACAACCTAGTAAGTGGCTTGATGAAATGTACGATTCTCGAACTAAACTCAACAGGCGAACCAAATTCTGACCATCATCGCAAGATCATCGTATCAAGAGGTAGTCAACATGGCAATGAAGAAAGATACAGAGCCTGGCAAGAATTACGAAACGCTGCGGGATCTTTTCAGCCATGCTAAGAAGGTATATTCACCAAGCCAACCGTTTTTGCAGGCTCGAGAGCTGGGCTTTACCGAGGCGTCTCACATTGATACGATTCGCAAGGCGAATATGGCGACTTTCATTATTAGCGTCCTAGGAAGCCAAGACGTGGGATTTTATCACCTCAACGAGTTCTTCATTGATACCTTTGTCGCAGAAAGACAGGTACTCAAGAAGGTGCATTCGGAACTTCTGTTAGAGCTCAAGACCCAAGCTTATATCTCAGCAATATCAAATGGCGAGCGTGCGCGTGAGGAGATCCTCCATGATTTATTCCCAGCCGATCTAGAGCAACGATTAATGGCAAGAAGACCCGACGCAAAACACGTAGCACCTAGCGAGAAGGAGTTCATCACACGCATGCGTATGCGGAGGAAAAGCCTCTTGGATGAATCTGATACCGCGGAGGCTGTTAGGAAATTGCCAGAAAAATATGTATGGACTGACTTTTTCAAGGAGATTAGTAGATACATCACCAAGACTCACACGGCAACAACGGACGATAAGATGAATAAGAAGACCCCAGTGGTTCCAGAATCAGCGCCGTGGCTTTCGCTACCTGGGCCTACCCACTATCAAACTGCACCAGATTTGAACCAGGGCGACGATATAGCAGGCAAAGCTCAGCGTGCAGCTCAATATGCTATGCAAGACTATGGCTCGAACAGAACACCTGTCGCGAACGGACAGCCGGATTCGCAGCCCCTGCAACATCCTACCCTAGCACCACCCCAGGGACCAGAGATACAGTTCCATTTCGAAAACAAGCTGCATCCGAACGTCCCTGGACCTCAACTGACATCATATTACAATCCAGCTACTGGCCAACACGGTTCTCTGTATGATCACTGGGGTGTTCCATTCAATGATCCAAACTACGTCCCCTATCCTACGCAATCCGCACCTACAGCAGTACTTTACGAGCGAGCGCGGATGGCAGCCTCCCACAAGTCAGCACCCAGCACACGCAAAAACGGCCAGCCAAGCCAACGCCATCCCTGGACGCTGGAGGAAGAGAACGCGCTAATGGCCGGTCTGGATCGCGTTAAGGGGCCGCACTGGAGCCAAATACTTGCCATATTCGGTCAAGGCGGTACTATCAGCGAGATACTGAAGGACCGGGGCCAAGTCCAACTAAAGGACAAAGCCCGCAACCTTAAGCTTTTCTTCCTTAAGAACAATATCGAAGTGCCCTACTACCTGCAATTCGTCACTGGGGAGCTGAAGACCAGGGCACCAGGCGCGGCGGCCAAGGCTGAAGCGAGGAGAAATGAGATCTCTGAAGAGGAGCGAGCCCGCACCGAGGGCATCTTGGCCTTAGCTGCTGGTCCACAGCGTGGGGAATCTAGTGGAGATCTAGTGAATGAACATGGTGCAACAACTAATGACCCTACTGCACCCGTTCAAACAAACAGTCATGATAACCTTGATCCCACGCTCAGCGCCATAATACAGCATAATCAGAATCGAACAAATTTCGCACCCATACCTGACATGACGAGCGGTCGGAGGCCCACTCCACAGCCTTCTACAAGCCAGAGCACGTTTGGCACTTCTCAGTTTCAAGCTCCGGGGCTTGGCTTGTCAACGAATGGAACATCTCCTACCAACATGGCACGTCCCGGCATTCCCATGTAATTTAGGGAGACTCTAGCTTTCATCTTGCTGACCTCTTGGTCTGTTGTATTACTAGGAGGCATTTGGTTTTGGTCGAAGCGAGCGAGCGAACGAGCAGTCTATTTAGCGATGATGCTCGACGAGCTTGCACGGAGTCGGTGAGGAGGCGAACACCGATGGATACCAATGATTCGCTATGTGCTCACTCGACATCTACGACGAACAGATGAGCATATCTAATGACAGAAATGTATGATGGATGATGTGAATTGACATCGATGCAGTCTAGCATTGAATACCTTCAAAGCTTTCAGTCATCCTTGTTCCTAGTCTTGTAATTTCGAAATATTCACCCCTAGGAAGCTCCCTCTGCGCCCAATCCATGCCGCTAAAAGATCCCACCCCCACGACCACCCTACCGATAAAACTCCCCCCTCCTCACATTAACCCCATACTCCCCCACCGCACACCCCAAATCCTCCATCGTCAAGACAGCCTTCCCAGCCGCCGCCCCCGCCCCCGCCGGCGCGCCTCCATACCCTGGTCTCTGCACGCCCAACACGTGTCCCTTGCCCTTATCCTCCTTCCCCGCTTTCCCGCCTCCTTCTGCACCACCGACGCCTGCTGCCCCTGGGCCGCCCACTCCTCCTGCGCCGGCAGCAGCGCCGCCTGGCCCCGAGGCGGTCGATGTGGTGGATCGCATACGCGAGTACTGATACGCGTCGGCAGCTATATCGGCGATGAATTTCTGGGTCGCGAGAGCGAGGAGGCGTTGGAGGGGTAAGGGCGTTGTGGCTGGGTCGAGGCCGGAGAGGAGGAGGTGGTGCGCTGTTACTGCGTCGGGGATCTGGGTACGATGTCAGCGGACCGGAAACAAAGGGTGGAGGGGGCGGGAGTGGGTGTACGTACGATGGGCGCATAGTCATCCATCTTTGCTATGAAGTCGCGGAGTGAGATGTCTTTCTTTGTGGGCTCGCGGGGCTCGGGGATTACGTTCTCGAGGTTGGCGTCGTCGTCGGTGGGTTTGGGGTCTGAGGCGCCGTCGAGTGCCATGTCGAGGTCTACGTCGAGGTCGGCGTTTGGGGGGTCGGAGGGGCCATCTGTTTGCGGGGGAGGGGAGGATGCGGTGGGAGGTTGTGAGTCGGTCATTGTGCTTGTGGGGCAGGATAGAGGAGTTCGATTGGAGATATGGAGTAGAACTAAGTGTTATAAGGTGAAGACTTAGTTTGTGCTTCAGAATCGAGTCATGGCATTTGTGATACGTCGGTGATGTGGATGGCTCACTTGCAGATTGGACTTGGAGAAGGTACAGATCAGACCCCCTCGACTCTTCAAAGGGCAGTCCTGGAGATAAGTTTGAGTACTGTATCACGCCTGCGCATTTGGCAAAATGACTGGGCTGATAGTTTGACGGGCCCCTGATTCTGCCTAGAACCAGCGTATCTGCTTTCTACATATCATAGTAGGACGCCAATAGACCCTTTCCAGCTTAAAAAATTGAAGAGAGACGCCCTCTCACTCGAAGTTTGTCTTCCCATTAATACCGAGCTAATTTAATATATCGTATAATAGTGACTAAAAAGCAGATTCGCAAAAGCTATGCCAGTCAAATTTGCACTAAGAACTATATTTTTAAGACCCAATATCAGGGTAACTTGCAGAGACTAGCCATCTCAGCGTTTGCAGTTTCTATCTCCTGCCAAGCTAGGATGTTTGACAACCTCATTAGCAGCATTTCCGCTATTTCAAAGGGAATTTACGCTGGCGAAATAGTCAACAATCAACTCAACCCTTACACCTTTCTGTTGCCACCACTGGCTACCGCATTCAGTTCAGTACGTTACGAATCCCTGACCGGTATGGCTTCTTCTCGTCCGGTCCACCTCGCCTTCAGGTTCACGAGGCCGTGTGTTTCATCTTCTGCGCCAGCTGGATTTGCCTGGATCTTATCGGTGATGTCCTCCTCATCTTATCAGGTGGACTGTATGGGCTACGCAACTATGAGAAGTTGGGAGCCTTGTGCTTCTTGATGCTAGTCCTTGAAGCCATTGGGTTCTGGTTAAGAACATGCCACGATCGGCGCCGTGCACCTGGGTATGATTGGGATGACTGGAAGCTGCGGATGGATTGATTAAGAAGGCATTTCCAACACTAATTCAGAAATGGGATCCCAACATTTGGATGTATCCTATCCTTGGCAGACAGCTCCGAACATTAACTTTCGATGGGGATGCCCAGAATATGAGTCCACTCAAGCACCAACAGTCAGCTCCAAGTGGTAACCAAGAAATTAACGGCGATTGATACTGTACCAACATAATACTTAGACTTGATATTCTCCCTTCAGGGTGTAAGACCCCCGTAATCATCGACCTTCTCGTCTCAGGAGGCACGGGCTTGGTACCTAAGGGCTACAACACAAGCATGGAACCAATGAAAGTGTTTGCCCAATGACTTCTCAAAGTCAGCGTGTGAGTTGTCATAGCCTATACTGGCGGAGGAACTGCTATCTAGGAGTCTTACGAATCCTACGTCAGTTCTAAAGTTGGTCCTTAGGTAAGACAATTACCTGAGCGTGCCTAAAACTCAGCCGAACGGGTAAACATCTTCGGACACTGCGGTGGTGCCTTCACGTTGAACGCCGTCGGTACGCGCCCCCCAATACGCTCAGGGTAAGAGTCAAGTCAGACTCGCTAGATAGTACCTCGATCCTATTGCGGAAGCAGCAAGGAGGTCACAAACGATTTGCTACAAGCATCCCGAAAATGTCGCAGAAAAGCCTCCAGTCATCATGTTATCCTACTAAACTATCCATTTCCATTGCTGATCATACGAACGCCTCTCTTAGCAAGACCGCTGTCTATCCGAACGCAACTATATTCCCCTATCCCACTTCAGAACTTCCGTCCTCTCATCACCAGCCGCTTCCCATGTCACACTCCTCACGTAACACAAACGTCCTTCGGCACCTCCAGCATGCTTACCAGCTCTGCAAAATGATACAAGAACCACCCTTCCACCCTCTCCCATGGAATCATCCACCTGCATCCTAAGCATGCCTCACCCATCGCGTTCCCACCTTTAGGCGGCGCCTTAATCTCACTGTGACAGCACGCATCAAACAATAGGAAAATAAATGACATGACTGCGGCATTGATAACATACGATGCATGCTAGCCGTCTATCAGGGATAGGGGGACTCGGATAGGGGGACTTAGATACGGGCCCCCTCTCTCCTGTACGCTAGAGGGGTCTGGCATTGATGTGGCGATTTAGTGAGGGAAACAGCGCCGCAATTGGAATGGTTACTGTGGATGATCACCGAAACGGTGACCCCAATCAGGAAACATCACGAAGTGACCAGGGTACAACACCGCGAGGAAGTTCAAGAAAGTATACAATGTTGAGTGGAGCATCTTCTCAACCGATCGTTTGCGCTTTGGTTGAAGGAGACGTTGAAGCAAGCGTTTTGGAAGCCGATAGTGATTACCGGAGAATTCACAACGGTGCTAGGGATGCGAGAGGGTATTGAAAATGATAGTGGTTGTCCTAATGGAATTGACTATGGATGTAACATGCTATTTCCCTCTTCCGCTCAATTATGATTCTATATAAGGCTATGTTATATCTTCCCTTTTAGACCCCTGTGCAAAATTGTAAACAATGTTCGGACCATAATGATGCTTTCCAAGTACGTTCATAGTCGTGTTCATAAGACATGCTTCGTAGGCGCTCAGTCATGACTCTGATAAGCGTGCTTCTGATCTTAGAGAATGCTTATCGAGCATATAGAGAGTCAGTACCCCGAAGTGCTGTTAAGTCAAGTGTCAGTTTCTGTTCCTCCATTCTCTGCTTGTTCAGTCCCTGCTTGTTCAACCCCTGCTTGTTCATCTTCTGCTTGTTCATCTTCTGCGTGTTCATCTTCTGCTTGCTCATTTCCAGCTTGTTCATTCCCAGCTTGTTCAATTCCTGTCTGTTCATCCTTTTCATCAGCTGGCGGGAGAAGGGCCTCGATAGCATCGATTCGGTCGCGAGGGAGATATCCCTGGGTGCAAAATGTCTTCAAAGCATCAGGGCCTAAGGTTTCAACGATAGATCTGAGGCGATGCATGTGGGGCGCTATCACCTCGTACCCCTGCTGTCGAAATTGGTCGCTGTCCGTGATGCAAGAAGGAGCAACTCCTAGTTCAAAGTTAACCTAAGGCTCGCTTCTATCCCATAGCTAGCCATCAGACCAAAAGATCCGGCTGGACTACTAGCTTACCTGACATCACAATGATGAAGACGACATTCAGGCCTCCAAATGCTTCGGCGAGCTTGATCCATTTTCTTCCACCCAGATAGCAATTTCTCATCTTGCTGAGGCTTTTTGTCCTCTCTTCCTCCCCTACCAATCCTGATATCATCTTGGCGAACAGATCTGCGCGAGCCCCTTCTTGCTTCTTCCTGCTAAACAGTATCCCAGTCTCTCTATCTACGCCCTGAGCGAATCTCACCTTTGCGAAAGCTGAATTAAGCTGGTTTTCTTGGGCTGTACCGTAGAAGAAATCCGACCTTGCGAATAGGTCAGAGAGATTTGCAGAGTCCCAGTCCATAGGCTTGATAGGATCGGAACGTTTACTGGGATTATGGAGTCGATTCTGGAGAAATACAGAGAGCTTCTCGATAATAAGCTTATGTTCCAGCTTCATCCAATGACGAAGCATCTCCTCAAGCTTAGAGTCCATCTTCTGATCACTATATTTCGAATTGCAAATAATAGCGCGATCTTTGCAATCTTCCTTGATTTGAGCGAGGATCACTGGATTCCCACGTACTATGCCCTGTTCGAAGTTGCCGAATTGGGTTATCTGAGGTGTAGAGCGGGCGCTGCTTGAAGCACTCATGGTTGGATCAAAGTGCCCGTGGAACGATTCACGATTTTGGACTTGGGAATTGACCGGGGTGGGAGATTGTGGACTCGCCACAGAGAGGCCATGATTTGGTGAAGAAGTATGCGTTAGTGTGCTCTCGCCACGCGCGGGCGCTGTAAAAGGCGAAGCTGCTGTTGGAGGCAAAGCTTCTGTTGAAGGCGAAGCTTCTGTTGAAGGTGAAGCTGCCCTCGAAGATACAGTCGCTATGGGATTTTCGACAACAGCTGACAGCTGCTGTGATACTGACAGCTGTGGCGTCTCGGGAGTCAGATGGCGTATTTTACGCTGGACATATGGCTCCATATCTGGCTTTCGTTTCAACTGACTCGTCGGCGACGGGTTACAGCTCCTTGGCTTCGGATTTTCCAAGATTTTGTTGGCTGCCAGGTAGACATCTCTAGCAAGCTGGTGCATCACGTTCGGCGATTCGTGGACGAGGCATAGAAGCATGTTTTTGAGCGGTCTGGAAGCTGCCAATTCGTTTTTGTCTTCGGTTGAGGCATGTCGCACCTTGGGCATCTCATGATATAGGCTTGTCAGGTCGCTCACATCAGGAGTCGTCATCCTTCTGATGTCGCACAGCTTGCTTTGCTGCATGCGATGTATGTATGGGGAGTGGCTCGAATGGTTACAATGATATCAATTTTCAATTTGTCGGCTGTGGAACACATCCGTGGAATTCTGTGAATCGATCATGCATATGCTATCGAAGTGAGGCTAAAGTGAATCAATAGTAAATCAGTAGTGAAGTCTATCTCACGTCATCGGGTAGGACACAATTGCCGTGAAGGGAAATCAGAGGGGATGTCGCCTGTCCAGGCCTTGAGGAGTCAAGAGTCGGAGACTTATGACCACTTGACGGGCTTCACCAGTTGAGTTTACGTGAACGTCTGAAGGTATGCTGCAATGTCGTGTGCGCGATGAATGCTCTGCTTGCAAGGAACAAATGAGAACGGATGAGACTATTTGCCGCCGCGGAAGGCGACTTTGATATAATGAGTGAGCGTCCAGTACTTGGGTGGCGAGCAGATAAGGCCGGCACACTTTACACCTAGCGATCGTTCGTGAATTTAATTACCCGCTTTCTCTGAGGAAAACACTTCCTCATCTATAGGCTTGCTTGACCATCCTACCCGCCTGCATTGTCAGGCTGTTCTTCAGCGTGTCCACCAGTACTGTACCCCGCCGTCTTCAGATTGCGCCTGCTCTGTGCATTGTCCGGATCACTACCCCCAGCTGCGTGTTTCTCGTCTTTGAGATGACTGCATTTGAAAGAAGTCAGGATACATTTCTGCAAGAGCCTGGCTTGCTTGTGCAATAAGCGCGCTTTGACAACGTTTGCAAATGCTAGGTCTGCTGTGACAGGACCGGAAGGGCATGAATGGTGTATCAAGAGGGGAACAAGAACGCCAGAGGGATGGCACGAAGAGACACCAAAAGGGTCGAGACTAACCCTGACATAATGTTGCCAAGTTGATTGCCCTTGACTGATTTGTTCGCATCTGTACCTGTAGCAGGCTTGATGGTATTGCCGAGTTTGTCTTTGGGTTGAGGTGAGGGGTCGGACATCTTGACGGTTATTTTTGCAGAGATTGTTCGTCGGCGAGGCTGAGGTGTGTGAAGAAGAGCAGTGAGCATTCGGTAGTGATACTGTAAAGATTGATGGGTTGAAAGCTTGCTCCGTGGAAGGTAGCTTTATACATAGAGCTTGAAGCGAGATTGACGAGTAGTCAGCTGGTAGCATGTAGCGGGTCGAGGCGAAGTTGCATGCGCTTGGTCAGCGACACTTGCATGATGATCATGAACGCGTGGACGTCAATCGAGGCTACGAGATAGCCAATCGTGATCTGTCTACAGCAGGCTCTTCTCAGTGAGGTGGTGCGATACGGGTAACGGTTGGGTAGATGTTTCATGTCGCCTCGCCATTGGTATCACGAGGCTGCTGCAGAAGGCTGAATAAAGTCCTTCCATGCTGTACAAGCCCCCGCCCAGATCTCTAAGCATCAACACTGAACCGCACAATTTGCAGACCGATCTACAGTCAGAGTGATGTCTTCGGATAGACGAGTTTGTAAGATTATGTTCGTGCGCGTGAATCAGACCTTGCTAACCAGGTAAAGCAGCATGCAGGGAAATGCAGTGCTCCTGCTCCCACCTTAGTAATTGCCAAATGGAAGCTGCCGATGCAGGTAGAATATCTTCACCTTTTTCATACAACCAGAGGCGTCATTTTCAGGAGTGGTCCGTGTCATCCATCTTAAAACCCGTGGTTTAACGATCCGCTTCACTTATTGCTCGGTCCCTCGCCTACATCCCCTCCCCCCGTCTCTCCCTTGTCTTCAATTGGTCCAAATCGCTTGACAATGAATGGCAACTCATGGCTCCGATTTGCGTTCTGTTACCATCAATTTGCTTTTGCGTGACGTCCAGTCGTATAGCGGGATTCTCCAGCCGAGAGTGGCCGGCGATATACTTATGAGTTGACTCTCCAGCTGCTACGTACAAGAATGAATAGAGAAACAGCTCCTACCATAACGGGGCGGCTAGGACCTTTCTTCGTGGTCTAGCTGACGATCTCCTTAGTATCACAAGCAGCCTGACCTACTTTACTTGCCATTTTGGACACGCCGCCCACATGCCGCAAGCCGCATTGTTGCTTTTACTGCAGCGGAAGCAGTTTGAAGCACTTTGTGAAGAAGGCTTTGAAGTCACGGAGGCGACGAACTTCTGCCTCTACACACAAGCCTTTTGCCTTGAGGAATTGCATTGTCGGATGCCGAAGAGTTTGGCACCAACATTGCTAATTCCCAGGGCGTTTTCAGGTCCGAATAATGATTTCTCATGGCTCTGTCTTCTGCCCTTTTCGTAATTCAACAACTGATGCTAGCTCCGTCCACGTTAGAGAACTGGGGGTATGGAGCTTGTAAGACGTGTGTTTGTGGTCTCGAAACTTCATGGAGAGCCTCTCAATGCAAGTACGACTTAAGGCCGAAGCGCTCCGGAGCGCCCGACCGAAACCTGCCGAGACACCGAAGGGCGCCTAAAATGAAAGCCCGATAAAGTCATCGATCCCCCCAATCTGGCATCTTCAAACGAAAATCAGCCTGCATCGCCCACCATCCACTGAAACCCACGAGAACGGTCAGCAATGACTTCATGCAACGCTCTTCATCCTTTCATGATCATGTTCCACCTTTCACCAAACTTGTCTCGGCCAACACCCACAGCCCCTCGATCACATGAAATAGATCAGACTCCACGCTCTTCCCGGCCACCCTGATCTCCCCAAGATGTGGGGTTCATCTTCAGACTCGTCCCCTACCTCAACAGTCAATTCCACGGCTTCTGCCTCCACAAAGAATTCATCTCGAACTTCTCAAAATCCCCCGTCCCATATATCTACCCCTTCTTACGGACGGTCAAGAATCCAAAGCCTAGGCGACACTGCACTCCGGTTCGTTCCGGAAACATGTCTTGCACCCCCGCTCAACCGCTTCAACATAAGT
The DNA here is from genome assembly GCA_032158265.1 of Bacidia rubella. Lineage (NCBI taxonomy): Eukaryota > Fungi > Ascomycota > Lecanoromycetes > Lecanorales > Ramalinaceae > Bacidia > Bacidia rubella. The sequence goes on along the minus strand of JAVTIF010000006.1, from coordinate 386,174 downwards.
TCAGACCATAGAAGAGACAGCCGAAGAAGTAAGGAGCTAGGTGTCACAGACATCAGCACAGATGAAGAGCACGAAAGAAGGCGGACGATAGTCTTAGACAGAGCATATGAAAGCCGGAGACAATCTACCGCCCCCACAACCTCAGGATCTCATTTCAGGACCCACTCCGAACCAACGCAATGGACGACTCCGGTTCGAGCATCAAAGACCCGGTGGAAGGAGGTCAGGTGGGATGATGAAAACTTACGCCACCACAGCCAGAGCCCAGAAGAATTAGGAGAAGGTGATTCTCTCATCACTCTACACACGGAACCGGAGGATGGAAGGGTTGAGCCTGGAGAAGTAGACAGCTTATGCAAAATCTGGAGGAGCCTTGCGAGTCCTTTGTTTTGGGATCGACCAGGGGATGGATACTGGGAATATTGGGGGAAAGGGAGGAAGGACTGGGCGGGACCAAGGGTAGACGACCCGTGGAGCCTGCCGCCGATGGACGAGATTGCTAGTCTAGGAAGCTCAAGCAGTTGATATTTGGTTGAGTGAGAGGTTTCCTGCGACACAATGGACTTCTCGGATCGATTAAGAAGGAATGCGATGAGCCTGCGGACTGAAATACATGATCCGTCAGTCACTCGCCCCATCGACGAGAAGAACATGCAGACTATCAATTACTTTGCGTACGGAACTGTGAGGTTAGACTGCATCGAAAGACATCATGCAAGCAATTTCAGTGACCAGCAAGTTGCTGAGGAAAAAGAGATGCATTTGAGGAGAGACCGTGCTGTACATAAGAAACGTCGTAAGCGCAAGATTCTTAAGGTTAGAAAGAAGGGGTTAGATTTCCGAGTATAATGAGAAGAAAAATTAAGTGAGGTAGATGCGCTCTGAAAGCTCATGATGCAAAAGAATCATTCGTCCCAATACACATTCTTGCCTAGTAACCAATTCCGCACCATGATCAAATATACGCACTCTTGGCCTACCAGGAGGTGCAGAATTGCAGAAGTCAAAAAGTTGGCGCACCGCCCACAAGACACGACCCCATCAACGAGAGCAGGTGTGATCCAATGCCGCCACCCCACGGTGGACATGCCTCTGCAGAATTGCTTCCCTCGAGCGATCATGCCCATTGCTTAGAGCGGTCCATGCTTCGCTGGTTACCCAAGCGAGTAGACTGCTACCGACGGATTCGAACTGGGCACCTCGAACTCCCGCAATTGTTACGGAGGTACGCGCCTCGTGGTTGGAGTTTGGTGGCCTTCTTTTGCTTGAGCCATGACAGCTGGATGCCAAGTGTTTTATTATAACATATATCGTCATTGTGATCTCGGGTCTATCGACTTTGTGCTCATTTCTTCCCTCCCTTCAGTGCTTTGATGCGATAGATACTGTGTTGGAATTTCTACACTTGACGCAATCCGTCGATGCCACTTGCTTTGACTTCAGAGACAATGTGAGATCTTCACACTCTATCATTCCCTCTTGTTCCGCGGAATCGATGCGGTTCTACTTACCCTTTCTGTGTGTCTTCAGCCTCGTTCAGCCTGGTTGATGCCTAACTTCCCTTCCTTCCTGACTGTTGAGCTTTTGCCAGACGACCTGTCTTGCTTGAATCTACACATTTCTTCTTGCATCCACGATTGCCGGTTCTGATTTCGTTAATCAAATAACATGCGTGTGTGCGATGGCAGACGCTTGAGATAGCCACTTATTCTCGTTCTATATAAGGACGACGGATAATGCAAGACATTCGCACACGATGAAAGTATGGTTTTGGGCATGAAGCTCCTACAACTGAAGCCAGAGAGGCATTACAAGCGCTACGAGTATGAGCCCCTGGAACCCCGACAGATTCGCCTGATCCAAGCAAGTCGGCAGAAGCACAGCCCTCACCTTCGTTGTACTTTCCGGAATGTGAACATCGATGACCTACCTGTGGGTTACATCGCGATCTCTTACTGCTGGGGCGATCCTACTCCCATTACTCAAGTGTCATGTCCAGCCGGCCAGACTCTGAAGGTCACGAGATCGGTCAAAGAGCTTCTCCAATGGATAGTAGACTCCGGACGCACGGAGTGGTTCTGGATCGACTACTTGTGTATTGACCAGCTGGACCTGAAGGAGAAGGCAAAACAAGTGGCTTTCATTGGGACAGTCTTTGCGCGCTCCCTCAGAGTCGACGTGTGGTTAGGAAGTCGTAGCAGACACCTCGAGAAGGCATTCAAGACTATCCGAGAACTATCGTTGGAAATAGAAGCCCTCGAACCTAAGCCCGGAGAGTTCTTGGACTGGCTTCCTGAAGGACCCAGCGCTCAAACTTACAACGCACTTGTTGACGATAGTATTTTGACGGGAAGATTCGAGAAAATGTTCGAATTTTTTCTCAACCCGTGGTTCAGACGTCTTTGGGTTGTGCAAGAAGTATTTGAGGCTCCCGAAGTAAAGCTTCACTATGGTGACTGTTCATTAAGCTGGCCTCAGCTAATTTGGGTGCGCTGGCTCCTAGATAACAGTCTATCTTCATACCAGTACAGCACGAATCTTAATCCGTCTTCTCGCTTGGCTTCTATGAGACATGCAAGGTTCAATGAGCTTTATAGAGAACACATTTATAGCTGTAATGTGGCTGTGTACAACCTTGGAGTAATGGGATTTTTAAGGCAGGAGAAAAACAGCGACGCGCGTCTTGATCTTAGCGATTCCTTGAAAGTGTGCCGCATATTTGAGGTGACGGAGCCGAGGGATCGCATTTACGCACTCCTGGGGGTTTGTAGGCCCGTAGAGGGTGGGGGAATTGTGCCTGATTGTGAGGCTCCTCTGGACCAAGTCTTCTTTAACACTGCGTGCGCTCTCATACATAACAGCATTAACCAGCCAATTCTTGAAGATGCTGGTCTCGGTCAACAGCGTTCTGGGATAGAGCTACCTTCCTGGCTGCCAGACTGGGGGAGAGGAGATTGGAGCCCGGACTTTTTGGATCAGTGTCCAAGGGATTCCTCCCAGGCACGTGATTTTCGTATCAATCAAGAACTTCGAAGTATAACTTTGAAAGGCATCCAGATAGATTTACACCGGGATGAATGTCCACATCCAGGCCGCATTAAAAAACAGGGTCATGTCACAATTCGGTCCCCACTTGGTTCCCTTGCCACAGAATCTTGGATGGGGGCAATTAAAGCTCTTATAGATAAGTCCCCACAGTATCAAGCTTACACCGATGAAATGAAAGAGAAGCTCCTCTTTCGTGTCATGACCATAGATCGGAAAAATTTGTCGGATCGAGGCGTTGAAGCTCTTGCTCTATGGCTAGCATACAACTCGGGGCAGCAAACTAATGAGTGGAGGAGCCACAAAATCAGCTTCGATCAACGAGAGCTATGAATTGATTTCGAGGCCTCCTTGAGTGTACATCTCTACTTCAAAGTTGTCTGCACCCAAAATAGAGGCCTCCTTGGTATGGTGCCTCGTGCCACGAAAGAAGGAGACATGATATGCGTAATTGATGGTGTTGATGCTCCGTGTGTATTGCGTCCTGAGACAAAAGAGAACAATAAGGTTCTCACATGGAAACTTGTTGGCAGATGCTATATTGATGGCCTTATGCATGGCGAGGGTAAAGACATGGGGCCGAAAGAAGAATTCGTCATTGTCTGAGCTGGCACGACAAGCACTCACTTTTCCGAGTACAGCAATACATTGAGCACCGAATTAACTATTGCATTGCCAAACGTGACCGCGGTTTTGAAGGGAAAAACAACTCGCACAGGGCAATGGAGATTCTAGACCAATACCCCATTTACAAAACTTACGAGTTAATCCGTGTACATTGAGTCAATCGTGCCATGTATGACTCGATATTCCTCTGATCGTTGAGTATCAGGTCACACTCATCTCACAGCCTTATTTGCTTAGCAAGAGGTCAACAGCTTGACTCATTGGTGATCTGTCGATCATTTATCTCCGACCAGCATATTGCATGTTTATGCAAAAACCCTGTATCACGTCACCGTAGGTGGCCGGAGTCTGGCGTCGCCATCCTGTGGCACCCCAGGATGCTTCGCTGTAGCCTTCTATTCTTCACCACTTTCCATAAATTGTATAGCACCTCAATGATGCGTCACAAACAGCCTTCAGCCTCCGACATCTCCTTAACCTCATTTGCTCTTGCTCATTTTGAACTGTTTCCTCGTCCTGTCACCCTATCAGCCTTCTTCTGCCCCTCCATGACCTCGAAAATACGGCAGGAAAGCTTACGGTGAGAACTCTCCCAGCTTATGCCCCACCATGTTCTGCGTAATCGTCACGTCGTGATATACCTTGCCATTATGCACTTGGAATTTTAAGCCAACGAAATTTGGCAGTATTGTTGCCCCGCGAGCTTGTGTCTTGATCGGCGGCACTCGTTCGCCTGGTTTGGGTCGGGTTATGGGTAGTCTGCGATGTTGAGATGAGTCCGGTGGGGTTCTAGCTTCTCACAGGAGGCCGGGGACAGGAGGTGAAGGTAGCTCACGGTACGATATTTGGGCCTTTACATATCATTAGCGGAGTCATACAAGTAGGTTCAGTGTGACATACCTTTCCACGCTGAGCGTGCGAAAAGAGTCTGCGATACTCTCATGTTCAATTGGCGATGTATGTAGTTCGCAGACTGGACGTTCCATTTCCCTAGGAACTCTCGAAGCCCTAGCGCCTTACCGCTTTCGCGCACCGCTCGTTGACTGCATGTTGTTTTACATCATAGGCAAAACTGCAACACTCAGGGTTCAACACTCTGCTGCCTGGAACATGCTCTCCTGGCGTCTCCACAATCTCTTAACTGAATCATGTCACCATAAAACTTACCAGCCGCCCACAACTACAGCAATAGATTCGAGATAGCTCATTATGCCTGGCTTAGGACGTAAGTTTGTAGCACTATAGCCACAATGGTCCCTGCATTACCTGTGAGATCACCGCTGACATTTGTCTAGCTGCTGATACCATCCGAGTTCTTGTAGCCACCGATAACCATGTTGGCTACGCCGAGCGAGATGCTATTCGGGGCGAAGACAGTTGGAGGAGCTTCCATGAGATTATGTGCCTGGCAAAAGCAAGAGATGTTGACATGGTGCTGTTGGCTGGAGATCTCTTCCATGACAACAAACCCTCACGAAAAGCTATGTTCAACGTTATGAGGTCGTTACGAATGAATTGCTATGGAGACAAGCCCTGTGAGCTGGAGATGCTGAGTGACAACAGCGAGGTGTTTCAGGGGTGAGCAGGATCAATGCACAGGGAGGAGAACAAAGTGGTCTGATTGCGGGTTAGGGCATTCAACTATGTCAACTATGAAGATCCAGACATCAATGTGGCGATTCCCGTCTTCTCCATCCATGGTAACCATGACGATCCATCAGGGGTAAGTAGACAAGCAGCGGCAAAAAGGTTATGCCAGCATCTAATAAGCTCTAGGAAGGTCACTTAGCAGCTCTTGACATACTTCAGACAGCGGGCCTCCTCAACTACTATGGCCGGACACCTGAATCTGATAACGTACAAATCAAGCCAGTGCTCCTTCAAAAAGGTCGAACAAAGCTTGCCCTATATGGTATGAGTAATATTAGAGACGAACGCATGTTCAGAACATTTCGAGATGGTAAGGTCAAGTTCTACCAACCAGGCACACAAAAGCAAGATTGGTTCAATCTGATGAGTGTGCATCAAAATCAGTAAGTCTATTGCATAGGTTTGATAAGCTTTCAAGCTCACACTCTTGAGTCATGCGTATACCGACACTGGCTATCTCCCAGAAAATTTCCTGCCAGACTTCATGGATCTCGTCGTGTGGGGTCACGAACACGAATGCTTGATCGACCCAACCCTAAACCCAGAGATGAACTTTCATGTCATGCAGCCAGGCTCCTCAGTCGCAACATCTCTGATGCCGGGTGAAGCAGTACCAAAACACGTTGCGATTCTAACCATCACAGGCAAGCATTTCGAGTCCGAATCGATTAGACTTACATCAGTGAGACCTTTTGTGATGAAGGAGATTGTGTTGTCAGAGGAAAAGGAAGCTATGAAATTGGCCAAGAAAGCCAACAATCGAACCGAGCTTACCCGTTTTCTTGAAGGTGTCGTCAACCGCATGATCAAGCAGGCAAACGAGGAATGGCTGAAGGCCCAAGGCAACAGAGAACTTGCTGCAGACGAGGAGGCTCCACTACCTTTAATTAGATTGCGAGTTGAATACTCAGCACCTGACGGTGGCAATTTTGATTGCGAAAATCCACAACGCTTCTCCAACCGTTTTGTCAAGAAGGTGGCCAATACCTCAGACGTCGTGCAGTTCCATCGTAGGAAGGCAGCCGGTAGGAAGAAGGCAACAACCAATGGGGCCGAATTGCCAGAGGAGACTGTGCTGGACTCGTTTGCGATTGATTCCGTCAAAGTTGAGAAGTTGGTTCGAGAGTTTCTGGCAGCCCAGTCTCTGACAATACTCCCACAAAACTCCTTCAGCGATGCTGTTAGTCAATTTGTTGACAAAGATGACAAACATGCAATGGAGCAATTCTATGTGGATAATCTGTCAAAGCAAGTGGAGCAGTTGCTTCAAATGGATGATGTTGATGAGGACGACCTGTTAGACGCAATGGAGCAAGGGAAATCTCATCTAGAGGAACTCTTTGCAAAAGGGCTGGTCTCGAAGCCGAAACGAGCAAAGAGAAAGCCAAGACCTGAAGACTGGGACTCTGACTTGCACGGTGAATGGGATGACAACCCTCTAGCAATCATTCACTCTGATCTCGAAGACGAAGCGGAATCAGATGTCACTCTCCCCAAGGCTGCCCCCAAACCACGAGGACGGCAAGCAGCGGCTCCGAAGAAGGCGGCCCCAGCCAAGAAAGCACCGGCCAAGAATTCCAGGAGCAAAAAGCCAGTCGTGGAAGAAAGCGACGAAGAGGAAGAGGACGACGTTGAGATGCCTGATGGTTCGGAGGAGGACGAAAGTCAGAGCCTTTTCTTCAAGTCGCAGCCATCAGCCAAACGAGGGGGTAGGAAGGCCGCTGCTGCTGCACTGGCACGTGCACCAGCAAAGAAAGCACCAGCTCGAGCAGCGAAGAATCAGCCACCGAAGCAGTCACAGCTATCTTTCTCACAGCCGCCGAGGACGCAAACGCAGGTGAAGGCGGAGATTAGTGGGGACGAGATCTCGGACGATGATGATGCTTTTGAGCCGGCGCCGACAGCACGTTCAACACGGAGCAAGAGATGATGAACGACGATGAAGGTGAGCCATGTAAGCAGGACGGTTTTCCGGCTACAATTGCCTATATTTTTTGCTATTTTTTGCATGGCGCTGGCAAGGCATAGCGAGGAGCATATCAAAAGCTACAATGCGGTGATATATGCAGATGGGGCAGCTGCAAGGCTTTCGAATTCTTTGACTCGAACAAGACGTGACTCCCCCTTGCACTCGCGCTTGATTTAACATTGGCCCAGTCGTGCATTTCCTTGCCAAAAGGAGGAGGAAACCGTTAAGTACTTGGTACTTAAAGAGGGACAACATCCTGCACATGCCTCAAATAGGCAATCTCCCTTCGCACGAAGATCTCTGGCAAGAGTATTACCTGCTATTTCCATGGCTCCGAGGGTCTAGTGGCCTTATATCTGACGTGCTTCTAGGTGGAAATACCCTTGTGGTACCTTGGGACGGGCGGCGGGTGAGGGGCAGTGCCACCCCGCATTTGATCCCCACACATTTTGCCCCATTGGGCCGTTCACAATGCTATGACGTTGAACCGCGTAAATGTTATTGTCGATACATCGCCTCATTCACAGCTTTGAACGACCTCACACTTGCAACTTGCGAAGACTTGACTGATATACAATCACATACTATCCACCACAAGCCAAACAACTACTACCTACATCATGTCTGTTACTGCTACTCTTGAGACGCCTCAGACCGGCAAATATGAGCAGCCCACGGGATTGTAAGTGTGCCTATTCCCTCTTCAGGCCTTACAAAAATTTACAAGGAATCCATTCGCCGCTGCTTACCTTTGGACTCCCATTCAATCAAGACGAGGCTGACCTGACTACACAGATTCATCAACAACGAATTCATCAAAGGCGTGGAAGGCAAGACCTTCGAGTCCATCAATCCCTCTACCGAGAAGCCCATCGTAGCCGTCCATGAAGCCACAGAGAAAGATGTCGATGTCGCTGTCGCAGCTGCACGCAAAGCCTTCGAGGGCGAATGGCGACAAGTCACCCCAGAACAGCGAAGCAAATACCTCTTCAAGCTCGCAGATCTCTTCGAACAGAACCTTGACCAATTGGCAGCCATTGAATCTTTAGACAATGGCAAGGCCTTCAGCATAGCCAAGATCGACATCGGCATGTGCGCAGGATGCTTGCGATACTACGGCGGTTGGGCCGACAAGATCGAGGGCAAAGTCATTGACACCAACTCTGAGACCTTCAACTACACCAAGCAAGAGCCTGTACGCCTTCCTCACCCTCACTTGCAAGGAATGCCAAGCTAACCTAACATACTCACTAGATCGGCGTTTGCGGTCAAATCATCCCATGGAACTTTCCACTCCTGATGTGGTCCTGGAAGATCGGCCCATCAGTCGCAGCCGGCAACTGTGTCGTCCTCAAAACAGCAGAGCAAACGCCTCTTGGCGGCCTCTTTGCCGCCAAACTCGTCAAGGAAGCTGGTTTCCCCCCAGGTGTCATCAACGTCATCTCCGGCTTTGGTAAGACCGCTGGCGCTGCCATCTCCGCTCATATGGACGTCGACAAAGTCGCTTTTACCGGTTCTACTGTTGTAGGACGACAGATCATGAAGGCGGCTGCTGGTAGCAATTTGAAGAAGGTGACACTTGAGTTGGGTGGGAAGAGTCCGAATATCGTGTTTGACGATGCGGATATCGATAATGCGATCTCATGGGTCAACTTCGGAATTTACTTCAATCACGGGCAGTGCTGCTGCGCTGGCTCGCGCATATACGTCCAGGAAGGTATCTACGACAAGTTTATCGAAGCCTTCAAGAAGAGGGCGCAGGCAAATAAGGTCGGTGATCCATTCGAGAAGGACACATTCCAAGGCCCACAAGTATCACAACTCCAGTTCGACAGAATTATGAGGTAAGCTATCCACATCAAGAACTCATTCCCAAGAGCCTACCTCTGACATACATTACAGCTACATCGACACCGGCAAAAAAGAAGGCGCCAAAGTCGAAATCGGCGGCGAACGCCAAGGTACCTCCGGCTACTTCATCCAACCGACAATCTTCTCCGGCGTCAGCGAAGACATGAAGATCATGCAAGAAGAGATCTTCGGTCCCGTCTGCTCGATCGCGAAATTCAAAACCGAAGAAGACGCCATCAAGGTCGGTAATGCCACCACCTACGGCCTCGCCGCCGCTGTTCACACCAAGAACTTGAACACTGCGATTAGAGTGTCCGGCGCGTTGAAAGCGGGCACCGTTTGGGTCAATCAGTATAACATGCTGCATCATGAGCTGCCGTTTGGTGGGTATAAGGAGAGTGGGATTGGGAGAGAGTTGGGTGAGGCGGCGTTGGCGAATTATACGCAGACGAAGACGGTGAGTATTCGGTTGGGCGACGCCTTGTTCTAGGTGCGCCGGGGCGGGTGGGTAGTGGATGAGGTGGATAGGTGTGGAAGGGGCTGAGTAGGTGTGAGAGGCGGGAGATTTGAGCTGGTACGAAGGTACGGACGTGGAAAAATAACGGAGGCATGTCGATCAGCATTAAAACGACAGACAGATTGTAACATACAGATATCAAGGAAAACCGTAGTCATGGCTGTAGTCACAAGTATGCATATTTGACTTGCTTGTGATCATTTGCTCTCCAAGCCACGAATCAATTGTAAAGGGGTAAAATGGGAATACGCAAGATGCGCGGGTTTCGTGAAGGAACAACGTGCACTAAGCCTTTTGTCAATTCCACATTCTCTGGCTCTATGGATGCTAGCATTGCTGCATAAATCTTCAGCACTCCACCTCTGAGGTAGCTGAATATACTCTGCCTTATACAGATGCAAGACCACATTCCACCAACCCGAAATTCCTATTTTCAGAAGCCTACCTCTTCTCCAACCTCGCCTTCTGCTGCTCCTTCCTCCTCACCTTATCAACCGTATTCTGCAACGCCGCCTTCACAGGTCCCTTCTGGAACGTGCCAACATCATAATACGTCGGCGCAATATCCAGCAACCACTCCGGCTTCACCGTCGTAACAGTGCGGATATAATTCTTCGTTGTTAGCACGAACTCGTTGTAGAGCAACCACTCGCTATCTTGCTGCAAGACCGAGCTTGGGTGGATGATGACGTTCTGGTTGTCCTTCACAGTGACGTAGGTTTTGCTACTACCGTCCTTTTTGGCGACTTGCATGAAGAAGCCGGCGACTAGGGCGCGGCGGATGTTGGTGTAATAGTTTTTGTCTTCGAAGGGGGCGGACATCAGGTCGATCTCGTGGGTTTCCATGATACGCTTCAGCTGGAGGCGGACGTTGTCGGCGGCTTGCAGGCTGCGGAGAGAGAGGAAGTGGTTGTAGCACCAGGTCTTTGGATCTTGCTGGGCTTCTGGCGACTTGAAGGCATGGTATACGTTTAGCATGGTGAGATGATCGCCGTCAGGATGCGCAAAGAGCGCTTTCATTTCGTCTGCCTTCTTTCTCGCGGCTGCTGGGCGGACGAAAATCTGTGGGACGGAGAGTAAGGCGGTGAGGGAGAGGATCTCGTTCGAGCAGTAGAACTCGGGGGAGGAGATTATCATGACGGCGAGAGTTGGGTCGAGTGGGAACTCTGAGGCTAATTTACCGAGTGCGGTCAGGTCCCCATTGTCATCGAGGCAGGCGAGATAATTCAACTCTTCGAGAGCGCGCATCAGGGTTTCTGGAGCGGGCGGGTCCATCAAGTCGAAGTGAACAAGATCATCTATGCCGAGCTTTTTGAGGTCGAGGACTGTAGATGAGAGGTTGGAGCGCAGAATTTCGGGGTAGGTGGTCTCTATCAGCTCCTTCTTGAAAGCGGCTTCGGTGTAGAGACGGAAGCACTTGCCTGGGCGGGTACGCCCTGCACGACCAGCTCGCTGTTGGGCGGAGGCTTTAGAGATAGGTGAGACAAGTAGTGACTCGACACGTATTCGAGGATTGTAAATCTTCTGCTTGCTAAAGCCTGGGTCAACGACATAGACAATACCGTCGATGGTCAGAGACGTTTCGGCAATGTTAGTGGAGACGATACATTTGCGGCCTGGTGCACCGCCCTTTGTTCTTGGTGGTGGAGCAGGGTCAAAGATGCGCTGTTGCTGGACGGGCGGGAGAGTGCCGTATAGCGGATAGACTTTCATAGGGCCGGCGTCTGCCTCACGTATCATCTCGTCTACTTCGAGGTTAATCTTGCGACAAGTGTCCTCTATCTCCTCTTCCCCAGTGAGGAACAATAGGATATCGCCCTCCGCTTCTCCGGCGTGTATCTGTAGGACGGTCCGGATGGAAGCCTCAACATAATCTTTCTCAGCTTCTTGAGTGTAGAATAGCTCTACAGGATGTGTTCGTCCAGGAACAGCGACGAGTGGCGCGTCATTGAAGTAACTCTGGAACTTTTGTGCATCAAGTGTAGCAGACATGATGACGATCTTCAGCTCTGGCCTGCGCTGTGCAACTTCCTTCAACAGTGCCATCATCGTGTCGGTAGCAAGCGTCCGTTCATGGGCCTCATCAAGGATGATTGTGCTGTACCGATTTAGGTTGTTATCACTCATTGCTTCTCGTAGCAGCATACCGTCCGTCATGTATTTCAAGAAAGTCTTTGGACCCGTCATATCCTCGAATCTGATGCTGTAGCCGACCTCTTCCCCAAGCGTGACGTCCATCTCATCAGCCACACGTTGTGCAACAGACATTGCAGCTACACGGCGAGGCTGTGTGCAAGCTATGAGCTTCCGCTGAGTATGGGGCTGATCGTCGAAGGCAATGAATTGAGGTATCTGAGTCGTTTTTCCTGATCCTGTTTCGCCCACAAACACCAGGAACTGTGACTTTTGATACATTTGCAAGAATTCATCCCTAGCGTGTTGTCAGCGGCAAGTTCTTTTTTGAGACACCGCTATGCATACCTTTGAGCGTGCACAGGCAAGTTGCGTCGGCCTCGGAGTATTGTAAAGTATTTCTTCGATAGCGGCTTGCCACTGAAGAAGTTGTTCGGTCCATCCTCTGCTTGTTTGATTGCCTCCGCTGTAGCATGGTGACGGCGCAGCTTCGATGCGGTTGTGCCATTCACTTGTGATCTCTTGAGTCCGGAGTAATCGTTCCCGTACCCATTATAGCTTGATTGTTCCTCTGCGTAGTGATGCGCTAGGTAAGGGTTGCTCTTCGGGTCGAGTGATTTTGACTTGACTATACGAAGTAAGCCGCTTGTCAATGGGCAAGGATTCAGCGAGTAGATGCTGAAGAGATGAGCTTCAGGCTTATCCAACCTTCAATAGGCGCAGGCTCTTCTTTGATCGCTTTGCTTGTGCTTGTGTACAGTGGCACTCCTCCGCCCACATCATCGTCCTCTGAATCAGACATCTTCTTTCTGTTTGTGTATTCGACCTTTCTTCGCTTAAATCGCCCACTTTCCTCCTCGTCTGGCCTTCTATCGGTCGCGCCTGCCATTTCGAGGAGATCGAGAGTATTGAACAAGCTCTACGTCGTCCATGATGCGGTCGAAGTCAAACTTGACTTTTTCGGCAGGCACGAACGCCGGGTAGGAGAGGTGACGGTCCAAGCGAACTGGCCCCCCAAAGGCCCAAAGCTGCTTATACGTATATTTCAGGATGGCTGCGTATTCTATGAAAAGTCCTTTCAAAGCATCACCTCTTCTAGCAACGGTGCTAAGCGTTGGCCAAACAAAGACGCCGTGGCATCTTACGGTGGACAACGAAGCTTTACCTCCTTTTTGGTGGAAGCCTACATCACCGGCTGCCAGGAGTTACAGGTTTGAGTGGTGATGATGGTGATGGATAGATCGAAGGATAGGCAACCGTGGTATTTCCAAGATCATGACTCTTGAATCCCTTCTGATGACATGTAAATGCCTTGTTTTTTTCATGTGGCCACTGTACCTGAACCAGGGCATCTCAGCCTTGACTGTAAGCAGTTTACCGTATGTCTTCCTACAAATTTCAAGAGATCAGTATAAAGCGTCTGAACGTCTTGCGCTCTATGAAAGAGTAACAAGCGACTGGAATGTTTGTGATGCTCATTGCTGCACACAATGTTTTGACGACTCTGCCTGGCTTATTACATGCTCCTGTTACCATAGCGTAATCGCTATGCTTCCCCACATTGAGTTACGCTGCTCTAATATGACATGGCTGTTTCGTCACACTGGGTATGGCAAGATTGATGATTTGAGCGTTTGAGTCTGGGTATCTAATCCAAAATGCTACCCTCGTAAGAGGCCAGCGGAACCAGTGGATCCAATTATAAGCTACCCTTGAGTTGTTTTCGGTATCACGTTGACCATGCCTACATCCTAGCCAGCCACCATTCCCCCTACGACCGCGGCCTGAGTTGCGGTGGTGCTCATGGCAGCAAATTGCGATACAGCCAGTCCACCTTTCGGGTGGTAATAATGAGGTGATGCAACTTCGAGGATGGAGCTTGTTTTCATTAATCGAACCCTGGCCTCGCGTTCGCTGTCCTCTAGATCATAAATTCAGTCAGTTGCGAAGGCTCTGTTAGTAGTCGCCTCCAAAGCAGCAGGATACCATGATGGGAGAGCATTATTACGAACGAACGATAGCATCAGCTCAGCATCAAGCGATAGAAAAAATTCCCCGCCCTTCCACCGACTGCGATCTCGATGGAATAGTAAATCGTCGATAAGGATTGTGGGACCATGATGTACAATCACATTGACAAAAATCCTTTCGTGATAATCTTAACGTGATTTGCAGCAGCATGAGCTCGAACTCTGCCTTACCGGCCACTCCTTGCGGCGCGCACTCGTGCGGGGGCCCAAGTATATGGGTTGCTCTCTCATTCATGTGTGGGGGATTTTTGTTCTGAACATGTGGCGGCCACGTCACGCTGCATGATTTCAATAGATGCGGTGAGAATCTATCGGTGCGCGAGCAGCAGTGGAAGCAGTGGCACTTGTTGCTTGCAGTATGACTATGTTATCAACAAGGAAATTTCTCCAGCGTATCTATCCGACATATTCTTCGGCGCAATGCAAGGCAGATAGCACTTGCAGGCTCTTCGTGGCGCTCACAAATGCCGAAGGCTTTGAGTGCGGCGACTTCGCTTTCATCAAGCTAAACACGCAGACAATACCTTATGCGTCCGCAGTCGACCTCGCTTCGAAGCTTGTATTAGCGATCGATCGGTCGATTTATATCATGTACACCGTGCTGATAGAGCCAGAAGAATGCGTGCCACGAGTGGCAGTATTTATACTTTTTGCTCGATGACGCGACAAGCATAGCTCTGCATCAAGAAGTGCATAAGGTTTGCACTTGTGATTGCAGTGGGCTGAATATACATTGGCAAGGCTGAATACCCCCCCGCTGGTCAGTTCTACATTTTGTGCTGATTAGGCGTAGCAAGTTTCCTTTCCCTCAGGACTTGTACCTCTGGCAGATGTACCTTCTCACTTCTTCAATCAAAGTCTTTTGTACAGATCTTGAAAGGAGCAAATGCACTATGTACGTCCATTGCATTACGTTGGATTCAGCTGCTTTGTGACTCATCCAAATGATCAGCCTTTCAAATGAGGACCAGGCACTTCGGGAAGCTGCTCCATGAATTTGGGGCGAAATTAAGGTAGCCCTGGGATTGTTCACACATACCTTGCTGTGCCATTACTTCTCGTTAAAAGGTGGTATAGCCGCTCCGTTTGTTTCCACGCCTTGGATTTAGTCTATCTCGCCAATGTGAAGCCATGCCAGTATCCAGACCGTGCACAAACTCCTCTATTGCCGAAAGCTTTCCACGAGACCGCATACGGCCTGTTCAATATGGTGTATACCTGTGGGTAACTGTCCAACGGAAATGGAAGGTGACGCCATTCATAGCCTGCCGTTCTGGAAGAGATGGTCTCTACCTCCAGTAATCATATGTCTATAAATCAACCCAGGGCCATCTGGCGGACTCGGGTCAGCAGATTTCTGTCCTCATATTTGGAACTGGCACAGAATCTAGATTAGCTCTATCAACCAACCATCAGCATACTATGGACATTAGTACAATTTCGCCGACCTCCTACTTGCAAGAGGATAAGAGTTACGAGTCTATCAAGGTCGTCATCGCCTTGATCGTTCTAGACACTTTCTTTGTGTCATTGTTTTTTGTCTCTCGCTTCATGAATAAGACCGCGAATGGATGGGATGTGTACCTTACGTTGCCTGGCTATCTCTGCTGCTTGGGCAATACTATCATAATGATACGTAAGCATCAGCTCCTATTTCTGGTCTTTGAACAGGACAAGCTGATCAAGCTTTGGCAGTAATGGTGCAATACGGTGGCGTTGGTCATCATATCGTCACCCTGCCTCCTGCGACACTGGTCCAATTTCTTAAACTCACTCTCGCAGAGCAATGGCTTTATGGGTTTGCAATGACGTTCCCAAAGCTTTCTTTACTCTGCTTCTATACCCGGATATTCTCTACCAGGCCCTATCGCTACGCCAGCTATGCGGTTGGTGCGGTGGTCATCTTGTATTGTATGGCTGGCATCATCTCCGCAATGACCATCTGTCAACCGTTGCCTTGGTATTGGGCTGTGGAGCGCTCGAAAGATCACTGTGGGGACGTAGCGGCCTTGTACATCTGGATGAGCGTCCCAAACCTGATCACTGATTTGGCCATGGCCATTCTGCCTCTCGTTGGCGTCTGGCGTCTTCAAACAAAGATTGCGCACAAGATCGATCTGACATTCACCTTTTTGGTTGGCTGTCTGTAAGTAGATCCGCTCTAGCAAGCACTGATAGTCCACTACCTATGACTAACTCGAGACTAGGGGCTTTGTCGCAGCGCTCATCCGCTTTGCCATCTTCGTCCGCAGGAAGGACCTCCTAACAGACCCAACATATGATGCTTACAAAAGCCTGAACTGGTTTGTGGTCGAGCCAGGCGTCTATCTCATTGCGTCTACTCTGCCATCGCTTCGCCCACTTGGGCGCATGATGCTCACTCGTGTGAAGACAAAACCAGCCTACCATAGACTTCCGACATCTTGGACCTGGGCCTTCGTCACACGGAAGAATATGCCAGCCTCGACGAGCAAAGACCCTGTCAATCAAATCAATGAGAACACGGATGAACTTGGAGATGACAGCGAAGACCGTTCAGCAGGATCCTCAAGACTTGAAAACTCGCGCTTTCAGGCTCGAAGAGACTTTGATGAGGAGTCTGAGCTTGATTCTTTCTGTTGTGTAGGTAGGGATGTCACTTATGAGCGGAAAGTGGCAAATCGCCAGACGCTATAAAGGTCCGTTCCGCCAAATAATCTGCCTTACGACTGGTTTGAAGTGGATTCTCAAATTCTGGGTGATTACTAGAACTGGTTTGACATCCAGTATGTTTTAGCGTTGTCCCATGATATGCCTGGCAAGATTGGTTTATGTATGCTTACGTTGTACCGTAAATTACACAAGTCTTCTAATTCTGAGATGAAAGAGAGAGTTCACTTCATGCGCATTTGCTGCTTTGTCTCTGAGCTCGTATGAGGACTTATATCTGCAAGGCGTTTTGCACCTACCAGCTGCATTCGAAGCAAATGGATGCCTGTCTGTACCTGGCAGATCACATTGAACATTATACACTTTCATCGTCATGATCAAACTTTTCTGCTGATTCATTTCTGCTTGCATAGACCAAATATGTGGGCAAGTCCTCCGCAATTTGGCACTAACTGACGATTCAATACCTCTTGCAGCGCGCAACGTGACTAGTACTAAACACGACCCTTTCTTACGACATATATTTACATGAGGTTCCGTGGGCTTGACTCTATCCCATAAGTGCAAGATGCTTACAATGCTCTCAGCAAACTTCTATGGCAGTGCCGATCCCAGCCGCAAACAGGCTGAGCACTCTGAATACTGAATATATAACAACAATGGCGCATACGGCATCGCTCGACAGATATTGCTGCATGCTGCGGTGAAGCCTAAAAGACGATTACTAGGAGCAATATTGTTCAGCCCGTCACCACTAGCACCAGCCCCAATACCAGCCTCAGGCCCTCCGAGAACGGATCTGGCCTCTACCCCTGTGTTGATGCGAGGACGTGGCATTATGGTTGTCTGTGTACGAGACAAATTACGAGTACTCTGGGCGACGAGCACGAGATTGAAATAGCGACTTTCAAAGATGTCATTGATGTGCTTGGAGGAGCTATGCACCTAGTAAAGAAAAAATCTGGTCATAACAACGGTCCGTTCGTTTTTGGGGACGCTCTAACGTCTCAGGGGGAACCAAGGAGGTGCCGTTTCAATTGACCGAGACTGGGGTAGCTGCAGGGTTAAAGTACACGGCAGGGGCTAGAGTCTGAGCAACCTTACGGGCACATAAGGCTAGACGCCTCCTGGAACGGTGCTTTTGGGGATCATGATTTGTCGGTGACTCGGATAGATGCTTTGGAAATGCTCGGATCTCCGTTGTAAAGTGTACGATGTCTGGTGCATTTCCTTCGCCGATCGAATGAGCAGTAGAGCTTCATAGCTTTACTTTTTTTTAGCCAATTAAAGAAACTCGCCAAGTGTTTCATGTACCTTGTTTCTCATACTTTTTTCTTCATTAGACTGTCGAGAGTGGTGATGGTGTATGCGTTTCTGAGTGTTGAGCCATCCCTGTACTTGTTCAATCCGCATCTGAGTATGGCGTCCGAGGCTATAGATAGCTTTTTACTGAACCCTTGTATACTGGGGTGAAACTTCTGTTTATGGGACGTTGTAGTCTTGAATCTAAGGGTTTTTGAGCTGAATATGGAGAATTGGGAGTGTCCGCACCCATGTGACTGCTGCAGAGAAAGTCTCGGGCACCAAGGGTGAGTATGTTCCGATGCTATTCATGTTGCAAAATTCTTGCTGAGACTGTTTTGCTCGGCTTTCAAGGGAGCGCTCCCAGGAGAGGAAGCTAAGAACGGATCTGATAAGAGCCCTATTTTGCAGAAAATGGATGATACCACTTTCTTCATAGCAACTTTTGATGAATAATTGTTAGGGTCTCTTCGGCAACGTCCGTCCCTACCCCTATGTCGGTAATTCCTGGTAAACCAGTAAAGTTTTCCGAAGGACCAATTCAGATTCTGAAAAGATTTATTCATTGGACTTCAGGATAGGTTCAACTTGTACGTAACTAATTAGACAGAGAAGGGGTTTCGATGCATCGTCTTTCCATTAGGTCCCTAGAAGTAATAGTGGTACCGTATTAAGTCTTGTTCGTTGAATAGTAGGTGGATCAAAATCTGAAGACCTGAAACAGTCCTTCGGAAAACTTTATTGGTTTACCAAGAATTACCGACATAGGGGTAAGTTGTAAGTGCGGACATGCCCGCCGTGCCGAGATATATAAAAGGTACTTTGACTTCAACCAGATCGATTATACTTAGTTTGCAAAAGTCTTGTTATTAAACCAAAAGATATAATACTACAATAGCGCCATCTCTTGGTCTCTATCACTTGCTATATATATAAAACGATGCTACCCGACTTTTCAATCTTCGATGTTAATATCTCGTTATCAGCCTTGTATTCGTTTGTAGCAAGCAGATTCACGCAAGATCGCCACGCCGATAAGTACTTCCGACCGCCTAGTTCGAGAATTCCGCACTTTTCATAAAGTCATTACGATATGATCTCGGACAAAAAATTGTGTTGCGATCACATCGCATTAATAAGCTCCCGCCGCATTATTTACATATCAAATACCCTTTATTTATGGGGGGTGGCGGTTTGACTGGGGGAGGGGCAAGCTAGATCAATACGGCGTTTCATTTTTGCTACTTACATCTAGCAAGCTTCGATCGAGTCTCTCGAAGCAAAACTCGAGGAGCCGATCCCAGGTATGGAACATAGTAGGAGCTAAAGGGGAGTATGCCCGACTTGCCGCTGCCACCACCCCATAGCCACCGCCGCCCCTTACGGCTGCCGCCAACCACGCCCAAGTGGGAAGAACTTGTGAAGTGAGCCTTTTCCACGGGATCAAAATGAGGATCCGAAGCCTGGCGCGCCTCTAAAGACCAGTATGGCCATACTGCTGCTTCTTCAGACCATTGTGCATGCGTGAACTTTGCCCCAGGCTGGATCCTGATGGGGTATGGATTCCCGTGAAGGAGCACGCTCCCTTGTGGAGGACTTTGTAGGCCGGACGCTCAGGGAAACGGAGGCGGAGCACCTCCGTTTCGATTCCGGATATTGAAGAGACTTGAATTGGGGGAGGGGCGGAGTCCACCCTCAGCTGTTGACTGGTACCAGTGTATGAATCTTCAAAGTAGAACCAGTCGTCACCGTTCTCCTGGCTGAAAACATGATCTGGCCATTCATCTGCATTTTCTGCAGCAACAACGCTGAGCCTGAAACTGATCAATCCACCCTGTATCGTGAAGAGGCTTGAGAGATATAGTTGTCAGTGCGCCATTCAAATATCGCAATGGAGAAGAAGAGGGACACAAAGGAGGGGACGGATCTCAGAACTAGCGTACTTGAATGTGTTGCTTAGATCAAGCCAATCAGCCTTCACTTCACCATCAAGACTATAAGCAGATGGGTCAGGCCAGATAGGCGAGTAAGGAGGCCAAGTGAGAATGTCGAGCCCGTCGAGCTCTCCCGAGGCGGCAATGTTCATTGAGCGGGCCGTGCCCACGGAACCATCTTTCCGCGGGATTTTCATGTCGGTAATCATGTTGTTGAATTCCCAGCATTCCACGGAAGGATACCCGTTCTCATCAACCACGAAAGCGGTCACCCGGGAAGTTTGCGGCAGTGGATCTCCTTGAAAATTGCGTTAGCAAGGAACGGCAAAAGCAATTTACCCTTTCCCCCCGGGAAAGATTGGTGGCAGCGCACAAACCTTCTTCATCCTTGACCGTCGGCTTTCCGAACGCGATCGACGTGAGTAGAGAAAGCAAAACTGGGATAGAGAACTTCATCTTGATGGTAGTCGTTAATGGTAATTTGGGAGATATGGTCAAGTGACTGTTGAACTGGAATCAAGTCTGATGAGCCACAGGGATCTCAGGAGTCGCAGGCTGAAGCCGGAAGAGGGGGAGTCGATGTTGCTTTATATATCCAGTCCGACGAGCCCGGCAGCCCCGGTCTCGCAGCTCCTCTTCCAAGCGGGTACCCGCTCCCTCTCCCCATCAGACCGAGGAGAGCCGTGCCACAGCCTTGAACCGCTATAGGAGAAACTGAGTCTTGATTGGTGAGATGTATGCTCGAGAAGGGCAGCAGAGTATGCATGTTGAGATTGTCCAACGTTTCTTCAAAATAGTCAAGGCCATGACACTCAAAGCTAGATTAGTGGCGGTCTTATTCGGAGCATTTTGCTTCTGCTCGATTTGATTGGAACTGACCTCGCTTGAGGAAGCCTCTGCACGGCAATGCTGCACGCTCTTGGAGCTGCGGTTTTCCTTTCAGCGTCTAAGCGATGTGGCTTTTCCACTTTTGCGTGCAATTTTTGAATCATCTTGTTCTGGCCTTGGGCCTACTCCGAACTTAGCGTAGCTCATCACCTACTGCGGAGAACCCAGAGACTGAGGGCCCAGATGCTTCAATGCATCCTGCAGAGCTTCCTGCGGGGAATCTTGGGATCTGAAGGGCAAAAACGAATCAAATATCATATCGGAGACAGGCCGTGCAGAGGCGGCTGTGAGCTAGACCTCACATAGGAAAGCTTCTACATGGCAGTCATGCACGCTTTCGTGGCTGTGGCTTTCCCTAGCAGCATCCAAGCGAAGAAACCTTCTCCACTCTCGCGTGCACTTCCGAATCACAATCTTGTTCTGACTTTGCATTTATTCCCGAACGAGCGCAGCCCATCGTCTATCGTGGGGAAGGCAGGGCCTGAGGAACGAAACATTTGGATGAGTCCCGTTCAGCTTTTGTGGGGAACCTTGGGATCTGAATGGCAAAAACGACAGATCTTGGGATTCGGACGTCGCTCTAAGGCGAACTACCCTCCAAATGGACAAGGCTGACGCTGATTTCGGCTAAATCCAGCCCCCGTATTTAGCGCGCCACCGATCGATCTCTAGCTTGATAAGATCGGAGCCCCTCTCCAACGAGAGTAGAGGGGCGGGAAGAACGAGATGAGCGGGCCCACATTCAATTGGCCTCAAGATGATTACTGCTGCTGCCCGTGCTTACGGGTTACGTACGTGCATGGCATCCGAGAAGCTCCGGCTGGAGCAATGGGTGGTCTAGATCTGCGTAGGAAGTTGTATATCAAGTACGTGGTTCGTCCCCTCTGCCCGCCTTCTCGTCTGCAGGGTGTTGATGGCGTTGATGTCCAGTTCGGCTAAGTACCGGCCTCCGTGGAAGGAGGCCTGAGAAGCCTCAAGGGAATGCAGATGGTCCAGAGGAGCGCTCAGAGGAGCACGAAGCATCAACGTAGATTGGGTCGAACCGAGCATCGTGCTGGCTAGGACAGGGCCACTCACACGTGCGCGGGGCAATGGGCAGGCGTGATCGAGTCGTCTGTCCCCGTGCATAGATCAGAGCCAGATATCCGCAGATGCTCGGGGAGCCAGATGTCCGCAGACGCTCGGGCCATCAACGAGACACTTGCCAATCACATCGACGACCCGAAGCGGCTGCAGGCTCGGCGCGGTGGGTTAGTCCCGCACTAGTGTAACCAGCTCCGCACTTGTTTCACATCGAAGTCTGCCCCGCCATGGTCGCCGACGAACCCCCACGCATGGACGATTCTTGACCGATCCGTCGGCCAACAACCGTATCCTCAAGGACAAAGGAACCCTTTTTGAGGTACCCAAGGGTATGAATATTGTGCGGTGTACGTCGCGAAGACTCGAGCTTCGTCACAAGAATGCTATCGATGATGGCGACTAAGCCTTCTTGAGGCTAAATGAACGGCATTTCAATTCAGACACGGGGTGAAACCGCTACTAGTAGCAGTAGGGATGTCAAAGCGTTTTCAGATGTTTCACAACGCAGTGAATATGTCGAGTCATCAAGTAAGGTCGTCGCATCGCCCATAAAGTTCGTCCACATTCGTAGTTGCGCGACTGAAGCTAATCATGAATTTGAAATAAACCCTGCCCTATATCTCTTTTGCAGCAGATCCTCAGGAGAGACATGTTTGAACGCTCCGATTTCAAATTGCTTGCGGTATCTTGGAGGGACGAGAGACATCGGTTGGTGGGATTTGTGCAACTCGTGAAAGATAATAACATCAGCAAGGCCGTCGGAGGACGGGCTTCTAGTACCGGCCCTATTGAGGACACTCCTGAGTTAGTTGCACTGGAATATTGTGTCGCAAGGCGTCGGCATACGACGAATGGTAATCGTCGTTGGAGAGAGCGTTGGATACATTTTCCCGTTGTCAAAATTTACTGACACGTAGCCCTAACGCTAGTTCATATACGTGGAAATGCCAGAAACAGCATGAACGTTGTGAAATTAAGATAGGACCTACGTAGAGTCTGTACAGTATAATTGATCATGTCTGAGGAATCGTATTTCTACGTTTGAGGTCTACACCTCTGAACGTAGGGTCTAATTCCAGCCACCCGAGCCACCCGAATATGACTGAATCTGCCCAGTCCTCGTGTTACTCGGCCAGCCTCTTTCATCATTGCCAGCCTGTTATCGCATTAAGGTGGTGCAAAGAAGGTGAGGCCGCGGATTAGAAAGTGACCTGTACTTCCCCAAAGACAGGATTAGCAGATAGTAACATAGAAGAATGAGCTGCTCGCTCCTCAAGCACACGAATGTTGAATATATACCGATTGATCTATCACAGATGATTTACCCCTGTTTTTCGCGGCGCAAGATACCTATTCATTTGGAGCAATTCCTCACATCCTAGGCTCAGTCAGCGTATTAATGTTAGGCATGATCTCCTAAACATTACGTTTGCTGTGCAACAGGTGCACTGTGACGGTTTATTAGACAGAAAGCTGAAAGCAACTTGTAGACTGAGAACGAATACTGCTTATCAAGCGACATTCAATGACTTCATAGATTCATCTTAAGTATGCCACTCTTGAACCTACTGCAACAGCTACAGTCCCTGATCTCAAACGACCAGCAACCGAATCTGTGAAGAATCTATATCGAAAGACTTTGTTCAAAGGCTCGGCAACTTGTCTTCATCGAATACATACTTCACTTCGTTTTGCTCATTCGTATCTCTGTCAACGAGCCCCAAGAAGCGGCGACCAAGGTTCCAAAAGGTTCTGGTCAGGGAGGGCGCCGGTGAAAGTTGAGGCGGCTTTATGTATCTGTCACGAATTGATTGAGCCTTGGTGTCATCGACCAAAACCAGTGCGGCAGAGTGCCAGCCAGCTGAGGCGACCTTGAGCGCAAAGTAGGCGGGCAAGTCGTC
Organism: Bacidia rubella; assembly: GCA_032158265.1. NCBI lineage: Eukaryota > Fungi > Ascomycota > Lecanoromycetes > Lecanorales > Ramalinaceae > Bacidia > Bacidia rubella. Next base: position 362,595 of record JAVTIF010000006.1, on the reverse strand, counting down.
TTCGTTGTCGTCCTCGTCCGTACCTTTACGCGTGTATTGGTTACCATATGAAGATGCGATACTGAGGGTACCAGTTGAGCGCTCACTATTGCTGGCCAGCTCTCGCCTTCCTGCCTCAAGTCCTGTCCATCGCTTCCCCTCGCGCTCAAACCAATTGCCCATCTTCTCGCGATAAGAAGGCACGTTGAGGATCCGGCCAACATCATGTTCATTGTCATTGTTGCGATGAGTGTTATGGATTATTTTCCTGATCCAGTACTCCATCAGGGGTTCAAACCAGACTGAGCGCCGCTCAATCGTGTTTGCTGGAACGTGAAGATCCGCCCAAAAGCTTCCTGTTTTTTCCAGAACACCCCTATAGCGCGATTCCACAGGACTTCCAAGCCCGAGGGAACCGCACGACTGACATTCGGTACCCAGTGAACTGACCGTCCCGTCGCTATGGAGGGCGTGCATATGATGATCACCAAATGAGAGTGACACTATATCCCCAGTCTGTAACGGAGGTAAAAGATCTGGCTGCGGAGGCAAGTCTCCCGTAACTGGTGAAGTAATAAGATCATGATACGTTTCAAGAAAGGCGTTTGTCCCGGTCAATATTGTGCCAGAAGAAGTGAAGACTGCAAAGTTATGATAAGAGCCAACAAGGGAGCGAGCTTCGAAGGGTTTGCCGTCATCACTTTGGCTGGTAGAGTAGAACGTGGTAAGTTCCACTGGATCGGGTCGAGAAAGCTCTGCTAATGGATAGGTAGTAGCGCAACTGAAAATACGATTCGTCTTGGTTGAAAAGACAATGTGCTGCGCAAGGACGATGAACTGCTTAATCTCGCCAATCCGTGCTTCAAGTGATTCCTCCGTAAAAAGGCGCTTGGTGCTTTGACAATAGCTCGTTCCAGGTATTGTGACAGTATTGACGGTCACACTATGGCCGGCTTGAAGCGATTGCTGGCGACCGCCAGGCACAAGGTCACTGTCTTGTTCAGTGGACCAGTAGATGATGCCTTCGCCCTTGACAAGCAGGGCGTTTCTATCCCAGCCTACCCTGTCAATTAGCCGGGTTAAACCTATGATGACTAATCGTAAGCAAACATACCAGCTTGCACTTCAAGAACTCTCCTGTTGTCAAGAGAGACATTCAGTGGGGTGACAAGAGCAGCCAAATCGCTTTTCCACTCCCACACTAGGCCTGTGTCCGACAAGCCTAGGACATTGGATCGACCGGTCGAATACTGCTTGATGGCCGTTTTTGGCCAATATACCGCATGTGAGGTGGCATGCCATCCTGGAGGAAAGTATAGCTCGCGTAGATGATGGCCATGGCCAGACCTTGGCCTATTTGTAAGACCGTCCAAGACACCCATAATGAAAATGTTGCCATCCTTGTTCAGTATTGTAGTGCACCAACCACTAGAAATCCTGTCAGCTAGTACATTCCATGGCATCAAGCGTCTTCGAAAGTGCCTAGACGTACCCGCACTGCACATCCGATATGACGCCAAGATAGATGTCAACCCATGGCTCTCTCGGCCATCCTGACTTCTCAAAATGTGGATAAGGGCGAAGATGCTGATATCCTTGGGCCAGTGGCTTTACTACAATGCTCTTTAGAAAGCCTGCACGAGACCCCATGTTGGCAGGTTACCCTACCATGTCCAAGGTTACCACTCTTATTGTCACCCCATGTATACAGCCTTGTCTGATTTAACAGCTTCTTGTACAGCCATTGCCAACGCTTGCCCTCCAGTAGGGGCTGGGGAGGTATTCGAAAGGTCTTGCGTGTGAGATCAGCCCAGTATGCTGGATCTTATCGGTATGGAAACAGGGCGCGCTGAGATTGAGTATCAGCTTCCGTGGGTTGCAACCCCACTCTGAGCGCTGACCGTACAGTTGGTGAAATTGACAAAATTGCGGAGGCTCAGGTACGGAAAGATGCTGTAGAGTATCTCAGGTGCTGTTTAGGTTAGCATAAATCAGCTAGCATGGAAATATGATTACGCAGGTCCGTGACCTTGATGGTCTGCTTTACCCCTTGAGCCGCCATGACCTGACCTTTGGCTGTTTCGACTCAAGCTCACCGCACCGGAAATTTGGGAGGTTTTAGGTTAGAATGGTGATACTATTTCGCAGGGCCAGCGTCTGGAGTGAGTGAGACATCCGTACTTAATGACGCGACGAAGGTCCTTAACGAATGAGACCAGATATCGGACTGAGGGGACGTTCGTCACAACCACAATGCGGATGGTACGAGATGAATGAGCCTCCAACACATTCGGAATGCTTCTATGACGAGCCAGAGCCCATGAAGCTTAACTGCAACCCACGTGCTCCACAATAATCACATGGAACATGAATTCTGGAGTACCTGACCAGAGGTTACCAATATAGAAAGCGAAAAACCACGAGAGTGGACCTCACCACGGTCCGCAAGTTTGCGCATTTTGTCGCTCCCACAAATTTCGTTGTCCCAGGTCATGATAGCTTACTTGAGAATGTATAAGCTGTTTTAGCTTAAGACGCCCAGCACGGGATCACTAGCCAGGAACTACAGCGCCACTGACCTCGTCAACGCTTATTGCCCTTTTCCAAGCACTGCAAGCAGGCGGCGAACAGCCGTGCCCAGGTAAAAGCGAGCGCCTTAAGCTTTGGGCTGTTCACGGGCTAGCATGGGCTGGACTGACGCTTATATGCACTCGAAGATTCACCTGCCGTATTTGGCTTAAGTACATCAATACTCCACGCAGAAACGGAAACATCAGCACATGATTTTTGCCCTATAATTGTCAGTCAAGCCAATGATTGGCGTGCGTGCAGACAGCTACTACAGAACGTGCAACATTGAAATCCCTTGCTTCTGCTTTTACAACATACAGACGTGAGCAGCCTTGCCTTCTTTTACTCACAATGTATGCGACATCGCTTTATCTACTAGTATGCTTGACATACCTCTCACTTCTAGTAAATGCGGCGATTTCAGGGTACACATTTGTTGATGGGCAGACGCGTCTATTGGGCAGTTCATTTGGCGTACCGGGGGTCAATGCGACCTTCGACTATGTTGTAAGTGTTTCGAACAAGTGCAAGGCGAAGGCCACTTCTTGAACACAAGAACCGTTGAAGCTGACAGTTGCGCCCTTCAGATTGTTGGAGGGGGAACAGCTGGGCTTACAATCGCGACGCGACTGACAGAAAACCCAAACCTATCCGTGGCAGTCATTGAGGCAGGAGGTTTTTACGAGCTCGACAATGGCAATGTCTCGCAAATACCAGCATATGCGGGTCGATACAGCGGTTTCGATCCGGCGACTGTTCAGCCGTCGGTAGATTGGGGGATCTTGACCAAGCCACAGACAGTATGTTACCATTGGTGGTATCACGTTCTTCTTGTTGCTAGCTAACTCATGTGGAACCTTTCTTAGCAATTGAATGATCGCGAGTTTCTCTATGTGCAGGGCAGGTGCTTGGGTGGAAGGTGAGATTCAATCACTCTATGTGCGTATATAATCTAAGCTAAGACACGCACCTAGTTCTGCCCGCAATATTCTTGCGTATCACAGGTATGGCGCAGCGGAAATTTGCCATGAGATGATATTGAGGAGACATTAGGGGTACCGTAAGCTCCTATCAGCAATGGGCAGATACAGTGGGCGATCAAAGCTACACCTTCGAGAACCTTCTACCTTTCTTTCAAAAGAGCGCACGACTTGGGCCACCAGACCTTACAAAACGAGGTCCTGAAAGTGATGTGATATACGACAAGTCGGCTTTTACTACCGATGGAGGACCGTTGCGGGTCTCCTATGTCAATTTTGTACAACCCTTCTCCCGCTTTGTTAGAAAAGCTTTCTCCAGTCTGGGATTGCAACTCATCAATGGGTTCAACAGTGGGAATTTAATTGGATTTTCGGAATTAACGTTGAGCATCGATCCTGAAGCCGCGACACGAAGTTCTTCTGAAACATCGTACCTACAAAAAGCTCTCGCAAGATCGAATTTGGTTGTATATCAAAGGACATTGGCGAAAAGAGTCATCTTCAACGACACGAATACTGCTGTTGGCGTCCCAGTGGATACTTTTGGCAAACCGTATACATTATCTGCTGGGAAAGAAATCATCCTTACTACTGGTGCAGTTAGTGCATAGAAACTTCGTCGTGGTGGAGAAGCTAAGACCTTGCAGTTTCGGAGTCCTCAAATGCTCATGGTATCTGGTATTGGTCCGTCTGCGACACTGCAAAGGCTCGGCATCCCCGTCCGAGCTGATGTCCCAGGCGTTGGTCAAGGTCTTGAGGTATGCAATAAGCACATACCTTTTAGTACGCCATTCTTCTAATGCAAGTTCCCATCCAGGATCAACCATTCTTCGGTATATCATATAGAGTCAATGTCAGCACGCAAACGGAGCTCACCGTCAACAAGACAGCTGCAGCACAGGCGACAAGAGACTATCTCGACAACCGAAGTGGCCGGTTGAGTGGCGGAGGAACAAATTGGATTGGTAAGTCAACTCTGACCTACAGACTCTGTGCTAGTCAGGAAACTACTAAAGAAATTGGAAGGATGGGAGAAACTCCCACCAGCATATCGTTCCCACTTTAGTGATCAAACCCAGTCGGACCTCTCAAGGTTCCCTGACGACTGGCCAGAGACCGAGATCTTGCCTACAGCTTCTACCTTCGCGCCCACAACCGACAATGCCAATTACGCATCCATCATGATCGCGACTCTGACTAATACATCACGAGGCAATGTGACAATCAACTCCACAAACACCAGCGACAATCCTATTGTAGATCCACAATGGCTTGCTACGACCACAGACCAGGAACTAGCCGTGCAATCATTCCGACGGGCACGGGAGATTGGTGTAGCAACTGGAATTACAGTAGGGAATGAATTTGCCCCTGGCCCAAAAGTGGAGACAGACGAAGATATCTTGGCATATCTTAGAAAGAGTGTGGTGTCGATACACCATGCTGCTGCCACGTGTATGCTTTTTCTCCTACTTTTGGTGCCCGCTTTCGATCAGTCATGTGTTCTGACTTCCCGGTGACACAGGCAAGATGGGAAAGAGGGGCGACAGCAACGCTGTTGTTGATACGAAAGGGTTGGTCTTTGGCGTGCAAAACCTGCGTGTGGCAGATATCTCGATCTTTCCACTGTTGCCACCTGGCCATCCACAGGCTACCGTTTGTATGTTCAGTCCAGCACCCGGTGGGAATGATTAGATGGCTGATACTTGACGGCAGATGCTGTTGCGGAAAAGATTGCCGCTGAGATACTGCGGACTGTCTGATGAGAGTCCTTTGACGCTGATGCAGGGTCAGTCGGAGGTTCTAAGAATCCGTCGAGTGGGTTGATAATATGTACGTCTCTAGCCTCACATCGTGTTGTGTTGGCTTCTAGGACATTCGGGTGGTGTTGATTTCTACTCTATCGTGCAATAGAATGTACTGCAGGGGTCACTTGTCTTCCGAAACACTTAGGATCATCTTCAGGCGCCCTTGCGATAGTGTATGGTACAAAGGCCGTACCGCAGCTGCACTCGGGGTTTCAAGATTATACATCAATGAGAACGCTTTCGAAGCTCAGTTGTTCTCCTATGTTGCCGTTCTGTGAAACTAAACGAGATTAGCTCATCGCCCGCCCTACTTCTCATACTCCTCCGCTCCTAGGCGAGCCTCTTTTCCTCTCTTTTACATCAGCTTATTCCAAGAGAACGTCGAGATTTGTGTTTCGACTCCAGATAGCGTCTCACAGCTCGATCTCGTGCTTTGTCGCCGTCGTGAGTGCTTGAAACGTGATATTGTATCGGTCTTATCTCAAAAATTAACGCGAATACAATCTGTTCACACGTACTTGACCAACAACTCTTCACTGTTGGTATATTGATATCAGTACCAGGATGCCAGGTGATAAATCTACCGTCTCGAAGGACAAGTATACCGTGTCTGACGACACCGCGCAGCTAACGAGCGATACGTGCATGAACTCTACGTCTTCCGGGATTGGTTCGACGCAGTGATTCGAAAGAAACACATCGGCTAAGATTTCTGCAGGTGTTACGAGTTGGATCTTCCGTTTCCTCCGCCAAAATGGTCTTGCCTTCATCCTTGCCTCTATGTCACGCTGGCTTCATGATTACTACATGATTCAACGCGTGGGTGTCGTACTAGGACCTTCTGAGTTCGGGCAGGAGGCTTGGCCTAGTACTCGTTTGAGGTTTTGGATGCTGGTGCCGTTGGCTGCTGTTTATCAAATGGCTTTACACTTCGGCTTGGAGAAGTTGGGTATGTGATGGGCCTTGGGCATGCTAGGGATGGCAGGGCTGGAGATAGAATGTCTTATTGGTGAGGAGAGCTTGTCGGAGATCGAAACTTTAGCTGTCTGAGATTTGGTTTGTACCTCTTCATATTGAGCGGGTAGCAATAGATCGTTGACATGATTAATACAGATCTGTCTAGCCAAGGAGGCGGACTGATATCTGCGCTTTTTATGTAAAAATGGGGTGTAATACTTGTTTATGGCCATATTTTCCCACATATCGTGGCTAGGGTGCGTGTTGCTGTTTGTTCCCTGGAGAGCCACGTAGCTTAGGCGGGACCCAGACATGTGATTGCCCAATCCGTAAGATCTTACCAGTCGGTCACTAAGGTTCTCCTAGAAAGACCTGGTGTTTAGAAACCATTGATTCCCATTGTCCCCATTTTTGACCTCTCCACAATCTTTGTAGAGAGCTCTGCTATAGACTTTACTCCGAGAATATCAAAGAGGTTGGGATCGGCCTTTAGTTCGCGGAGGGCCCAACTCCGGATCTCAACTGCTACAAGAGAATCAACGCCGTAAGCATGAAGTAGCTTGTTCATAGTGATATTGCCCACGAAGATGTTGAGAGTCCTCGCCAACACGCTGGCTAGTGCTCTTTCGATCTCACTGACGGAGCTGAGATGTTGAGTTTGCATGTTTTCAGCGAATGTGATGGACGGCAATTCGTTAGGGAAGACTTTAACGTTCTTGAACCACTTTCGTTCTGATCCCATCCTCAGAAAGCCATCTACGTGCTGCGGCATCCTGAAGGGCCGCGGTAGGGGCGTAGAAGACAAGGCATAACAGACACCGCAGGACGAGCTGTGTCTAGCAATGAGCCTAGAGACCAAGAAATGGAAGTTGTACGAACCATGATCGGGCGCCATCTTTGCAAGTCATAGAGATTGGTGTAGAGCATCCTGGTCTTGGACAATGACGTAAAGGCACGTCCTTGTACGTGCCGATGCAGAAGGCCATCGTAATATTCATCCCAGGTATTAGTGGTAAACTCTTCTCAAGTGAGATTGTCTGTGCCGCATCCAAAGCATTGAACAACTCGTATTCTCCACAGTTGGCTTTACCTTCTCCTGGGCCACCCTTGAACTGCGCTCTTATCATCGCTTGAAGCAACTGAAAATGAAGTCAGCTGGTATACCCTCAGCTGGGGAGAGATCATACTTCAGTATTGTACTCTGCTGGTACTGGGAGAATTACTCCTAGTGCATTTTCGAAGCGGACCGGAGGTTGAAACCAAGTAAAGCTGGTACTAGGGCTAGGTACGTTGTTCTGCTGGGCAACAAGCATTTGGATGATCTGCGTGTTGGTTGTCCAGAGCTTTTCGGCAAGCACAATGAGTGCCTTAAGAGGTACCACGACACTACTTCATAGAAGAAAGTAAGGATAGATCTAGCAGTCTAAAAGCCTAGGAATTACCTCGTCATAACTCGAGTTAGATTCACCAATAGGAGTGATACTCGATCTAGGCGTACACCATGTTCGTTGCTTGAAGAGGCTAGTGACTGAATCCCACTGGTTAAATTGCCAGTACTCGCTTAACTTTGAGCCATCATCTGCTCGTTCATCGCCGTAATCGACGCACTAGAAGCACTTAAGCAGCTAAAACCCTGGGACTTATAAGACCTGAAATCCTTACACGTTGAGCGTGGCCAGGCGCATATTCAAGTATCCTACGTGCGCAGCAATGTATGTTCTCAAGCACCGCACCTCCTCTTGCATGGTGAAACCCCATTGCAGCTTGCGTCCCCAAAGCTTGCTCACCTGCCATCCTTTTTGTCTGTGCTCTTCCGCAAGGACTTCATACTTAGTAGCCTTTTTGGCAAACTCACCGAGGACATGATGGCAAGATAAAGTGGCAACTTTGATCGCGTTCAATTCAGTAGTGCGATTCGATGGACATTCCAAATGTTCAACTGCATCAAGAGCCTTCTGTAGACCAAATAATTCATTCTGCAATTCTTGGTATTCCGAACTAGAAGAAGAGTGCAGGGTTGAGGCAATCTTCTTTATCAAGACAGCAGTTGCTATGAAGTCGCCAACGGAGAACCCGAACGACATGATGCGTCATCAGAAGTAGTACTGTAGTTGTCCACATTGATCAACGAAGGTACTCACGTCGTTTGAACGGCCAGTTCGAATGGCTGTTTGGTTGATGCCCGATTCAGCCTCAATGTTGAGAAATCTCTAGCCGGATTAGGGCTGCCAAGAGTCGAATATTCTGGCATGGGGCAACGTACATTACATCCTTACTGTGGTGGATGCCAAGGCCTCAGAAATGAGTGGCGTCTCAAGACCAGTTTTTGGAGGCCGACCTACAGACCTGCCCAGCAAGTTGAAGTCTTATGGGTCCTTCGTGATCAATTAGGTTATCTAGAAGCATTGTGCTGGTTTTCGCTGATGCTCAGAGCATTTGGAATCCTCTAACTCCTACTCCTTACGTAAAGCTATTTAAGCTTACTATTACGGGCGGAACCTGCCCGGAGCTCCGGGCGCGGCCAGCCTAAAGCCGGCGACTCCTAACCTAAATTTTTGTGATGCGATCCCTTGTTGACAGTTTCACAACGGTATATATCTTACCCGCTTCTGACTCACCTAGGCCAGAAGACATACGATACGCACGTGATCCTTTTCGCGCTGAACACTCCTCAAGTAGAGTAGCCATGAAGGGCTTGTTCAACATAGCAGACATCCTGCACAGTCATTTCTCGTTCATTTAGAAATGATAGTCTCGTTTCCTAGGAAGTCCAACTCCAGCCGTAGAGCTGTCTAATGCTTACGGAGTACAAGAACGGCTTTCAATGTGTTCTCTATGACGGAGAAATACCGCTTGCTTTCGAGAGTAAGCTACTGAAGACAATGGGAGGACAGTGTACTCTAATTTACGAACGCAACATTCAGATCGTTTCTGCGAATTCTCATGGCTTATTGCAGACTTGACATACAAACATGATTGGCGGATGACTTTTCTACTCACTTCACGTCTCCAACCAACGCAATTATAAGACTAGGACATTGAGCGAACCACGACAGGCGCGCCCGAAAGCCGGCCCGATAAGTCTTCAAAACGGTATAGTGTGCTTAAGCGATAATGGCAGCGACTCACCATTGTGATGCACGTGTCCGACGCTAATGTAGCAAACTTCGGCACGATTTCTAAATATACTTCTTGCATTGTGAATACATTTGCTAGCAGGAGCAGCAGTAGTGTTACAAACTTTTTAAAACAAAAGCTGGCTTGTCTTCTTGCAACGGTCTGGCTAGATATGCAAACCGTGGACAGGTATTGTGAGACTGGGCTCTTTATTGGGTAACGCGTGACTCACTTCCCTAGCAAAGCTCGTCAATCTGACATCCAGGAACATCCACAAAAAATGTCTCGCAAACATAGGTAAGTCTTCTTTGTATTTCTTCCACCGCTGCTACTAATAGTTCTCTGCTCATCGTCCACGGAAGTGTATAAATGCGCTTGTACTTGCTTCCAATGCCAGTGTGTCTATCAGTTTTGCAATAAATAACTCGTTCATACCTGCTACTTTGCTTATCCATTCCTTTCACAAGCATCTCTGTTGTCCTCTTCTCAGACCTTGCCAAGATTCAGAGCTTTATTAACACAGCATGTCATCCTGGTCCAGCAGTGCGACCCACGCTAGTGCCATACTTGCTGGCTACTACGCTAGCAACTGCAAAATCGAGAAAAGTCTCATACAACTATTCAAAGATATTGATGCGCCATCTCACGCTCATTTTGCAGCTGCTGGGTCTTTTGTTCACCGCCATAGACTGGATGAGAAAGTCAAACAGTCAATCGCTGAATTTGTTACGCGAATCATAGCTGGTCAAGATAGCCAAGCTTCTGAGAGATGGAACAATCAACTCATAGAAGCGGTCTTAAGTTTCTACCAGAACAATACGTCTTTACTAGATAGACAATCACAACAGCCAGAGCATGACCTGCAACGATAATTAGACCAACAGCTTGGCGTCAACCACGACTAATTAAACAGCACGCAAGCGAGTGAGGAAAAACCGGAATTTGGTTCGATTGCCTCAAAGAGAAATGTGCCGGCTTATGGGACATGATCGAACTCCCGCAATGTTCACTGCGTCGAAAAAGGTCGGTAAGGGTGTGGGAAGAGCGGTAAATATTTTTCTGATGTTTACAAAAGCGAGCTTACGGTTCGTCTTACAGGATGCGAAGGAGCCGATATCTCTAAGGCCCCTCTCATTTGCTCTTCCCACAACCAACCCGACCTAAAAATCATCGACAGCACATTGCGCGAGGGCGAACAGTTTTCGACCGCCTACTTCGATTCTGCAACGAAGATCAAGATCGCCAAAGCTCTGGACGATTTTGGCGTGGAATATGTGAGCCCCCTAATTGCCACGAAGGCCAATGGACCGTGAAGGCAAGAGTACTTCGCTGAATACGCTCGAGCAGATCGAGCTGACGTCGCCGGCTGCTTCTCCTCGCTCACGAGCTGATTGCGAGGCTATCTGCAAGCTGAATCTGAAGGCTAGGGTAGGCCAGATCCTCCAATATTGATTCTCACACTGACCATCGCCAAGGTACTGACTCATATTCGCTGTCACATGGACGATGCAAGCATCGCGGTCCAAACAGGCGTCAACGGAGTGTAAGTATCGTCCGTGGCCTCTGGTCCATACATACTGATTAAGCAAAGCAATGTCTACATGGGCACTTCACCCCAACTCATGCAGCATTCGCACGGCAAGGACATGGCATACATTACCAGCCAAGCCAAAGAAGTCATTCAATTCGTTAAAGCACACAATCTCGAGATCCGTTTCTCAGGAGAAGACTCCTTTCGCTCAGAGTTCTCTGAGATCCTCAAGCTCTACTCTACCATGGATCAACTGGTGTGGATCGCGTGGGTATCGCCGATACTGTAGGCGGTGCCACACCCTTTGAAGTTCTCAACAAGGTGCATAAATTACGTGAAACCGTGTGCTGCGACATCGAGACCCATTTCCACAATGACACGGGATGCGCAATCGCAAACGCCTACTGCGCTTTCGAAGCTGGAGCAACTCATGTTGATACCACGGTACTTGGGATCGGAGAGCGCAATGGCATTACTTCTCTGGGTGGACTCATGGCATGTTTGATTGCCGCAGATCGTAGGGATATTGTGAGCAAATATATGCTTGAGAGGTTGAGCTACATCGAGGACCTGGTGGCAGAAGCTGCTGGGATAGAGATACCTTTCAATGATTGCAAGGTGGTTTCTCTTGCAGAAGCTCCGGTCATCAAACCCACACAAGCCTATTGAGATTGAGCAGTAAGTTGAAGGTATGCACACAGGCGGCTCATCGCTTCAACACAAGTGACTGGTAAAGTCAATCTCTATATTCAACTTCACTGCTCGAGACGAGGAAATTCATCGTGTTCGACCTCACCTTTTTCCTTCTTAGCAAGCATTGCGTGTGATTTACGCTACAATTTGTTTCCTGTATGAATTCACATCTGACCGCACGCTTATGTCAGCGTTGCATGACAAGCGACCGTGTGCTTTGATGTGTCCTATGCTCTTGCGTCCCCTCATTCATTCGAGGTTTCGTTCTCCGTCCAAAGCCACGGCAATGGCCTCGTCAGTGCGGAGACGGAGTCAGCAACCAACTTCGAAGCTTACCCGAACGCACGGTACGCATTGGTTGGTCCATCTTGAACCCAACAAGTCATGCGATTTGTCCCTTGCAGACAATGCAGCCTCGCTCGGAGAATTCTTCTTGGCGTGAGACATCTTGCAGCCAAGGGATGCTACGGTTGAATTCACTCAGTCTCATGCACGACATCAGCTGATATGCACGAATTCCACGAGGCCAGTAGATCTTGACCTTATTGACATGGGCCTTGAAGTCGGAACAAGGGTGCTGGCGAACCGTTGCCAAACGTGGACGTTGGTGCGACCTGAAATGCAGCTATGACCGTCAGAATACTTGGCATTAGTCAAACGTTGTCGATCAAACTTATGCGACTCTTAGTGGAGGATTAGCTGCATATGTTGCTCTATATAAGGGTTAGCACTCTCCTCACAAAGTATTCGACGTTGATTACACAGAAAAGAAAATATTAGACAAGACTCACTCAACTTCGATTCCTCCTAGACCAAATCTGCCCACACTCAGCAATCATGCAACTTACCAGTGTCACCGCCTTAGCCTTCGCGCTTGTGCTACCTGCACTCCAAGCATCCGCTCAGCAGGTACTCTCTTCTCTTCTTTCCATTTCCTCATCTCTCCTTGGTCCCTTCTGCTTCCCGATCCTCCCCCCTCCTCTTGCCTCCCCCCCTTTTCCCCTCGTTCCCTTCCTCCCTAACCACCAACCCCTCACTCACCCCTCCCAGAACCGTCCGCACTGCGGCACCCCCTCCCACCCCACCTGTCCCACCGGACAAATCTGCATCAAACCCGCCCCAAACGTCCGCTGCGACGGATCAAACCCCTCCAGCTGCCCAGGAACCTGCTACGAAGACTGCACGCTCACCACAAACGCGGACCCCTGTCCCGCTGGCTTCAAATGCACGGCTCTACCAGGCTTCTCGATCATGCAGACGGGATATTGTGCTCCGGGCCAAAAGGTGAGAAGGGGTGAGGGGAAGTTTTGCGGTGGGTTTGCCGGGATTGAGTGTGAGGGCGAGGATGAGGTTTGTGTGGATCAGCCGGGGGATGAATGTGATCCGGAACATGGGGGGGCGGATTGTGGGGGGGTCTGTGTTGTTAAGGTTTAGAGAGGTGGGATGATGATATGATACGGAGTATGGGGATTTGTTAGCGGTGAACGCGAATCTAGGCTCATTGTATTCGATACTTCATATGAGTGATTCTGGATGATGTGTCCGTATTTGCTAGCAAATTTGAGAGCTCAGTCACTGTCAGTGAGCAATTGACAGGATATGTGGTATGTCTGCTTCGCGATGAGGGAAACAAGGTCACAAGTGAAAGGCCATAAACGTATAATATGTCTCTGTTTTGTCTTATAGAAGATACAGAGGGAACAAAAGGTTGCTTGTGCCTACCCCACGGGCAATCCTGGAAATCTTATATCCCATAATTGCCTCTTACAATGCTTCGACAAGTTCCCGCAGGCAAAATGGCAGTACCTGTCAGCACTGAATAACTCTTAGTCAGTCTTCCTGATAGGGCATATGCCATCTTCCTTTCACACATATTGCTGCTACAACCGACTCTTGCATTGCCACGAGATCATACTATCACTCACGCGTCCATGGTCGAAATGGCTCACCAAACCTCTTCGCTGCAGCGGATGTTGTGGGCGAATCCGTTGATCTCTCACCAGGATCCTCGTCCTCTGTGATGGGCGTAGGAAGAAGGGGGGGTGAGGGTATGCTTTGTCTTCTTGCTCTTCGGTACGGGCTCCTGAACGTGGGTATTGCTTGGCGCTGAGAGCTCCTAAGTATCCGTGACGGAGGCGTAGTCGTCCCAGGCATCGATCTTGCGAGCCGCTTACTGCGACGAGTTGTAAGAGGGACGTCTGAGTCAGATGGCTCCATATCCAATTCCCCGCGGCTTTCGTGCTGAGTAGGTCGTTTTTGTGGTTGGCGATTTGATTGCACAGTTCTGGTTCTGGCATCCCAAGAGGAAGATTGAGAAGGAGCTGGATCCATGATTGCAACATCCGTATCTATTCTGTCTTCAACAGGATTATCGTTGCTGCTACTGGCCAACTCTTCAGTAGCATGTTCGTTTATAGCAGCGTCCCAACCCGTGGACGGAGGAGAAATTGGATCATGGCGTGGAAGAATAGGATGCTGACTGGCTCCACTTCCTGTCTCGGTATTGCCGTCGGCCATATTTGAGGCCACTTTCATGTTCGACATATCACGTCGGCCAAAGGTATGCGAGGAAATTGGTACATCCTGGCTGCTGTGATCTTGATTCCGCCAGTCAACGAGAGCGTCGCGCTCCAAGCTGGCCTCTTGAACCATAAGATTCTCGTCCTTCCAGTCGTCTGGAGATTGAAGTTTGCCATTTCGTGGAATGATAAACTCCCACCTCGTTACAGTCTGATAATCTGTCATCCGAACTGTGTATTCGAAGACATCCCAGTCCTCCCATCTTCTTCGGCCTGCTTTGTTTACGCGCCGTGGTTGCTTTGCGAAGCCTGTACGTGCCTCCACACTCAGAAAGATGTCAAGATAGCCAATTCGACGGATATCTATGTGCGGCAGATGCCTGTTAGTCAGGGTCAATAAAGGCTAACGCGGATCAATCACCGTTATTGGAGTTGACAATGGGCACATGGTTCTTAGCATGTGAGTCCGATTTGTACAGGTATTGCCTTATTTGTTGGACTCCCTTGGAGCGTACTGTGTTCCAAGACCCTTTATCCAATTTCCGGGGTTCGCCAGGAGGCAGATCATCTCCCTAATTATCTTAGTTGCTGGTTCATATGGAGGGATCGCGCTTACTTTGTTGACTATCCAGTTTACACAGTCCTTGACCCAATGATCACCATCATATCTGCAAAGCTTCGGTCTTGGGTGGTGTCCGTGGATCTCAGGATCGTATACTTCGTCCTGAGCAAAGCCTAGACTACAATGATAGCTTGTAGATTTGATAGCGTTACGCCTCAGATAACGGAGAATTGCGCCATTCGATACCAAGGTTGCCCTGCGAAATTTAGTCAACCTGTTTCCAGAGAACTTCTAGGACAACTGACGAGTCATCAGGACGGGTTGAGACTGAGAGGCTTGGAAAATGGTCTTGTATCTGCTTTCGGATGAAGCCATTTGAACTAGCACCTCCAACAAAGTAGAGATGCTGTCTTTTTTTAGTAAAGGAAATACATTGGGGTCAAAGACCTACCTTGAGTTCTAATCCATTCTTCCGGTAGCTTGCGATGAAGACCTCGATTTGTCGTTCAATAAGGGCTATGATTGGTCTAACCATGCGCAAGAAGACTTCGTCGACAATATCTTTCCTACAGACGGTCAGCAAAAGGCAGGCAAACCCTTTTCCAACAGTACCTTTTAAACTCCATGTACGGGGGCTGGAGTTTTATAAAGGGATCGAAGTGATTGATATATGGCATCTCAACTTGAAAAGGCTGCAATAGGTCCTGAGCGAAATGTTCGTCGATGTCTTTTTTGGCAGTCTCGAACTGTTGCTCGACATGAGCTTTTAGTTTCGCTTCCACTTGACGTTCCAACGATTCATAATCTGTGTTGCTATGTCGGCCTTGGGTCTCCCTATGGATTAAGCTTGAAATGATATCCTTTCTTCTGTCACCGGAAACTGATACGAACAAATCGTGGAAGTACGTGTTTAGCAGACAAGATCCGTGAAGGGTCCCTAAAAGAGTGATTCAGCAGCTTGTGTGCAAGTTGAAAAGAAGTCTGCTACTCACCGTCCGGAAATGTTGCTTGAATTAATGATCCGTTTTCAACCATGTAAATTACAGCATCCTTCATAATCAGTGAAGGTCCAAAGCATGTAACATATGCAAGCTTACCGCAGTACCACCTCCGACATCAAGTACCAGCACAGGTGCATTGAGATCGGCAAGGAAAGCAGGTGCTAGGCCAAGGTGACGTTTATCGTATTGGGCGAGGAGAGCCGCTGCGTCGGGCTCGAAGACCGGTGGCCTTACATTGTGTAGGCCGGCAGCTCTGGCTGACCTCTCCAGAGACTGTCTCAAGTCTTGCTTCCAGGCAGCAGGGACTGCAATAACGGTCTCGTAGTCGTAGGATGGTAATTCAACACCCACGATAGGCCGCAGCATCTGCGTCAACTTCTTCTCGACTTCAACCCGGAATAGAGTTAAGAATTTAACGATCAGACCTTCGATAGTCTTTACCCCAGCCTCTTCGGGCAAGTTAGCGACCTGGCTCTTTATCCGCTGACGCATTGGCTGAGTATATTTAGAAGAATCAGGGTCCAAAGCCAGCTTAATCAGACAAAACTGGTCTCCCTCCAGTATCTCACGACTTGCAATGGCACGCTCGATATCGTCGCCCATAATCCATCGGCGCTTTGCCTTGTTCCAGGCAAGTTGTGTTCTGACATGCCGGCTTTTGCGCTGGCCAAAATAGACATCGTGGATATTTTTGATGTCATAATCTGATTCTAGGAGCTTGGAATCTGGCTCTGACGGGTTCAGTATGCAGGAAGCGCTCGAGTGTACGGTCCCAAAATCGAGCCCAACGACCAGCTTGGAATTATTTTGCCCCATACTGTGTGGAAACTGGCTGTGAGATGGGACAAGGACAGTGTCGGAGGCAGAAGTTGCGCTTGTCCACCATATTAGTGTATCCCAGGATTGTTAAAAAGTCTGAAATGGCAAGAAAGCCTTGAGGATGTGGGGTAAAAGCTGTTGAAGAGGGCGATTTTGGATTTAAATGACAATTCCACTTCATCGGACGTTTCTAGAAGCCCGTCATATGCATGAGTGCACTAGACGGGTACCAGCAGAAGTGAATAAAGAATCCATAGTGTCAGCAAACACTCTGCCTACCCACACCTTACGTCACTTTGATTTTCTGAGACATCCAATCACCCCTTCAATATTCACATTCTTCTTTCGCGGCCAGACCTTGTTCACGCTCCATTTCAATATCCCGATGTACTGAGACTCACCATCGAGGTGAACAGCTGCAATGGGACGGCCATCAAATGTGTCGGTCCTCACCGCTGGCATGATCAAAAGCTTTCTGGAGCACTTAGAGCTCAACAAAGGCGATGAAGGGTTATACATGACAAACAGAAATGAAGCCTACGCACAAGCCTGTGAATATATCAAAGCTCGTCATCCACAGTATCCTGTGGAGATCTCTAGTATTATATCTAAAGTCAACATATTAGCGAGCTCAAGGTACATGCGAAAATCTTCGCAGGCTTACATCTTCACACTTTTTCGCAATGGTATCGCTGAGCTGCCACAGAAGTTTCTCAGCGATATTCATTCAGACTTTCAGGGCAGGGGATATGTCAAACAGACAGAAAATCCTTCACAAAGTACCCGGCAGACCAGGACGAAGAGCAAAGGCTCGCAAACTCAGCCATCTAAGACCCCGACAGTCGATATGTCTGACAGAGCTCAAGAGCCTGGCACACCGCCGACACCTTCAGTCGAGCCACTGTCGTCATTCTCGTCGCCGCAAAACAGCGTACGTACAACAAACGGCGTATTAAGTGCGAACAATGTATACACAAACATGACCACAAACCAGCGTGATCGACACAGGATCATCGACAACTACCTGATTCAAGACCAAGACGCTTTCAGCTGTGGCACAGAAAAGCTCCGTCAGATTCAATCCGATATATTACGCACGATCGAAGTCGCGGTTCAACACTTGGTCCAGTCAGATCTCGATCCAGTGAACCCTCGTATGGAGTCTTCAATATCTTCAAATCTCGGCAACCATCCCAAACTCAGCAAAGCTTTGCGAACGCCAGACTTCCAGGAAATTTGCAAGAAAATGTTTCGAGCTCACACAGCCACCGGTGTATATGATCTGGCCTCAACAACGACTTTTCTTGTCCAAGACCTCCTACGAGCTCTCGTGGCAGCCGCAATGCATATTTGGGTGCTAGACAACGGCCGGGTTCACGCCTTCATCCTGGACCAGCTTGAGAAGAAGCCCCAAATCTCAAAGTTGTTTGAGCAAAACATCGCGAAAAGTGAGTCATGGGCCATATCGGCATGTCACACAAGAAGCTAACAGTACCAGTATGCCCGGAACTCTACGAACAAGCAAAAGCAGAAAGCCGTTTCAATCTCATCGACCAATACCTCAATCTCGGCACCATTCCAGAGCAATTGGTAAATAACTTCAACGACGCGATATCGGTCTTTCTATGGGAGAATGAGCTGTTTGGACGATACCAGAGATGTCCGGAATGGAAGCAGAAGCTCAGAAGTGCCTTCGAAGAGGCGATCAAGCTTAAAGCGTGGGTAGTGCTTCGAAACCAGAAGGAGTTCTTCGACTTCCCGATGTTCAATACGCCGTTCGACCCAGCCTCCATGAGGGTAGACGGACTTCTTGTGGCAGAAGAGGGCAACCGGGTTCAACTAGCCTTCTTCCCTGCTCTACGGGAACATGCACCTTTGGACAAGCAGAAGGATCCGGACGACCTCATTGTATTACTCGGTGTCGTGACTCTTCAGTAGCTCCCATCTCATTGACCAATACGTAGGGATGATGGCAGATATCTTGCATAGTCAATTTTCATGGCACTGAGTGCAGGGCTTGTAATGGTTTGTACAGCCACCTTGGATGTAAATTGACATATCACGATGGGACACTCTTACATAGCTTGTACGTCTAACCTTTGTTTCCGGGGGCCAATGATACTTGGAACTTTGATAGCGAAGATATATCTAATGAATATTCAGAAGAGGTGGTATTATGCAAGCTTTATGAATTATGCCCAAATCTAGTTCTATGCAGCGACGCGCCAAGCCAGACGTCAGAGCCCTGTCATTGATCGACTTCATGATGACGCCCTTGTCTGGAACTTCTGAAGCTCCCTACTACTGCAACTAATCCCTAGTCCCTAGTCGCTCATCTGCTTAGAATAGTGAGTGTTTCACCAGATCAGTCACTATCGCCGCGCACGACCTCCCCCGCGTCTTGCTTCCTCGCCCTGTATCATGAGTACTCAAGCAGTACCATTCAATGGAGCCCACCCCGACGCTGCTTCAAATTCCGACGCACCATTCGACTCCTCACCTGACCCTTATGATGCCGACTCCTCAGATAAGCCAGGCTCATACACACAATTACCATCTCACATCGCCGCACTCAACCTTCCAAAACCATGGTACCCGTTCCCTGGCGTCAATGAACCCTGGCTGCACGCCACCATTCTAGCCCGATATCGAGGGACTGAAGAAAAATTAAACCGCCGCCTTACATCAGAAGAGCAAGTGGGGATTGCACAAAGCGTAGCCAGGGGCGCAAGATACGGATCGCTCGGTCCAACGGCTGCCCTAGGTTTCTCCGGCTATCGAATCTACAAGACCTGGGATGGCATGAGATTACCGTTCTATGGCAACATAAGACAAGCAGAAAGCGCGAAGCCAAATTGGCTGCTAAATTGGGATGGCCATCGACTGAAGGCAGGTCCAGCAGAGTTGCTAAGGTCTTTCAGCCCTGGCATCAAACAGGGTCTTGTTCATATCCTTAGGGGAGGAAATTACCTATCTTTATCATGGGTCTTCATTGTGCCCCTGTTCATGGTTTACGGTGCTACGGTGTCGACTGTTGCGGAAAGCATAGACCCTAGGTGCCAGCAGCTCACGCAAGAGATGCGGGCCGTCAATCGTGGGAAGGCGGAAGAGAGCAGGATGGAAAGAGAGGAAGAGCTGAGAAAAAGAGGTATCAATATACCGAAACCGCAAGAGGGGCCAGCGAGAGGCAAGAAAGACCCTACAGGTCAGGGCGAGCGAGAAGCTGGTGACCTCTGGGGTAGACACAGAGAAGCTGTCTCACAGGTAGATCGATCCTCGACAGACTTCGACGACGCAAGTCCGACTGGCGGCATGGGCATGTTTGATTTCGAGGGGGACAAAGCGAACGACTTGGGATCAGATGCAAACTGGGAGCCATACAACCAGCGGAGACCATCTTCAAAAAGCGTTGACACTCCGCAAGCGAATCGAGAGCGAAGGGAGAAGCAGCAAAGGGAGAGACGGCAGGCTCGCATCGAGCAGTCGCAAACTGGTGGAGGGGACTCGGGTTTCGACGGTGGTGCTGGTGGTGAAAGTTCGAACGCCTGGGACAGGATACGGGATGGTGCTATGAGCGGACAATCGCCGCCTCAGTCTGCGAGAGGGACTAGTCGAGGACAGCAAGCTTATGAAGGCTCTTACTCAGGTGCTGAGGAGGAGAAAAGCTATGCGAAGAGCGAAGCGCAGAAGGAATTTGATCAGCGACTCGAAAAAGAAAGGAGAGGAGGCGGCTTCTTTGATAGTGGCGCAGGGAAAAGATGATCATAGACCCATTACCAATCATCTGATCCATCTCCGATGGAACGTCGGTTCACATGTTCCCGATCGGCTGCTAAGAACATACTATTCACTATTGTTGGGCGCCCGCCGGATGAAGGATTGCTGGTCTCATGTGTATGAAAACTGCAAGAAGAGCCTATCCAACGCTTGTACTATCCTACAATAAGTCTGCCATGAAAAGATTGCCGTAGACTGTGAAGTACAGGGTAGGAAGAATGCGTTGTGAAGAAGCATTGGTTGCTGTACATGTGAATAGGGCAAGGACTTCATCCCTGCATACGTGCAGTCTGCACCCAAAAACGCTAAGAGGAGAAGCTCATACCGGTCGGAAGTTGAGGCTCGTAATGATTGCTTGTCCCAGATGCTTGACACTAACTTCTTGGTGTCGATTCGGCTGATCACACGGCAGTTATGCAAGTATGTGATGCATGACAGATATTCCATGGTCCTGCTAAGTCTAGATCGAGTCGAGGTCTCCCTACCTGCCTGATCTCGACGCATTATACTTGCCAGGGCTTATCAAAAGCGGATACTTAGTTCTTCTGAGGAGAAATTCGAGCACATCCTGGTGTCCGAGATGCTGTTCTTGGGTGATGTGCTCCACGAAATTCAACTACCCCCCTTTCTCAATCCACTCTGGATAGCAATTGGAATCGACAACAATGTCGATATGCAAGCACAGGCAATCGCAACCACGTGCGGGCCCTTTAGTCCATTGAGGTAAGCGGCTTGAATCGCGTCAAGATCGTCGGGACCGAAGACTTTTTCCAGTCGAGTTGCACCTGCAGATAAGACTTCAGAAGCAGAAACATCAACGTTACGCCCCTGAAGACTCGACTTGAGTCGATTTGCGAAAGCAGCCTCGCACGCGGAAACGAAGATGCATGCTCCCATGAGCTCAAAGAACAGTGTTGTTGCGATCATGGCCGGAATGTCCGCTGAAGCGACTCGAGTTTGATTAATCACCATTGGCACCTGAAGAGCTAGACCAATACCCACGCCCGTGATCAGCTGATAACCAATCCATTTGGCGTCAGATGCGTTTGCGTCAATGCTATAAAGCAGGCCTACACCGACTGCAGCTATCAATGGTCCAGAAAACAGGAATGGCAAGTGATACCCAAACTTTGCAATTGCGATATTGGAGCATACCGTACAGACCGAGATGCTCAAGACAAGAGGGATCAGCCGTACACCGCTATGAGCTGCAGTATCACCGTCTATTGCTTGAAAATGTATCGGCAGAAAATAGAGCAGGGGAAAGTAGAGCCCAGCCAGGAAGAAGATATAGATCAGATTGCCAACAACAACCCAATCTTTCAGCAACCGTAGCTGAATCATAGCTCGAGACTCTAGTACCCGCTCGAGAGCCGAGAAAAAAATGATGGAGAACCCAAAGAAGACCAGCGTGGTAACGACTTGAGCGCTGGCCCATTCGAAATCAATGCCGCCCCACCGCATAGCAAGCAGGTAGCACACCACACCTCCAAGCACGACGATTGCGCCTAAAGGGTCCATCTGACGACATATCTCTAGAGATGTAGCTTTCATTGGTGTGCAAGACTCGGGTGTCTGAAACCACAAGCTTATGATAAGGGTCGCCACAGCACCAAGAGGGAGATTGACATAAAAGCACCATCTCCAAGTCGCAAAGTCCGTGAAAGCACCTCCAAGCAACGGCCCAGCAATGCTTGCAAGACCATAAGTGGATCCAAGCACCCCACAATATATCGGTCTGTCTTTGGGTGGCGCTATCATCGCGATGATGGTGAATGACCCGGTGGTGATCCCGGCACCCCCTAAGCCGGCAATTGCTCTCCCACAAATCAAAACTCTGCTGTCAGGCGCAACGGCGCAAAGCAGGCTGCCGACTTCAAATATGGCGATACTGAGCAGAAACATCTTCTTTAATCGGATGTAAGTGTACGCTTTGCCCCATGTTGACTGGAAAGCGGCGTTGGTCAAGAAGAATGCGCTACCGTACCATCCTACTTCGCTAACGCTTCTGAATTCGTCGGTGATGCGTGGGATCGCTGTGGATATGATAGTGAGGTCCAAAGCGACGAGAAAGACACTCAGCACCAGACCGGCAAAGATGGTTGCTAACCGGGCACCTCGTGGGAGATGGTCATTAACATTGTCGGCGTCTACCTCAACGCTCTCGTTGCAACTCTTGTCAGCCACTTTCTCTGGATTGAGGTCCATCTTCATGTTTTGATAAATATTGTGCGATCACAGTGCTTGGTTGCTGTCGCCTTTTTTGGTCTTGGAGTTCCTTTGATAAGAACCATTTTCTGAGACTCCCGTGTGCTACTACTTATAGCTCAACGATAACAACGTCAAAGGTCCAGGGTCACGGAAACTTGTGACTCCAGGCTTATGTGGCGCTCGATAGGCATTGTTCATAGTGATTGGCATCAAGCGGTGTGAGACTCGCGCTCGTGCTGCGTCAATGCAGCCCTATCCCGGAGTCTTCGCCGATGCGACCGTGGCCGTATACTTGCATGCATATGCGCGCCTAAGCGAGCTATCGGACTTCTCAGCCTCTTGTTTGCAAGGCGCCTTCGAGATCTTATCCTCTGCAACATGATTTCGATTGCGACATCAGCATTCCTGCAGCCTCGAGCCCCACCGGGTCCGCGATGCTTATCGCATGACTGCAGTTGCCAGACTCACAATGCATGGAAGTCGGCAAGGACCGATGACTTCCGGCATGGCGATACCATGCGATCGCTACGTGGCATCGATAGGCGTCCTCAAGATGATGCAAAGACTGTGTTTCTTTTGATTGATTCTGCATACAATATTCATGATTCCTACAGCGATCAGTATCCTGGCTACTTCTGAAGTCACTGTCCCGCTAAGCACGTATCGTAGATGTTCGCCAAATGAGATGCTATACTCTCAAGGCAGAGACAGGTCTTCATCTTGACACGATGATCACGTCAGCAAGGAATAGGTAATGCGAATACAAAATTCTTGACATGCTCCTTCTCTCATGTGATCAGCGGCCTATCACGGAAGTACCTGCTCGTCAGCCTTTCACGAGAAGGAACAAATGTTGTTGCAAGCGTGAAACAGCTTTCTCATTGCGTAAGCTATCGAATTCTGGCTGCGGGCATTTTACCCATTTGGTACTTCTCGCTACATCATTCCATTCATTGGCTGCCGTCAGCTTCTAGAACTTCTACTGTAGATGCGATAATGCTGACATGCTTCCAAACATTGAGGATAACTTTACCTAAGCTCTACCAAACGGAGGCATAATGCCCACATTTGCTGCAGTCGAAGACCAAAAAATTGAAAATGTCTGGACCAACGATCCAATCATCCTGGAGTATTTCGATAAGCCTACATCGTCAGGCACGCTGACAGGTAGAAAAGGGGGTGAAGAGCTTCTTTCACGGGACCTCGGCCATCCCGGCTTAAAAGCCATGAAGTTGCTTCTTGGAGGTAACGAACGAGAATGAGTCAGGATCATACGGACTTGACGGCTTATTGAATGGATGGACCGCTAACTCCTCGGATAGACTCGATGGCATAGGAAGTGAACAGGTATATATGTCATCAAGTATGAGTGAATCTCAAGCCTCAATCCTGGAAACAAAAGCTCAACTACTCGTTCGAACCTATCGCCATTGATTTCACGCCAACTCTACAACAAGCTGTCTAAAATCTATCACCATGATTCGCGAACTCCCTTCGATACAGGCTGTCCCCATCGACCTTGACCCGGAAGTCCAAGACCACCATCTACCTAGCCTGCAGTCTGCACTTGAAGTCTTCCATCGTGACGGCATCCTCGTCATCCCAAACGCGATTCCCGCTTCAGTAATCGATACGATTCATGAGCAAATGTCAACAGAGCTTCCAGTGCTATTGTCTTGGCCAGGCGTCCAATACAACCAAGGCAAAGCAAATCTGAATGTGTCGCAATCGCCTCCTCTTTCCCGTGACTTTCTATTCAAGGACGTCTGGGCCAATGACCAGGCTGTGACCGTTGTAGAGAGTCTGCTAGGTCCAAAGCCGCAATTGGCCTACATTGGTGGGAACACCGCGTTGCCTAAAGGTCACGACCGGCAATCAGTCCACTCAGACGTGCAACCTCCACATCCTCAATTTGTCTACGGCGTCGAGGCCAACATTTACCTGTCTGATGTCAGCGCCGACAACGGAGTAACCGAATTCTGGCCAGGAACTCATCACCTTTCCACAACCGACTACTACGTGCCAGGCTCACATGGCTGGGTGAAGCCAGAACATCTCGAAGAGCGTCTCCCCATATCTCCTCCCATCCAACCCACTATTCAAAAGGGCTCGATGGTCCTCCGCGACCTGCGTCTCTGGCACTCTGGGATGCCAAACCACTCAGCATCTCCCCGCTACATGCTCGGTCTAGTCTACTTCCCCGCCTGGTTCCGCTCTCCAATGCGAATCTCCCTCCCAGCCGACACCAAACCCATTATCGATTCCTTCACAACCCTCGACCTCTCCACCACAGTAACCTACACCCCCGGGCCAATCGACCACCTCAAACTACCCTTCGGCCTAAACCTAACCCAAAACGCCTCCGGCGACATGCGCCTCCTCGTCTCAAAATCCAAAACCTTCGTCGCCTCCTACATGGCGAAATTCGACCCATCTCACGACTTCGCACACATCCTGCGCGTCCTCAACCTCGCCAAACGGATCCGCGTCCGCGAACAACTCCGCAACCCAGCCATCTGCTACGATACCAAATTAATCACACTTGGCAGTCTCCTCCACGACGTCGGCGACCACAAATACGCCGAGCCAGGCTCCGACAGTTCCGAAATCGTCTCGGACTTCCTCCTCTCCATCGGTGCCTGCCCTTTACTCGCCCGCAAAGTCCAACGCCTCGTCTCCCACGTCTCCTACTCAACCGAAATGCGCGACCCTGTAGCCGTAACACGGCTCCTAGAAGAACTGCCCGAGTTGGGTATTGTACAGGATGCAGACCGCTTGGACGCCACGGGCGCGATTGGGATTGGGCGCTGCTTTGTTTTTGCCGGGACGAAGCGCCCTGAGGAGGGGATGGAGGGCGCGGTTAGGCATTTTGAGGAGAAGTTGGAACGATTGCAGGCGTATATGAAGACGGAGACGGGGTTGGAGATTGCGAGGGCGAGGACGAGGAAGTTGGAGGTTTTTAGGGGGTGGTGGGAGGAGGAGAGTGTGCTTAGGGAGTAAGGGTTGGATGGGAAGTGTTTAGCAGGTGGTTTTGGTGTGCTGACAAATAATTCCGTTGTAGTTGCTGGCGAGAAGGAGGGCCCGTATGAAGTAGACATTGGGGTGAAGAGGCCACAATCCTGGATGGTAATGGTTGACGCTAACACCAGAGCAGATGCTGTCGTTGTGTAAAGGTACGTTATAGAATATGTCATTATTTCTAGGATTCTGGGGGACGTTTCCAAAGATACGAAGGGTACTATCATTATAATGAGCGTCACAGGCACAATTGACGGTTGAGTTTGTCATTTTTTGGGGCTTGTCTTTTTCTGATGTCGGCGTTGAAGAAGTTCGAAAGCAGTCATGCTAGATTTGCAGAAATTGATTGGCTATGCGAGACGATGATGCTACACTTAGAGAGTGGCCGAGATCTGGGAACAAAGAAGACAATTCTTGACCAAAAGAAAGAAGCCTTCATTTGTGCAACTATGGTTGAAGCTGAGCTTGAAAGAGTCCCGGCGAATATTCTTAACGTCACTGCTCTTTTCGACCTTGTCAAACCAAGAATTTAGAGCTCATTTATGCTCCTCAAAAAGCTATCTCCTAAGGACACGCTGGTTGTCCAAATCCTCCACCGCAACCTCTGCACACACAACAGCCACCGGAGGCGAAGGCTCTACCACTGTCGCAGTTTTCGGACCCCCATTTAGCGCAATTGGTGGCTACGCAAGCTGAAATTCCTGGTCAGAGCAAGGTAGTCAGTCAAGGATTGGGGTTATATGCAGTGATGAGACTCGTTCGTACCTGGCAATGCTATACTCATGGCAAGCGGTATAGATGCTGCTAGAATGAGTGTCACTAAGGCAGTATTGGAGAAAGTGATCTTCATTGGATGAGTGAAGGTTAGGTAATCAACGGATTCAACGATGGTAGACAAGGGTAATGGATCAGATGAAATGTCGGGAAGGGTTGGGAATACAACAAGTTGGAGATCAATTATCTGGGAGATCAATTTGAGGCTATTGAAAAGCGAATCTGGGATGAAGACAGAGAAAAGTTCTCGCTGTAACCCAATGGACCATTCTACTATCTTGTGTAAAGAGAGTGAGAAGTTGCCGAGGATCGCCGGACTGGACGTGGAAATGTGGCACGAGAATAGCAATGCTGGACCTGCAGACGCACACGGTCTAGACCAGCAACGCCATATAACTTCAGCAGAATATCGAAATAGAAACATGTCGCTTTCTTCCATAATGAATTGTTGGATGGTTGCTGCCGAGTAACAGCGACTCACACCGGGACTGTCAGAGTCTAGAATCAAGCAATTCTTTACTAGACATTGAGAGCCTAGGAGAAATGTTGTGGATCTCATCCAACTCCTTGGTTCTAGACCAAAAGATCTCCAAGATGCATGCAGCGTGCATGAAGCAATTCGACCAACCGTAGATCTCCAAACGAACGGGGAAGTTCGCCTCCAAGGCACAGACGCAATCATTCCAGAGATTCAGGGAATGGTGAGATGCGAAGCAGGGCACGTTACACACTTTAATGAAATCGAGACGAATTTTAATCTTTCCGTCTGCCTACCAATAACTTGTGTACCCATAAGCCTGCTCTCTGTCCACACTAGTCAATCCTGAAAGATATGGGCCTGACTCCTCTCAGGGAGATCCACTGATAGGGAATTGTCTAATGCAATAGCAGCCTCCGTATCTGCATTGTGCTAAAGGTGGATCACAGTAGTCAATGCCAAATTGTCTGGAAGCCTTAACATCGCAGGCTCGAGTCTGGACATCTCCTATTTCAAATGTCAGCTGGGCCAAAGAGCTGACGCGCTGTGGGATTCCAGAGGTCAAATACCAGGAAAAGCTGAACCAAAAGCTGGTAAGAGCAGAAGCATAGATGCTGTAGCGCCAAGAATGGTGAAAGTAATATGTAAATGCATGGTTTCAAATAAGTCCAGTGGTGCCGAAGGTCCGGAATTGTTGGGGTCAATATGTCTGTCAAATTTTCTCAGCCAGATGATAAGCAAAACTCAGAGCAAAGGATGGCAGGAATCACGCAGAGATCATGTATTTGGGATCGAAAGATAAGAGATGTTTTGTACCATGGTACTCCGATGACTGCCGACAATATCTCCTTCCTATCGCAGTCCTGACCGACATGCAAGTAAGACCCGAAGACGGCGCTCAGTCTACTTCCTGTTGCCTCAACACTATCGGTGGTTGTCATCTTGGCCTGCAAATTCTTCCCAGTTACCTGTAAGACATCCGCAACTCTTGTCCAGAGCTGCAAGCATGACACATCCTTTACTTCAATATTGTAGCTAAACATTTGCATTGGCAATATATGGACCCCCTTTACGTTCTTTCATCGAACAGAAGTCGATGTGTTCGGCGGGAGCCTATTGTGTTAACGGAGGGGTTGTGAGGACAATGGGAGGGATGGGACGGCGAAGATTATCGGGGTGGTGGCAATGATGGGTGTCAGGACGACGTACGCAAAGGATACCGTGGACGTGGATGGTAATCGAAGCTGGACCGTTTGAGCAGAAGTGGCGATTCAGGTGGCTGATTGTGCAGGGAAAATTGGGATCAAATTCAAATCTCTTAATTTCATTACTATGTACATTGTATGAATGGTCCGACTCTTACACACCTCTACTGTGTGAACCGTCATCACACCCCCCAGTAATAATCTCCATCAAATGTGTGTGTAGAGGAACCTGTCAGACATCACCCAACACCCGCCTCCAGCGACCGGCACGAAGCCAGACATCACCAAAGGCTGAGATCATCACTCGACTCTCTTCACTTCATCGACATTGCTGAACAACGAAGCGATTCCCTCTTGCGAAGGAAGCGAGAATGTATAGAATGTTTGTGTTCACTCTTGGGCATCGGGGACTCAAGTCATCAGCCAGGTTGGAGATTCTGTGGCTACTTTGAGTAACTCAGAAGAGGACGTATACTATAGAAGTGATTCCATGAAGTCTATGGAGATGATAGTCAGCATTTGTGGCTTTCAGATGCAAATGTAGGGGGTGGGGTGGTCAACATACATAGTCGTGAAGAAAGAAAAGAGGAAGGAAGGTCGAGCAGAGTTTTCTATGTGCGTGCCAAGCTTGCGGGAGGGCTAGGCTTTCCTAAGCCTAGCTGTGATGACTAAGTCCATCAACGCCGGGCATTGACTGTGGCCTGAAGGGTAAGCGAGATCTGGTGGTAGTGGCGGCGGTGGTGGAGCTGTGGCTTTCTGTTGGTTCTCCATGTTGTTGAGAAATTATTGTGGCAGGCAGTACATAGACATGGCGCGCGCCCATGAGCTGCAAAGTCTCATGGACCAACATGCCTTTGAATTGTCCTCGTCTGCTGTACCGCGTGATCCACGGCAGCGGGCATTCACCATACCGCGAAGATATCAAGCCAAATCCTCGCTTCACTGATATCACCTTCAAAGGAGATCTATTTGCACGGGATCATAGTCGCAAATGGAGCACACAGGCTTTAGAAGACCATCTAAAAGGGAGGATGGTGCCTGGCCCCTTCATCACTTTCTGGACTTTCGAAAAAGCTACGGATTTTGCCTCTCAGCATTGGAACTTCTACCACTTCGAAGACTTCATGCTTATGGCTGTCGAATCTTCAGCTTTTCCAGACATTATTGAGGCAAGCCAAGCACGGAAGTCAATCTGTGAAGAACAAGGGAGGCAATATGAGCAGGCGCAGGAGGATTTGGGAGCCTACCTTGTGTATGGGGGTTTGCGTGGAAGGACGCGGAAGATGGTGTTCAGGATCGACTTTGAATGGCTTTGCTCTCTCATAAACACACCCGAGCATCTACGTCAGCCTAATCAGCTTTCATGGCGCCTGATGCACGAGATCGTTCGCTTTCGAGGCTTTCCAGATCCTGACTTGTTGCGGCACTTGCTGCAAGAGTTTGGATGTACAGCAGACGGAAAGAGCGTTAGTGCCTTGACTATGCCTGGCTTTCTCCCATCTATATTCGAGCCCGAAGGGAACACCAAGCTTCTCTCCGTTTGAAGTTCGCAGGGGGGCTTTATGTAGCTAGTCGTCACTCTTTGGGGTTGGACGAGGTAGTCAAACGCGAGATGAGATGGGGTACTTGCTCGGAAATGGAATAGTACAAAGCCTATACGGGTGATAAGAAGTAGACAGATAGTGTGAAAAAATCTTCTACATTGTATTAATCTATACTGACGATGCTGGTGCATTGAGCCGGGCGTAATCGTCATCATTATTATCGCCTTACATGCACCTTTGACACAGAATTTTGCAGATATTGTGCCAAGCATGACTAGGAGCCGCCACTGCTATTATGATTAATGGACATGCGTCTCTGCTTATGACTGCCCTGCCTTGTCAGAAGCAATTGATGGACCCGCCTCGAATCCAGCAACGGACATTGCGTTGCTTCTGCAGGCTTGCGCGTCATCCTCTGTGCGTGCCATGTCTTGACTCTTTCCGTTGATGCCCTTTGACGTCTCGAGCATGGATTGGACGGGGATCTTCAGCAGGACTTATAGTCGTACTGACAGACGGAAGTGGACTGATAGGATCAATGCCCTGGTTCAAGGCAATTGTACAATCACGGAAAGCTGGATCGATCTGAAACAACATAGATGGGGGCGCAATCGTAGCGGAGGGGCGGGGACATGCTTGATCTTCGAAATTGAAAACTTTGGTGACTTCTGGCGACTCTATCGATGATAATTCGCCGGGCGCTAATGTGGCGACATAGTTCGCGTATGTATTGCCCACTCGGCTACAGCCATCACTTGCGGTAATCGAAGGAAAGTTGACATAAATACTGGGCCATTGCCTGTCAACATTAGTATTTCCCCCTTCTGATTGTGAAGGAGTGGGGTCCATACGGAGCGAAGTTTAGGTTCTGCTGCTCGTCGGGCGTGTGACAATCTCCACTGTGTGAATTGTTAGGCCAATAAAACACAGTAACAGTCTATCAAACATTAGTTTGGACAGTTCTGAGCAGTGACACCGTAATACTGACCTGGTAGAACAGATTGCAACGGCCCCAAAAGTCAGGACAAGGGTCTCCGGGTGAACCCGACATCGGGACTGGATCGGGTGGGATTGTGGTGATGGCAAGACCCGTCGGCGAAGGCGCGCCATTTTCCGACGAAGTCGTTATGCTAGCAACTGGTACAACACTTTCCGGAGGTCCGGGTACGGGCACTACACTCGAATATAGGCCTGGCGAAGATGCACTTTCGGCAATTAGAGTTGAAGAGGCCTCTGGCATTGTCGTCTCTGGCGGCGGGATTCCCGATGGAGACCCCTCTTGTGGCGGGCTTGCTAATGGTGGCCCCTGTTGTGATGTGCTTACCGATGGTAAGCTCCCCAAGGATGAGCTAATCGGTAATGGTATTTCCGTCATTGAGCTCTCCCAATACGAGCTAGGGGTAAATGAGCTTTCTGGAGGTGGCGGATCTGGCAGTGGACTTCCTCCTGGCAGAAGCGACTGCGAAAGACCTAATGTTGATGTACTCCAAGCTGGTACACTCGATGTTGGCGGACTTTCCCCGGGTAGATTTGGTGTTGATGGACTCGGAGCTGGAGGACTCGAAGCTGGGCTGGGAGATGGTGGACCCAGAGATGGCGGAATTGGAACTGGTGAACTCTCCCCCAGCGGACCTGGGGGCTGAAGACTAGGTGATGGTAGACCCGGCCCTAGGGGGCTTTCCCATGGCGAATTTGGATCTAGAGGACTCGGAGCTGGAGGATCTACCCGTGGTAAACTTTGAGTCCAGAGACTCGGACCTGGAGGACTTTCCCCTATTGGACTTGGGGCCGAGGGGCTCCAAGCTGGAGGAATTTCGCCGAGTAAACTCGAAGCTGGGGGACTCGGAGCGGATGGACTCGCAGCTGGGAGACTTTCCACTGGTGGGCTTGGAGGCGGTTGACCAAGAGGCTCGTAGGGAGCTAGTGGGCGTGCTTGTCTTTTCGTAAGCAATCCATGGGTTGGAGGCAAGATTAGCACAATAAAGGTGATCGCCAGGGATAGAGAGTTCAACCCTCCAATTCTCATGGTTGAAGACGTGAGCTGGAACTTCTTGACGTTGGAAGATAGGACAACTGTAGTATATATTCTTTGCCTGCAATCTCAGCTTATCGAATTGCGAAAAACGCACATGCCATGAAACAAGCCGAGGACAGCATTCATGACCCCAGAACACCAGAAACAAGACACTCATCTCAAAGTGTACTCTAGGTTGTATCGAGTGGGTAAGTGCCGAGAGCGTCAGGCCTCTCCGGACCCACTTTTCCTCTCACTACGTATAGGTTCACGCAACCGCTGAGGCTAGGTGCTTGATTGCACATCGCATATCTCTAACCATGTATCGACATCATTCGAAACACTGTGAAATGAAAGATGAGCCTCATTCTGCACTGGCCTTTAGGGCTGTATTAGTCAATCGTGATTTTCAGTGGCTGGACGCGGGATAGACAATGAAACAATATGAGCAAGTGCATCATTTGACAGATGCTGAATACCTTCAATCTCCGACGTGCAGAGTAGCGGGCCCTTTGACGGCGATGGCGATTCCAAAATAAGGACTTCGAGACCTAGGGCAGCCAAATCCATGAGTTTCGCCCCTCGTAAAGACGGACTTCGCCCCAGTCCTTAATACAAGTTCTTGCGATTCAATGTTTCGAAATGAGCGTCTGTTGTGCCCCATCCCTACATGAGGAGATGGACAGTGAAACCAGGCTGCAGCATCCACGGTCTGCAAAGCCTGAGGCTCTGTTCGTCAACTAGAATAAAATACTGTGGAAGCAAACCTCGTATTGGGCAATAGCATATCTTTGCCGGCAACGCTCCTCACCATTTTGCGCTCCACGTCTACGTTATTTTCTGATTCATGACGGATCTGCCTTCACCCATCAGCTGGGCCGCTTCGCAGTATTGGTAAGTCCACCAAACCTATCCACTGATACTATCTGGGACCACTGATCTTGAATTATAGGGATGGTGATGATGGTCAATGGTCATCTTTCTATCTACGCGTCGGCAAGCCCGAGCAATTAGTCCGAGTACTGATTTCCACTGCTGGACTGGCCACGATGGTTGTCACTCCAGAGGGTTGTCCGCCAGGGAGAACAGGGACCAAATCCGACTCGACTTGCGAGGATTCACGAGGGCGGCTCTTCAACTCATCGTCATCACAAACCTGGAAGCTTTCAGGCAACTACATGCTTGGGATAGAAAAGAATCTTGGCTATCCGGACGAGGCTGCGGTCTACGGACTGGATTCTGTGGCTGTTGGTCCTAGTGAAGATGCCGGAGGCCAGGCTCTGGAGTCTCAGACTGTCGCTGCGTTCGCTACAAATAATTTTTACTTAGGCATGTTTGGCCTAAATAATCAGCCAGTCAACCTCACAGATCTTGGAAGCCCTCAAGACAGCTACCTGACCACTCTGAAGAGCCAGAATAAGATACCGAGTCTTTCCTGGAGCTACGCTGCAGGAGCACGCTACAGTAAACCACTCTTCATCTCGTAATCGTCTTGTCACTGATCAGGGCTTTTTAGGATCGAAGGGCGTTTTTGGAAGCCTTGTTCTTGGAGGTTGCGATCGCAGTCAATTCATTCCAAATGATGTTACGTTCTCTCTAGCCCCAGACATTTCTCGGGACATTGTGGTGTCTTTACGAGCTGTCACAATAACAGGACTAGGCTCGTTTTCCAACATACTCCCGTCTTCGCCCATCCTAGTCTTCGTGGACTCAACGTTACCATTCATATACTTGCCGCTAGAAGCGTGTCAAGAAGTTGAACGCATTCTCGGCTTAGTTTGGGATCCCACTTGGGAGATGTACTTCGTCAACGAGACTCTTCGCCAGAATTTGCTTGATAGCAATCCCAGTTTTACCTTCCAGATTGCAGACACGAACTCTGGCGGATCCCCAATCAATATCACACTCCCGTACGCTGGTTTTGATCTCGAGGCCAGCTTCCCCTTTATTCCTAA
Source organism: Bacidia rubella (assembly GCA_032158265.1). Taxonomy (NCBI): domain Eukaryota; kingdom Fungi; phylum Ascomycota; class Lecanoromycetes; order Lecanorales; family Ramalinaceae; genus Bacidia; species Bacidia rubella. The sequence goes on along the minus strand of JAVTIF010000006.1, from coordinate 329,082 downwards.
GAATAGTAGTGTCACCAGATACTTTCCCTTGAGACGTGCAAAGAATGATACCCAGTACACACTGGGACGCACTTTCCTGCAAGAAGCGTGGGTACATCTAGCTGTACTCTTGTTCTCCGTGCTGAATCATGACAGATATCTTTCGGTGAATTACGAGCACTCAAACTTCTCGATCTCGCAGACTAAGTTCGAGGCTGGCGCCGCGAGCGACATTATAGCCCTACCGGCCAAAGGCGCGAGACCACCGATTGCTACGCATAGCAAAAAGCCTTCCCGCCCGACAAACACCATCATTGGGATTGCTACCAGTGTAGGAATCGCTTTCATGCTATTGGCTGCCGCATTATCTCTATGGACTTGGCACCGAAGGCGAAAAGCTAGATGGAGCAAACACTCAAGTACAATAGATACCTCGGAGCCGCCAAGCGTGCAAGCAATGACAATCCCTTCAACCAATGAGATCGGGCGAAGAGACACTCCTGAAATCTTCGATGCTGGCAGAATGCTTGAGCTTTTGGATGCAACAGCGCCTGCAGGTTCAGGTAAAGTCATTCATGAGCTTTCGTCGCCTATTGCGGCGGTAAGACGCGAGCTGAGGTCTTACAGTCGATCCAGCGAGAAGCTCAGGGGGCGGAGTCGAGGCCGTAACTGCTTGAAGCCCATCGAGTTGCCTGCAAAAGTAGCTGAGAAGCAATACGCTAGAGCAGGTCTCAGAATGGAAACGATGAGAGGACGGAACGGAAGCTCAGCAAGTCGGATGATGCTCGTTCCTACATCTCTTGACTTAGATCGTTCGTTGCCACCGACTCCGATATCGGAAAGCCCGCAGGTCTCCCCAATCATGCCGAGATTGAAGGATTACGTTCGGAGTGTAAAGTCATTGGAGGCTTTGGTGACGAGATCTGAGCGCGATACGCTGAGTATCATTGACTGTTACATTTGATAAAGGATATGCAGGAACACAAAACAGCTGCGCTCGCTCCTGTAACAGCATATGCAAGGAGCGTTTAATTTCAAATTCTTCTGTGTGTATGAACGTCCATATAGTCCCAAGTCACAATGAGCGAGAGAGAGCAAGAGCGAGAGAGTACGATCAAAACCAGTCAGCCTGCTGGAATACGAGGAAGTTGTTTCGACTTGCGAAGGCGCAGCGGTTTCAACCGTACCGGCATGAACTCCGCCTAGGACTTCGGCATTCGACGTACGAAGCTGGCACTGAAACACGTAGAGACAAGGCTTCAACTTTACCCACGCCTCAAAATGTCTTAAGGTTGATTGGACCTCATGAAGAGTGCGATTCAAGAACACGGAATACTGAAGAGGACATTTAGCGGACTGTAGCAGTTCTTCCAGAACAGGGGGAGCCACGAAGTGGCTCAACATTTCTTGGCAGGTGTGGCTCAACGCGGAGAGGCAAGAGAGGTCTGGGCCATTGACGACAAGAAGAGCTGGGCCGCAAACACACAGGTCCCTGAAGCATATCGATATGCAGCTCAAGTCACCCATTCGTGCGATGTACATAGTAGCTCGGCGGCAAATGCCTTCCAACAAGGGGAGTAACGCCGTGACATTACATCACTTTCGAGAGGGGTAGGAAGAACGGGTATACGGCTGTTATGTGGGGTACTCATGGCAACGATGCATTGCATACACCGGCTAAGCGGTCTCGCTGGTCGTCAGATACATTGAAACTCCTCCATTGCCCCCAGCATACAGCTACAGTATCCAGACAGCCTACAATAACCAGCCAAAAATCAAATCTATTGTCAGAACATGGCCGACAGCATACCCGAGAAACAATGGGCTCAAGTAATTGAGAAGACAGGGGAGCCAATTGAGTACAAGCAGATACCAAGTACGAAACTCTAGGTGAAGCCCGCAATGTCCACTGACGAGTCTTTCAGCTCCAAAGCCTGGCCCCGATGAAGTCCTCGTCAACATCAAGTACTCCGGAGTCTGCCATACTGACCTCCACGCATGGAAGGGCGACTGGCCCTTGCCCACCAAGCTTCCCTTAGTCGGCGGCCACGAGGGTGCAGGCGTCGTCGTGGCTAGGGGTGACCTGGTCAAGGATGTTGAAATAGGCGATCATGCCGGCATCAAAGTACCTTAAGCACACCTTCCCACCATCCAAGCAGCCGACTACTGACACACCAACAGTGGCTCAATGGCTCCTGCCTTCAATGCTCCTTCTGCCAACAAGCGGACGAGCCCCTCTGCCCCAGCCCCACCCTGTCCGGCTACACAGTTGATGGCACATTCCAACAGTACGCAATCGGCAAAGCCGCGCACGTTGCTCGCATTCCCAAAGACGTGCCCCTAGATGCAATCTCCCCGGTCCTCTGCGCCGGCATCACCGTCTACAAGGGCTTAAAAGAATCCGGCGCCAAGCCGGGCGAAACTGTCGCCATCGTTGGCGCAGGCGGCGGTCTCGGCTCCTTAGCCTGTCAATACGCGAAAGCTATGGGCCTGCAGGTCATCGGGATTGATACCGGCGACGATAAGGCAAAGGTCGTCACGGAAGAGCTTGGAGCCAAGGCCTTCGTGGATTTTGCGAAGAGCAAGGACGTGGTCAAAGACGTGCAAAATGCTACAGAGGATGGGATGGGTCCGCATGCCGTGCTTGTTGTTGCAGTGAGCGAGGGCCCGTTTCAGCAGGCTATGGATTATTTACGCCCAAGAGGAACGGTGGTTGCGATTGGATTGCCGAGTAATGCGTTCCTCAAGGCACCCGTGTTCACTACTGTTACACAGATGAAGACTATCAAGGGGAGCTATGTGGGGAACAGGAAGGATACGCAGGAGGCGATTGACTTCTTCAGACGAGGGTTGATCAAGGCGCCCTTCAAGACTGTGGGGTTGAGTGAACTGGGCAAGGTCTACGAGTTGATGGGTATGTCCTTCTGTATGCTCAAGGTACTGCGGATCGCTGACAAGTGCTACAGAACAAGGCAAGATCGCTGGACGATACATCGTGGACACCAGCAAATAGAATGCTATCCGACTGTTGGGCCACAAGAGCAAAAGCGAGTGAATCCTTTACTGTTCTTTGGGAAACAGCTTCCTGTACAGCAGCATTATGAAAGTCTTTATGCATACTTTTAGGCTCCTGCCTAAATACTTGTCAAGCTGCATCATCTCCTTAAAATTTGGTAGGTCTTGGCACATGTATTGGACTGTTAGCGCTAGTTTCATTCCCATCTCCGTTCCATCCAAATCACCTTTTACAAGTCATGAGTTTCTGCTGACGCGTTGTTTCCGGTCCCGTACCCCCGCTCTTGATATGCTCATCCTGCTGTCACTGCGTACGATGCTAGTGCCCCCACCATAGAGCCTGAAATGAGATGAATTCCTCGGATAGTTGCGTGTTTGCTGGAGACAAACAACTCTCACCGACTGAGTTGCCTGAAATATCACATCATAGGACGTGACCGATTGCACTAGAGTTCTGCGACTAGATCCCTTTTCAAGCAACAGAGCTCGCTCAATCGGGTATCTGCTTGTTTGTCAACCACTTTATATCTCCACTTCAGCCAATCTGAGACTGCAATTCCTACGGGCCACTTCCTCACCAGCGAGGACTCCGAGATGTGGCAGGGAATTGATTAGCCGAGACAGTAATTTGCTGTTTTGGCATGTGGGCAATCATACTCAGCCATCACCGGCACTTGGCAGAGTGTGGCAGATTGTATGAAATCAGGCTTTTCTCAATCAGGGAGTCAGCCATCCATTCTGACCTTTATGTAGCGTCCAGAAGCGTGCCAGGGTTCAACTCGCAAGAGGATTGAGCCTATGCTGGGATGATACTATGGGTAGCCGCATGTGGGGCTTGCTTCCTTGGATTGCAAGCTTCTGCGAGTTGTTTGCATACGCTTAGTCTTGCTACACCGCATGTTCACTTCACTGTCTATACGATACGGTGTGTCACGTCCCACTCGCTCCTATTTTGCATAAGAACAGGTACATCCCACAAGTCTCTAACTTTAATCCCAGCTCAGACGTAACTGAACTGAATGATCACTTGGCGTAGAAACAGAGACAAAACATCACCGTCTTTGTACCACCAAGACAAACTTATCACAAGTCAGTTTTATCCTCAAGCTTCGTTTCTCTTTTGACTTTTGTATAGCACAAGAATCAACAAAATGGGGTCGACGCCGGATATCGATGCCGCCCAATCCAACGTCAATAATACACATGACGCCCCTCAGCAGGACCTCGCTGACAAAGCAAAAGAATTGCAACTCTCTTCCTCCTTGGAGGATCTACAGACCGGTGATCAACGCCGTGTACTAGATACTGTTGCAGAAGTACGCAAGTGTGGTCTGGACACCATTCTATCGCTGCCGCAGATAGTCGTTTGCGGTCAACAATCGTCTGGCAAAAGCTCTGTGCTAGAGGCATTGACTGAGATATCCTTCCCGAGGAGCGACAATCTCTGTACTCGTTATGCTACTGAGATTATCTTACGAAGAGGTCCTACAAACATCCTGACAATCAAAGTCATTCCCGATTCTCAACGCCCAGCGAATGAACAGTCCTCCATCAACAACTTCAAGGAGACTATTGAGGATTTCAAAGATCTCCCTCGGGTCATGGGTATGGCTACCAGCATCATGGGCATTGATAAGCCGGGTCAAAACTCAGGTGCTAGCGCTTTTGCTCGGGATGTCTTATGTATAGAGATCGAAGGACCATCCCGGCCTCAACTCACATTGGTCGACATTCCTGGCCTCATCGAGGCAGCCACAAAAGGCGTCTCAGAATCTGATGTCAACGTAGTCAATGACATTACAACTACGTATATCAGCCAACCTCGAACGATCTGCCTAGCAGTGATTGCGGCTACCAGCGACTACGGGACTCAGAGGATTATTACGGAGGTCAAGAAATTCGATAAAGATGGTGACCGCACCTTAGGAGTGATCACCAGGCCTGATCGTCTGCCCGCAGGATCAGGGAATGAGAAATCATAAATTGCTTTTGCCAAGAACGAGGACGTTTTCTTCAAGCTAGGTTGGCACGTTGTGAAGAACCGGAAGTATGAGGAAGATAATTACACCCTGTCTCAACGCAATGATAGCGAGCGATCATACTTCCAGACCTCAAATTTCAAGGTCCTCCCACAAGAGACGGTGGGTATAGATACGCTTCGTACCCGTTTGAGCGCCTTATTGTTCGAGCATGTGAAGCGTGAGCTGCCTAATCTCCGCAAAGATCTCGATATGGCTATGTCTGAGGCGAAAACGCAACTCGATTCAATGGGCGATCCTCGATCTGATGTCAAAGAATGCCGTAAGTTCTTGTCGCAAGTCTGTTTGGAGTCATATCAAGTATGCAAAGGAGCCGTCGGCGGTATCTACGAAGGGTCATTTTTCGCAATGGACAACAACCGGACAGAGCCTTTCTCTCCAAATTCACCAGTTGCAATCCGCCGTTTGCGCGCACTGGTTCAGCTTATGAACAACGATTTCAGTGAGGAGATGCGAACCAAAGGCCACAAGTACAACATTCCTCAAGATGATGGTTCTGCAGGAGATGCGGGCTCAGATTCGAAACTCCGGCAGTTCAAGCTGAAGGCGACCAATGTCAGCAAAGACAAGATCACAGGGCCTGAACGCCTTTCTCGCCCACAGGCGCTAGAGTGGGTGAAGGAGGTCCTAGTACACACACGTGGAAGGGAGGTTCTAGGAACCTTCAATCCACTTCTGATAGGGGAGCTTTTCTGGGAACAAAGCTCAAAATGGGAGGCAATTGCCAAGAAGCACGTCGATCAAGTGTCTCTGGTTTGCGAACAGTTTCTTGGATACGTCTTAAGTGAGCATTGCCCAAAAGATGTCCAGCCTCGATTCTGGTCCAGCCACGTTGAGGATTCACTTAAGCAGCGTAATTTGGAGGCGTCCAAGGAGCTGAGAAAGCTACTTGACGATCCGAAAGAACACCCCGTCAATTACAACCATTATTTCACTGAGACTATCAACAACTTGCGTAAGAAACGGAATGAAGCATCACTCAAGCAGTCAGTGGAAGCAGCAACATCCCATCCTGTGGTCAGTGGTTGCAGTAACTTGCAACACGAGACAACCAAGGTCCATATTACTCAAGCTATCGATGGCATCATGCCGAAAGTGGATCCCAACATGGAGAATGTGAGCTGCGACGAAGCGCTCGACAGTTCGTACGCCATCTATAAGGTAAGTCCCTTCTTCAACCCTATCAAGCCACCACTTGGTTCTTGGCTGCGAGCAGTATCCCCTTCGGCTTCCACACAGTTTTCTCAAGAGGCTGCTGACAGTACTTCAGGTTATGATCAAAACTTTCGTCTCAAATGTGACGATCCAAGTCGTTGAGCGCCATATCGTCCGAGGGCTTGAATTTATCTTGAACCCTTTGAAGGTCGTGGACATGGTCGATGCACAGGTGGAGCTGATCGCAAAGGAATCACCAGCCACTCATCGCCAGCGTGCTTTTATCCAGGACCGAATCAGCAAATTGGAGAAGGGAAGAGACATCTTCAGAAGCATCATGGGAAGCGTTTCCTAGATGCAGAAGATTTATCTCAAGGCCGTGGGAGAAAAAATAAGTCGAAGCAATTGCCTGAACCCCCAGTCGCCAGAGTCTTTCTCTGCGTTTCGACTTCTTTTGCTCATTGAGGAGCCCCTTCCCAGCTTGAAAAACCGCACTGAGATGCCATCTCTGTTTGTAGCTTTCTCCTAATTGACACACCAAGAACCTCGTAACCTGCCGATTCGGCTGAAACACAGATATATGAGGAATAACTTGGTCTAGATATCACTAAGAATTTTATTTTTGAGACTTGATGACCGGCGTTACTTTTAAAAAATTGCCGTCTCAGCATGCGCTTTTTCTTCCTTCAGCTAAGGGTGCCGCGCAAGTGTCCTCATGCATTGCCCATTCCCAATTTGATGGTGTCGAAAAGGTTGTTGGCAAGCACCACATCAGTCGTACGTTTTGCTGAGATCTGAGCTATCGGTGCTACGCCAACATACAGTTGCTGTTGGCACGTGACAATCTCCTTTCGGCAAGAGCAACTGCCATCATTCAACTCCACCTTCACATGACAGATTTCACAGCAATTTGTCTCTCCGTCAAGCTTCCATGCGCTCGACTCCAGTCCATAGCCAGTAAATTCCAGAGGAAGGGTCTGTTGACGTTAGCATCATGGCTGCCTTCATTGTTGACACGCCTGCTTTGGTGAAGTCATTCCTTGTCAACATCGAGAGCATGCCAACGAACCCGCCTTCATTGTACCTTGACCTTGAAGGCGGCAACGATGGACCAATCTCCATTCTGCAAATATACCATCTTCCTCGACGGCAAGTGTACCTTATTGACGTCTTTGTTCTCAAAGAGGCCGCTTTCAACACGGAAAATGGGACCGGCACGACCTTACGGTCCGTGCTAGAGTCTCCGGCCACACCCAAGGTCTTCTTCGCAGTCGATCACGACTCTGAAGCACTCTACGTAAATTACAACATCAAGGTTCAAGGAATTCATGATGTCCAGATTCTGGAATTTGCTTCGCGACGGCAGGACAAATTGACTCACCTCTCAGGCTTAATCGGATGCATCGAAAAAGAAGCGGGGCTACCGCCTGCCACCATTCAGAAGTTGAAAGCAATGAAGAAGGCAGGCCACAGATTGATGTTTCCTAGGCCCGGTGGATCACCCTTCACGAAACGACCGATGTCCCAAAAGATCATCGACTACTGCTCGATGGATGTCGAATACTTACCGGTGCTTTGGAAGGTCTACACCCGGAGATGTGACAGCTCTTGGTTGCAGTGGGCTCATGACAAGACCGGAGCGAGAATTCTAGACATGCAACAACGCGCAGACAAGAATGCGAAGAAGAGAAAAGCCAACACGCTCACTACAGGCACGGAACCTGATCGAAAACGGAAACGTGCGGACAAGCCGGTGACAACTGTCATTGTTAATAGGAAGAAGATAGGTGAAATAGAATTAAGCAAAACAGGGGTTTGGACCTTGGAGGAAATCACGAATGCGGCAAGAGAGCTGGCAAAGACTAACAACGGCGGTCGTTATTTATCGCTCGCGGATGATGCTCCACGACAACCGCAACGACAACTGGCCGGTCGCACCAACATTCGTATTTCGCAAAGCTCTACTGTGACTTTCAACTACAACACTCCGTCTAGTAAAGCAGCTTCTTCAGGCACAACGAACATCAACGATCATGGTCAATTTACGAGGCTTAAGGCAGGAGTACAGAACCATCAAATGTGGACATGTAACGTCTGCAATCGAACGATGCAAAAGACTCAACAGCAGTCTCATTTGGCTGGCAAGCCGCACCTTAGCCAGCTGAAGCTAAATGAAGCTTCAGTCTCTTCACCGAAGCCGATTGTTGTGAAGAAAGATTCGTGTGACTCACGTCACATAAAGGTAGAAATGTGAGGAAAGATGACTCGGGGTCTGGAGGAGGGCACGTGATGTAGGGGAAGAGGACGCGCCGCTCATACTCACGGCTGATCGTTCACCCAAATTTCGTCAGCTGATGTGTATCAGCTGTCTTTCTTGCAGGTGCGATGTGACGCAGCGTCCTTTCAAGAATAGCGGTGACCCGAGAGATTTGTTGGACGGAGAAGAATGGGCTCCCCAGGTGGTTCTCATGTGCAGGGGTATAGACGAGTGAATGGCCAGTACTGTAGCTAATATATGTCCATTAATAAAGAAAGTCATTGAGTCAACTGCGCATATTCTATCGCATCGGGTGGTTCCCATCTGACGGATTAAATATGAGCATATCGTGCTGCGAGTACAAATTCCACCATCTTTTGCTCAACATGTGATTCTCATTCATCCACCTAGAATATCCTGGAATGCAAGTTACGCCTACGTCTACTACAATACTATTCCCCAAGGACACCATCACTACTTTTGCAATTCCTTCCCTCCCCTCCACGCTTGGGGCGTAGACATCTCCCAACACTGACCCATACACTCAAAGTCATCATAAACCTTCCACATAGCCACCATTTCAACATCACAAACGATCCCCCTTACCGCCTCCCCACTTCTCCCTCGCCCCAAAGCTTCCTACAACATAGACAAGCTCCCGAAGCGCCAGTACTGCAGAAATACTTGTGTGCTCCCACTCTTGAAAGAACGAACCATGATTCCCCTTTCCATATCTGAACCACCCAACGTAAGCATACAGGAGTCCGAAGCAGGTGCTGGCGGCAACCTCGGATTCGTCGTCCTTCGCAACCTTAAGTCGCCTCAATAGGCAACCTAACAGGTGTTTCTGACAGCGTAAGACCACTGAAGTAGCCATAGACTGACCATCCACATCGCCTGTAATAGTGATTGCGCAGCCAGGTTCTTGGCTTTTGAACGTAAGGGATTGGATGTCGTTACCACCCAACTGTGAGAGTATGGTGACATTGCGAGGTCAGTACTCTTTTTTTGATTCTTGACACGCCGTCCACGTCTGTGCTGATTACCTGTTCGTTGGGGTGATGACCATCGGTAATTTTACGGGGGCGGGGAGGCCGTCGAGTACGGGCTTGGGTGGATCCTCGAAGTTGGGAAGGAAGGTATTGTTGTTGATGGGCGTGGAAGTAGATTGAAGGAGGGAGGGGCTCATTTATGTTGAAGGACTTCGTGGAGGACGCGGTGCCTGTTGGTGCCGGCAGAGAATGGATGGCGAAGAGAAGGGCGTGAATGTTGAGTGCCTTTGCTGCAGGTATGGACTAGTGGCAGGAGTCGATGGCGGGAGAAGCTGTCAGTTGTTGTGACGCTTTTGGACTGCGCAATGTTCGAAGTCCCGAGGCTGGTCGGTAGGATGGATTCTTGATAGAGGTTTACAAGTGGGGAGTCATGGGCTATGGAAGGTTACGGTGGCATTAGTAGATCATCAACTGTATATCCGGAAATTTGACGGATAATATCGATCCCGTCATTACGATAGACCTCAAGTTACATCAGACGATCATCCTCAATACATCTATAGTCATTGAAGCCACAGGCGCTCAGAGAACTAGCGCGTCATCCTTGTGAGCACGTAGTGTCAATTCAATTCAACTAGATCCTATCTCTTGACTAGCTGCCACTTCCAGACTCCGACTCTGTACCGTCCACCTCTGTACCGTCCACCTCTGTACCATCCACTTGTGTAGCATTCACTCCTCAAGTGTCCTCCAACGACTGTTGTTCTCTGTAGTCCTCCAATGAGGGAACTTCCCCTTACTCGAAGACCAAGTTGTGGAACAGAGCAGGCTCGGCTACTAGACGTGAAGAAGTGGCATCTTGAAGTCGTTTGACGGTGAGGTGTAAATATTGCTTGCCATCTTCCCATACCCTTCAAAACAAGAATTAGCACCTTCTAGTCTTTAGGCAGAGTATCAAGAAGAAAGTACATACCGATGAGATCCTTTCGTGTCAGACTTGATAGGAGCCCTATGCCAAGATGTCGAGCTTGATGAATGTCGAGAATTGACTAGCCGAAGGTCTAACGACAAGATTCTTGAGACGACGAGACGATATGGTTGTATGATTGTATCATGGTTTGATGTGCCCTCTTACCCGCCCTCCTTGTTCACTCCACTAAAGGAGAGGAAACAAGGCCGCCCATATCGTCATCTCGCTGAATTGTGAAGCTGTCGATTGCAACAAAGTGCCTGCCGCGCTGTCCTTCATGTTAGCAACACTGGCGGATCGGAGACAACGCGGTCGAACCTTGTCGTGTTGTTGCGTCGTTAGGTTGTAGTCGTTGATTGTGACGACCAGATTTCAACCCTGATGTGTTTGGATTGATCATGAAGTGCCCTCTTACCCACCCTCCTCGTCTGCTCCATTAGAGGGGAGGAGACGAGGCCGCCGAAGCTTGTCGTTGCTGCTTCGTATGATTGAGAAGTGTTGATGTCATTCTTGTTGTGACCTGAGATTGTCGTTGACTTGTGTCCCTGACCCACCCTCCTTGCCCGCTCCACTAAAGGAGAGGAGGCAAGGCTGCCGAAGCTTGTCGCTTCGTGTTCTGTGATTTGTTGATGTCCTCGACAATTTGTTTTGTGTGTTCATGAATGTGCCCGCTAACCCACCCTCCATGTTCACTCCACTGAAGGAGAGGGAACAAGGCTACCGTATATCGTTGCTTCGTTGCTCGTCGACCGTAACTCGTATCATCGTTCATCACGCCCAAAGAGCCTTCCTCTGATTTCTGTCCCAATTCAGAGGAGAAGGTAGCGTCACTAAGCTACACGCAAGAAATGAATGCGAGGAGTAGCGAGCCGTATAGCGAGGAGACGTATGATGAGGAGATTGTATACAGATGATGTTTTGTAACAATGAAATCGTCGCATCTTGATTCGTTGACTCGTGCCCACTGCCCACCCTCTTCTTCAGTCCTCCATAGGGAGGAGAAGAAGCGTCCATATAGTGAGGAAAGTATACTGACGAGAAGTATAGAGAGGAAATCGTATAGTGAGAGAATTGTATAGTGAGGAAACTGTATGACGAAGAAATCGTTGCATCGTAGATCGTTCAGTCGTGCCCACAAGCCCACCCTCTTCATCAATCCGTCGACAGGGAATGGTTGAAGCGTCTATATAGAGAGGAAAGTATATTGACGAGAAATATACGGAGGAGATGTATACTGAGGAAAACGTGACGTCGTGATTCATTGATTCGTACCCACTATCCCACCCTCTCCCTCTTCCCTGGAGGGAGCGTCCGTATAGAGAAGAAATCGTTCAATTATAAGTCATTGACTCATACCCCTTGCCCACCCTCTTCCTCCTGACCTGACTAGGGAAAGGAGGAAGCAACCAACAGAAGGAAATTCGTTGCCTCGTCAATCGTAACTCGTGAAGTCGTAAAGTCATTGATCATGAGTCGTGATTCGTTGACTCGTGCCCCTAACCCACCCTCTTCCTTAAATCCTCGACGGGGAAAGAAGGAAGCATCCAACAGAATGAAACTCGTTGCATCGTCAGTCGTCAATCATGAAATCGTAAAGTCGTAATCGTGAGTCGTTAGTCGTTCAATCGTGCCCCTAGCCCACCCTCTTCCTCCCACCCTCGACTGGGACAGGGGGAAGCATCCGTGACAAAGGAAATTCGTTTCGTCGTGACTCATTAGACGGCCGTGAAGTCGTGAGATCATCAGTCGTAATTCGTTAGTCGTCAAGTCGTGCCCACTTCCCACCCTCTTCCTTCGAGCCTCGACTGGGCGAGGAGGAAGCATCCATAACAAAAGAGATTCGTTTCATCGTGTCTCGTGTCTTCATAGCCGACGAACAGCTTCTACGAATTGCATGATCAGTGAAAGCTCTATGTTACTGGGGCCGTCTAGGGTCACTCACTTTCCCACCCACTATCCCACCCCAGCTCCACCTGATGCAGAGCGAAAAAGCATTGCGATGCACTTTGCGTGAAGTCATAATTTCGTGATCATAGCCGCACGCTCTTGCAGAGCAGAAGCTATGTCATCATATTAGTCCTTAAAAACTCCTGTGACGGCGTTGTAGCAATGCTTACTTGTCCACCCACCATCCCCTCCCCTACCTCCGCCAGAAGCAGAGACGGAAATTGACATGCGTTGCACTTGCATTATGTCATTACTTCGTCATCCATAGTCTCGTCTGACGCAACGCTGCAGCTGTTCCACTTGTTAGCCTTTAAGAATAATGATCATGAGAAAGAGTGGAACTTACATGCCTTCTCCGTATCGTACATTCTTCTCCTCCCCATCAATGTGAAACAAAAACCAGTATTGCGTTGCACTTGCGTAGACTCGTAATCTCGTGATTCGTGAATTCATTACTGTCGTCCATTAGAATCAGATAAATCAAACAGATGAAAGCGGAGTGGCGTGGCATGGCTTTGCATGCGGAGTAGAGATCCTCGCAGATAGTCAAAGCAGACGGCGAGGGGGACTTAGCTTCTGTAGTTCCATCCTGGCGCCCTGGCAGCTTTGTATGTAGGAATATTCTCTTATCATGCTGAATAGTGTTCCATCCTGCTGTATAGGACTTTGTCATGTAGAATGTTTTGATGCGTTGGAGTCTTTGTGGAGGGTTCTTGTACGGTCGGAGGTTGGATTGTGATGGTCAATGTACTTGTAACGTCGTTTTAATAAATAAACCGACTGCAATGACCTAATTGAGTGTACTCGGAGTCAGCTATACATCCTTTGAAGCTATTTGGGAGTGCTCAAGTCAAATGAAGTTGTGGGTGGTGCTCGGCTGGTCGGGTGACGTCGCTCAAGGTTGCACACTCGAGTTCACACTCAGAGACGGCGAGCACGGCCGGAGGGCCAAAACCACGAGCAGTTGCATCTCGTCAATGGGCATGAGGGCGGATAGGGGTTGCTTACCTGATAGTGGATGATGTGCAGGGGTTGGAATGGTGTGAAGGGACGGAGCGTAGTGGGTAGGCTCACATGCTTACGTGCCACTCCGGCTTGACGCAAGTCTGGCTGAACGAGGGCAGGCTGTAGGATATCAAAGCACGATCAGAAAGGCAAAGAAGCTTCTGTAAAGGCATTATGCATAATGTTGAGCAGTATGCAGGTGCCCGAGGGTAGATGCAGATGAGATAGACAAAGGCAAAGCAAAGAATTCACAGAAAATCAATTTGTGGAAACTGCCCGTCGCTTGTCCTAGATAGCGCTAAACCTTTATTGGCTGCAGCAAGCATGTCTGACGGCATCAACAATCACCGTCTATGCTGCCCTGACCAATTTTTTTGCTGGATTTGCGTCCAGGCGGTTCTTCAGTCGCTTTCAGCTCATCATTACCGTCATCCCACAGCCTGCAACGACGTTGCAGCCCCCTGACAAGCCCAGAGACAGTCCAACCACCTCCTTTACAATCCGAGTCCTCGCACCGCACTTGCCTAGTATGGCATTCAGAACGAAGGCAAAGGCCTTTCTTGTGCGAATTCTCCGTCGCAACCGGCACAAAGCAGCAACAAAGCAAGCGGAGAAGGACTCCCTTGACAACAGCAAGCCTCAAGAAGCCAAGGGGAAGGGGGCGCCTCGAGCCGAAGTCGCCGAGGAGGATCTCTTTGTATACCGGTAGGGCTCTCGACGCATATACCCTTCCAGCTACTGACTGCAGAAGGATCAATCAAAGCTGCGCCAGGCCTGAGACCCTCGAGCGGCGGTTTCTATCTCCTCAATTATTCGCAGAATACTTGGACTGGTGCCGACAGGAGTGGGCTCCCTCGGCTTTTTCTGGTGGCATAAGCTGATCAAGACAGAGCTATTATGACGGAAGCCAACGGTGGAGCAGAGTTTGCTGCCGAGATGCGCAAGTACAGATCCGGGAGCGTCAGATCGCACTTTCGCTCAGGGCGCTGGAGGGCTGCTTGCTTGGAAAACGGGACTGAGATACCATAATGTCCATATACGAGAACGGCACGGGGCATCCCAACGTGGTAAGTAGGCTGCTATCGGTGCAACGAAATGAGCTTGCGCTTTCCCTTATCGTTTTTGTTCGATAGAATTCCCCATTTCGGCCATTACTTACTGCGTTCTGCATATCTTACAAGCATCTCTGCCAGCTGTATACGACTTCAACGCCGGCTTCTATCCTTTTTGAGCTAGGAGATGACAGCCATGTCTGAGGAAGGCAAGATAATAGCTTCACAAAACAAGGACCAAGACAATACTGACTGTAGCGTAGGAAGACGTGCATGCAGGAGGCAATAGCAGCAGGCCATAGGCCATGAAGAGCAATGAAAGATGTTTCTGAATAAGAAAGACTGTCCTTTTGAAGTGCGAACTCCTCTTGCTTCTGGTCTGTTTGTTTTGCAGTTGAGAAAGTTCGAATGATATGTACAACGCTCTCCTTACTGTAAAGACCCTCTAAGCGGGCAGATGAGACTTACGTGGGTGAGATCGAGTGCAACAACCCAAAGCTGCGTCCTTTACAAGCTTTGCTGACGCTGCTTATACCTGGAAAAAGTCACATACATTATTCAACCTTTGTTGAACCACAGCATGTCATACCCGCACAGGTAGGCTTCTAGCCTAAGGTGAGAGATATGTGCCATGAGCGGCTCTGAGGGAGGCTGCTGGAGCCTTCTCAGTGAAGGCCATATCAATGCCAGGTCATTCTGTGCTCCGCTAGATACAGCTAGGGGATGCTATCTAGCGTGGCGAAGGCATTGGGTCTAGTTGTGCCTGATGAGGGTAGCTCACTGCTGGTGCTCAAGTAAAGCAGAAACAAGGAAGTTCAGGGGCTTTAGCGAGCAAGCCCAGGGCTGCCAGGGGTCAGTATGATGCGGCCTTTGCCATACTCCCCGCCTCATCTAAACACCATACCTGCATCGTGTCAAGGACGCTGAAGAGCAAACAGTGGTCATTGGAGGTGGAAATAAGCGCACAAGCTTCCCCGGCTCAACGATCGCCACAACCTTGCCCAAGAAGGGCTGCCTTGGCAGGGAACGGTCTCCCCTAAGGCACGGAACCATCTCCTCATTTCGGGCCTTAGGCATGCCAATCACCTCCCTCAGATCGAAATCTGGGGTTGACTACCGAGGTTTAAGCTTCTGTAATGCAGGAGGAGAAGCTCTGAATGCCGAAGGGTGACATCAGTGCTGCGGCAGCGACCCTGCCCAGATCCATGGCGATGGGGAAAGAGCGATGGCATGCAGGTGATGGCGAGCAACACCAAGAGACTACGGGACAGGGAGACTACTTGAGCTCGACAGTGCTCCAGAGCCTCTTTTGAGGCTACACTGCAGATATAGAGAGCGCCAAATGGACTCGCTGCGACGACGTTGAAGCGTCGCGTGTTTTGGCATGGCCGTCTTTGCCGACCACGTTGCCGGACACGTTCCTGGCTGCCCACCATGAAGAAGATCCGCGTTACCACCTCGGCAAAGGGACCACTGCATGGCACATTGAGCCATCCATGATGAAATCCATAGGCCTCTCCGCCCATGGCTTCAATCTACGCAAAGCAACCTTTTCTCCGGCCTCCTCCAATCCTCCTCTGCTTTCCCCAGCGAACATCCATTGCGGCCCTGCAAGTCCTGCAAGTCCTGCAAGCCCAGCAGTCATAGCACCTCTCTCAAAGAAACACACGCTACACGCTCATCCTAGGCCTCAAACCCACCCCAACCCTTCACCATGACAACCTCCTCCCACCTCGACCGGCTCGCAACCCACGACCTCGAAATCGGCGCCACCGAAGCCGTCCAAAAACACTACTCCCGCCACGTCGTCGCCACAAAGCCCGTCTCCCAACGCAAACTCGACTTCGAGCACCGCCGCCCGCGCTTCCTCCGCGAATGCATGGCCGAAGCCACCGGCGTCTTCTTCTACGTCTTCCCCGGAATCGGCGCAATCGCCGGCTTCACTTTATCCGGGGGCGCCCCACAAGTCGCCGAAGAAAACTTTGGACTCGCGGCTTTTGGCAGTATTTTTCAGATTGGCATGGCGTTTGGGATTGGCATTGCTTTTGCGATTTTGACCTGCGCCCCGACGAGTGGGGGGCATTTCAATCCGGCGGTTACGATTAGTTTTGCGATTTGGCAGGGGTTCCCGTGGAGGAAGGTGCCGCATTATATTTTTAGTCAGGTTTTTGGGGCGTTTGTTGCGGGGCTTTTGATGGTGGGGATGTATTGGCCGGAGATTCAGGCGTTTAAGGCGGAGGCGGTGGAGAGTGGGCGGGGACTGGTTTATAATGGGGGGCCGGCGAGTATTCTATGTACTTTTCCGAATCCCAATCAGACGTAAGTGATAGTCCTTGAGGCGCTGGATGAGGTATGGGATGTTGTGTGCTGATGATGATGGCAGGAATTTGGGCTATCTCTTCTTGACGGAGTTCTTTGTCGACAGCTATATCGGCCTTGTGATCTGGGCATGTCTTGACCCAGCGAACCCATTCGTCTCTGCCACCACTGCGCCATTCGCGATTGGACTTGCCTATGCTACGATGGTCTGGGCATTCGCCGTTATTGGTATCAGTACCAACCTTGCAAGAGATCTGGGCACAAGAATCGTGGCCGCTATCTTCTTCGGCGGGGAGAGCTTTTCTTATCTGAACTATTCGTGGATTGCCATCTTGGTCAATATCCCGGCTACGGTGTTCGCTACAGGGTATTATGAGTTCTTGATGCGCGATTCGCTGTCAAGCATTGGGAAGGGACATGCCGTGCATGAGGGTGGCGAGGAAGGGCTGCAGAGGCATATCACTAATACGGTTAGTAGTCGTGGGTCGATATACTGATATGATGTGCTGACTACGTTCAGGGCGTTATTGAGACAGGCGCTGCGAACGCATTGAGGCAAAGGAACACCAATGCTTCGTCTGATGATACTATGGGCAAAGCAGTCTAAGCAACTGTAACTTTTGGGGAAACTGAATTTTTGATGTATATATGAGGTTGCAATTGGCTTAGGATGTCTTGAACTTCGATATGAAAGAAAGCACGGTCGAGTAATTATATGTCCGTTAGTCGAGAATGAAGGAAGCGTCGCTCGAAAGAACGGAAACGTAGGATGGGTGGACGGAGAAGCTCGGTCACGTCTGAAGCATATCATTGACAATTATCCACAAACTTTCCTCTATGTGAATTGAAGCTTGGCTCATATGTGCCACTGACTACTTTGGAATTGATATACCAGTCACTGATTCTGATACCCATAGAACGGATCTATTTTATGCATTTTGCACGCTTGCTTATGCCACCTCCTCAATCTTGGCGCCGCCAGTCTTCGCCTCCGTTGCTTCGACAGGGGCGTCTTCCGCCTCGACCTTTCCCTTTCCTTTGCCCTCAGTGTCATCCTCACCTGCTTCGTCACCTTCAAGACCGGGCATGTCGTCATCTTCTGGCATGTCACCCATCTCTGGCATTCCGCCAGCACCACCGCCGAGCTTGGAGAAATCTGGATGGATCCATTAGCTGCAATGGAGACTGGATTGATTTGCAGATGAAGATTACCGATTCCGCCAAAGCCACCATCGCCTCCCATTCCGCCCCCCATTCCGCCCATGCCGCCCATGTCTCCCATGCCACCCGCTAGATCCTCATCGGGCGCTGTGTCTTGCTCATCCTCATCAACCCACTGTGGGATTGTGTCAGCTCTTTGTACTTGCGGGTGCGATTGCACAAGCATCTTTGGAAATTCAAATCCCACCTTGTCAAAATTCGTCTTCAAGAAATGCAGCTTCTTGCTCTCCTTAAGCAGTCTAGGCCAGTACTCAGATTTCAGCTCCTTCTTTCTCAGAACAAACTCGACGTCACGTGCTGAGTGGTGCGTCTTGGATTCTTCGACATCGATCTCTGCGTAAAATTCTAGCTCCACGTGGTAGGTAACTTTCTTCGTTTCGCTATGACCAGTGAAAGTGAGACCGCCGGGCTTTAGGTCGATCTGAGGCTTCCCTTGTGGAACATCAGGAGCAGCGATTGTGAGGTAGATGTAGTTGCGCTCAGGGTCGGAGGAGGACGAGCGTTGAGCCCAGGTAACTGTTGAAGTGAAGAGTTAGCTAGGCGCCAACAACAATATTCTTGGGCGGAGGAAGCGCACCTTCTGGTGTAAGTTGAGGGTCGGACATGTTGAGAGAATGTATTTTGGTAGAGGTTGCTGAGGAAATGTCTGGTCGAGTGGAGCTTCAAGCAAGGAACAAAACTTTCAAAGATCTTCGTGTGACGATAGTCGTAAGGCTAGCGCTAGATCCGCAGAGAAGTCAATCGAAGCATCAAGCTTTTAGGGATTTTGGGCAAGACCAACGCGCAGGTAGAGCTCCGAAAAGATGTGTTCTGGATACAAGTGGAGTCAAGCCTATTTCTATGTGTCTTTCAAGCGATTAGAGGCAGCTCGCAGTCCAATGTCCAAATTTGAGCGCTGTAATATATCTAGCGCTAGTCCTGACTTAAATCCGAGTAGTACCGGAGTTCCTCCATTTGGTGGCAGTTAGGCAGAGCAGAGGCAAGGTTAAGCACAGCAAGACTCTACAAATGATATGGTGCTTAGAGTGTGGTGAGATGCGTCACAAGTCCATCTTTTTGTCAACACCTTGAGCAGAATGGAGTCGCTCAAGGCTGTGTTCTGGAAACCAGATCCTGCAGCACAAGTCAGTCATTGATTCTCCTTATTGGGGCAACCCATACTGACGGCTCTCAGAAAAGAAAATGCGACCAGTTGATGCGAGCGAACACTCGTAAACTCGAGCGCGACATCATCCAACTCAAAACCCTCGACCACAAAACCCGCCAATACATCCTCACAGCCTCCAAGCGCGGCCAGCGCAACCCCTCCCAGACCAAGCAAGCAGCACAAGAGACCCGTGTGTTCGCGAAAGAGCTCATCAGGATACGAAAGCAAAGCAATCGGTTAACGACTTCAAAGGCCCAGCTGCAGAGCGTGCAAATGCAAGTCAGCGAGGCTTTCTCGGTTCGGAAGATAGAAGGCAGTATCAAGAGCTCTACTGGGATCATGAAGGACGTGAATAGTCTGGTACGGTTACCGGAGCTTACGGGCACGATGAGGGAGTTAAGTCAGGAATTGATGAAAGCGGGCATCATTGAAGAAATGGTCGGGGACAGCCTGCCGGATGATGAGCTGCTAGAGGGTGAGGATGAGGAGGCGGAGACAGAGGTAGAGAAGGTATTAGGGGAGGTATTACAGGGTAAATTGGGGAAGGCGAAGGTGGAGACTGCACCGGTTGCGGAAGAGCCGCCTGTACCGGAGGAGTCCGTGGAGGATCAAGAGGCTACTTTGGAGCAGATGAGAGGGAGGTTAGAGGCATTGAAAGGGTGATATTGCGTTATCATGCAAGGCTTTCCTATTTATCATGATTTATGTATGAATGGATGGGCAGCCCCATAAAGTACGGTGTCTGGGTAGTAGATCGACAGCAGAATTGAGATCGAGTTCTTGACTCTCACAGTCCAAACCAAAAGCTAAATGATCAGGAAACGGATGATATTGAAGCTCTCATTCCTCTCAGCATGCCATCCGTTCTCCAGCCACTTCAAATGCAATAGATGCTAAGTCCCGGAGCTGCCTAGACCGGCCTAGTGTTGAATAGCCTTTTAGCGCGGGCGGCTGTTATTGTGTCGCAGCCTTGCGGATTTCTCGTTGTCTCCTTCACGACACTGTTCATCGTCACTTCACCAGTCACACAAGTCTTTACGGTTGAACTTTACTCTTCACATCTTCTTTCACGTCACAGCGACTATTTCTTTCTTATTTCTGTGCTCGACACTTCGCCTGATAATACAATTAGAGGTGTCCTTAAATCGCCGTGGGATCTTCTACCTTTTCAACCAACTTCATCGATCACCATCATTCCTTGTGATCAAATCATCCACAAGTTGATCAAATAATCACATACTCGACTTTGCCATCGAGGTCACACAGTACAAGTGATTGTCAAGCACCAAAGGAGAGCAAAAAGTTCTTCTACCTCTTCAGGAGACATTTTCACCTCACGTCACATCTACACACCTACAAAACAACAGCATGTCTGGAAAGCTCGATCAGTCTTTGGACCAGATCCTCAGCGACCGTCGCTCCACCAACAAAGGCCGTGGACGTGGTCGTCGTGTGGCAAATAGGGGAGCCAAAGTCACTAGTGCTGCGCCCGCCGGAGGAATCCAGAAGAAGACCAGGGGAAAAGCTGCTGCCACCACTACAACTTCAAATGGAGCTGCATCATCAGCAGGTGATACAAAAATCATCGTGAGCAATTTGGTAAGCCTACTATTCCTGTACCTAGACTGAGGATCACCACTAACTCTGTTAGCCCTCCGATGTGAGCGAATCGCAGATAAAGGTATGTTTGACGTGAGACCGACTCGTCCTCGGGCTCTTTCCGACCTCTATTCCCGTTCTTCGGCGCGATCGCTTCCCTTTGGAGCAACTCAAGCCATTTGCTACCAGCTTTGGTTCCTATTACTGGACAATTTGCTGCAGGATAATCCCTTCCTTTTCCTCCATTAGCTACTTCAGCTCGCCCTCATCAAGGCTTGACGCGAAGTGATTGGAGTTGAGAATATGCAGAAGTTGGCGGATTAAGCAGCTGCGAGTCAGTCATGTCTGGCAAACATGTGATCCAGTTTGCGCCCCACTGCGGAAGGTCCCTGAGCACATTACGGGCAGGCCATACTCGAGGGAGTGTGCATTGCACTTTGTGTATAAAAGAGCATCAGCGAGTGAAGCAGCATGAGCAGAGCAGTCTGCACAGCTATATTGGTCCTGGGCTTTGAGTTCTTCCTTCCGGTATCCAGCGCTCTTCCATCCAACGAGCCAGCGCTACAAGACGCATGGACGAGATGCCCTTCAACACAGCTGTGGGTGATCTGACTCCCCTGGCTTTCCAGTCTTCTTACAACTGCTTCAACGATCAAGTTATCAATACCAGATCCTGCGTCAAAGGTCCCCCCCAGATAGGGCCGTGTTTGACTCCTGGCTCGATACTTACACTCGGAGACGGAACCTATGGCCCTGAAGGGCGAGTGACGTCCTACTTCGAGCCTTGCCAGCGGGCAATGATCCTTTGAGCTCGCCTTGGCTCCTCTCTTTCAGAAAGCATACCGGACGACCATACTGAGGATATCTTGGGCTTTGAGCCTCCCCCGATCATCTCCTCCGCATGCTCGCCAGTGTGGATTTACTAACTACGCTAACAATTACTGCTTGCTCGCTGATGCTCTGGAGCTGCTCGTATGCAAACTCTCTACCGAGTCGTGGTTTGACGACTTTCTCTTTGAGCAGACTGAAACCTTCATCTTGACTTGAATTCTTGTACGAACACGCCTCAGTGGACTGACATGGAATTACCTTTCTTTTTTAGGAGTATTTCAGCACATCTGTTGCACCGGTTCAGCGGGCCATGCTCACCTACGGCCCAAATGGCGTTAGCCGCGGTGTTGCCACGATCATTTTCAAGAAGCCCGGCAGCGCCAATGAAGCGTTGATCAAACTCAACGGAATGCTCGTGGATAAGCGTCCAATGAAGGTAGAATTGCATCATCACCATCTAACAGGATTGAACTCTGACATCGCCGCCAGATCGAAGTGGTCCTCGATGCCGCCAAGGCTACTCAACAAGGCTCCAAGGGCCTCAAAGACCGTATGACGTAAGTATCCACTGCGGCTTTAAGAATTACACTCAGGCTAATGCCCACGCAGTCAACCGAAATCAGCCGCCCCTAAGCCAGTATCGAACGGAACAGCCACGCGTGGAGGAAAAGCTGGTCGCGGCCGTCCTCGCCGCGGAGCCAAGGCAGGTCGTCCAAAGGCAAAGACTGCTGATGAACTTGACGCCGAAATGGCAGATTACTTCGATCCAAATGCGGTAGTGGAGAATGCTCCGGCTACTAATGGTACAGCCCAGGCAGCTGCCAGTGGCGGTGATCTAGGCATGGATGAGATCTCTTGAGTCTATCACACCAGATTGAGATATTCGCAGGATTCGAACAGAATGCAATGAAGAACAGTAGGCAACTGGAGGCGAGAGGGCAGTTTCATCGATACCGAAAATTTTATGAATGCAGAAGATTGTAACATCACCATGGCGCTCAGATTTGCAGGCTTGCATTACGGGCTTATTCTTTTTCTGGAGTATTCGTTGCAGACGAGTCGAGTCGAGTCAACTGGCAATGATTAATAGGCTACTAGAATCGATCAGATACACCCTCTTCGAGCGTCCCTTGCATTGAATTTCTCTCGACAATAGGCTTGGCTTAATTAGATCAAAGTAGTGTTCTCCACAACCGTCCTCCACCTCTACGAGACACCGTCTTCCTACGGGTGTCAAGCTTCTGCTGCAACAATTGAGCACCGCTCTGATAGTCCGAAAAGTTCGACCTAAGCGCTTAACTATCTGTCCCAAAAAGCTTGCTTCTCATCCATTTGCAGCAACCGCATACTTCAATTCAGTGTTCAACGCACGATACTGGGCCTTCTCACAGAACATGATTGTCTGTTTACAGTGGCCTTACTCCCAGTCGCACCACGGCGGTACTTATTCTTTTCCGGTTCGAGTGTCTCTTTCACGACCACACTTTCGTAACATATGCTTCAGAACACATCATTCTCGAGCTAGTGACTCGCTACCTGCGCAAAAATGTTTTTATATGATCGGCCAATAGCATGGGCGTTGGCGGCAGTTGCGGTCTAGTTAGATTGGCGGTGTAAAAAGGACGCTTGATCTGGTAACACCTGTCTTGCTGCTCTGCATCGTCAGCATAGCGCCTGTCACATCTTTCAGACCAAGTCAGCTTCATTTTTTGCCTCCGGAGCCAGACTTGTCAGCCTTGTTCAGACCAAGAAATTTACGCCAGTCAGCTGCACTTCAAGCTTATACCTGACGCTTTTAAGAGACGACCAACTACGAAGCACATTCACTCCTTGTGGCCGCGCACTCCTGGAATTCAGTGCCTAGTGTATGATCATTTACGCACTCTGCATTGCTATCTTGGTTCTGAAATTGTTTAACCTGTCTGAAAATAGGGAAATCTAGTCTTGCCTTTGAGCAACTCTCCGCCTACAGGCTGACCTACCGCTTGCTGAGCATCTTTGATCACGTTATCCTGCTTTTCTACTCATGTCTACGGACCTTACCCAGCTCATGCTAGTGCTAAGGGTCATATCAGCGATCCCGACCGACCGTCACACGCTTGTGGCTTCTACTGCATGCACTGCGCCTCCGCCCACAGAGGACCAGGCCGCGCTGGGCATAGTCTCGAGCATTTGCAGGAGGTTACTATGAAGAGAAAGCCAACGCGCGTGAGCCAGCACCCACAAGGCTTCTATGAGTTCCATCTTGATCGCGAGAGTCTGAGGACTGAGACTAGCGAAGCTGGCTATCGCAGAGCCTCGTTGGGTAACATAAGAATTGCATGGCCCCGTCCAAACCTTGTGATGCTGCCCCACTTGCCCTCTGAGGCAGGGTATGGACCCACTATCAGTGACAGCGAGCGTGATCACCGTTCTTGCCGCAACGGGGCAAGCTGCCAAGTGTGTCAGGAAGATCAGTGCCCTCCGCCATGCTCCTCTAGAAATCAAGCTTTTGGGCGAAGAGGCATCAGGCTTTAGCGATTTGCTGCAGCAGGTGAAAGCAATACCCCCGGCAAATACGCCGAGGAATGATGCCTCCACAGGTCTGGACTCGCAAATTGCGCGAATAACCGCAAAGCTCAAGGAATTTGAAAATCTTCTGGATTCTTTTGCCCCACAGCCTACTAGATTTGGCGTGGATCGGCGATACCTCGGCTGGTACAAAGGACGTCAGAAAGCTGCAGAATTACAAAAGGACCTCACCTCACAGCGCTTGAGCCTTGCTGCAAGCTTGGGAGCACAGACTCTGTGAGCGAAATCATACCTAAATGTCAGTGGTTGGTCAGCGCATAACCTGATAGCTCTGCGCAGAACCAAAACAGATAACATCGAAGGCGCTCTAGAGAAGGTCACGTCACAGAACGAGGAGACCGCAAAGGTCTTGACAGCCTTAGTCAGTCTCATTGGCTCATATGTCGCATTGACGCCGTCGACTCTTGAGGTTACGCCCGATGGTGTCGATTGCTCCTTCAATATACTTGTTGAGAACACAGCAGAAAGCCCGGAACCCTCTAATCTTGAGCATTCATCTGATCTTGTGACAATGACCCGTCATCAAAAACATCTACCACTGCTGGGTGGGGAGCCCGCCTTCAGGGTATACGCGAAGAAGTCAGCAGCTTACTGTAGGGCATGGTGTAGTTGCTCATGTCACAAGCGGAATGTAATCCGTCTTAAGCAGCCATTCCAGAACGACAAAGGTGGATCACTGACATTCGCCTATAGCGGCTTGCCATGGATTACCACTGAGTGTAACGAGAATAATACATGTGCCAGTAAATCTGTCCCGTCCATCAGTACTACCATACACTTTCCTGCATGGTTCTGGAGACGCTATGTTTCAACGTCCTTGACATACAACCCGTTGGATGGACCGAATCTCAGTTTTACAGCACCTCGGACACGTGACTGGACGCCTGTGCTCTGGAAGCACGCTCAAGAGGGTAATATACATGCAATTCAGGATCTTTTCTCCAGTCGTACCGCTTCTGCTCGCGATGTTTCGCCCATTAATGGATCGGCGCTTCACTTTGCAGCAGGAAACAGAAATTACGAACTTTGCGGCTTCTTAATCGCTCAGGGCGCCCTGCCAGAGCATGAGGACGATTTCAAGAAGTAGGCCACCTTCAATTGTCCCATGCAATTAACTAACATACTTACAGCAGCGGAACGAGTCTTGCGTGGGATAATTATTTGTCCAAAAACTTGACTGCAGAACAGGAGAATGTTGTAGTCAGTGTCTTCAGCGACACGGAGTATCTCCAGAACCGGCTATTCACGGTGCTCCACAAGGTCGTGTTAGGACTGGTACCCAAAGACCTTGAAGATGAGCTTCAATACTCTACCAAGGATATCGACGCCGTCGACTCTAGCGGCCGAACCTGCGTCTCTTGGGCAGCTGGCAGGGGTGACTTAGCCAGATTGAGGATACTGCTCAGCCACGGTGCAGATCCAAACAAAGCTGACATACGCGGATCAGCACCTCTCCACCATGTGCGTGATGCAGCTTGCTGCCAAATATTGCTTGAGAGGAGAGCGGATGCTCTTGCGTGCAACAGCTTCGGTCACAGCACTTTGATATCCGCTACGAGAAGCAAGGATTGTGTGCCTTTGTTGGTAATGTTAGTGGAAGCTGGTGTTGATGTGAATAAAAGGGACTATTGCAGTGAGACTGCTCTCTGCCATGCCTACGTTGTCTTGGAAAAGATGACCGACACTGCAAGATTCTTGATCGATAACGGTGCAGACATGAACGCCGCGACGCAGGATAAGAATACGATCTTGCACCTCGCGGTACAGCATGATGCACACGGTATCACACGTCTTTTGCTCGACAGAAGCGCGGATTACACACTCCAAAACGCGTACGGACTGACTATCCTACATATAGCAGCTCGGTTGTCGAACTCGGAAACCATCGACATTCTACAAGACCACGGCCTCAGGAGCATCGACGCCACCGCCAAAGACTGCAAGGGCAAAACGGCAATGGACTACGTCGAACAGCGGAAGCTAGACGCTATGGAGCCCGACTTCCGAGAGAAATTTGAAGCGTTGCATCGAAGCATCATTCAAACACAGATAGCTGGCTTGACGGCTCAGATAGTAGCGATAGAGATGGGCGCGAATATGATCAAGACTGCAACTATGACGAGCTTGACGCCTGTGACCAGTGAAGACGAGGACGTCTCGGACTCCGATGACTTCGTGATGTATGATCCGCTTCGAGGGCAGAAGGGCGGGCATGGGACTGTTGTTTTCTATGATGCTGTGGAGCATCCTGCCGCTGTCTTGCCTGTTCAGTCGTAATTGAGGAACCGACTTTCGATCAATTCAGAAGCTCTTGCGGTTGGATTGTTGTTGTTGTCCCAGCCATAACTAGAATACAGAAACAACCCGTTTTCATTATAAGAGTCGATTTGCCGAGAGATTAGGACCGAAGCGACGTGTACATGATGTACTATCCGCAAATATTCGAGTTGCTACCGATTTCTGGCCAATCTTGGTCTGCTGAAGCTGTTTGATTGCTGGACGTGAGGTCCTACGTATCTGTTGGATCAGACAGAAGTATTTGTGGTCGCTTAAGGAAGAATGATCTGAGGTCGTCACCGGTCTACACGATGACGTCCTCGTAGGAGCATACTTATCTCTTGCCTTATCTAAGTTCCGCTCGATTGATGGGAATTAGTGACAGGCTTACGCATATGTTACGAGGGCTGTCCCGTGAGATCCTCCTCATAATGAAGAGACCAACAATAGTCACAGTTTGTGTTATTTGTAGGCTTCTATCGCGCAGCTTTCAAGAGAACGCAACTATGACTAAGCTGGATACATTAGCGTTCATTGGTTTTGCAGGCTCGTAAGGCTGAGTGGGAGCATAGCCTCCGGTGTGTGTCTGAGCAAGAGCCTTGTGGACAATTGACCTCTCCTCTTTCAAACGCAGTCTTTTCTTTCTGGTAAAGCCACTAGAGTCAATATGTGACAAGTTTGTTCCGCTTAAAAAATATGGCTGAAGCGATTGCCATTATTCAAATCTCCGACAGAATCATCGGCCTCTGCAAATACTACATCGGAGCTTTGAAAGATGCGCCATCAGAGCTGCGCAAGATACTTGTAGAGATCTCGACGCTCAGATCTATTCTCGAGAACCTCGAGTTTTTGAAGACGTGCGATAGTGGAACATCAAGCACCTGGAGCAGTCTGGACGGGACCGATGGCGCCTTCGATGCTTGCTATCGGTCTCTTGAGGAACTACAGAAGCTCATTCCTCTACACGACGATTACGGTCTGGGTCAAAATCGAGCCAAGAGACAGAGAGTGCATGATGCTTGGACAACGCTGGCGTGGCCGTTTAAAGAAACCAAGGCTCGAAAGCTGTTGGATGAAGTCCAACACCACAAAGCGACTTTCATGCTTGCTATTACTGCTGATACTGCGTATGTACTGAGGACATGTCGAATGCACCTCCACCACTAAAACTCATAGCTGCTTGGCAGCCCAGCTTCATCAAGTGGTTCTAACAGATTCTCTTAGGCAGGATATCAAGGAGATCAAATCCAAAGTCTCGAGAACGCATGAAATTTTGACTGGTAGGTTCCTCCTAGCCAAGAGATTCGAGCTGCCACAGGACAGGCAGAACTAATAGCAACATCGTTTCCGTAGAGAACCAACGTCAAGATGTAATCGGATGGCTGCATCACACAAATCCCTCGGATCTCCATCATCGAAATCAGAGACTCTACGAGCCTGGGACTGGCAATTGGATGTTTCGAACACCAGAATGGAAAGAGTGGCTGGAGGCTAGACTACGATGTATATGGATTCATGGAATACCGGGCGCTGGAAAGACAGTACTGATGTCCCATCTAATCGAGCAACTTAGAGCGCACTGTGACACATCTCCGGCAAAATGTGGCTTTGCATACTACTACTGCTACTTTGGCCATGAGCAGGACGAGTCAGCACCGTTTCTAAGGTGGCTCTTGACTCAGGTCTGCCGGCAATCTGATCAGATTCCTACCAGCATCTACAAAACCTACAAACTCGGCGAAGAACCGGACCTCCCTATTCTTCTGAGAGCCATCGAGGAGAGCCTTGTAAATTTCGAGAGTGTGTACGTTGTCGTTGATGCGCTGGACGAAAGCTGCCTAAGACAAGAGATGCTCAAAGTCTGCCGAGATTTTGCCACGGATTCTCGATTCGAAAAAATCAAGCTTCTTGTCTCTAGCAGAGAATATCTTGATATAGAAACAATTATGAAGCCCGTTGCTGCCTCGATATCGATGAACAACGAGTTTGTTACGGAAGATATCAGGATTTACGTTAGGTCAATGTTACGTTCAAACCGCAGATTATCCGGCTGGCCTGCTGATCTTCTAAAAGATATCGAGGCAGCTTTGACCGAGGGAGCCAGAGGAATGTGGGTTATTGTACTTATACATGCCGTTGCTATGACTCACTATCATGCAGGTTTCGATGGGCGGTCTGTCAGATTGATGTTATACAACGTCTGAAAGGCGATCGCGAATACATCGAGGAAGCTTTGACGAACTTACCAGACACGTTGCACGAGACTTACGACAGAGTCTTGGCTAATGTAATGAAGGAAGATCAGATGTTCGTACATCATGCTCTCGAATGGATATCTCTCCACAACGAGCTATACCGTGGTGGCGGTATTCCACTATCTATACTACTTCAAGAAGTGGAGTACAGTTTATCAAGACAGTCATCTGCCCGGCAAGAGCGATTCTACGACCACGAGACTCTACGAGAGTGCTGTGGATGCCTTATAGACATCAGCACGGAACATCTTATGACCGTGTTCGATCAAAAACAGCTGGATGTAGATTCAGCGGAAGGTCGCGAAGTGCTCACGGCAAGATATGCTCATTACACTGTTCGTGAATACCTGGACTCAAACTACCGGTCAAAGAGTTTCAACCCTTGCTCAGCTCTCTGTAAACATAGCTTGAAGCTTTGCCATGTCGAGGCAATCCTCGCAGAGAATATAGACTCATGCGCGAATGAGTCTGCTGAACCGGAAGTGCTAAGCTGTGATGAGAGTTGGATTGACGTTGCTCTACAACGCGATTTCAATTCCTATTGCCTGCTTTCCGCATTTAGATGTCTCAATTGGTTACTCACCGAGATCTGCCAGCATGAAGCATTGAGGAAACTTGTCATATGTCTCCTCAATCCTCTGAAGCCACATTTTCGAAGTTTCAAGACCGGCTCGAACCGCATCGAAAGCGGCTCATTTTCATTGTCCTCCGATCACCAATGGGATTTTGAAGCTAGTTTTCATAACGTGTATTGGGATGTCATCCCATTAGGAACAGAAGCCGCTACATTCTTGAATTTGTATCTCATAGCTAATTACGATGCCAATGCACTGCCACTTTTGGAGGAATTTGTGCGAGTGAGGGCGATCAAACCTTTATTTGACACTCGTCTAGAATTTTCCAAAAATTGTTGGGGGCCGGATGGAGAGGTAGAGGAGTTCAAATTCGACGGCTGCCTCATCGAAGTGGCCGCGCTACTGTCTACTCCTCCTTACGAAGCATACACTTTTCTATTAGGGCTGATCGATGATTTTAACGTTACAAAGACTCTTCTATACATAGTGATCTCTTGCGATGAAGCTTTGGCATCTCAAAGCGAAGGTCTTGTGGAGAGATTGCTGCAGCTCGGAGCGGATGTGAACAGTGCCGAATATCCTCTTACACCACTGCAAGCCGCTGTCAGCAAAGGGAAACCAACATTCGTCAGAAGTTTCCTCCAGGCCGGCGCAAGGCCTAACAAACTTGGCAATGTGCAAGGACCATTATGGAAGCACAATACGCTGATGAGCTTCTTCAATCAGTTTCACAATCTGAGCTGTCTCCGAATCATTAGAAAACGCAGATCAGCATGTTGGTATGACTTGGAAGATGCAAACAAGGTTGAGGACTTACTTCTGCAGCATGGAGCACAGGACTTTGAATATCACACTGGTTTGCCAGATGCCCAAGATGCACGGCAGGAAATAGTCACAAGTAATGACAGCCGCCAATCTTGGATCAATACCATCCTTAGGGGAAACTAGTGATTCAACTCAAAACACCTCAGTCACACTCACCACCCAGCAACTGCAAATATGACATATACCAGGAT
The DNA here is from genome assembly GCA_032158265.1 of Bacidia rubella. Classification (NCBI taxonomy): domain Eukaryota; kingdom Fungi; phylum Ascomycota; class Lecanoromycetes; order Lecanorales; family Ramalinaceae; genus Bacidia; species Bacidia rubella. The sequence continues at coordinate 298,860 of JAVTIF010000006.1, read as the reverse complement.
GTATCGCTTATAAATATCGCTGTTCTTCCACGATTGTGAATGGGTTCCGGGTAGATATCTCCAGTCTCGGGTCATCAGAGATGGTAGATCCATGGGTATGACGAGATCCTTTGGGACCAAATCTACAAGCCATTCTTTTGAGAGTTACCCAGCGTAACACCATAAATCTCACTCGTATCTGAATTACATATTTTTCTTCCCAAAGCGATGACCGGGTATATCTATCCATCAGCCGCCACAATAGCACCGCCTTAAGGCCGAGGCTACAGTGGGCTCTTTACAAAATTTCAATGGGCCGGTTTCGGTCGGCTCTCTGCCTCTAGTCGCCCGGAAGTATAAGGAACTCCAGGGAATGGATTCCCTAAGTCTCTAGTTTACTTCCAGGGATCCTTTCAGGGAATCCTTCCAGATACGGTCTGGCATGAACGTGGTGCTGTTGTGGCAGCTACGGGCATAGTGGCAGTGATCAACACATCGTTCGTTAAAGGCATGGAGAAGGGCACGGATGGAGATGTCTTATCAGCGATGAAGCTCTATATAGAACGCGCCTTAGGTCTAACTTGTGCTGTGCAAGTCTTGAGGCCATCCTGGGCCATCAGCCGTACGGAGCCCTATTAGGGGTTTAGGGGATGATCTGTATGGATGAAAGCAGCTATTTGTACTCGTCAAATGTATGAATTGAATTGGCCTTCGATAAGCAGATTGATTCGATCAACATATAGAGATGTCGAGACGAGAATCTTGGAATTGATTCAGAAGCTAGTCACAAAGTATAAAACCTCCCGAGACTACAAATCACATGTTACACCCCATTGGTGAATGGGCCTTGTTCATGAGCCGAGCGACCAAGAACGCCCTATTTATGACAAGGACAGTATTCATGGATGATCACCTTATGCGTGAGAATTCGTTTTAATCATGAACAGAACAGTGCTGTTTTTAAACACCTCCTTGTAAGTATGCTGCAGTTCAAGATAATTTAACTTTCTTTGACTCTAGGTGTACCGTCAGAGACAAAAGAGAGAGAGAGGAAAAGAGTATTGGGACTGCATATATAAACCCAATTCCTAAAGGTGATACCTGAGGGGCGACGGCAAGGTCTAATTGCGCATGTTTCAAGAGGCTCAGAAATCTTAGAGAGATACTAATAACTCAAAAAACTTACTATACGAAGTGCGTATGTCTCCCCACAATCCTGCATTAAAGTAACGTACCGTCAAAGTAGCGATAACTTTATACCGCTATTTATGAAATGAACATGCAAGCGGCTTCATGCGTTAGGACACCTTATTGATAAATAGGGTGACCTCATTGACCACGAGAACGATTCATGAATGGGAGAGTGACATCACACTCCCCTTCGACTTATAACGCCCTGACCGTTTGTCTCAATGATGTGTCCAACATGGATTGGCCACTCAGCTTGGTGGAGAAACCTTTCCGGAACTTGAAATTGACGCCAACTTTCATCCCTCGGCCTTTTGGTGACACAGTCCAGTGCACAGACTGCTGCATCTCGTAAGTCACGTGGACACCATCATTGTCTCTAACATCCTCGGTACCACGATGGACGAAAGAACACAAGACATTAGGCGGCACTGCTACACGTCCCTCTACTGGTTCGTTCAAGGACTCGTAGAAGTTATTGCGCCGTAGATTCCTATGATGTTCAATCGGGTGACTAGAATCGTTGACTTTACCTATTGAAGACTGGTTGACACTCTCAGATTTTCTGGAGCTCGTTGACGAGGCGGCGCCATGCAAGCCAAGAAAGGAAAGACTTGACTTGAGGGTTTGATATACAGGCCCGAGGTGACGGCAAGTGCCACTCATTGCTGGCATACAAGCAATGATGATACCGACTTGCAACTCCAAGAGGCTTTCCAGAAAGACTCAATTAGCTATAAAGCTGTCGTGGCAGAGATGTACTCACGTTGCGATCAGTGCCGGCGTTATGTTCCACTGGATGTCCGTAGTCCGTTTCAGCCTAAGTCGATACACTATATTGAGTAGCGAGCCTAGACAAGCACTTCAAAAAATCAGTATCGAAGAAGAATAGATTTGTCAAGGGGTCTGACAGAATCGCGCTCATGAAAATAACGTTAACACCAATCTTCCGTGGTGTAGGCATCTGTAGCTTTGAGACCCCAACAATAGGTAAGACCAATATGTAAAGGTCGATGATGAGTCCAAAAGCAGCTTGTACCACCGTCATTCGAAGGCCTAACCTGTAGTCTAGGTTGGCTTGATTTGTTGCCCAGGTTTCGCGACGGTTCGGCGTGTAGATAACGAACACGCCTATTGTCATGGCTCCATAAAATAGTATTGTCAGGACACCTCCTATAGTCGAGCAAATCCTCATCCATCGCCATTGTCCAAAAATCTCCAGGTACATAATGAAGAAAGTCAATTTTGTAAAAAGCATAGTCGGCGCTGGAAGAGTTCCGAAAAGATAGGAAGGCTATGACTGTCAGCATGATTGCAATTCCGTCACACGATCAAGATCCTCTTACGATGATATGGTCTCGGCTCAGATTCTTCAGCACACTGGTGTCCCATCCGTGTCTTCCGAAATGCCCATACTGTACACCTGTATGAGTCAACATGGGTCAAATCAAAAGTCTGATGACCTAACCCCAGATACAAGCGACATAGTAGGATGTTGTACCCAACTAAAAACGAATGGAAGATTAGCAGCTCGGCAGCTCAACTTTTGGGAAGATAGAAGACTGACGAAGCCGATCAGCAGAGTCACTGTGGTTTCGTCAACGCCATGAACGGTTATTGACATGGCCAGTTTTTCTTACAATCGTCCCAACTACACTTCCTTATAACCTTTGTCTTCATGTATACACGGCATGCGGCGAATACTACAGTCAATGCAAGCAGAATAGAGCCCAATACGATCAGTAAACAGCCATTGTACCGTGGGTTGACGAGATTCGACGCGATGCCTGCTGGCGGTGGTATTATTGGTGTCGCTGCTAAGATATCAAGCTCTTCCTCCGATAATTCAGCGAGATGCTTTAATCTTTCCGTAGCCATGAGTGCAGAGTCCTGAGACAGTATCTGTGAGTTCTCTTTAAATCCAGGAGCAGTCGCGAGTTACAAGGTCTTGATCAAGCAGATATCGTGTAGGACTCGTAAGAGTTTTAAACAGGCACAAAGGACTAATGGTAGCCGGAAGTCTTCTTGATGACTAAACGGAAGAACGGTTAGAGCCTTATGAAGAAGCTTCATTGGTGCTGTTCATAGAATCTGCACACGGCGAGAGACTGAATTGCTAGATTGCCTTCTCGTTTTTCCTGCCACGCAGAACTTGCCGATGCATACGCCTTGCATCGAAGGATTGTGGCACACATGCCTTGCAGGGAAGAGGGATGCTGAGTCTTCAGGCCACTACACTTCGCATGATGATGATGATTGTCTCTGCGGAATAGCAAGACATTGAGCTTCCCAATCCGAGGACTGAGAGAATGCCGTTCTCACGATTCATGAGCAATGCATGATTCGGCGTTGCAGGGATGCGAATCATCCATCAAAATCTGACATTGTGCCCTTGGGGCACAGTTATTGCACAGTCATGCATTCATTCTGTCTGGCTTAGATTGTCAAACGCCCTCTGATGTCTCCATGCCACGTAGCGGCTTACGCTACCTAGCCTCATTGCCTGCAGGGAAAAAAGAAGGAAGCAAAGGCGCAAGCTATAGGCCGGATGCCCGCTAGAGAAGTGAAGCTTCGATGATCACTATGCGAATATGTCTTCTTGAATTAGGCCTCATCTAATCTGCCGAAGGCATTTCATCTACCCTGTTCTAATGAAAGCCCGAGTTATACGAAATACACTGGAAAGCAGTCTTATAAGAACTCAAGACATTAAGCGCCATTACGAGAAGATACGTATCATTTGCTCCTCGATGAGAACTCTTATTAGAGCGCTAAGAAAAGATGCGTGCGTACATGCAATCATCATACCTACATGAGTGCAAGACATATGTCTGGCTGGATTGAAGTGAACGCAGGTCAAATCAGCGAGAATTCCGGCTTGTGCCTTATCAAGGGTCAACTGCTTTCACAACGCTTGGGCCGCTTACTCATGAAGCGTTTGCGGCTCTTGAAATCTTCCGATCTAAGGTTCGTCACCTTCTGTTTCTCCACTCTCAGGACGTGCCGTAAGGCTACACGATGCCTCGCATGGTCCTCCGAGGGTTCTCTTTGCATTTTTGCCTTGTTCTACAAAGCTTCCAGCAGCACGCTGAGCACCCGGCTCTCGGTATGAAGCAAAGCTAGTTGGGTCGTACATAGATTATGTTTCTCAATATGCAACGTCGTCAATCAGTATTGCGGCTCCTTGACGGGCATGAGAGTTCATGACGCCTCCCGCTTGTCCATTTTCTGCATTTCGGAGACCCTTCTCTGCTTGGCCGTAGCCCTGCAGACAATTATGACGATCGTTCCAAATGCACCTCATCATGATCGTTTGCCGAGATCGGTAGCCGGGCCATTGAAAATAGGTCTCTAGTGACCAGCTATCATGTCTTTGAACTCCATGAGATTGAAGGTCTTCAGTCCCCATAGACGAATACCAGTCTTTCACACTTTAATCTATCACACCAATCTCTGCTCACCTTGGACGCTACTCGTTTCGTCATCCACTCTTCCTTACGATGGGAGATGAATACGGGAGGATCACTGAGCCTGCTTACAAGGTTATCTTCCCCATATCTCACAGTCAACAACATTACTGAAGTATCAAAGGTGGTCATGGGCATCTTGTTCGGCATGTCGATTCTCGCAGCAGCAGCTCGGTTGACTGTTCGCTCATGGCTTCGTAACCGGCTCGGAGTGGACGACTATCTTCTGATCTTCTCTTGTGCAAGTCTGATCGGATGCACTGGTGTCCTTTACTATGGCACGCCAATAGCATTTCGTGCACAGAGGATAGCGATGGATCCTAGTGCATTCTTGGATTCTGGCGTCCATCAGGCCGATCTTCTACAACAGTTTGGTCTCCTCCCGAAAATCGTTTGGGCTTATTTGACTCTTTCTTGGGTCACTATTTTCTTCGTGAAGTTCAGCTTCCTGGCACTTTTTCGAAATCTGGTTGACCGATTACCTCCAATGTACAAATTCTGGAAGGGCGTTCTGGTTGCCACCATTCTTGTCTTCGTATTTGCAATATGCGATGGCTTCATTGCGTGTCCAAAGTCAGGCTTGGATACTGGTGACTACCAGCTTTCAGTCACACGGTTTGAAATTGATACTGATACTATGCTAGTGGAGTGCTATAATAGCACCGCAAAGCTCGATAAAGCTTTGGGTCTTGGAATTACTGCAATAGTCCTAGACATGCTCACAGACACCCTCAGTCAGTAGAACCTTCCCTGTGAGCTTGGGACTCAAGATTAACCCTAATCTCAGTCCTGGCAATCCCCATTTGCCTTCTTTGGCGTGTACAAATTCGGCCCAGACAGAAGATCGGTCTTGGCATCTTCCTTTGCCTCAGTGTTTGCATGATTGTAATGGCAATCATTCGCATTTCTGGTATGCGCTATCGTGGCAGCATTGACCTGATCTGGATGGCGTTTTGGCAGCAAATAGAAGCTTGTACAGCGGTGACTATGCTATCTTTGACCGCTTTCCGCTCCGTTTTTGTAGCCTCAAGATCTAGTCTCAACGAAAGGAAAGCTCGCCGTTGGGTACCTTCAGCTGGCCGATTACATCAAAAATCTCAAAAGGATGAAGTCAATCATCAGAAGCATCTAGAGGATCTGACTATCCCCTCGGCAACGTTGACTGGGTTGAGTTATGTCATCGATGGAACTAAAGCTACACGTTCTATAGACGAGAGCACGAGCTCAGAGAGCTGCGAACTTCAAGTCGGAAGTGATACTGATGAGTGCGAACGCGTTTAAATACATCTTTGAATGCAGCTCCTACCTGGTATTTACGATTTCAACACATGGCAGTGCCCTCAGACGTGATGTAAACAGAAAGGTTCCGAGAAGGATAGAGCAAAGAGAGCTGTTGAAGGATGAAATTAATGGAGTGCACACTCGAATTGCAACATCGAGCGGCATGCAATGGTCTCCGGTCGATCTTGTTATCAAGTCCATCAGACCGCTTCTTAGCATGCGAAAGCAGGCAACGGACTATTCTCGTTCGAGTGACTCGCAAATCAATTCGTTTGACATGATCAACTAGTGGATAATTAGCTAGGAAGTGAAGGGATACGAGTTGTTCTGCTGACCTTGACTTCTCACTTGAAATTTGAGCAAGCATCACTTATCGACCGCTCAACTAATATGTTTCTTAATACACCCTCGAAACCTTTCCTACATACCTCAATCAAGATCTCTCCCGAGAAAAATACCCCGGACATGGTTTCGCGTCTCCCCTGTACCAATATTGCGGAAACCGAGTCTACTAGCACGGTAGAAGGCTCTATCGTGTCATGTATACCGTTTTGATGTACCGCACCCGCTTGATATCCTTGGTGACACCGATTAAGAGGCTGAGTGCAAACCGTCCCTAAGTCTGTAGTCTCAAGATGCTGACCGCACTCACTCCGCTTGCATAAGCAATCGCTCCTCGTCATCTGCCACCCTGTTTCGAAGACGGCATTTCATTTGAATCGCCGGAAATGTGTACAATGCAGCATTGTCGCGGCATTACAGCCTTCCAGTGCCACGTCCCGTTCTTCTTATGTTCCTCGTCTAGGTTCGTGGCGCACTGACTAGCCTTGTAGTCCTTGATTTGACCAAGCTTTTCTGGATGGGTTCAATCTTAACAAACCAAGTCTGTGCGACTGTCTGAACGAGGTCAGTCATAGTAAATTCGTTGAGAACTTTGCGCTTCTTGTCGAGCGTGGGGAGCTCATTTAGCGTGTAATGTCGCGCACGATGAAATCCGCAAGTTCCCCCGACGAAGTTTCTTCAAATGCAATTCGTAGTCCCTCTCCATTGATGCTATTGACATGAGCCTTGATTTGAAGAAGAATGATATCATAAGGGCAGTTCAAGATCTTGGAGGCTTGGCGGATCACGTCTATCCATGGAGTCTCCGATATGCTGTAATAGGGATAATTGACCTGCTCAGCATGAATTTGTTTTTCATCTTTGTTTATTGCATCTACAACGGCCGCCCATTGCTTTGGTGTCCATGCGACAGTGGAGGGGTGGGGAGGAGTCGGAACCGTGAATGATCGTTGCTCGCTGTATTCGCGGATTATGCGTTCTTCGATGAGGAATGTGAAATTCGTAAGTAGCATTCGAAGAAGTGCGTCTGGTTCAATAGTTTTCTTGTGTTTGCCTTAATATTGCTCTTTCCGCGTTGAAATTCCGGTATCCTGGGTCTTTGGGCGTTGGTTTCTGGGTCTGGTATCTTTTGTCATATGTGCGGTGTCTTGCTTGGGGAAGAAGCGGAAGAAGATCGGAGTTCTGCGAGTCTCAATTTTCCACCAGAGGTTAGAAGGATCTTTCTAGGTGCTCTTACGTATGATGCAAGAATAACAGAGGAATATATTCGAACGTCACAGGCACTATGGGTCAACTCGGTAAGTCATACAGTTTCTCTAGTATCTAAGTCGAAGGAACTTGGGGGAAGGCTTGAACTTTATTATCTTTGTTAAACTTCGATCATTACTCAGCAGGAAGGGCTCCGAGCAGTTTGGTCACCCCTGAGCCAAACTGTCTTTGGATGATTGATCTCTAGTCCCCGATGGTACCTTAAGAAGCCCCCTAGAGCGCGCCGTCAACGAGTCTGGAAAAGACTCAGCGCAAATCTGATTTAAAAGAAGTGCCGAGTTGACCGCGAGGGAACAAAGTATCATACTGCAGTGCTCAATGTGGTAATCAAGCCAATGCACAAACGTGGGAGGAGGGTTAGAGCCATCACAAGGGCGCAGATAGCCTATGCATAGCCAACGCTGGGTGATCACGACATATCCCGGTGACGTGAACACCCTTTGAGATAGAGCGAACAGAAGGAACAAAGGTGTTACTTGGAGCCGGTTTTGTGCGCACGGACTGCACAGAGGTCACTGTTAGTAGGTCGCGCTCTAAGGACATAGATCGCATGGAAAGACATCAAACCATCATGCGAGAGAACTCTCGCCAGACTTTCAAGCCTTATCGAGTATTCAAGAGCACACTACGACGAGGCTCTTCATAAGCAAGTCGCATACATTCAGCTCATGCCAACTTGAGAGGATGACTCAGCACCTTTAGTGCCTAAAGGAGGAACACTTGCTGGTGTTGTTCAAGCCACCTGCCTAGTTAAGTATGGTGTGTCGTCAAAAGGGGAAAATGGTCCGCCGCGTAAGCTCGTACTTGACGATCAAGGTAAGGACCTTCCTAAATCAGACCCACCATCAAGTTGGGTGTACAGCTTCAAGGACTGGCACCAGAAAGACCATCTTTGTGCTCGTAGACAGCTGCAGCTCTAATGAAGGAGATTTTCATTCAGTGACTTCGATTTCGTGAGAGAACTCGATGAGCAGCAAGGTTTACACCGCGGATGGAACTGGAGGTGGATGATGCCGTTCCAGCCGAGAAGCGATATAAGTATAGAGCAACAGCCATGCTCTTATCAAATCGTTTGGTGCATGTGAGATGGTGCGGACGCCTTTGTCCGGGCAAATACAAACGTAGCTCCGATAAGGATTACTTCCCTTCCAGAAATGACAGTCATTGCTGTCCAGTGGACAGACACCAGCGCTGCATGGCTTGCGGCTATCCTTGAAGGCGATCCGGGCCTACAGCCTAGCCCAGTTAGATATGACCAAAATAGCTAAGCCATGTAAGCTATGCATATGCATAGGGCACTGTCTGCTCGGTCCAGACAAAACCCAGCACCTGAGCGGTCTCGATCTCGATCTGATAGCGGACCCGACGGACTTGCAGGTGGTCTAGAATATAGTAGGAGGACGCTATTCGCTACAGTAGATCTAGTCGTCGCCGAGTTGGGTAATGGGCTAGAGATTGATACTTATCCATAATAATTACGACCGTCTGTCACCATCACACCATAAAGATTGTTGTGGAAGCGAGCGTTTGGATGGTCCGTTCTAGACTAAGCAGAGATTTCAAAGGTTTGTTGGGCGTGTCGGCGTTCGAGAATGCATATAAAGTCTCTTGTCTATGCTCGACTTCCTGGAAGCCTGTGTCATGAAAGAACGTCTCTTCGAGTATTACCGTCGACTTTGTCATCAAGATATTGTATCCATTCTTATTGTTGTATCCGACAATGAAAGTCACATCAGCCCTTTTCTCCCTGCTCGCTTTCACCACAACACTTGCTATCTCTGAACCAATACCGACACGCGTACAAGCAGCAGGCAGTGAGCAAGTTCTGGCTCCCAGACAGCTATCAAGGAGGAATCCACGGCCGGAGAAATTACCGCCCCTCTTTCCGCCTCGTCACGATATACCCAATGGCGGCTGGTGTGGCGCAGATGGTGAATGTATTTCTGGGTACTGCGAGTTTTCCAGAGGCTACGCCGAGGAGGGGAAATGCTCGCCCAAGCCAGATATCCCGGAATGTCACATTCATTTGATAAAGCGAGTGCCGGGCGCTGCATACCCGACGTCTACGCAGTGCTCTCAACCTCCACCGCCACCACCCCAGTCAACTCTCTAGTGATTATGGCTCTCTAGCACCACTCTGAAAGATTACCATCTGGCTGAAGGATCAATTGGCGTGGGCACGATATACCTTCTTACACTTCTGCTCAGCATTTGAACCTTGGCTAGGATCAAAAATCAGTTTTGACTTGTTACTTTTGAGATTGAAATGTTCATGGAATGCTTGTACACAGATAGCCATATATAAATCAGTCGAAGGAGGGTCAGGTGTCCATTTAACAGTATCATGGAAGCACTGACACTATCAAGATCATGCTTAGTAGTGAACAAAAGCCGCTTGTAAACAGAAGATGCATAGGTCTCGCAAGACTATCACCACACACCCCATAACCAATGGCATCTCTAAGACTGCCAGCTCATCAACAACTTGTCTACGAGGAGTACCTCACCGCCTCATCCCTCCATCCAAGCCTCATCACCTCCCCTTCCCCTTCCCCTTCCCAATACCCACACCCCTCATCAGCCTCTCCAATTTATCCTCCCAAGCCTGCCTTTCCCCCACTCGCTCCATGACCTCAAAGTCCAATTGCACCTCATCCTCCCTCCTCCCCATAGCCTTCAGCACCTGCCTTGCCAAATCTCTCCACCCTCCAGCGAATTTCTTGCCCAGCCGAAACGCCAGCTCTTCCATCACTTTTGCCCTGACCACCTCACCCTCAGCCTCATCTGCCTCGCTGAGCGCACCCATTTCCTCTTCCGAGAGAAGATTGTTGAGGTCCGTCCGAACCCTGATTTCATCTACTAGTGCTTCTAAATTCAAGTTATCCATCCGAGAAGCGGGAATTATGGCGAGTACACGCCGTGGAACGGCGGGTAAAAAGTGGCAGAGCAGCCATTCGCCTGTATGGTTATTTAGACGTCGATTCCTGTCCGGATGCTCGTCGTGGTAGCCCAGCTGGTAAGCACCAGCGTGTGCACTGCGGATCATTGGCTCGAGACCGTCGGTGTCGATTACGGCTAGGCGGATGTTTCGAGCATTAGCGGCTTGGAACATCCGTAGGTATTCGATGGCAGTATGCCAAGTGCAGAGGCTGATGAAGGGGGTGGGGAAGTGCGTCCATGAGAGGTGATTGTCTAAGGCTAAGGGATCGAGTGTGCCGTTGGGATTGCGGGCGGTGAGGGCACCAGGGGTGGTATTTGAGTTTGTAGGAGCGCTAGTGGTGCTGCCAGAACCGGTGGTAGCGGTGATAGTGGTTGATGCGCAAGAAAAACTGTACGGTGTGGTTATGTTGGAGGTGGGAGAAAATTCCGGCGTGGGTAGAAAGGGTATGCCGGCTTGGTGTGTGCCCCCGTCATGGAGCACGCGGAAGAGAATGGCGGGTACTGGGTACATTGGGATGCCTTGGAGGATACTGATTGGCTGTGTTATGCTACTTGGTCAGAGGCACACGGTACCTGGGTGTATCTTGATGTTGTATGGAATTTTGCATGCTTGCTTGGTAAATGTTTTAAAGTAGATGACACGAAGTGATGTAGGGACATGAGATACAAGTGACGCGAAACAGCGTGCTGAAGGGTTGTTTATTCATATGGAAGAAGACTGCACGACACATGCAGGTTAGTCAGCGACGTTTCATGCAAAGTGTGGAGTTCAATCTCTAACGAGCACCTATCAAATTTGTGCCACCGGTAAGAAGGCAACGCAAAAGGAACAATGATCAGGTAATCACAGAACATTGTCCGGGCGTTCCCACACAGGTTACGTGTCATTGTTCCATGGGCATAATTTGGTCGCGACTCTTCAAGTAAGATCTCACAATGTTCGGGAAAAGACTTGGAGGTGAGTCGTGTGTTTCTAGCTTCTATTCTACTGTCTTGAAATAAATACCACTTCCGACCTCAGCTGCATAATCAACAAAGAAAACGTTGGAGTGATTACCGATAAAGCATATTTTTTTATATGACGTACCTAGATATGTAATATGCCAAAGTATTTCCTGGTGTAGATTACCTCTCGTATGGGCAAGATGAGACTTGTCAAGCGATGAAGCGATAAGAAATCAAGTGAATAATCCCTAATTCAGGAGTAGCCTCGTTAGGTTGCGATGATATTGGTGAAATACGTAGTAATCTGACGCATGGTAATCTTCCATGCATCAAGTCTGTTTACCATCAATTAGAAGTGGTATTACTGGCATAGTGAAGCACCTACTAAGGATCGGTAACAACAAGCTTTGCCCAGATCAAAGAGCCATCCATCGGGTTGTAGACGTTCCAGGTGCCAAACTTGCAGTCATTCCAAGGCTTGGTATCCTCCCACGTATTGGCGCTGAGATCGTTCTTCGTGACGTGGCACCTGAAGAAGGCCTCGTCCTTGTCGGTCTTATTGTAGTAAAAGTCACACTCCATGTGATAATCGAAGATTTCCCTCAGGTGGCTTGACAGCGGCGAACGTGCTTCCTCCGACAGGCACATCCTGATCTGGTCTATGCACGAACCTGCTGTCCGGTGATTCGCAATATGCGAGCTTCCATGGTTTACTCGTCTTGTTCGTGATGGCGACCACTAGCGAAGAACTTGCGCTGAAGAATCCGCCCTCTTGTAGGGCTTCGACGATGAGGCTGCCGATTTCGCCAAAGAACTCGGCACCGAAGCTGTCGCCCATCGTGTAGTCTGGTATTAGATGTAGACGTGAGAGGGGAATGGATTGATAAAGAAAAAGAGGAATAAGATGGTTGTGTCACTCTTGCTTATACCCAAGAAAACGATTGCTCGAATTTGTAGAACCTCAAGCTCACCTTATATGCACTTGGAACACCCGGTGTATGCCCTGAATGGAAATTTCGGAACGCCCCACTAATGAAATTCCTCGTATCTTGCTAGGCTTCTCCTTCACAATTCTGTCTTTCTTCAGCTGCCATAGGTCTAGACCTTCGATACCAGTACGCCACGCTCGCTTCCTCTTGAACTGGTGAGCTTTAGTCTCAGCCACTCGCTAGATATGGCAAAGAGAGGTACGCAAGGCAGCGTTTGGCTATTTTGCACAGATCACAGAGAGCGCCACGGCCAAGTCTAGACTCTTTGCTCTTAGCACTAGTCATACCTTAACGGTTCCTGCGGCACCAGATTCTGCGGGGAACGTCACTTATGGAGTAAGATGGGCCGTGTGCAAGTAAGCTTTCTGTCAGGTTGGTCGAGCCGTGTGTCGCGGGATGCCCTCGATAGCTTGGCAACGCTGTGTGATCTTGCATACATTAGTGCATGGCTAGCGTGGTGATAAGCAACTCAGCGTGGTTTCTGGTTGGTAAAAGGTTGGTAGATGGCTGCTAGCTTGTAGTGTTTTCGTTCTGGGCTCTAATCGCCAACACGGGTTTGAAGCTTGATCCATCTGAGCTTCCCGTGCACACTCCTGGCGCATATCGCCATCGTCCTAATTCGAAAAGCCTCTTATGAGACTGCGCTGGAGGCGTCCTCACGAAGGCGCTGAACGTCATATGACCTCCCTTTTATGGAAAAGCTGTCAAAGCCTTCTAACCCTCTCGCAAAGTTTAATACAGTGAAGGCAGGTCTAGGCCTACGGGAACCATATCTCTTAGGATCTTGACAGCAGCTCTATTGCTCAAACATAGAGCGGAGGTCAATCGGTAGCGGTGTCCTGGATTGCCCCAGGAGTCGCAACTACAACCTGTTTGTTGGGTATACTAATGGAGGTCTCTTACAACATCTCTCGCCCGTGGTATCCCATTCACCGTCACGGCCCCTGTTAGCCTGCCTTAGAAGGGTTGACGGCCTTGTACGGCCTGACCGAACAGATGGTCTAACCGGGCAGTCTGAATACCGCCCGTTCATGATGAGAAATACTATTGCAAGAGTCCCCAGATTGCCCCCCCAAAAACCTTGTATATAATCTTCTTTTGGGGGGTCCAAGGAAGCACCTGTAGGGCCAGTTGCATGCTCAGTATTAGCATAGCAGCGAAGTATTCGGACTGCCTGGTTAGGCCGTCAACCCTCCTAAGTTCGGTAAGTCTGGCGATTCCAAGATTGGAGGCCGCCTGTGACGGTAGATGGGATAATCCCATCAAATAACATAAATTAAAGCGTCGACACCATGTAAGCAGTTGTGGGGTTGTTTGATGAGCTTTCTTATACAAACCATTGAATGAAGTCTCGGCAGCCTGTGAACTCCTGCGTCTCATTCTGTGGGGCTTTCTTACGGTGGCGTACGAGGTATGTAGTATCGCTTGACGCGGTCAAACTTGTACTTGCTCCGGCTTAGCTTTTAAAGGTCGCAGAAGTCATGTAGATTCAGGAACTCCACATCCTGCTATGCATCTGTCAGACTTCTTCACATTGCCACTTTTGGATGCCCGCGTGAAGTGTGGCGCCTCGATTTCTTGGCGCGTCTCAGCGCGTCACCTCAGTTCGTTCTTTCTTCTTCTTTTCTTTTGACCACACAGATTTTCAAACGTCGCGAAATGGCTCAATAATATTGTGGCACTGTTTCGACGCAGATACCTTGACAAACAGTCTACCGTCTAATAGCTGCGTTCGAAGACGTAAATTCTTTGGCCCACGATGGACCGCCTTCCTACAGAAGTCTTGCGTGAAATCTTGTCGTACCTAACAGTCAGCGACACATGGGAGAATAGGAATGCTCTAGCTCAACTTAGATGTACATGCAAGCTTCTGGCAGCTATGGCTGCACCTTCGTTGTTCTCCATCGTGCCGTTGTGGATGAGTCTGGAAAGTCTCCACAACCTCACTCACTTATCGGAACACAGTCAGATGTAATTGTCCGGAGGACTTCTTTGCTTTGTGTAGTTTCGTCCACTAATTGTATACCAGCTCCAAATACGTAAAAACGATCCACTTTGCTCCACGTTGGCTTTCAGACATTCCAGATGAGGCGGCTTGGCGTGAGACTGCCAGAAAGAGAATCTACGTAGATGCTTGCCACATCAACGATGCCGACATTCAACTCGGCAAATACCTTTCTGCACATGATAGCTTCGCAAGGTCTCGCAAATTCTTGATCGAGGACAACATGGCTTTGCATTTGTTGGTTCGTGCATTGAAGAATCTACCAAACGTGCAGAACATTACTATCAAGCACGCCAGTCGCTGGATAGGAGCGAAGCAGATAGTCAGAAGCTTGGGTCGAAATGGTAGCTACGACTTTCAATTTCAAGCCGAGAATACCGTACAAACCTTGTTGAGAGCCGCGCGATCAGCATCAGTAAATCTGAAGGCGTTCAAGATTTCCTATCCGGAAGCTCTTGCATCGCAAGACTGGGCAACTGAGTACGATGAATCCCAGGAAGACCGCCCCTACGAGGGTCTCGAGTCGTATGATGAGGACCCTCCCTGCACATCAGCCTACGGGACCTCACTTGAAGCGCTTTTGTTCTGGGGTCCTTCAAAGGAAACTTTACAAAGCTTGGAGATTGCAGAACTAGTGTCTGCTCGAGCGTTCCCAATATCTTTCGACTTTTGGAGCTATTTCAGTGATATCATCATGAGAAACGCCTGCACTCTGAAGAGCATCAAATTGGATGGGGTCCTGTGTGGACGAGATTCCTCGGTGCTGTTGAGGTCTTTGGAGCGGGAGCATCTTCCTCTTCTACAACGACTCTCAATCGGCCGATTCTTCATTCCAGAATTAGAACTACTCAAGGCTATCATTGCCCCCACCCAACGCCTGCAAGAAGTCTATCTCTATCGAATCAATTTCGGAGAGGGCAGATGTTGGCCAGTCCTGCTCAAATGGCTGAGAACTGTAGATACGAAAGGGTTGCGACGTCTCATGGTGGAGGATTGTCTTGATGATGAGGAGGAATATGAAGACATTGCGCCTTACATCAACCATGAAAACAACAACAACCCTTTGGAGCAATACGATTCATACACGACTATATAATGAAATCATGGCAGTAAGATGGTCACCTTGTTCATCTTTCGAGGTTTTCAGCAAAATCAAACTATGAGGATCTTTCTATTCTCATAAGAAGACAGCAAATCTTGATGTGAGCCCATGGCATCAATTCTTCAAGTATCATCCTTAGAGGCCTAGACCTTTCCCTCAACGATTTCAGCTCTTCCAAAATATCTCGGTCTTTAATCGATGCTGATTGTAAAAGTATTCCCACTTTTAGCCTGAGAATGAAAGAGAACTGACTATCATTCTATGATCTCGGTTCTAGGTTACTTCTCAAGCCACTCCTCAGACTTTGAAAGGTGCTTGAAGATACTAGTTTCCAGTCTAAGCGTCCTCAGAAACCATGTGAAAGACCCGAACGCAAACCTCAGTTGATCTTATCCTCCCAAACTTCCTAGCATGTCTCTTAATTATGGCCACATCATGTCTCATATCGTTGCAGTCCATCAAATCAGGGCTCTGCCCGGAATCCAAAGCATTCAAATCTCCATGTATCTAGGTATTTACTTCTGACGCTGACGTTTGATTGACGCCAGAATTAAGATTGCACACGAGCTTTCGACTGGACCAACGAGTTCCACAAAAAGTATGCCTGATCGTAGACAAGTTACAAATCCTTATAAGCATGACGCTGTAACAAGCAGTACCCGGTGAGTGACTAGCAGGTCATTTCAGTGGTTTCACAAGGTAACATTCCAGACGTCTTGTGCGCATCGAGGTTTCGTTACGCTTGTGATGTCCTGCAGATCAACAATGAAGCCTCTTCAAACCATGCGGTCACTAAGAGAAACTGTGGACTTCCTGTTACTTTCTGCTTCTTCTCCTGATTTTTGTTGTGTCCTTTCATTCTTATTCGGTATACCTGTGCCCTTATGCGTAGCAATGCGTGACCCTTGTAGCCGTTCCCTCTGACTTTGATTTTGGAGAATACCACGGAAGACACGGGGGAGACGGAGAGGTGACTGTGGTGGTTGGGAGTGAGATTGAGGAAGGCATAGGTTTCTTGAACAAGATGCAGGCAACGCGACGAGACGACTATGAGAGGACCGCAGAGTCAATATCGGCCTCAGTCGGCGCCTCGTAGTATCGTCCAGGAGAGCAGCATGACCACAAGTCTTCCAGTCTCCCAGTCTTTGGACGTCGACATGCGCAGATCTAAGTATGATACGCATTTCTCGTATCGTACTACGTCATCGTGGACCACAAGGCTGAGCGATGATTATCATCAGTATCATACAACATTCGTGTTCCATTCGTCTTTTGTAAGCCAATGGATTAGATTGAGGTTAGTTTGGGGTTGAATGAGATACAGGCCCGATCCCGTACATCATAATGTGCAGTATGAATCGAGGATCTACCAGATACTTTGTTAGGATATTTCCCAGCCCTGTCTTCCTCATTTGCAGCAAAGTACTATTCGTTTATGTCGTGCTAGTCCAGTATTGTTACCCGCAATCGTTTGTCAGGATCTAGTTGTGGGGATTCGCGAGTGTAGACTGCGTTCTCAGACAACGTCATCAAACCGCAGTGATTACTATTCTCAGGAGATGCTAGAACTCATCATCTGGTGGTTGAACCTATTCATAGCATCGGCTATCTGCTAACGCTTCGAGACGATGAATCTAGCGTCACAACATAAAGTAGCTTACAAGAAAATCGTCGAGGAAGATGGCATTCGAATCTTGCTACTTCAGCCAAGGATGCCTAGTAGCGACAGCGCAAAATGTGATGATCGTCATCTTCACTGCCGCCTCATTCACACCACCATTTCTCACTGCGAAACAGACCTGATAGATCAATATACAGCGCTATCATATGTCTGGGGCGACGTATCAAAACAGCGTCTGATCAAGGTTCACGGGATGTCTGTGAAGGTGACTGCGAATCTTTTCGCTGCCTTATGCAATTTGCAAGACGAAACTCGAGTCCTACCTCTTTGGGTCGACGCATTGTGTATCAATCAGAACGATAACCAGGAAAAATCACGACAAGTTGCCATGATGGGCCGAATCTATTCAACAGCTTACCGCACAGTCATTTACTTGGGTGCCTTGACTCCCGCCACGACGGCTTTTCTCGAATACGTAAAGATTAAACAACTTGCCAATCAAACTATCTCTGACGACTGCAAAGGTCAGGCAGGATTGAAAGAAGCAACTGCAAATGATCTTAGAGTCCTTGGCGCTAGGAATGTGTTACGGCGTCCTTGGTTTACTCGCGCCTGGACTTTTCAAGAGCTAGTATTGTCACGAAGCCCATGGATTCAGTTAGGCAAAGTGCGTCTGTCGTGGGATGCCGTATACGATTGTTTGGTGCAACCGGACTACAAAGAATATCAATCGCCACATCAAAAAGGAATTTTGATGAGCATGCAGCAGGCTCGACAAGAACATCAACGGAGTTTGGTCCTGGACAAGGTTGCCAAGAAGAAGGGGCCGCCAAATTTGGTATATATAGTGGTCCAACGCCAAGGACTTGGGGCAAGTGATGCTCGTGACATGATCTTTGCTTATTTGAGTTTCGCCAAAGCGCCAGGCGTTGAATTTCGAGCTGATTACGGTGCATCTTGTGCGGAACTTTATACCGACTTCGCTTGCTACTTGAATGAAACCATCGTCCCTCGTCAGCTTCTGAGACTCGTCTCCAACACTCCGTTGCCAGAACGTATGGAGAGTCTGCCGTCCTGGGTGCCCGACTGGACAAAGGTCGCCGGCCCCGACTTGCTCCAAATCTTCAGAAGACATGACTTCCCACGTAGTTCTCAAGAAAAGTACTTCACAGTCCGAGACTCCGCTGTCCTTGCTCTCCCTGGCGAAGAGCGGGATATTGTTGTCAAAGTCAGCGAAGCTCAATTGAGTGCTAACGTGTTGCCTCCGATACAACAGAAGCAGTTCCAAAATGGTTTCAAAAGGATCCGTCATCTTCTCGAACGGTCCTGGCACTGGGAGAACATTTCTAGGCAGGGCGAATTCCGTTCTCGCGCCCAACAACTCTGGGATCCTTGGTTGACTGAAGTTTCGAACTTATGGTGTGGGATACTAGGAGACATGCCGTTGGCGGGGCCCAAACACTACGCTCAAAATCAATCTTATATCAAAGAGCCCTGGAAACGATATGGGTTGTTCGATCTGCTTACAAGTTGTTTCGACCCAGCAAGCGACTTGGCTTCAAGTTTCGTCGAAGGCAAAAGGATAGCTCTTATGGCAAGTGGAAATTGCCAGATAGTTCCATTAGGTACTCATGTTGGTGATCTTCATGTTTTTAGTGAATGCAAATATACAGATCCCTCGGCAGGGTATCACCACGCCACTTGGATACTGAGACCAAGAAAAGCGTCTGGTTCTGATTGTCTTGTGGACACAAAGATCATAGAAAAGCTGGAGCATTTTATTGACTCCCCATCATCCAAGAATTATTATTTCGCTATAGCTGCCCGTTGCCGCGGATATATCCTGTCTAGAGCAATTCGGCATTGCAGCTTCATTGGGGAAGCAACGAGCTTCTGGGATCGGATACCCGACTCTAGCGAACAACTTGAAACCACCGACTTGAACGACGTATTTGCTCTCCACTAAAATATAATGAAAACCGTGATGAGTCCACTACATTTTAGCAATGCTAGGATGAATATCGAGATTTTCGAAAAATCTCATTGCATATGGTCTTTCGACGTGTGGAAGGCACGACAAAAGGAAGAACAAGCTATACAATACTGACTAAGTATTGTGTGGTTCAGGAACACTCTCGTCCGCACCGTCGCAACTTACTCTCTAAGCACGATTGTAGCTTCTGTTCTTAGCCGGTATCGACAACTTATCTCATTCTTACCATGGAAGCAAAGTCGAGCATGCGCATGATACGATGATGGTAAAGATCAGGCAAAAGATTGCAGCTAAGTCCTTAATATTCAAGCAATCATCATTTTTTGTCAGGAGATGGACCGCGCAGCTGATAATGGCGACTGTATCATTTCTCGTCATGAACACAATGAACAGCGCACATTGAGGCTCATCCGCACGATGTTTCTCTCTACACTAAGATTAAATTCACCTTCCTCGTTATATTCTGACCACAGTCAAGCAACGCACTTCGCAGAATACATTTCCAACAGTGTAATATATGAACGTAATAATCAATGATTATTTCCTCAGACTAATATATTAGCCTAAGCGATGGTAACATACTAACAATGATTGACATAATAGTGACGATATCCTATGAGACGCCACTGGCGGTCCCATTATTTTGAACCGCTTATTGTACTGCTTCTAGGTGTTTGTCAAAGCAATCTTCCTCTCGATATATGTAAATTTTGCTTGTGGAATAGCCATTTCAATTACGTCCTTAACAACCTCGCTATCGCCTGGATTCAGTAGATAAACTCTTGTTGTAACTTTTAGGATGTATAGAACTGAAGGTGGACCACGACTGTTCAGGGTTATCTTCTCACCAGCAACACTGCTCACTTGAAATCGGTTTCTCTCTATTCCTGCCGTATTCCACTAGCCACCCCCTTCCCATGTCAAGTTCTTCCTCTTCGCACTTACAAAAGATTTCATGGGCTGGCCGTCTATAATGCTGTACAAATAGCGTTCTCCAACGAGCGGGCAAGGCATTACAGTCAACAATACCAAGAAAGACGTCCAATACTAGTAGGTAGTCACGATCGCATTTCCTACCTTACTTATCGGCGCGAGACGCTACCTGGCGGTATTTAAACCTAGCTTAGATAGAAACGTTGGTGGTACTTTGTTGAAATCATATACTCCAACGCGAAAGTAGCTAATCAAATCTTGATGACCTTTCCCCTCCATCGAACGACACGCAGCATGCAAGGCATGTATTTGACTGCGCGACTATACAGTCAACATCCTAATGAAAACAAGTTTATTACTTCTTGAACAGACTTCTCTTCATCCTGTCCATCCTCCGTCTGCTTGTCCCCTAACCGCGTGGCCCGGCTTGATCGCTCACCAGGTGGGTGTGAAGGCTCAAGATAATCTGTCTGGCAGCACATCTGTATGACCACGAATCCCCTCCTTGGATCCCGCCTCTCAGCCCAATTCGCAGACTCGCTCAATTCTTCAACTTTCTCTCCATGATCAGCCTTTACCTCCAAGATCCTTGCTACCTACGCAAATTGTATGAAAGCCAAAACAGTACATACTCTGGCCACAAACACTTCTTCCAAGACCTATCCCTCCCAAAAACCCAGCTTTCAGCAACATCTATACCCAATCCTCAGCGAGACCCCCATGCTGATACCCACTCCCACGACATACATATTCCATCGCCATATTCCGAGCGCGAGCTAAACAGCACCCAAACCCCCAGACCTCTCTCGTCCTTACACCCCCCCCGCCCCCCCCCTTTCCCCATCCCTCGCCCCCCACCCCGTATGACCTATCCTTTAAAGTACCATAAAAGTCACAGCCCCTCCTCAGTCTAAAATCTCACATCCAGGAAACTATACCGCCAACTTCTCGACCTGAGAGATGGGTATCTTCCAGCTCAGCTGATCGAATCCAACATTTACCCCGCGTTGAACTTGAGGGAGATTCTTTCCGACTTCATTGTCTGTCTGAAATCTCATCCCTGGGATAGACCGTTTGATAATGAAGTAGTCGATCTATTGATGAACAAACCTGTTTGTGTGTGGAATGAGATAAAGGGGTTGGCGTAGTACGCGCGTTGAAGACCTGGCTGTAGGTTTCCATAGGGCACGCAAGGAGAGATGGAGAGATTGCTGGCACGGCTTCGGTGATTGGATCAGTGGCAGAAGGCGGCGAAAGTCGCTCTTGATCTTTTTTAGGAAATTTGTATGGTTCGGGGGCAGAATATCGATTCTGCTGTGGGATTGACCAAGGTGTTGGGATCGAGATGGCAGGCTGTTGATGAAGGTCATTTTGGGCATGGTGCGGACGTATATGGGGCGGGAAGAAGTGCGGAACTGTTCATACGGTATGCGAGAATTTGTGGGTCGATTGTTGAGTAGAGTGGTGCTTATGAGAGAGTGGAGATTGGCCCAATCTGGGAATCTTATAGGCGATGACAGTACACGGAATAGGGTAGCAGAGGCAGACAAGAGAAGAGGCAATAGTGGGTTGGGCTGATGAGGAATAAAGTAATGGAGTCTTAATTCTCTAGGGATGGCTATTGAGTCTGAATTATTCGTGATACCAGTAATGGCACGCTATAATGAGATGATTGAGTATTCTCGATGTAGATAGCACCATAACGACTGCCCTGATTTTTCACTGGACATCCGGTATTCTCAAACGCCGACGTTTGCAGTCAATGGAATTGGTAAGATATTACGAGCTGAACAATGTTCTTTCGGAAATCTAGCTTGAAGTTGCTAACGCGTGGGGCGTCTGACAAATGATTTGGCTGGAAACTTCTCAACTTGGCAGACATGAGGTAACATGAGGGATAGATAGCAACTGCCAAAGATTATGTCGGATGTCTCAATCCGTGAGACATGGTGTAGTACTGAGATGATACTCCAGCATGCCTGTGGAAAATAGTACACGCCTAGCAATAATCGTCAATGTAGTATGTCCCCTCCTGCTGAAGGAAGGCGCTAGCCGTTATGATCTGATCGAACTTCCCAACATTTTTCAATCTTGATCGTCGACAGAGGATGCATGTGGAACATTGCATTCACGTCTTGATCGCTCACGCGGGAGTCAGTCTTGCGGTTCGGACCAGTGATTTCATTGAAAGTCCTAATACCCTCAAGTTCGGAGAGAGAGTCATGGTCGTTGATTCTGCGAAACACTGGGTCTTGGAAACCCCGAGGTCGGAGACATGGGATGTCATTGGAGAGGTAGTCTTGAGCGACGTGGACCCTTTTATGGCGGAATATCGTCCTGAATACTGGCGGGAACATAGGCAAGCAGGCAATAATGATTGCCATGAGTATTTCCAGATCGGTCAGGAGGTTGATTTTGGCAATGTCGTAGGTAAGGTCCTCGATGTGGAATTGGAATGCAAAGACGACTCGTGTTATAGTGACAACACAAACCCTTCCTCTGGCTGTGAGAATTATTGAGGGTTATGGTCGGAAGATGTTTACTCACAGGATCCCAAGAGCAAAGACAAAGGTCAAAGCTATCTTTCTCGCCCGAGCCAACTGCAGCCGCCATACCATGGGCATCGGTAGGACCACAATCGCTGAGTCTATCACAACATTGATGAGGCAGTCAGTGATGGCGAAAGCCTTGCTAGATCCACAGGTACCAGGAAGCAGAGGGTTCCAACTCTTGGCAAATGGTCGGCACATCAGAAAGGCCTGGAGTATAGTGCTGACGCCAAATAAGAGGACAACGGCCATTAATGCATAGGTTGGGTACCGAAATTTTTTTTGCCGGCCGAATATAGTGAGATAGAAATGTAGGATCGAGAGCTTGATTGAGGTATTCGCTATGACCCAGAGGCAAGTGTCTGCTGGGAGAGTCTGGAGGAACGAGTTTCATAAGAATGACTGATTTTAGGGTGCTGCGGCATACCTTCAAGGTAGTCAACAGCTCTGCTGGACTAGCTTCCGCCTGATGTCTTCCGACTCCGCCGAGGATTTCAACTTCATTTTCTCAGTCAACACCACTACTCTTCTTATATAATGCTGACCGATAACATCAATCGCAAGGATAGCGATAGCTAGAAGCTAATGATTATCAGCAAAAATATGAGTATTGCTGAAAGCTGTCATTGTGCTCACCCACGCCAGCAGGGCTGCATAGTCGTTGAAGCTCAACCGAAGACCCTGCATTCTCCTAGAAATGAGACGAATAGACAGTGCAAAGGCTGATAGCGCAAGGAAAACCGCATTTATCGGAATAGTAGCGTCGCTGATCGAAGGCTTCCTGTCGAGACTGTGATGTTCTTGATCCATTGCAGCATTACATAAAGGAAAGAAATTGAGGCACTGCTGAACGACACGGTGATGGATGAAGGGATCTTGGTCCGTAGAGGTCAAATACAGCCCGCGTTATATGCTCACGGTGCTTTGCAATTTCTGATTGACTCTCAGGTCAGAGGAAGGGAGAAGATTCTTCCGCAAGGATGCTGTGATGCTTGATGCCGTAGATCTTCACATATCGTCCTGCTTAGATTACGCGTCACTGGTAGTGTTGAATATTGTCTCTCGGATGATTGCGCTCCGGAGGCGGACCATGACAAACGGTCATACTGCCTGCAGTATAAGGTGCATGAAAGATGCATGCGAATCCTGAGAGGTGAAATCAGAACCGATTTCCATTGGGACCATGGTCCAAGTAGCAGAGTTACAGCTGGTGATTGCCTGGACCTTGCCGCCCTTCTACTTCGTAGAGACCCACAGTTGAAAGGAAGCATTGAGGCAATTTCTGACTCTGAGCATGTACAACGACCAAGTTAAAGGGCAGATCTGTAGTCTTGCTAGAAATTCCGCGGTGGTATACCAATGAATGTATCAATCATTGCCAGAATA
Organism: Bacidia rubella; assembly: GCA_032158265.1. Taxonomy (NCBI): domain Eukaryota; kingdom Fungi; phylum Ascomycota; class Lecanoromycetes; order Lecanorales; family Ramalinaceae; genus Bacidia; species Bacidia rubella. Next base: position 274,871 of record JAVTIF010000006.1, on the reverse strand, counting down.
TTAATCCCGCGGGGAGCCGAGCTCATGCTTACAGCCATTTGCGCTCCTATCAGACGAAGGACATTTTTCTGCTTGATTGTGAGATTGCAGCCTGAGGTGGGTCTTCATGGAGGCACATGCCTATGTGCCACAATCTTGCAGTCGAGCATTTCCGTTCATGTTCGCATGCGGCACGAGGACACCAGGGCGTCGAGACGTCAGAGGAATGCTGTGCCCGGAACAGGCGTAATCTATGCCGGCATTCCGCACAATCTCTGCCGCTATCCCTGAGGTTGTAATCTCCAGAAGTATCCTAAAATAAGAGCATTGATGCGTTTTCTAGAAGAGAATGCAAGGTTGAGGCGACGAATTTGCTTTTTCTGCCAAACGCTCAAGTGATGGATTCCATTGGAATGGATTTTGCAAGGTCTATACAGCATGACTCGGTAGCAATGGATTTGACCTCGAAGAATGGTCGGAGGAGGCCCACAGATGCGTAGTACAGGCGCTCAGATCGGATCGCTATCCGCGCATGTGGCTCAGCAGCTTCGTGCTGGGGTCTGCAGTTCCTTCAGACCTCTACTGATCAGAGCAGCTGGATTGGTTTCGTACCAGATCGTCGTGACAATGACGAATATTTTTGCCACGGTCTGATCGCAGCTGAAAATTATTGGACACAAGGTTCCGGCCTTGTTTCTGAACGGCAGCAGCTTGAACGTGCGCTGAAGGACATTCCCTGTTTCTTGACTTTTAGTCCTGGGACTGCAAAGTCCGGGTTTTGCAGACTGAATCCAAATTGTCAGAGTTGACGTGCACCCTGAGGGCATTTCAAGATCTTGCATAAGTCCAGGCAGTGATCCCAATGAGTAGATGAGGACTTGGCCAATCCAGAAATCATGACCTGAATGAAGTTTGAGGTGATACTGGTGAGCACCATAGCGGTTATTGAGAGGGTAGGGCCGACAGACACTAGCTGCCTGAGAATACGACACTTATATAACCAGACTGAAGTCTACTATGCCAGCATTATTTGCTTCCTAACGGGTGTTGCAGCCCAGAAGTCGTCCGGAATTATACCTGCTATTCCCACTCTGAAAGCCAAATTACTTTGTGGGTGGTGACTGATGAGCATCACATCAACAACTTCTGGCACAGTTCCGAAGATTTTGTGGGAGCTCCTAGCATCAGGAACCCTCCCTACAAGGCCCCGATAAAAAGAAGGCCTTTGCTGAGCTGTAATGGCGATAAGCTCGCCACTCTGCGTAGTATTTTTCTTTGGCCAATGTGGGCAGTCAGAAATGCTCATGGTACTAACAATCTCGTGGCTTTGCCTTGATATGATGGGGTGTGCTGGCTCCCAGGTATTTTTTCCGAATTCGTCCTTAGTCTCTTCTTGACCAATGTCGAAGAGCGCTGTCCATGCTTCGAGCTCCAGTATGGCATGCGCCGCAACGTCGAGTTCAAAGATCCGCACGTAAGACAATGAGAAATTAAAATCTGCGTCCATTTCATGGGTATGGTGTTCGCAGTTAGGCCCATCTCCGTGAAGACTGCCTTCCTGTTCTATCGTGCCTTCCCAGCCAGCCCATGACCAGCTCGGTGTGTAGCACTCAAGGGTCTTATCTTTAAATTGGATGAGAATGTTAGATTGTCTTCTTCTTATGTAGTTTGATCCGAGTGAGGAACGCCATAACAACGTGCGGCCAAATACTTTTACTGGATGTCCGCAAAGAAACTCAGTGCTCCATTTCCTTCCAAGCATGGACATGATGGCAGAAAAAGCGTTCAGAATATCACCTGGTTTGGAAAGGTTTCTGGCGGTGTAGTTCTTCAGAAAGTCAGTGTATTCGCTCATCAGGCAGTGATCGACAGCATCTCTCTGTTTCTGATTGGAAAACAACATCGAAGTGTCTCCAAAATGAAACGCATTGAGGGCATTTGTTTCCTCAGAGAATGAGCCGCACTGGCATACCAGGTAAGACTGAGTGGATGTAAGTATCAATTTCATGCGTGCAAGTGCTGACTCCTACAATACCCAGCCTCTGGTACCCCACCGGGTAGAAGGTAGAGTGAACGGTAAAGGCTGATGCGATGATAGCAAGCGAGCCTTTGGAAGGATATACTCTCGTCTAATTACGCAGCGGAGCAGGAATTGCCCAGCTTCGACACCGCGAATACCAGCGCCTGCATCATAGCCATGCGCAGCGACTATCACTAGCTGAGCGGATTCGTAGATCGTAGCCATCAAGGCTATCTGCTCCTTGCGATGCTTTGGATCATCTTGCATAATGCAAAGAGCGTCCGTCCAGAGATATCGGACACCTAGTCCTCGCACCAATTTCATGGCGTCTCGCACAGTCTGGGGAATGTCATTTTCCAGTTGTGAAAGCCCCTTGGTTCTACTCAAAGTATCAATATTGTCTCTTCGTTGCTGCAACCAAGACTGATGAGGTCCCCAAACATAACTCAAAGCCATGTATACTGGGTGGGGCGGGGCATCAGTGACTCTCATCTCGACGACATCGATTAGCTTTAGTCCAATGATGCGTTTCTTAAAGAATTGAGCAGCTTGCATGGGGCATGCTGGTAGATGGGCCTTTTTGAACGCGGTGACCCACTGAAGTAAAAAGTCGGGATCAATAGTTCCATCGTTTGTCTCGTTCCGTCTCTTGAACCGAACCACGGATGGATCAGAACTAGAAGTCTCCTTGAGTCCTTTCAGGAGACTAAAACGGTGACTGTACGACTTATCGGGATAGCTATAGCGCCTATGGCTAGGTGGCGGGAGACATGTCGTGTCTAATTTTACCTTTATATTCTGAACTTCAGGCCCGCCCATATCATCATCTGTAATCTTATCCTGGGATGGCGACAACGTGCATTGCATTTCTGTGCCATCTGCAAAATGTGTCGCTGGATACTGAGTGTTTGTAAATTGCTTGACCAAGTGAGCTAACATTCGGCAAACAGGGCATTTTTCTGCCTTGAGAATGTTGCTTAAGGGACCAAGATCAACAACCCTTTTCTTCTCTTCTTTCATCAAAGACAACACCTTTTGTATGCATATATTCTTATCATGCTCTTCAAAGTCCTGATGCTGCAGCGAGCCTTCCGTTGCATGTTCTTCGAATGCTCCAGAGGTTCTTTTCTTCAAGACTTAGAACTGATACCCCTTGTGGGATTGCACTTGTGGTCCTCACGTAGTCTGTCCAATATTATGATCTACCAGGTAAGAACCAAAATGACATTTGACTTGGATCCTGGTTGTGAGATTGGTGGAATGACTGGTACATACAAAGCAATCTCAGTGTCCAGGGTAAGCACTTGATTCGTCCATCACATGGGTACGCGTGTGGTCGTGTCAGCGTGTTTCAACGGCGAAGGACCTTAGTTGGGTTGGCATGCATGATGACCGATCTTAGGACTACCTCGCTGGGTCATTGGCTGGCAACGAATGTGTTAATTGATGGAGAGCAATCCTTGTGTTTTCCTGTCAGATGAACTCCAATGTCATAGCAGCTGCATCAGACATCGAGATGTTACTAGTCAAGCCGTTCAGCCTCGCTCACATCTTGTAAGAATTTCATTGGCTCGGTTCCAGGCTCGGCAAGGCTCCTACGCAGTCCGCTGAGCCATTCACCAAGGCACATTCCCGGGCAGATTGATCCGCCGGCATGGTGATAGGGTACCTTCTTGGAGCCTGCGGCCATATAGGCATTCGTCACAATCATGATGTGGAGAGAGATAGAGACCAAGTCGCGAAAACAAGGAGAAAAATAGGAGATATGGTCACTAATTAGATAGGAGGCTAGCCTAATGAAGCATAGCGTGAAAACGGCGTTTTTCATAGGGTTAAAGGTCATAAGATATAAAGCGGTTCATCCAAGCAGTACCCCTATAAGGTTACATTCCCTCTGCCCTCCAGCATCTCTCTATGTAAGCCTCACGCTCCAAACACCTTATCATACCCCACAAGACTGAATCGGTACCTGACCTCATTCTTATCCACTTTACTCACCACCTCCGCGCAGCCAGCCTCACTCAACTGGACCGTCTGAATAATCGGCTTCAAGTTCTTCTCACTCGCCATCTTCAGCATCGCCAGCATCTCCTGGCGATTGCCGATATGGCTGGCTCCCATCTTGCACCCATTTGCGGTAAACTCCTGCGCCATGATCGGCGGCAATGGCTTGTCAGGCAAACCGACGTGGTGGAAGTCTCCGTTGATGTTGATGGTTGACATGTACTGCGGGAGGTTGAAAGTGTGCGTCATGTCGGCTGTGTTAAGCAGGAAGTCAAAGGTGAATTGCCAGTTCTTGTGCCAATTCTCTTCATCCTCGGAAGTACAGATGAAGTCCTTTGCGCCGAGCTTGAGGGCATCGTCCTTCTTGTTGGCTGAGTGCGAAATTGCGTAGACTTCGGCGCCGAGAGCTTTTGCCCAGATAATGGCGAAGTGGCCGAGTCCACCGCTGTAAGGATGTCAGAAGTGATTCGAAGGGGGAAAGGGGTTCTAGAATGCTTACACTCCTACCACGCCGACTTTCTTGCCTGGACCAACATTTGCGCGCACGAGCGGTGACCATACCGTCAAGCCGGCGCACATCATTGGCCCAGCATCGGAGGAGGGGATATTGTCTGGGATTGGGAAGACAAAGTATTCATGTGCGCGAATGTGTGATGAGTAGCCGCCTTGTGCGATGGTCCCGTCTTTGTATGGCGCGCCGTAGGTATCTGAATAGGCCGAGTCAGCAATCGTTGTGCGCCATGGGCGATGGGCCGGCTAAGCCGACATACCAACTTTGTTGGGGCAATAATTCTCCTGCCCCATCTTGCAGATCCGGCACTCCATGCAGGCCTGGATCTGCGCGCCGACGCCCACTCGATCGCCAACCTTGCAAGTCGTCACATCGTCGCCTACTTTGATCGCTTTGCCAATGACCTCGTGACCGACGCAGATTGGAAGTGGACAATCGCCCCAGCCGCCATTGATGGTGTGAACATCAGATCCGCAGACACCGCAGGCTTCGATCTTGATGTCGACGTCGTGAGATTCGAAAGGTTTGGGCTTGAACTGTTGTGAAGGGGGGCTTGTAAGCACGCGTGCAACATGCTGGCAACGTAGGTGAGAAGACGTGAAGTCAATGGCTTACTTCTTGTCGCTTGAATTCGGTCCACTTCTTTTGGTCCTCAATCATGAAGCCTTCAAAGGTGTCTGGGTAGCCCATATTGACGTTTGTTGATTTGTATCGGGTACGATTCGCGAATTGCTCGACGGGCAGAGTCTGGTAAGTCGGAGAGGTAGAGTAATCAATAACTGTGTAAGAGTTTTAGAGAATCCAGGAGCGAACATGTGCAATTTTTTTTTCTAGATTCGAGCTACATCATGATTGTCCCGTGCATTGGATTTTCCCGGGTGAGGTCATGTACCTGAGACTTTCGGATTTAATTGATGTCGGCAGGCATCTACCGAAGGTCTTCACGGCGGAAAGGCTCGTGGGGTAGTCGTCCGGAATTGCAAATGCGGTTTGGTTCGGACAGATGGCGGGGTTGTGAGGCTCTATGCGCGTGACGTCGATGTAAGATCTGTAAACAATGGTTGCTGTGTACGAGACTCAACGTCTAGGTTTGGTCGCGTCAGTGACAACATCAATTCCGGAGGCTATTGTCCACACAAATATATTGTTATGATCGTTGTCGTCATGTCTACTGCAAAGGAGGCTGCGTTACAGCTATCGAGCCAACACTGCGTCCCGTTACCCCGCAATTGAGGGGCAAGCCTATGACAAGTATGATGCATCAAGCAAATATGGAGCTGCTGCGCTTCCGGTGGCCGAGATTATATCAATCTGAATAGTGTCGTTAGCAAATCGAGTTCTGAATCTTCGCAATATCCCTTGTGTCTCGCTCCCATATATTTGTAGTCCCGTTACATCTGCCCTTTAGCCAAAATGATGAAAGCAGTGCGCTTCCATGGCAAAGAAGATATCCGTCTCGAGGAGGTACCAATACCAGTGTGTGGAAAAGGCCAAGTCAAGGTAGGCATCGATCAAGCCCTCGCCTTACACCAGGATGGGCTCGCTGAATATATATCCCCAGGTCAAGCCCGCTTTTGTCGGCATATGTGGCTCCGGTGAGTTGCCTTTGTCATCCAATTCCCCTATCAATTGACATTGTACTCTTCTCTAGACCTCCACGAATACCTCGGCGGCGCCTCTATAATACCCACCACACCTCATCCGATCACAAATGAACAAGCGCCCCTCACTCTCGGCCACGAATTCTCCGGCACGATCGAGGAAGTCGGAGACGACATAACGGACGTCAAGATAGGAGACAAAGTCACTGTGCAGCCCATCATCTATGATGAAACGTGCATGGCGTGTAAAGAAGGATACATCAACTGCTGCGAGAGCAACGGCTTCGTTGGCTTGAGCGGCTGGGGCGGCGGGTTGAGCGAACATGTGGTGATACCGAGGAAGAGTGTGTATAAGGTGCCAGAGAGCATACCGATGGACGTGGCCGGTAAGTTGCCTGTTCAGTGAAGATTGGGTGGATGGATGGTGCTGACACTTTGAATAGCGTTGGTGGAGCCACTGGCAGTCGGCTGGCACGCGGTCAAGATCAGTCCGTTCAAGGAAGGCGATTCGGTGTTGATACTCGGTGGTGGGCCCATCGGACTGGCTGTAATACAGGCACTGAAGGCGAAGAATGCGAAGAATATCATCGTGTCCGAGCTGTCTCAGGGGAGGAAGGATTTTGCGCGACAGTTCGGCGCTGATTATGTGATTGACCCATCAAAAGAGGATCTGGTTGCACGAGTGCACGAGATCTGTGGGGGGGTGGGTGTCAACGTTGTGTACGATGCTGCTGGTGTTCAGCCGGCGCTCGACACGGCCATTTTGGCGCTGAGAGCGAGGGGTACGCTAGTGAATATTGCTGTTTGGGAGAAGAAGGCTACCATTTGGCCAAGTCATTTCCTTTTCAGTGAGTCGAAGTGATGCCTGAAGGATGCTTATTAGCTGATCATCGTCAGGGGAGCGGACTTACATGGGAGTTGCAACGTACCAAGAAGGAGACTATGCAGAAGTCTTAGAAGCCATAGATTCAGGTGAGCATGTGTCTCGAGCTGACTGAGGAATCCATTGACTCGCCATAGGAAACATAAAGCCGGGAAGCATGATCACCAAGAAGATCAAGATGGACAACGTCGTAGAAGAAGGCTTCAAGTGCCTGATCAACGAGAAGGATACGCAAGTCAAGGTGATGGTAGATCTGACCTCTTAAATTCGTATTTAGTCATAGAAGCCTGTGTATTTCTAGGGCACGGCTCTGCTTCAAGCGTACGCATATCTAGCTCCATGTAAGCAGGTTCAGCATCAACAGTGATATACACTCACCTCAGCTGTAATATGTCGTGCCTCAAAAAAACTCTCGTCCGTTGAAGCAGCGTCACGGTACGTCCTAGAGCTTGTACGTCCATCGTAGCCAGCGCACTTTTCGAGCTACGCTGGCTCTTGCCAACGCATCGATTCCCTCACTGCTTCATTATCACAATACTCTCGCACTGCGCCCTTTCTTTATTTCTTTCCCTTCTTCCCCCTCCCCACCTTCCTCCCCTCCTTCTCCCTCCTCTCAACAAACCCCCTCATCACCCTCTCAAGCCCCTCATTCCTTCTCGCCAGCATCATAACATCATCCACCGTAATCGTAGATCGTCCCGCATGTTTCGCGAAGGATTGGAGGTCGTCGCTTGTGTTCTCTGGTTGACGCGTTAGTACGCGTCTTTTTCCCTCCCCATTCCAATATCGCTCCAAGAGGTGGTTTGACGCGTGTAGAGGGCGGAAAAAGATTGGCGGAGGGGATAGGTGGAAGGGGCGAAAGGCTTGGGGACGCACCAATCTGCGCCCACACCAACTCCGTCAAGCTCCCGATAAACTGCGGTGTAGCATTTACGCCCAGCTTGAGCGTTTCTTCGTCCACGATCTTGCCGATTGAGAACCAGAGGGCGGATTTGAGACGCTGGTGAGGAGAGAGGGAGAGGGGTTAGCTGGGATGTAAGATTTTGGTGGGCGGGTGGGAAGGGACGGGGAGGAACAAGAGGGGCACGGAATAGCGAGATAGCGGGAGAAGGGGAGAGGATACCTCGTCTAGGTTTTCGTCCTCTGTTTCGACTTCTGGGGGTGGCATTGTGGCAGGGTCGTGCTGAGGGGGATGGCAGGAAATGAAGCGGAGGTAGGGAGGGGAGGTGGAAGGAAGAAAGTCAATTACCAGGACGCTTACGGAGGAAATTTAAGACACACAGTAGCATAGTCAAACTTAACGCTTTATCTTTTAGGTGTCGTACTCATTTGTTCATTTTCTTTGACATTGTGGTCCTAATGGGGGTTTGTGGTACTATGTACATCTCTAGCCAACGCCTCGCTTGTAGAGCAATATCTATTGGACCAAGCCTCTGCTTGCGTCGATCGCTCCATACCCCTGAATGCTCTCACGCTGTCTTCATACGCCAAACTATATGCACTTTACCTTGGCTTTTCATTTTGCTTCAACGCCTTTTCAGCAAGCCTCACACATTCGTCGGCAACATCCTCTCCGACCCGCCAGCTTCGAAGCAGCACGCCCTTTTCCTTGAAAATTAACCTTGCACGTTCCCATCGCCGGTTCCATAGCTCTTCTTTTTTACTTATCACGGGGTCGTATGTTCCACCGTAAGCATCGTCGTTTCCGTTAGCCGTATTGGATGGATATGAGGAGATGTTCCTGCGCGAGGGCACCGGTGGTCCCTGATAACGAGTATTTGAAGACGAGGTCGATGATTGAGAATACGGAGCAGAGCTTACGTTCCAAGCAGGCAAAGAGTTGTATGCCGAGGCAACGCTATTCTTGACAGCAGAGCGGTACGAATATGGCTCATCAGATGTGGACGGGGGAGGCGGAGAAGAGACGTTTTGAATTTGCGACAAGGGTGAAGGCTCAGGGGGAGCCTTTGAAGTGTCCGAGGTGGCGGACGATTTACGGGGCTTTGGCGGTGGAGGAGGAGCTGGCTTTCGAGTTATAGGTGAAGTTACATTAGAAGCGTAATAAGTTGAAGCAGTGGGAGGTCGGCGAAGGGCGGGAGGTTTGGCTGGTCTGGGCGGCGGAGGAGACTTTGAAGAGCCAGAGGGTGATGTGTGTCCCGATTGGGAAGGATCGGAATTACTAGGCTCAATAGCAGCCGTTTGCGATGGAACTTCTTCATCAAAATCAATTAGCTTGCCAGTCTCGGGTTGTTCGGGCGGACTAGGCGCCGCCGCAAGAGTGCTGGAGGCACGCGCTGACGGCCTAGGTGGCAGGACAGGCCGCTGTTCAGTGACTGGGCCTGCCCTCGTCTTGGAGGACGAAACATTATTGTCAGAACGAGATCCACTGGGAGGTTGCTGAAAAGGCTGTGAATGTCCTGATGAGTCAAAGAAGCCCCTAGACCTATCTGTAGTCACATCACGAATGAACACAGCCAGGATCCTACCCGGATTCTCAAGTAAGATGTCTGTGTAAAGTTCTAGATCCGCTTCACCACTGTCACCAACCAAGATGAAGCGTCTGTCCGGGAAGTCTGTCATGATTCGATCGAGGGTCGGCCGTTTCCGCTCTGCAACAGGCTCAAAGATCCCCTGTAACATGCCCGTATACTGCTTGAGGTGAAATGATCCTTTTGGCAAACCAGCAGCTGCGAAGTAGCTGGTCAGAACAGGGTAGAACTGCCATGGTGAGTTGGATACATAGTGCAGCTTCACGCCCATATCAGCCATAGTAGTGTACCATTCCTTGACCCCTTCGATAGTGAGATCAGCAAGTTCGCGAATGAAGGCATTTCGGAAGATCTCTCTAGCGCCGGCACCAATGGCAGAGTGCTTGATCGTATCATCTATATCACTGATGAGACTGACGCCCTTCGGCTCAGTAATGTGGACCTCTTCAGAGGCAGACAATTTGTCCGATGCAAGTACTCGAACATGTGTAGGTATAAAGTCCAAGGCTGCACGGAGAGAGAAGTGTCCAGCATCATTGGATGTTGTAGTACGAGACTTGGAGGTCTTATCGTTGTAGAAGAAGACTGTGAGGGGTGTACTCATGAGAGGCACGTGGAGAAAAGGTCGCAATCGAACCATGAGGTGAGAATTGGCTGTAGATAGCTCTTCGGATGTCATCTCTGAAGGCTGGTTCCAAGACGAGCGCTTTTGTATGCTACGTAAGGAGCTGGTAGACCTTGGTCGAGGGAGTCTGGTGTCAGGTGATGATGTGCGGCTCTGCCCTGGAGAGCTTTCAATGCTTGACGGATCTTTAGTACCGCCAAACGCCTCATTGTAGCCACCTTGCTGAGCGATGTCGCCCTCGGCTTTCCCCGTTTTCTCAATCGACTGCGCCTCCTTCTCTGCCAATTCTTCTTCTTGCTTAGCAGCTCTCGCTTCAACCCTTGCATGGTGAGGTGAGCTTGGACTAGACGATCGACTGCTTGCTGGAGCTGGCACTCCACTCAATTTCCTTGCAATGCCCACCATAATGCGATTCTTGCGGGTCATTTGTCCTCTCTGTGGGGCATAGATCCATCCTCTAGTATCCACGTCGACGATGGCGTTCTCGTCCTCGTATTGGTCCCACTCTCTTCTCCAGTATTCAGCATCGCCAGCGCTTTGTGCATTTCGCAAGTCTTCCTGAGTGCCGGGTTTCTCACGCGGTTTCTGTCTTGGTTGGTGACGCCGTGCGTAGCTAGGGAACAGTAGCAATTCCTCATCACCGTGGCGTACCACCGTTCCGTCTGTGTATGAACCAGGCATCGACGCGTCGTATGCGTCAGACTCGCCATCTGTCCCTCCAAGGTACGATTGCCGAAGCTCGTTGGCAGCTTTCAAGTACCCAGCCAGCTTTTTCCGGCGTGTTCCGGGTTCCCGAGGGGCGGAATAGGCAGAGACATTGTCCATTTTTGATGCCACTGCCCTGACTAGAGCGGAATTTGGTGTGCCACTGGCATTCTTGGCCCTGAATGCCCTGCCGATTGCCCTCTTCCCACCAAGTCTCCAGAGTATGCCCTTTCCAACAGCTCGTCGTTGCCGCCTTCTGTCTTGACGCTTGACAATAAAGCGATAGATACGAGATTGTGCCCGTAATTTGTAGTAAGGGAGAGTCTCGTGCCGAAATGCAGAGAGTCTTGCCCTGGCTCGCTGTCGAGTGCGAGGGAAGAAGTGCCTCAGGAGTGAAAAGGCGTTGCTGCGTCGAGTCAAGCTCCGAGGGTTGGGTGGAAGTGGTGGCGCCACTTTAGAGGGTGGAATAACTTCTAGGGAGTAGAACTGCTACGGGATGATTCTTTGGCAATGCAAGGGCCGTGGGTGAAGGGCTGACGGTCATCCATAGGGCAGGAAAAAGGATATGCGGCAAGAATCCACCACGCATTCGACAGTGGACAAAATCATTATGTCTAATTGCGCCATTGAGCTTCCTTGTGGGACTGGAATATGAGATGTATGGAGCGAACTACCCTGGAAGCACTGCGTCACTTAGCCCTAACCTGCAAGGCTCTTTATGCATAACGTCTCAAATCTCCACCGTAGTTGTGCAAGGCTCGGTTTTATGCAGCCTTGTGCTTATGCCGCCCTACAACATCTCCTGCTGCTTTCTTGAACTTCTACAAGACGGTCAGATGCTTATCAAGTGACACACCGAGCGCCTCCTTACTCCTCTCAACTTCTGATATGGTTCAATAAGTCCATTCAATGGCGCACAAGCTCAACGCATGGGGCATGACCTGACCCATACCGTTGCGGAACGATGGCTTGATATTATGGTAACCTCTCCTCATGGTAGCTTGGACAAGTACCAGTGGTGATGGCCTCAGATCAAGAGTCCGTGCCCTCCGTTGACTCTATGTGTAAACCTTACTAACCAGGTCACAGGATCTTCCTCTCAAAGCCGTTCACCTTCATTATTGAGGGCAAGCCTTTCTACGCCCATGCGTCCTTGGTGGCCGAATGCTCAGCTCCGTTGGGCTGTATGATAACAGGACCTTTGAAGGAGGCCCAGCAAGGTTTTGCGGTCATCGAAGATGTCAATGAGGGTACCTTCGTCCGCTTCATCCGCTGGATGTATAGCAAAGACTATAAAGCAGCAGAATATATCTTTCGGGATGTGGATACAGAGAACGACTATCAAGCACCAATGGCAGGTGTGGACAATCTGATCGAAGAAGATGACTGGGGATTTCTCGCTGCGAGAAAGAAAAAGAAGAAGAAGGATGCAACAAATAGCAAAAGTCTCAAGCAAGGGTTTTTCAACTGGGGACGGACCACATTCCCCGAAGAAGCGGAGCTCGAGATAGGTCCAAGGCCGAACACGTCTTCCTTAGAAGACTACACCGAGGTGTTTCTCTCTCATGCGCAAGTCTATGTTTTTGCCGAGAAATACGACATACAGCCCCTGAAGAAGCTTGCTCTGAAGAAGTTGTACGAAACCTTGGCTACTTTTGCATTGTTTAAGAGACGAGTTGGTGATGTCCTTAGCTTGATCAGGTTCGTCTACAACGAAACTACGCCGGCGACTTCTGGCAAAGAAGGCATGAGAGAGATGCTGATGGTGTACGTGACGACTGAAATGCCCATGTTTGAATCAGAAGGCGCATTCAAGGAGCTGCTTCTCGACAATCCCGAAATGTTAGGCGACTTTCTCGCCATGTTGGCAAGGACTCTTCGCTAAACGTTCACGAACACGTTGTGGTGTAACCATCCCAGGCAATTGCGGCTGGAAACTTGTATCATTGGATTACCTATCTGCAGCCAGAGAGAGGCCAACTTCGATGTTGTACTTGGCTTTGTCGTCTTGTTCTTCAAGCAGTGCCATTGTGCGAGGAGGTTCTCTTCTGTCCCCTCTGGCCATAGCCAAATGGTCCTGCCCGTTGGATCGAACGTGTCCGTAAAAGGCGAAGTAGAAGCTTCCTTAGCTGATCTCAACACATCCAAAGCATGTGGCTGGTGCGGCCAAAAGCCGGCTTGCTGTCCAAAGTGCGGATAGTCGCATAAGAGACAAACTTCTCACTTGGTGAGTACGATATTTGCACCGCCACATCGTCCAAGTCCATTGGCTGGATCTGTTCCGCAAGGTTAGCGACCTCATTTTCCTTTGTTCGTCTTGTGCGGGAGCCCGAAGAAGACCAAGGTGGTAGAAGGTCTTGGTAGTAGCTCTTCCTGCTTGAGACCATCAAAATAGATTTTGCTGCCACACAGAGTTACCATTTTGGCGGTGGCACTCGTTATATGCGAAGATAGACAAGCTGCTTCACCCCAAGTGGGCAAAGCACGCTGTCATCCACCTCTATACTTTCCACACGGCAAGATCGCTTTTCTATTGGCATCTAATTGTACATCGCTCTCTTGATCCTTGACCCTTGTCATCATGTCATGTATATCTACAGGAGAACCCTCATGCTGCTCCTGCCCACGTATCGCTGCTAGTGACCCTTCAACATCAACCTACGCGACTGAGATCGGGGCACCATACAACTTTTGTACAAGCTGCGATCACTTTTTAGGCTTCATACCCGATCCAGCTCGCAGATATAGCGTGCTGGAGCCTGTGAGCGTACCGCCCATGCAACCATTAGACGAGACACAAAACCTACCGAAGCGAAGAAAGACCAGTGACATCGAAACACCATACGGTTTAAATGCATCAGAGTCTCACGACCAGTCACTCACCGACACAATTTCTTCGCCATCTCAGTCTCGGACCACCAACAACAATGCATCCACAAAAAGCATCGCCTGGACAGTCACACCCCCAACACCTCCTACCTACCCCTCTCCACATCACCACCACCAGCCTCTCCACCACCAGCCTCTCCACCACCAGCCTCTCCACCACCCGACTTACACCCAAACCCCACCCTCATTCCCGCCTCTCGACCAAAAGAGCATAACATGGGGCTACCCTCCTCCCCCTTCGTCTCAAAATCAAAACGCTTTCTCTCCAATAGGACCAACACCAATGGAACCTCCTCCCTACCCTCATCACCCCTACTATCCATCACCATACCCACACTCTCAACAACTCATGCCCACAAGCCCCTACGCACCCTCCTACCGCACCTCTTCTTCTTCGCCAAGGTTGCACAATACATCTCGACGACAGCACAGAAGAGCGCTGTACTATCTCTCGCCCCAAAATCCTGGCGTAAGTACAGGTGCCGATAACGCAGCCGTTAGATTTGAGCGAAGAGTTAGACGGTACGGAGCCCAGCCCGCCCCCACACCAGACCACAACCCCACCAACAATTCCGCCCCTCCCATATCTACACAACAAGAAGCACCACCACCACCACCACCATCAGACCTCAGTGCTAGTATAGAAAATTCCAGCGCTGGTGTTGTCGGCCATAATCCCGAACAACACCCCCACCCTGCCCCCCTTGCAGCCTCGGCAAATCAACCCTGGTGCCCCTGCGGTGTCCCAGCTCGAACTGTACTCGTGTCTCAGAACAGAGCGGGAGAGGAGGTGGAGAGGGTGGGGAAGGAGAGGATGTATTGGGTTTGTGGGATGGGAGGCGATGGGAGTGGCAGTGGGAGGGGAAGCGGGAGGGGGGAGATGTGTGGGCTTTATTTGAGGGCGTGAATGCTAAAAGAATGACGGGGTGAAGGTTTGGGGAGGAGGGATGAGGAGTAGAGTGGAGGAGGGAGCGGGGATCTGAGGAGTAGAGGGAAGAAGGAGGGGAAAGAGGGAGTGGTGAAAGGGGAAAGAGGGAAAGGGGAGAGCGGTGTTTTGTATGTATGTATGAAGCAAGCTTTCAATCTTACATGAAGGGTCACTCAGTCACTATTCAAAACCCATCTTGAGCACAGACTTGATATCTTCGAAAGGACTAGGTGGATTGGAATGTTACCCACAGCCCCGGTATCAAACCCACGTTCTCCCGCTTCCTTTTAAAGGTTACTCAGTCGTTAACCACGATTTTATCGTAGAGAGCAAGCAGGCAGCGTGCTGCAATCATGATGCTTTTGCATCAATTTAAGACGTGCTAAGCCTCGAGCGCGACTCACTCACGGGTTCTGAGTTCGTGTACAACAACCTGGGGATAAACCTCCAACCCCTAGGTTCGGAGCGATCTGGTTGTCCCCTTTCTGTCTTTACGAAACTTATTTTACCTGCTTTTTCCATTCCTATGGTTTCCAACATTCCCCTTTCTTCGCTTGAGCTTGGAAAAATGAGGAGGAGAAGGAGGGGAAGAAGAGTAAAGTGTTTACAAGTGGCACAACATAAGTGAATCCTGATACATATGTTTTGTAAGAAATATGTACTCCTTGATAACATCTACCAAATATCCCCCATCTCCACCTACCCCTCATCTCCTACAAACTATCATACTCCGGATTCAACCAGCCCATATTCCCGCTCTTATGCCTCAGCCAAGGGCCGAATTTGTGCAAGGCCGCGAACGCGGGCACGCTGACGAAGAATGTGATAAGGCCTTGGGCTGCGAAACACCATGTCCAGCCTGACGAGGCCTGCCAGTTTGCGATGAAGAACTTGGGATACAGTGTAAGCTGGCTTCTTAGACAACCAAGGGGCATCAAGGCGGTCAAGCAGAGGGGAGCACGATGAAAGTGGGTAAAGTGCAGGTGGGAAAGAGGAATAGGGCGGGGGAGGGGTGAACTCACAGGGTCGATGAATGCGGAGAGATTGAGAAAGACGGCGTAGAATGTGATGACGCTCATGCTTTGCAATGGGTAGCTGTCGACGATGTAGGCTGTGACAACCGTATTGCCCATCTGGATTCCGGCGCCGAAGATGAAGAAGGCGATTTGGCCTACGATCCAGTGGTAGTCTTTGTCGATTGAGACGCCCCAGATGATGAGTCCAATGGCGCTGAGCGTGGCGGCCGGGTATGCGAGCCACAATCTCATCTCTGGCGTGCGGATCCCGTTGTTGTTCCGTGCGAGGCGCGCGACGATGTAATCGCTAAGCCTGCCGGAGAAGAAGAACTCAGAGAAGAGGGTGCCGAGAAGTAAGCCGATGAATAGGAGACCTTGGATTTGTGGCTTGTAGTCCACGTAGGCGGCGGGGATTAGGGTTATTATGGAGAGAATGAACCAGTACCAGGCGAAGCTGTAGATTAGGATTGTAATTACTACGACGGGGTATTTGAATGTTAGGATGAAGCGAGTGAGGCTGTCCCATGGCTTTGGGTGCTTCATTCCTGGGACTGGTTTGATGTTTAAGAAGAACAGGGAGCTTGTGCGTGGGAGGTCGATGGAGGTCGACGCTGTGGGTGTGGATTTCTCCGGGTCCGAAATAGAAGTGGAAGATTGGGGGAGACGGGAGAGCATAGTTGTGCGTGGGTATAGCGTTTCTGTCATAAACGCCACTTCGAGAGCGAGTAGTACGGCGAAAAGAATGGCGGTCAGCCACTGGATCCAGGCACTGCTGACTAGATCGATAAAGCCACCTATAATCGGACCAACTAGCAGGCCCGAGTCGATTGCCAGAACCCACAGCCCAAGTTTCTGGCCCCGCTGGTACTCAAAGAACAGGTCGGTCACGACAGCCAGGCCGACGGTCGAGCCGGGTGCTACGCCAAAACCCTGGAAAAAGCGCGCGGCCATGTAGCGACCGTAGTTCCCTGGCTCTCCGGCGCCGATGGTGGCGAAGAAGGCAATCGCAGTGCCGACGATGAAGATTATACGCCGCCCATAGATGTCAGCTAGGGAAGACCAGAAGAGAGGGCCCACGGCGAGACCGAGCGCGGGAATGGCGACGGTCCAGTTGACTTGACTGTAGGATATACCGAGCTCTTCTTGTAATTGGGGAAAAGAGGGGACTGTAGTGGTGGTTATGTATGTGAACATGAAGTACCTGGGGCGACGTGAGCCTTGTGCAAGTCTCTTGTACTTGGACAGAACTTGGAACTGACTTGAACATGACTATGCCTAGAATTACGTGCTTCTTGACTGTCGACCAATTCAATGGGTCCAGAGGATCTGTGGTGGGCTGTGGGTGAAGCTTGCCGCCATGTTCAGAGATGACAATCTCGCCTGGCTCTGCTTGTGTTTCTGGTGATTTCGAGCCAGCTTTTTCTTGCAAATCATTGTCCGCAGCTATGGCTGCCTTCTCATTGTCTGCCATGGTCACTCTTTTGTGAAAGGAAAGACGTGCGCGTAGAAGTAAAGGAGCGCAAATGGAGCAAAGCAGTCGTGTGAAAAAAGAATGTCAGACTGATGGAGCACCAAGGCATAGCTCTAGGTTTAGATCCAGGCCCACCAAGCTGACAAGATGCATATCTGGACCCGAGAACTTTGGGGTGCATGTGTGACGGCGTGGCAGCTGCATGGTTGGGACGGCATGGGTCCTTTAGCGGACGTTTGGTGGGGATTTTGCACGTATCAACGATCCTTATGCTGTATGACCTGCAGAAGATGGGGGTAGCATGGGGGAAAAGGGAGGAGAAGGAGATGACCCTGCTCTTCAGGATCGTCTGAGATCCTTCGTTGATGGAAATTAGACGCTGTGATTGGTCAAGAATAGCGCTGATATGCAGCCGTTATCGTTGACGGATTTTTAAAAGTCAGCAAATGCGACGACGTCACAATTGAAGAGTCTGAAGAATCGCGAGACCATATGGATGGACATGCGACGACCACACGAGGACAGAGCCTGCGATTGATTGCAGGCGCCGTGTGAAGTCGAGCAGCCATGTCTGGGAAGTCCGTTTGCCAGAGGCTGACCCTGCCAAGACCGAAAGAGCGGTCAATCTATTTTCCGTCCCGTTACGGCTTTGTCAAAATTCGTCAAAATTCTCCTTCCATGCCTTGCATGCGTCTGCAACGGCGAATGTCAAGGTATTGTATGCCGACTCTAACACTCGTGGCGATGGCGGTTCCGCACTTAGGAATGCATTGGATTGGAACTTGTGCGGACCGTCCTTCAGCTTTATGCACGTCGCTGTCATAGCGTGGGGTGCTCAACGGTGTCTAGAGCCACTGCCCGAGTATCGCCGAACACATCATACACGCAGCATCTGACGGGACTTCATCTTATGCGCTGCACAATTGATTGGCCTCATTCATCAGTAGAATTCTCCGAATCTATCTGGTCGTAGCATTCGCAGATCTGGGGCCACTACTGCATCCACCACTCACGTGAAAATCCGAACGTGGGCTTGCACCTGTATAGTAAGTCATCATGCGGCGGCATCATTCTTATTCGGGTATGTTTGACCTCACTTCTTGTCATCCTGCTTTTCCTCCTCTACCGTGCTTTTCGCCCCAGATCATAGTCTGTAGCGAAGTTGTACTGCCGTATCTCTCTTTGTCTAAAATCTATGGGCAAGACAGGTGAAGCCCACCCATGGCTGCCCGAATTTATACGCAAGCTCAAAGCCTGGCAAGAAGACGGAGAGCACAAAGGGCCGGATGAGAGTTCTTCGCTCCTCCCTAAAGACGCCAATGATACACATGACCCTGAAGCCACTCAAGATGGAGATGCCATGGGAGCTCCCTACGAGGCCAGGTCGACTACCAGGCTGGTTTGGGAAGAGTTCAAGATTCTCATCCAAGGGTCCATTCCCGTCATTCTGGCCTATACGCTTCAGATGTCCTTGCAAACCATCTCCGTCGTCATCGTCGGCCGCTCCTCCCCTCACAATCTCTCGGTAGCAGCATTCTCCTACATGTTTGCCATGTGTTCGGGCTGGCTGATTGCATTGGGTGGCACAACCGCAATTGATACGCTAGCCTCCGCGACATTCACAGGAAGCAAAGACCCTCACGATTTGGGTATCATCCTACAGCGAGCCTTCATTGTACTGACCCTATTCTTCGTCCCAATCGCCATCCTCTGGGCTTGTGCTGAGCCATTCTTCCTTCTTCTTGGTCAAGACGCAGCTCTCAGCCACGACAGTGCTCGCTTTTTGTGGTGCCTCATCCCAGGCGCACTGGGTTATATTTACTTTGAATGCATGAAGAAGTTCCTGCAAGCGCAAGGTATTGCCTCTCCTCGTATTTCGCTACTGTCCTCACTAAGCCGACTTACAGAGATAATGCGACCCGGGACCTACATCCTCCTCCTCACCTCGCCCCTCAACGCCGCTCTCAACTACCTCTTCATCTATCGTTTCGGTCTCGGCCTCCTCGGCGCGCCCCTCGCAACATCGATATCCTACTGGCTCTCCTTTCTCGGCCTTGTAGCGTACACCCGCTTTATCGGCGGTTACCAATACTGGGGCGGGTGGAGCTCGCGCTCTTTTCGGCCTTTCCACAATATCTTCACCTTTGCGCGCCTTGCAGCTCTCGGCTTCGTCCACGTCGGTACAGAGTGGTGGGCATTTGAGATAGTTGCGCTAGCCGCCGGTCGCTTGGGTCCACTGCCTTTAGCGGCGCAGAGCGTGATCATGACGGCTGATCAGGTCATGAATACGATACCGTTCGGCGTGGGAGTCGCTGCAAGTGCCAGGGTGGGGAATCTGCTGGGAGCAAAAAGTGCGAAGGGGGCGAAGAGAGCGGCGAATACGGCTGCTTGGCTGTCTATACTGCTGGGCGCGGTGGTGTTGGTCATACTCATGGGGACCAAGGACGTGTTTGCGAAGATTTTCAACGATGATCCGGATGTGGTGAGGCTAACAGCAGAGGTCTTGCCATTTGTGGCGCTCTTCCAAATCAGTGACGGACTGAACGGTAGTTGTGGAGGCAGTCTACGGGGCATGGGTAGGCAACATATTGGGGCTATTGTCAACATTGTGAGCTACTACTGCGGGGCGTTGCCACTGGGGGTTTGGCTGGCTTTCCATGGGTGGGGGTTGAAGGGGCTTTGGGTGGGGCAGTGCATTGCTCTTTACTGCGTTGGTATACTGGAGTGGGCCATCGTTGCGTTCTGTGATTGGGACTATCAGGTCCAAAAAGCATTTGAAAGGATGGATCATGATGAGAGGGAAAATGAAGAGGCGGTTGAGGACGCAGACATAGATGGCAATAGAGGCGGCCCGTGATGCAGACGGAATGATGAGTGACGATTGATGTATATAGATGCGGTATACATATGGCACCTACATAAGCTCAATTAAAAGCGGGAAAGCACTTTTTATCACTCTCCCACCTCCCTTGCCACCGTCTTTCGTTCTCGAATTGACTTCACTACCCCTGATCGACCTAACGTCTCTTCTACAGACCTTCCACTTTCGATTGCCGACCCAGACAACCGGAGAGAAATAAGCTTGAGGACCGCGTGGAATCGGAACCGTTTTCTTTCCCAACGTCATCCGTCATCTCACATCCCACGTTTTTGCCAAGACATGCCCCACCAGGTCGATAACGGCGCAAATCACCACCATCCCTTCAACTGACTATTACTCGATCACTATCTCACCGCCAATTCCCTCACCATTGGCCTAAGCGGCAAAAGCTCTGGTCTCATCGTCACTGGGCAAGCCTTACTGTCGTCATGAAAGGCTTACGAGCCTGGGCCTCCAGATTTTCTGGGGTCATTAGCTGCATCTGTCGTGCATATGATCCACCTACTGATTGCGCATCTTCTGTGCTTCTGCTACCTTCCAATTGCTCTCTGTAAAGCTGCGAACATGTTCATCCTTTCCTTCACCTGTATCGCTCTCGCACTGCGCGTCCTCGCTCATGATGACCACGCCCAAGAGCCCCTTGCCGGGCCCCACCAGAGCTTATGGTACAACAGCATGGACAAGATCCCAGGTGATGGTGGCACGCAGGTAAGACAACCCAAGCGCATCTTATAGATTTCATCTAATATATATCCAGGCCGACTCCGTCTTCTCCGGCATCTCGACCTTCGGCCGCCTCCCATACTACCCCTGCCTCTCCTCTCCTACAGAAAAATATGATATAGCCTTCCTCGGTACCACTTCCTCCCTTCTTCCGCCGCTCCACACCACCCTCGAACCCCTGACTCCTATATGCACTTGCAATCCATTCACTAAACAACCTTAGGCGCACCCTTCGACACCGGTACCTCATATCGCCCCGGTGCACGCTTTGGCCCATCCGGAATCCGTCAAGGTTCCCGCCGTCTCAACCTGTAGTACGTCCTCCATACACACACTCACGTCTTTCCAGGCTCACGCAAAGTCCGGTTCAGTGGTGGCTACAACGTGCCCCTCCGCGTCAACGCCTTCAACAACTGGGCCCGCATCCTCGACTGCGGCGACATCCCCGTGACCTCCTACGATAACGCTTATGCTCTTTACCAGATCGAGCATGGCCACAACAATCTCCTCACCCGCACGCCTTTCACTGATGCACAAAAACCCGGTGTAAGCAAGAAAGGGTTGACATTGCCCAGAGTCATCACGCTAGGCGGTGACCACACCATTACATTGCCCCTACTTCGCAGCGTAGTAGCAGCCTACGGATCCATCAGCGTAATACATTTCGACTCGCACCTGGACACCTGGCGGCCGAAAGTGTTCGGAGGCGCGCCGACCGAGCAAGCGAGTATCAACCACGGAACATACTTCTACCATGCACATCAAGAAGGGTTACTGGCCAACGACAGTAACATCCATGCCGGCATACGCACCACCCTATCTGGAATGTCTGATTATGAGAACGACGGCTACTGTGGTTTCGAGATCGTAGAAGCGCGCGAAATCGACACGATTGGCACAGCGGGCATCATTGCCAAAATTCTCAAGAGAGTCGGCACTGATAGGCCGGTCTACCTATCCATCGACATTGACACTCTCGATCCTGCTTGTACGCATCGTTGCCCCGTGTTTCCCCTCCTTTCTTCTCACCATCCTCTTCCCTGCCTTCCTTGACCCCAGCTTCACTCTCCCTACTATAGCTGATATAAATTTATAGTCGCACCCGCAACAGGCACCCCCGAAACAGGCGGCTGGACCACCCGCGAACTCCGCACCATCCTGCGAGGTATTCAGGACGTGAATGTTATAGCTGCTGATATCGTGGAGGTTGCGCCGGCATATGATACCAATGCCGAGCTCACGACTATGGCGGCTGCGGATGTGTTGTTTGAGGTATGTACTGGGCGGATGGGTGGTGCTCGAGGCGGAATAGGGTGGTGCCCTAGGTGGAATAGGGTGGTGTTCTGTTAGGAATACAGGGCTAACTCCTCGCGCCCTCTAGGTCATGGGCTCGATGGTCAAACGCGGACCTTTGAGCGTGAAGAGCGACGACGACAAGAAGGCAGAGGTAAAAGAGGAGGAGGGTGAGAAAGTAGAGGTGTAAATCTCGTCTCGAATTGAGCCTGATTGGCAGGAAAGCGAGACGGCAGATTGCAGGGGTAGGGGGACACAGCACCTTGGGTCTGGAGGAATGGGATAGAAAAGCGGAACGCGCATTTTGACTTGAGACCTACTTTGTTCTGCTGGAGATGAAGAGATGATGATGGGTATTGGCATATAATGATGAACGACATGGATCATGAATGAGTCTTTTCTAAACTAAAATGTTTTTGATCTTTCCATTCCCATCCATCTTCCTCCGACGAATGTCTGGTACCTTGTTTATGAATCTTGACTTCTCGTTGTAGTCTCTTTTCTGCCTTTCTATCTCTCTCTCTATCTCACAGCATTCAAACACGTCTAATGGCAGAGTCATGAGGTAATTCTATCGCGCTATTTGTGACTGACTGGTAGAGTAGATGATAAATTGGCGCTATTATGTTCCATGCCGTTAGTAAATCTTTAATGTGGTATCTTTGGCTCTTTTTCTCGTAAGGGGCGATGCGAATATGATTCATAAGGGTGGATGGTTCTGAACGGATGAAGGAGGGCAGAAGGTCTTATCTGTTAGAATGCTATTACGGTTCAATGGCTTGGAATCTTCGCTGGCTATGCTACTACAAAGGCAAGAAAGTCTCACTAGGCGGCATCCATCCCCTGCGCCTCACACATCGCGAAATACCGCCCCCGTGTCCTCAAGAGCTCTTCATGTGTCCCTTGCTCCACAATCTGACCGTTTCCGAAGACGAAGATCACGTCTGCGTTTTTTATGGTGCTTAAGCGATGGGCGATGGCGATCGTGGTTCTTTTAGCCGCCCCTGCCCCTGCCCCTGCCCCTGCGTTTTCCACCTTCTCATCATCATCGTCACCCCCCGCAGCAGCAGCGCGTTCAATTGCCGCCTGTACAATCCTTTCTGACTCCGTGTCAAGTGCCGACGTCGCCTCGTCCAATAGCAAAAGTTTAGGATTCCGGATCAAGGCTCGCGCAATGGCGATGCGTTGTTTCTGGCCGCCGGAGAACTGCGTACCCCGGGAGCCGCAGCGCGTGTTGAGCCCTTCAGGGAGGGATTGAATGAATTCCCATGCGTTTGCTTGGTGGCAGGCGTCTATGATCTGAGATTCAGAGGGAGGCACATCGCCATCGACGCCGAGGGCGACATTGTCGTGGACGGAGCCTTGGAATAGCGTCGGTTCTTGTTGCACGAGTGCTATTTGGCTGCGGTAAGCGCGTGGGGAGAGAGTGGAGATTGCGGCGTTGGAAAGTGTGATGGTGCCCGTTGTGGGATCATAGAAGCGCTCGAGGAGAGATACTGTAGTGGATTTACCGCAGCCGGAGGGGCCGACGAAGGCGGCAAAGGTGCCTGGAGGAATGGCGAGGGAGACGTCTTTGAGGACTTGTTGAGTTCGTTGGGTGTAGTGAAAGTTGACGTTATTGAAGGCGATGGTTCGGTCGCTGTCGTCTGGGTGCTCGTCTTTGTTTTGGTCGGTTTCTTGCATTACTGGTTTGAGTCCGCGGAGCCAGAGGATGTAATTAGCGGCTACGGTAGCTTTTGAGAGGGCTTAATGGTCAGTATGCATATTTCGTGATGAGGTGAGGGCAACATACTGGAGGTAAAGCTGAAGAACTGAGCTGCAGACTGAGCAGCGAAGACAAAGCCAATAAAGATCACGTAGAATTGGGTGATCGTGTACTCGCCACTTGAGACTAGACGGGACCCATACCAAAATCCGAGAGCCATGATCAGGAACTCAATTGATTGCGAGAGTGCGTAGAGCCATAAGTTCCGTTGTAGCGATCGAATGGTCTTCTTAACAATTCCATCCAGAATATCTGAGTATTTTTTGATGATCAAAGGTTCTAGCGTCAGGGATGAAACCGTTCTGATCGCAAGAACACTTTCACTAGCCAGACTTGCACTCTCCGAGAAGCGTTCCCCGTTTGATTTGTCAAATTTGGTTTCCAGCTGAATGCGGGCATAGCCTGCAGAAAGTAGAAGTGGAAAGCCACCAAGGACAACGACCAAACCTAATTTCCAGCCATAGACAAGACAGAGTACGCTCGTTGAAACCACATTCGTCATCACGATGAGGATGATCAGGAGGTTGAAACTGATAAGCTCATTCAGAGCCGCAGGAATAGATGTCACCCGTGATGTCAAGGAGCCCGACGTGTTCTCAGGGCGGTCAAAAAATTCCACATCCTGCCTCAAGATGTTTCCAAACATTTCAGATCGATAGGACTCGCTGAGCTGTTGCGCTATCAAGTTGGCCGTAACACCGACGAGGCTGTAGGCCAGAAGGTTCCCTAGAGCCACAACAAAAAACATTAACGCGTAGAAATTGACTTGTCGCTGTGCTTCGTCTGGTGGGAGAATGAACACTGTTAATACACGAGAGTACAGAATCGCCTGCCCAGGATAGGTTGCTCCACCGATTAGGCACGCAATGGTTGCGACAAAAAAGACAGGATAAAGCGATTTCTGTTCCATAAGCAGGATCCAGACACATTTGACCAAAGAGTATCCCAGAGCAGGCTTTTCAGTCTGCATGGTGTCTGCTGCTGTGCCGATCGTGCCTTTCACAGAGACCTGTGTTTGTGTTCGGGTAACGGCTGCCATGGTTTGCGGTTGATGATCATCCATGCTGTCCGCCTTTCCAAGATCCTGAGCAGCTACCAATCTTGCGTAGCGGCCACCGAATGACATGAGATGCTCGTGGTTGCCTTCTTCCACGACAACGCCCTCAGACATGACGGCAATATTGTCAGCTTTTCGTACTGTTGCTAGCTTATGCGCAATGACTAGAGTCGTTCGGTCGGTCGATATCCTGTCCAAAGCATCTTGCACTACTCTCTCGGATTTTGGATCCAAGGCACTTGTCGCTTCGTCAAGCAACAGGATCTTTGGGTTGGAAATGATGCTTCGCGCAATAGCGATGCGTTGACGTTGACCGCCTGAAAGCGTACCCGCACGTTCACCAACTTCAGTTTGATAGCCCTACATCATTAGCGACTGAATAACATCAGGGTTACAGCCACATACATCCTGCATTTGTTCGATGAACTCATGCGCGTTGCTTTCCTTACATGCTTCACGGACCAGATGCCAGATCTTCTCCTCGGAGAGGTTAGATTGGTCATCGGACAAGCCGTGAGCGACATTCTGGAAGATTGTGCCACGGAACAGTACCGGTTCCTGCCATTCTTAGCGGGTGTTGCGCATTGATTGGAACCCTCTCACCCACCTGCTGCACGAGTCTAACGTGTCTTCGTAGCCATTGAACATTGTATTGGTCAACATCTATTCCGTCCAGCACAATACCACCAGACGTTTTCTCGTACCAGCGTTCCAAGAGGCCAACCAGGGTACTTTTGCCGCATCCGCTCGGGCCAACAAGTGCAGTTGTCTTGCCGGCCGGCATACTTAAATTAAGGCCTTTGAGAATTTTGACTCCAGCTCTGGAAGGATAAGAGAATTCGAGATTGCTGATCTCAACTTGACCCTTTAAACTAGCAGGTGCCAGCCCACTTCCAGATAGTGGATCCAGTTGCGAGGGCTTGTCGAGTGTCTCGAAGAGCTCGGCAGCGGCGGATGACGTGTTAGTAAAGGCCTGAAATTGAGGAGCGATTGTGCTTATTGACGAAGATGCTATTATCACGGAGAACAAAACGGTAAAGACCTTGCCGACGTCAGGAACCTCCTGGCTCCTGTACATCCTGTAACCTTGCCAGAAAGCCAGTGCCACACCAGAGAAGACGCAAAAATACTCGGTGGAGAACAAGACGGCGTAGATCAACGACTTCTTTTTGCCTTCCTTATGCGCCTCTTTGAGATACTCGTCGTATCTTGATTTGACTTTCGAGTGGGCCCAGAAGGCATGGACCGTCTTTGCACTCGAGAGAGCTTCCTCGGCTAGGACAGCCGCAGCTGAGTAAAGTCTAGAAAATAGTTTCACCGTCAACATAAGTCCACGGGGATGGTTCATAGAGTTAAGCAGTGGGTTCGAGAAGGCAGATTGCGTTCTGAAACAGCACTTTTTCGGCAGTAAAGTCTATAGTGAAGAGGAGCACGAACCTTGTAATCTTAGACTCGATGGGCGCATCTGCCGCTATACAAACAACGGGAAAGCCAATTACGGCAGGTATGATGCTCGCAGTAATCAAGGCCAGCTTCCATTGGATGGCTAGCGCAACTATAAAGGCAGCAAAGAACGTAGAAACGGATTGGATCAGTGTTGCAAGCTTTTCGGAGATGCCGGTGTTGATCTTATTGCCGTTCGTGATGACCTGGGATGCCACGGCCCCATTATCCTGCTTGTCGAAATGCCAGACTTCCAGCCGTAGAGTATGCTCGAAGAAAGCCATCCGCAGGGACTTGGTAGTCCTTGTTGCAGCCACATTTATCGACAGCATGGCAATGTACGTAAGGAAGAACTTCGCCACGAAGAGATAAACAAACCATAGGCTAGACCTTGGTGAGTCAAATTGACGTCTTAAGGATGTTGACTTACGCATAACCGCGTGTGTTGCTATCAAAGCTGGTTTGGGAAGACGCCGACCCCCCGAAACTATTGAACTCGCCAATAGAGCCTCCCAAGATCACAGTCATCAAAGGTAATGTTGCACCAGAGCCAATACAAGCTATCAGTGCTATGAAGTTGAGGACCCAGCTGAGCGAGTCGGCATAGTGAAAGACGCGCTTGGGGATCGTCAGCATGCGGCGTAAGATACATTGGCATTACCTACGATATAACTGTTGAGTGCACTCGAGGACTTCTTCTCATCATTTGTAGCATCGGATTGAAGACCCGACGCCGTATCTGGCATCGAGCCGTTGGCAGATTTCTCCTCCATGTTGCTTATGAATGGAGGAGGTAAAGAAACAGTGGATGGGAAAGGATTGATAGAGGGATATGTTCGCTGCAGACGCCATGGTCGGCAGAGAACGATTTCTATATATCTTTCTGTTGATCATGATCATTGACCACTGTTGAGTCCACGGAGCCCGCGGCGCCGCAAGAATCGTACTCGTATGATCCATGTTGGGCTTGGTCTTGGCGTGTTTGGCTGATGTCATCCGCACTCCGCGGAGTCCGCGGACTTGCCGGACATGGAATCAGCTTCCCCTAGCAAATTCTCCGGCTTTTTTTATAGTTGTGCTTTTTCTCACCACAGGACACGGCAGATTTTCCCATTTATGAATCGCTCTTGCTTCAATGTACGCAAATTGACTCTCTGGAGTCGCCATGGAGGAGGCGCAAACCCCACCGAAAGCGCGCATTGTCTCTTACAGAACCAAAGCTTGTGAAGCATGTTGGCACCGCAAAGTATGAAACACTCTCAAGAAAAGTATGGTCTTTTTGCTCATAGATGTCTAGGTCAAATGCGATCGGTCAATGCCATGCTCGAGTTGTCGGACTCTGGGTATCCCATGTCAGGCACGACCACCAGGACAATCTACGAGGAAGCGTCCGCGCGAACCTTCTCCTGATCAGGCGTAAGTATGGAGAGTCACTTAGTAACTCAAGGAATTTCTTGACGTTTGTAGAGAAGAGAAATTGGATGATGCTCATACTCGGTTGGCCAGACTCGAGCAAATCATCAGCTCAACAACTATGCCTGCACACAGTAAAGGTGCACCTATAACAAACGCGCGACTTGCCCCTTCACATCAAAGCAAAGCCCATAGTACAAACCTAGCCGAGAGTCAGCTCGAGTCACATCTAGAAGACACCTTTTACCGGGGCGACTCTTCCTTTGAAGCTCACTCGGGACAAGCAGGCAAGGTGCTTGAAAGAGCAGTCACCAATGCTTCGTATTCGAAGACAGAGGGTGTCACTCCGCCATCGCTCAGCACGCTCCAGGGTCTTCTGCATGCCAATAAGCCGTGTTCCCACAAGCATTTCGATCATGATTTGCCGCTGCCATCCAGAGATCTCGTTCTCTACGCAATAAGACTCTCAAAACGTAGGTGCCCTCTGAAGCTCTCTAACGAGCTGTCTAATATCAGCTCCAGAAATGAGACACCGACTGGCATTGGCCTTTGCACTGCTGGAGGTAGAGGTGTTCACGGAGCATTGCCAGAAAATATATTTTCCAGTAGATGGATACTCCATCGCTGATTTTGTTTCCATGCATGCTGCACTATTGAGTATCATTCGAAACATAACGGATGCCGATTTGCAACACCTCAAGATGCAACCCTCGGACATTTTAGATACGATCGAGCTCTGTCAGAAGAACATCACAGCAGCACTTGAGCAGTTGAACCTCTTCCTCTACCCGTGCATAGATAACATTATTGCACTTATCATGGGCGTGAGTCACTCTGTTTAGAATTACTACCCACAAATTGATCCCTAGGTACAGGCAGCAGCAGCGTTGGAAGACTCGAGAATGTCAATAGCATGGAGACTGACGTCGATTGCCGCCCGTCTGTGTCTGGATGCCGGATTCCACCGGCTGAGAGAAGACACACAAGATTCGCGGTTGAACAACCAAAAGCGGTGTTTCTGGCACGTGTACTGTTTAGAAAAGATCTTGGCTCTCAACTTCGGGCGTACTTCTATCCTACAAGATTTCGATATCACTACTAGATACGCGAACCCATATCCTTGGCTTCCGGACAGTCCCTGGCATACTCTCATGCATGCCTTCTGTGACTCTTCCAAAGTCGACAGTAAGATTTACGAGAAGCTTTACTCAGTGCATGGTCAGCAGCAAAGCCCGGAAACCAAATCGAAGTCGGTTGAATCAATAGCTCAGGAACATATGCATCTAATAAAGTTCTGCAAGGTGACTTCTTCGTCTACAACATATAGCACTAGCAAAGACTGACCTCATAAAGACCGACTTCAGAGACGTCGTGTGTCCCAATGAGTTCCACACTTGTGTCGCAGTATTCCTCATTTCACTCTACTCCACCTTGACATTAACCCACGCAGCAGTGCGACCCAGCAACTCTGCCAATCCTCTTGAATTTTCTAGTATTTGTATCGAAACAGCACGCACATGTCTACAACTCCACTGCGAGCTCTCTGAACGATACATGGCGCAAGCAAACGATGATTGGCGCCAGTATATTCACTGGTAAGAGTCATCTATCATCCCACGTATGCTAGACCTAGTCCTAACAGCGTTTCGCCTCCAGGGGCCTCCTTTTGTCGCCATTCATGCCGTTCCTCGCGATGCTGGGCTCTATAGTCTCGAATCCAGCCTACGAGCCCGACATCCAGCTTTTGAAACGTATGCTCAAAACGCTCGAAGCAGCCGCTCAGCACGCCCCTGGCGCAAAGAAAATCCACAAAATCTGCCAAATCCTGTTTCAGACTACTGCCAAGAATCTTGGGCAAGCTGACAGCGGAACACTCACAGCTGACACTGAGCAAGCGGGACACCTTCTAGCAGATAATCATTCAAGTACTCACCCCTTAGAATCAGTCGGTGAGGGGACCCAGAGGATTGCAGGGGAAGCTGCGCTTGGAGAGCCTACGTCGACATTCAATCCCCATGGCCAATTTGACTTCAACATGTCCGACACTAATTTCCAGGACATGTCGCACCTGTTCGAAGACTTCCTGGGCGGAAACACCAGCATGCTTGATATGTTGGACGTAGACCCAACGCAACCAGACTGGACTTGGGACACCATATGAAACTGCCGTGGGAGACCAAGAGTTTTCCTCGCGCTTTTTCTCTTATCTCATGAGTAACAAAAGAAGTGATTGGTCCTCCTCCTCAAGCTTGAAGACGGGAGCTTCATAACCCACCTGCTCCAATTCTATCCTATACACCGTCACGTGCCTTCATATCTTGCGCCAAGCCTCATGTTTAGGGACCTACCCTGCCCTTAGAGAACCCCTGAAACTATAGGGAGGGCTTGCTGATAAGGAAGTCTTTTGGAGTCCTAGTTTTAGGGGCTTCAGGGGCCGGTACCCTATAAGCGCCCAAAAGTCATGATAAAGGCGAAATCGTGACGGTGCATAGAGTAAGACCTTGCAATTTGCTAAGCTACGAGCTATCTCCATCACGACAAACTTGCCACGAATCTCTCCTCGCATGTTTACAAAGTCACTAGGTCCAAGACGCAAAGGGACCAACTCTACGGCTTGCACGGATCAGGCGCTTCAGAGACCGTGTGGGTCTAGTGAGATGGGAAGGCAAACGGTGGGAGAGGAAAGAGGTAGTAAAGGGGAAAGAGACAAAGGGGCCAAGCGAGGACTTCCCTCGAGAGCAAGACAGAACATCCTCCGTCCTCAGGTGTGACTAGGTTTCCCAAGTAAAGATGGAGCCCCGAGCGCAAATGTAGACAGAGGACAAGCACCGGGCACGCTTATCGAATGGAATGGGCGAGAGCACTGGAAGCCTGCGAGGTGAGACGCGCGATGTGCAGGAGGAAGGAAGGGAAGATTGGTGGGTCACCAGACACACTTGAAATGACCTTGAGTTCCGAGAAAAAAACAAATTCTAGCTTTTATTTTTATTTTTGCCCCGATCTTTTTTCGGGAGTTGCTCGTGTGAATCTTGTGCAAGTAGATCGAGAGGATGCGCAGGGATCGCTCTTTCTTGCTGGTTTTGCCTGTTCTTCTTCCCTTGTTTCTTGCTCCCTTTTTTTCTTTCTTTGTCATTTACTGCTCTTTTGATCGGTGGCAATCTGAGTTCCATGGGCAGGGTGAATTCGACCGACTGTGATGCTGTCTGGTTTCTCATTCTTGGTTTCTTTTGAATTCCCTTTCTCTCTGCGTTTCTACATGATTTTTTCTTTGAGTTTGCTAGTACTGCTGGTTTGGATTATGTGCCGTTGGTTTGTTAGGAATCTTGTGAAGTGGTTGGATACGAGTGAAAGGGAGGTTCGTGGTCGGTCTAGCTTTGCAAGGGGGAAGGGAGGGGAGATGGTGCGAGACGAGTCCATGGACGGAGAAGGGCCGACGAGGTGTGCTTTCTATGCATTTGGCCGGGGTTGGTTGATCGAGGTGGTCAGGGTGGCGTCTATGGGAGCGGAGGACCTGTCGAATTTGTTGAAGATTAATAGTGGAAATGATGGTGGGTTTTCGTGATTGTGGTTTATCAATGCAGTCGAGCTTTGGCTGCTGGGATTGTATGCGTCGTACTGGGGAAGGGGAGGTAAGGTGATACGGACTGAGATATGTGGGGAAAATGGAGGAAAATAGAAGGGCGAAAGGCCTGTTAGGATTGGGGGAAGATTTTGCTTGAGGTGAGAGAATGGAAAGCTTGGCAAGAGCACTGCACAAAATGTAATAATCTGATGATAAAAGCGAAAGACACGCTTGACGAACGAGTCTTTGATGGTAGCAGATGAAACAAACGTGGATTTACCAGGCTGGACTCATTGTTCGGCTCTCATGTGGTCTCTAAGGTGCTTTGTTGGCTGACTCGATGGAGTGTAGATGCCTACGAATCGCTGCAGGACTGAGGTGGACGCCCTACCTGGATTTCTGAGTCTAGTGCCCACTTCTTGCTAATGATTTCGCTCCTAGATAGATAGAGAAGCATTTGCAAAGACTTTGGTCATGTAGCGGTTCGCAACATCCGCCCTCGTTCAGGCTTCGTCTAGGTGTTCGGTCCGAAGCCTCATAGCTGCAGAAACGGAGACTGTTAGCTCATTCCTCAACTCCAAGCTGGGCGAACTTGCGAGGACGGACAGGAAACTAATGGCCAGCCAAAAGCGGTCATGGCTCATGACGCTTACACGGAGCTTCTGGAAACAGTTTCCGGGCATTCGGGCCTGGCCGTCACGGGCCTGGCCATACATCGAGCTTCTAGTGCTCCAGCCTCTATTTCCAAATGCAGAAAGTACAGTATATGCCTAACTTGGGAGTGCTCGTTGAGCTATGCTTCCACGGCGGTAGCGTCTTGCTGTTTTGTTGAGAAGATCGCCTTCCTGCACTAGTGTCTGTAGCACAGTCTCCGGTCAGACTCGGTACCAGCCGTTTCACTGGAGAAAATCTTTGCTGGTTGTATTGGTAGCCAGAATTTGCGGGCATGGGCCGCAGGCAGACAGACGATGAATCCGTCCATCTGACCAGTTGGTTCCCGTTCACCGAACTTGTATGTAGGGTCTAGCCACACGATCGCATGGCTTTTCCTCCTCTTTCTGCGGGGCGCTTTCTTCACAAGTTGTCACGAGAAACAGGTTCGAAGCCTAACCGGATACCTGCGTCGACGGGGCGCGCATATGCAGGGAGCCGTGAACAGAGGCTTTGTGTGCATTTCTCTTGACTTGTCCTAACCTTTTCAACGTGAATAGTAGCCTGAAGAGCTTGATTTGGACCGTTGGCCGCAGGCTCGTGGCTTCTTCGCACCGCCCTTTTCACGGCCTTCACGTCAGGCAAGTGCCGGGTCAGTGATGATTCATGCTGCCAAATGCAGGATGTATTTGCCTCCTTTTACCAGCAATCATCGTCAGGTCGCAATGCATGTGGAAATGGTTCGATCATGTCCTGCATCTGTCAGTAGCGGCTGATGAAGCATGCAGCTTGAAGGAAGGCGGCTCTGGGCCACCTGCAGAGCATGCGTAGCCCCTCATCTGGTGGCTTGCAGTAGGCCGCGAAGTACCAGTGTATTCTCCGGTTCCTGCCAATCCGCTGCGCCTCCCGAGACCTATTGCGCATACTGCCTATGGAGACTTATGCAGGTTACAGTTGGCGTGGTGGAAGGGAAAAGGGGAACCAGCCAGTGGCGGGAGGTAACCCAAGCCTCCAAGAGGGAGATCGTCAACGCGGACTCATCTCATGCTGCAGAAGTCCTGAAATATCTGTTATGAGTACCTTCGTACCACTCTACTGCAAGTCGATCCGGGACCATTTGTGCGCGCACAGTCTTTTCTTCAACACACCGACTTTTCAACATTCCCCACAGTGAATGCAGATGTTGGGCGTTGCCATTACTTTATATGGCTGAGTTCAATTGAAGGCAGCAGACGGGGCATCCGTGCGGGCAGATCCCCCGCACCCTCCAGGACCCAGGACCACACCGAAGCACAATTGGAGTCTTTTTGGAGGTGTCCCGCTGTCTCATCTTCGAACCATATCCACTGCTTTTACAATCATGGCTTTATGAACAACTACCTGCTTTGCTAGATTCCCAACGGTACTAACCGGCCTTTTTCGCCCTCGTCATCCTCTTCCCTCTCCCCCCTTTGCTATTCAATGCTCGTCTCGGAGACTTATAATGGCTTCTGTCCGTCCTTCTCCTCCTCGATCCCAATCTTATCATAGGTAGGCACACGACACCCCTCTCAATGGCCCATCTGACCTTCAATAGACCTGCTCCTGCCGAGAAAGACTCTTTACGCCCTCTGAAGCAAGAGAAGCGTAGCCGATCCACCTCACGCAATCCTTCCTTCAGACCATATAACGCTGACGCTCCCCGTCGATACGCACCCAACGAGTCTCGTACCCGCAAGCCTCCCTTCTCTCCCACCGTTGAAGACCTAGGCTTCGGGCCTGAAGAGGTCCAGATGAAGGGGAAGCCAGACCAGACACCAATGCTCATACAAGTTGGTGATGACTCAAGCTCCACGGAAGAAAGTGAACCAGGCACGCCAGAGAGCTCTGTGAACGATGAGCAAGACAGCTACATTGGAGACAGGGTCAACAAGGCGGGAGCTCCTCCACAAGCTGAGCACGTGACAGTGTCAAAGTCGAAGCCCACATTCGAGCCTCAGCGGCCTCAGGTGCAAAGCCGCAGAAGTCGACAGACACTGACGGTTGATACTGAAAGAGCCCGGAGTAGATCAACAGGAGATGGTCCAAGACCGAATCTTCAGCGGGAGCGGTCCCCCTACTCTTATCCTCCGTCCCACTCCTCCAAGCGCGATGATAGGCAGGAGTCTAGTAAGCGAGGGCCCGAGTACATGCAGTCACCAAGTACCATGGCTCCGACAGTCAGTCCAGTGCGCAGAGATTTTGAGCCTCAGTCAGTGCATGCACGTTCAAAAGCTGGACCTCCGCCTGGAGCTGTCAAGAATGGCGGGTCAGCCAACGCTAGGCCTAGCCTGCCGCGTCCCCAACGCCCGGCATTGGAGCGGCGAGCTTCTGCCATGCCACAACTGGGCAGTCCTACTTCTGTCAAAGCTGCCCGATCATTGTATGTAGAGAATTCATCAGACGAATCAGACCGTGGCTACGCGAGGACTCGTGCTCGGATAGGTCAATTGACATCAGACGCCCTGCCTGTCAACCCACCATCGTACTTTGAAACCCCGCGACAAACCGAAAGGCATGCGAACATGAGGAATAATCGCGACTCACCGCCCCAGACCCCGCTCTCGCCTGAGCATACACGTGGAGCCTTGTTCAATCGAGAGACTCTCCTCAATGGGCCTGGACTGCAGCATTTGAGCACTTTATTGGAAGGTCAACAGTCGAATCTTCGATCGGCGTCGCCAAGACCCTCACCTCAGCCTTCTCCCAGAGCCTCGCCAACCGCGTCGCCTGGTCCATCACCTCCAAGAACACCTCCAGAACAACACCAGCGACACCATAGACGCACAAGTACTGCTGAGAGTCTTTCTAAATACACTAATGCTTCTAAGGTTTCTTCGCCCTTAAGTTCCAGGCCATCTACACCTACATCGAGTGCAAAAACTTTCACTCCGCGTCCGATGGACTACGATGCCCCGCCGCCGTTGACAAAGGAGCGAAGAACATCTACGTGGGATTCAGCAGACCTGGCTAAGCAAGCTACTGCAGGTGCTAAAGCTGAATCACGCCCTTCATCGCCCACTGTATCTAGGCATGAATCACGTGAGAAATACGATCCAAAGTACCAACGAAGTGCCCAACCCACTTATTCACCTGGTGGCTCTTCAGGTAGAGCTGCTTTGGAGCCCGCCCGTCCAGAGCGTCGCCCGTCCCGCGAGGAGCTCAGAAAGAACCTGCCCAACCTATCGACCAAGCCTGTAGTCCATCAGGATTCAAGTGATCCAAAGTCTCAAGCTCCAAGGAACAGGTCTGGATCCTACATCCCGGCTTCTGCCACTGCTGCTGTAGGAGCAAGCTTCCTCGATCCTAACTCTTCGACGAGCCGTTCTAGATCTATTGCACCAGATGCGCATCGCCACCGCCATAGGTCGAGGTCGAGATCGTACAATGACGCTCGAGAAGCCCCAAGGGCGAGATCCACAGCTCCTGCTCGCGCCATGCCTGCCTCAGACCAGAGACAGCCCGTACTGCTCCCTCAGTGCTCTCGTCCAGAGCCGGTCGTAGGCTACGATGACTGGTATGTTCTGGAACGTGAGCCATCTATGACCATTTGCCCCGATTGTCGCCACGGCATCTTCGGTATAGGATACGAACGGTCTTTTCGACCTACTCGCGAGACAAAGCGAAGTCAGAAAGTCCATTGCAGCATGAACGATCCCTGGGTCCGCCTGGCCTGCTTGGACATATTCAAGCGACGGCAAGACACCAAGACTCTCGGCTACATCATGGAATACACCAAAAAGGACCTTCCGTGCCCGGAATCCCGCCTCGCTGATAATCGTGTGTGGTATCACCTCCGCGACTCCGAGACTGGGCGGGACTTCCAAGACTTTCAGGTCTGCTCTCATTGCGTGAACAGTCTTGACGCCATCTACCCTGAAGTCGATATCTTTCACCGCAGCAGGAACATCAAGCAAGACCATCGCGTCTGCAATTTGCGGAGCGATGTTACTCGGTTTGGAAAGTACCTAAACTACATCGTCGGTATGGCGGAAGAGGAAGAGCGCACCGGCACGCTGCCTGCTACATCCGATTTCATTTGGGAGATCAAGTGGCAGACCATCATTAGTCCGTGTAATGGTGCAAGCGTGCATTATGGTCAAGATATGCACACGCACCCGGAGATCCCCGGCTTCACCGTCTGTGAGGAATGCTACTACAAGTCTGTCCGACCTCTGCTCAAATCTAGTATTGTCTGCAAGGATAGTAAGCATTTCTTGAAGGCCCTCACGCCGGAAGCCAAAGAGATAGTCGGAGGCACGAGCTGTAAGCTTTACAGCCCAAGGATGAAGCAGATCTTTGAGAAGAGCGTGAGGGAGAGGGATCTCGAGGGCTTGCAGAAGGCGGTCAAGAAGAGGGTGGAGTTGCAGATGGATCTTGAGGAACATAAGATGGAGCATGCGAAGAAGCCACATGATAAGGATATTGAAGACGAAGTCAAGTATCTGCAGGGGAAATGGGCTAAGCTTGAGAGGAAACATGGTGAGGATAGGCAGTAGATTGGGGGAGGAGAGGAGGGAAAGAGACATAGACACTGGATGCGCAGAAGGGCGGAGAGCTAATGATTGATGACGTTATGCATGCAGTCTGATGATCTTATGGGATCAGGGTAATGGGGTAATATGGTTGGAGACTGAAAAAGTTATAGACCGATGTTTATGAATGCTGGGTAAAGGAGTTTGGGTATAAACGTCACGATCAATGGAATAAGAAGTTCGATATACTTAATGATCTGCTCGAATTTGCATGATCCGCCCAAACATGTGAAAGAAAAAAACCACTTTAGCCCACTTGGGGAAATTCTTGGAAGCGTCGCGTAAGCTGTTCCTGATCTGTACTCCTCCATACGCACCCGTGCTGTACATTGCTGACGTATGTCTAATTTCAAGCCCTGCACAAAGCTTGGCGGCGCCTATCGTCACCAGGAGGCGGATCACCATGACGACCGTTGCCTGCTCACTCTAAATGTGTCACAGCGCCAGAAGCCACACAGCTACACTTAGAACAATGCGACGACCTCCTCCACCTCCTCCATCTCCTCCTCTCCTAGCCACTAGCAGATGCAGCCACCCTCCACCACCCCAACCCCCAAAGCAGGAGTGTCAGAGCTACGGCCACCGCCCTCACAGCTCCAGCTCCCTCCATCCATAGCTTCAATACCCCACCACCACCACCACCACCATGTATCCCCCGTTCTCCTCCTCACTGCCTCTATCCTACGATTCAGCACCCTACACACCCTCCGAAATCCTCTGTCCGGGCTCCGACGACGAGTTATCGGATGGTGGGAGAGAGAGGAAGAGAAGGAGGGTTTTAAGGAGGGGTGAGGAGTTTCTGGCGGGAAGGGGACATTTTCTGCTAAGTGCTGGGTTGAGGGGACCTTTTGAGGGGGTGGGGTGGGCGAATCCGTGGGGGAACAAACAGACCGCCCACGCAGCAGAGCCTATGTCTGCGAAAAAACCTCGGAGAGAGGACCACATAGTCGAGGAAGCTATCAGCCGCACCTCACCTTTCTCCAGAAAAGAAGAGACGGGGAGTGGGAATGGGAGGAGGATGTTTAGGCCTTTGACCATGGAGCCGATGGCTTCGCCTGGACCGTTACGATCGAGAGATTACGCAGGAGCTGAGGGGGCTAC
Source organism: Bacidia rubella (assembly GCA_032158265.1). NCBI lineage: Eukaryota > Fungi > Ascomycota > Lecanoromycetes > Lecanorales > Ramalinaceae > Bacidia > Bacidia rubella. The sequence goes on along the minus strand of JAVTIF010000006.1, from coordinate 237,308 downwards.
TTGGTTGAGGAAACATCCTGATCCGCCGGCTTTTCTGAACGTGGGGAGAGCTCAGTCTCCTACGCCTACGCCTGTTCCGAGACCGCTGGAGTCGCCTATTACGTTTCAACAGATCGAGAGAGGAGGGGTAAGGGTAGACTCAAGCTTTGAAACTGCTTGTGAGGTGCCGCAAGCTGCACCTACGGTCGAAAGACCGCAGGTTGACACTCGGAAGATACAGGAGGGCTCCCTCAAAGAAAATGGTCTGCACCAACCGAAGCGGACGAGGGCAGATTCAAAGAAGGATCACAAGAAGGAAGCAGTCGGAAATGCTATATCGTCTGGACACAAGGCGCTGTCTTTAAGCCAGGAGAAGCAGCAGAAAGAGGCGCAACGGGCTGAGTGGGTGAAGAGCAGGCGTAACTGGCGTGGGAAGCGAAAGGAGGCTTCGACGGCGAAAGATCACATCGCACGGAAAATTGCTGAGTTGACCGGGGAGACCACGTCAAAGAAAGATGGTACCATTACAAGTGCTGCTCTGCGCCAGGATCGGCGAGTGCAGCCACAAGATGCACCGAAACTGGCAAGTAAAGTGCTATCGCCACAAGAGGTCAAATTGGATCAAGAGTATCAAGTGCCAACGAAAGGCTTTTCAGTGGATGATCCTCTCACTGTCTCGTTGGATAGACCACCAGAGGCAATATACATTTCCTCACGCTCTGAGACGTCGGAGAAGGATACCACACAAGGTGAAGAGGAGGAAGATTATTCACCGCGTAGGCATACCTTGCACAAGGGTCCTGCAATATCGAAGGACAAAGATAAGCGTGTTAAGGTCAAAAAGAAGTCTGCTGCTCGAAGACTTACATTCACGCCCAATGGCGGGCCAAGGCTACGCTCTTCGCTGGACTCTTCGAAGTCTAGGATTACGATTTCTGATGACGAGCCACCGCCGCCGCCACCACCGGCAGCGTCGGCGGATGAGAGGCCCCAGGAAGAGACGAAAGCTCAAGAGCTGGTCAAAAAGGATACTAGATCTACGAAAACATCAGTGAAGACTTCTCGCTCCTCAGACAAGGTGCTTTCGAATGGCGTTTCCAAAGAATCAACGGCAAATCTCCCGGAAGCTCAGGTGCAAGATCCTTTGCCATTTCGAGCGCCTTTAGTCTCTACGTCAACGAACTTACTTGAGACTGAAAAGCCACCAACATTTGTCGAAAGCGTCGAAGAAGACTCCTATATCGACCTCGCTACGCAAGCTGCCGTCGACAAAGCAATGAGAAGGTTCAATAATATCGTTGCGGATATAGATGCTGTAACTCCGAAGAAAGCGAGATCACTGCCACAGAATCCAGATATCAACCAAGCAGCAGGGAAGAAGTTCGACAAAACACCCAGAGCCGAACCTATGAGCACTCAAGCCATGATGGACGATCTGTCGCCCTTTGCCATTACTACAGTCAAGAAAAGGTCTCCTGCGTGTAGAGACCACACGATATTCCAGAAGTCTCCAAGCAAAGACCCAGCAGTGGTCAAAGCGGTCGACGCTGCCTCGTCCGAGGAAGATCCGACGGTGTTACCAACCTATTCTCCAAGCATGTCGACTTCCAAGTCTCCAAGATCTCCGTCTTTCCCTCTACCTTCGCCCTCAAAATCCCCACCAACATTCAAAGGAAAGCAATGCGCCGATCCACCTTTCTCAGAAGCCAAGCCCACCAAATCTGAGATTACGCCTCATCCCCCGCCCTCTCTCTCTCGCCAGAGATCTTCCGCACAGTCTCACGCCCATCCTGAACCCACTCCTAACGGCACCTTGTCCGAACTCACGTCCTTCTCCGTAAACCCGGACGGTACATTGACAGAAAGCCGCTACCAGTTAGACGGCCAGTATCCTGATGCGCAGATGCCTGGTCCGCTGCAGGATACTTATGGCTCGCTTCCAAGCCTCGATTTCACAAAACCTTTCGGCGGTCTGCCCATGCCGAAATCCAGTGGCGAAAGCAATCCACCACCAACAAATGGCATGCCAACGTCTACAGCAGAAGATCCCCAAACAGGCAGCAACAAAGCCAGCACTCATATCCCAACATCCTCTACAGAGAACCAATTAAATGGTGATGATGTTTTCAAAACGCCTTCGAAGCCCAATCGCCATCTAGGTCCTAACGAAGCCGGGCATGGCTTTCAACTACAACTCACCCCCGAGGATATGCGCAAATCCGCAAGGGAGTTAGAGCTGGATGCAGCTGTCGAGGAAGCGGGTAGCTTTTTGGCGGACTGGAATGTTGAAGTTGATGCTAAGATGGGCGGGAAGAAGTCTAGTCAGAAGAGCCAGAAAAGGAAGAGCATCCTTAGTGGGAAAAGGAGGAGTGGGCGGAAGAGTCCGCGGAAGTCGGAGGTGTAAGCTTAGGCTTGAGAGGTGTTGTTTGAGGGAATGTGGATACTGGGGTAGAGAAAGAGAGTAGAGGGAAACATATGGAGATATTGAAGGGTGTACACTGAAGGAGGATTATGTACAGCGAGCCAAGGGAGACAGGAAGTTACAGCGTGCTTTCAAGCGAAAGAAAGGAGGAGGGGGGGAAGGTCTATGTCTATGCAAATGATACCCATATATGCTGTCTATTACTGCTACTGTTGAGCAAGCGAGCGAGGATAGTCAATCAAATGAAGCTACATAATCCACATCTTTAGCGTCTAGGTCCCCCAAATTTGTCCCCGTGTGCTACCCCAGAGGCCTAGCTTCTTGATAGCATTAGAAATGCACACTAATCTGAGGATGTGCGTTTTATCTCTCATACCTCTCGTTCTTTAAGTCGTTAGCCTCACTGATAGTAGCATGTGTGACTAGCAAGCGGCTTGGTTCCGCGAAAAGGGGGCTAGCTCGCTAAAGGATATGGTAACTTCTGATCAAGTCAGGGGAATTCGTGTTGCTCTGTAGTACTCAGTGAGAATATGTAGAAACAAGCGCTTTTTTCTATGGCGAACAGGTCTCCAGAGTAGTCTTGTCCTGACTGTAGGGGTAAGGGAGTGAGCTCTGGAGCGAGGAGATGCTGGCAAAGGCGGAGTTTCTAGAATTTTAGGTGAGATGCAGATACCCGAGTCAGCTGCTCCACTGCAAGTTGCACTCCCCTCTACAGTAATGCATTGCTCATATCATCATGAATACAACCTCCGAAGCATGGACCTACGAAAGAGCTGTTTATCACCGTTTTCCCACCTGTCATCGCCTTCTTCACCCTCCCTTCCTCCACCAATTTTTCCCATCGAAAAGAAGATATCTATCACGACAAACAATCCAACGTCCCAACCCACCAAAGAGCCTAACAGAGATCGCTGAGCACCTCGTCTTTGTCCACGTCTTGCTCCCCCCTGCCCCCCCTTTCCCTCTCCCTTTCCCTTCTATGGAGGTAGTCACCCACATCTCACGCTCTCATATTCCCGTGACATTTCTGAACAATCATGCAAATTCATTGTGCCGGTCTCACTGTTCATGAATAGCTCATTGTGTTGAGGGGCTTGTGTGATTCGTCCCCAGCCTCCCACCCGCCCTGCCAGCCTACGGTGGAGGTTCTAGAGCTTCTGGAGCTCCTTGTCCCGAGACATCTCATCTTTGCTCCTGAAACATTGACGATGGCTCTTTGTGCAGGTCTGAGAGGTGACGGGGGGATCTTTGTTGAGCGTGAGTGGGGGGAGAATGAGAGGTGCTTAAAAGACCTGCTGGCAGCATCTGAGGGTTTTCTTTCCAAATCATCTCGACCTTCCATACTCACAAGCACCATCTTCTACGATACAACTTTACATACCTACCACACTCTAAACAATATCCAACCCTCCGCTGAAGCATCTACGTACAACAAACCCCCACACCCGATACAAACCCCCCCAAATCCCAGAAACCCACCACCACCACCACTACCCCCATGTCCCTCAACCCCACAAGGGTAACCGGCCCCCTAGCCACCCTCCTGTCCGGCGGCCCCGGCTATCGCAGCATGCACCTATACCACCTCTCCGAAGACGACTACGACGTCCTATACGAAACCGTAGAACGACTGCACGGTGGCCGACTAGATCTGAATGACAAGATGATTGTTGTGGATCTGCCCCGCCAGAACAACCAGGGACCAACAAATGGAAGTGGACTCGCGGATGATGGCGGGGATGATGGTGGGCTTGATGGCACAACCCTACTTCCTGATGGAGCGTTTGGTGGAGGGGAGGGTGAGACTGTTCCGGCTAAAGTGGTGAAGAAATCGATGGGCAAATACGACGCTGCGAACTGGTCTGGCAAGGCTGAGGGCATCACGATGAAGGCTTGGGCCACGAGGGTGAGGGATCCAAAGACGGGGCTGTATAGACGGTTGCATCGTGGGGATGATGCTGTGGAGGTCCCGTTGTGGTTGTTGAAGAGTATGTATTGGTCTATTTCGTTTGTTTTTGTTTTCGATATTTTGCTGAAAGAACGTGCTTGCTGACAATCTTGGGTGCTGTAGAGTTGGGACTCGATATTGATATGAAGGGATGGGTGCTGTGCCAGCTTGTTATTATGCCTGCTGAGGGTCACGAGGGTGATGTGCATGTTGGGAGGGTCTGTGGGGTTTTTAGGGAGGGAGGGAGATGAGAGATGTGCTTGTGATGGAAACTTAGTCTGGGTTCGTGGAGCTTGTGGATGGGGAACGCGGCGTTCTGTGTTGATTTGTGAGGGTGTAATTATGGTTTTGGAAAGCGTATAGGGATACCCAAGTTACGTCGTGTATAGTCAACTCAAATGTGATCGAAAGACTTCAATACACTGGAATCCGCTTACACTTTGCTGTGTTCTATCATGTTAAAATTTTCATGTTCTTTACAGCCGTCATTCAAAGGATGATATTGCTGCATGTTTCTCTTGAGCGATCGAAGTTATGGCTTATTGGTCTTCAATGAGCAACAGCACGATAACAATCTCAAAACTTAGTCTCAAAGCTTTACCATGTTGCCATATCAGAATTTGTACTACCTGCCACTCAAGAAGACCTAAGACCATAGAGGTCCCTTGACCTAAGATGAAGATCTCGGGATCCAGCTTTTATTTGTGTCGATGAGACTCTGAAGAGTGGCTTATTCAGCTGCCCATGTCAAATAACGTAAAGCTTCGACACCAGGGCTTGCAGTAGAAGCAACGATAGGAATGCTCAATGATGCTGAATCAGACTCCATCAATTTTTGAGGAACTTGCCGTTTTGCGAAAGATATCCTAAATCATGATAATTCATACATTAAAGAGCCTTTGAGGCTGTTTGTGGTTATATTCATCAGTAAAGAGAGACACAGGTGGTACTGAGCATCAAACACCATGATGGCGGTCTTGGGTCAATGAACTGTGGTGCTATTCTGTTGACACTTGTTTTCGCGCTAGTGAAGTGCGAACCTTTCAACAGGAATTCACTTTGTTTCTTTTGCCCCACCATGCGATGATTGATACATAATCAACCCTAGCAAGTACACATTGATCCTACAAAGAGTCTTTAGATCAAATTGATCTTACCAATAGATCCGTAACACGCAGTAGATTCTGCCACTGTGCCCCCGACAGGCGTTCGAAGATTTCCAGTTGGACGATGAGATTTCCACAAGAAATTCACGATCTTGTAAGTCTTGGACAGTCTCCAGACGAGCTACTTCAGTCAAAACGTACTGACATTTGCATTCGCCGCAGACAGTGGAGTGGGTAGTGGGACCCCCAGCTTATGACCCCGCCCGTATGTGTTGTGTGTCAAACAAGCGATTGTCTTCCGAGGCAATCATCAGTCTCAACAGTCTACGACTGGTCAACAAAGTCTTTTGCAAAGCTGCATCACTCTCCCTCTTTAGGGCCATCAGTGTTAGGGCCATCAGTGTTAGCGGCAAATGTACCCCCCAAATGATGCTGGATCTGTCGTACAGCAGCTATGCTTCAATGGTCTTTGAGGTCACGGTTGCCGTAGAAGAGCTGAGCGGCGATGTTTTTTGGAAGTCAACCATCAAAAACCGGTTTGCAACGTTGATGGTCCTTCTTCCCATCTGCACTCGACGGTTTTCCAATCTGAAGCACATCATCTTTTCGCTTACTTCACCATATGCACATGGTCATGTCACAGACGAGACAAGACAGCTTTTTCGGAAGCTCATTTACAGTAGCCTCGGAGACGAAGGCTGTAGGAAGCTTGTAAATCTGAATTTGCAGCTTTATTCGGTCCAGGATTTCGCCTGCATCAATAGCTTGATGGGCTTGAAAGTATCCCAGGGTGTTTCATCTGGCTTAAAGCACGTCATGAGTCAGATCCAACATCTTCACGTCCAAGTTCCCAATAATGGTTATAAATATCCTAATGATAGGGTTCACGACCGAGGCTTCCTTAGATTTGTTGAGATGGCGCATAATGTGAAGTCTCTTAAAATTTTTGCACATACTGGATTTAACCTAGATAAGTTGAAGGCGGGAAGCTTTTCACAGCTTTGCTTCCGGGATTTGTCCAACATGATGACCTCATTCGAGACACTGTGCGAACTAATACAACACAATAAGGAGTCCATGCGTACTATAAGCCTTCGCAATATCGGTCTTTCAGCAGGTAGTTGGGAGCAACTACTGCTTGGGCTCTGTTCACTACCACATCTCTGCCACATAATGATAGAAGCTGTTTTCTACAAAGGAATCCCTATTTCAAGTTTGGGATCGAGGCAAGTGGACTACCTGCTGAGAATCATCTCTAGCGACCAAATAGCAGACTTCCAGGCGTTTGCTGAGGCACAACGCCACGTACTGAAAGTGCGTGGCATCACCAAGCTGCCTACTAAGAATGATGACTGGCTGCAAGACCATTACACGCTCGGTCTTGGTTTACTTGCTGGGGAATCTGTCCACTGGTAGCTTCATACAGCAGGACTTGTGGCTCTTATGACAGTTCGAGATCGGCGGACTTCGAAGAGAATGGCAGGCAAGCATGGAACTTCTACCACACAATCCTTCCAAGACGCTCACGATTCCCATTAAGCGGCTTCGTCAGATTGTGAAACACATTTCAGAGGTGATAGGAGAGATCAAACACAGGGTGGCATGGCTACATACACTAAGACCCAGACGAGGTTGCATACATCGCATATGAACATCAGAAACAAATAGATTCAGTAGAATATCCACTCTTTAGATCTCATTATGTTCGCTGACCTTCACATCTCTTGGCATTTTCTTCATAGATGGCTTTTGAGCCCAGAGGCTCTCAAAGACCGATCTCTAGCATAGTGATCATCTCCAAACTGTCACGTAGATCTGATACCCGTGATCACTTTTTCTCTGATACTCATCTGCAGACTACTTGGTCACCACGCGTAAGAGGCTGTTGTCTTCCTTATTAGCCTTCCCCCACCGACCCTCTGACAACCCTTCTGGATGCAAGGCAATGGCCAAACTTCTTCTCACTCTTATTGAAGCTGATGTAATGGGCAATGTCTAATATCAGGGTGGCTCAAGCATGGGGACGACGAGTCTCATGGGTAAGGCGCATGAGTGAACCAGGAAAATAGGGAATTGAGCCACAGATTAGTCTGCATCTAATTGTTTGGATATTCTACCTAGGTATCTTTTATATCATTCGTAATTTGTATAGCAATACCTTACTAATCAACTATGAGTTCGCCGCCTTCTCATAGATTAAGCTATCGTTCGTTCCCTTGAGGGTCAAGCTTTTGTAGCCCTGACGTTGGCGACAGGGTGACACTGGCTAAGCAGAAAAGCCTCGCGGCTAGACAATTAGTGTATCTGATGTGCATTCTTCGCAAATGAAAACTCATCTTCTAGCAGTGCATGATTCTAATATACAACTATAATGTTAAAGCAGCGCGAGGATTGTGACGTAAGTGCGCCCTTACACACTTTGAGTGAATTGAGCTGGTTAGCGTCGAGTGATTGACCTAAGTGTCAAATTGCGCTTGCAGCCGACCACGTTATTCAGCTTTAGAGTATCATCAACCGGCTCATTAGCAAATTCAAACTTTTCGAGCAATCTTCCTAAAGTTTTGAGGCTTCGAGAGGCATTCTTTAGAAGCAAATATGATTGCAGCTTCTGTGGCGAGCCTACCGCAAGAGGTGATTGATCAAGTGAGTCCGATCTAGGTGGCAAGTGGAGCGACTGGCAGGAAAAGTTTGGCTGATTCTACACCCTTACAGATAGTCGAAGAAGGGTTCAAGGACCTTGATCGCTTCGACGTAGACCCGTACAGCGAGGAGTTGTCGAAATTAACCGAATATCTCCAAGGGCTACGACTGGTTGACAGACGTTTTAGTTTTAAGGCATCGTATCATCTGTTCTAAAGTATGTTCGTATGTCGGTAGTAGGTAGTGGATAATCTTTTGAAGCTATCTGAGAGTCCGTATGCATCATTTCTGCAGGAGGTCGAGTTCACTCTCAAAGGAGCTCACCTAACAGGAGGCAAGAATATGTCAAACTTCCTGAGCAAACTCCCTGCTCTTACCAGCCTCTGTTTCTGCGGACCTGACTACTACGGTCAAGATGTTGACGAGACGTTCAACTTAATAGCTTACGAAGCTTTACGGTACGGCAAATTGGAAAATCTGAAAAAGCTGAGCTTGATACTACACTACGCAGAAGACTATGATTGCTTCACTACTAAGGCAATAGCATCAGCATCACCGGAGAGCCCAAACCCCATCGAACAACTTCTTGGACATATCAAGCACTTGTATCTTCGTATTGAAGACGATGGTGATAGGCAGGATCATTGGGACAACGAACGGCTGCAACTCCTACGAGAGAATGGTGAGAGAGAATACATGGGCTCCTCTCTCTTCAATGGTGTCTTCAACCTGATTGTCGCAACAAGGTCTCTGGAGTCTCTCCGACTCATCGGCAGACGCATGACTGATCTGGATGGACTGAACATTGCAAATCTCCATCATTTGAAAGAGCTCAGCCTCGTACGCGTTTACGTCTCCTTCGACAACTTGGCTGCTCTACTTACTCAGAATCGATTCATTTTGCTCGACATCTATTTTTGGTGCGTTGAGCTCAAATCGGCGAGTTGGAAAGATATCTACCTCGATTATATGTGTGCCATCCCCAACCTCAGGCGCATTTCGTTCAGTCAAATAGGGTATATACAAGGCCACGAGAGTGCCATTTCACTGAAATCATGGAGAGAACTGGAAGATTACCGAGAGATGTTCTCAAAAGATGATGGGGACTACGATGCCGCTTTGGAACTTCATCGTCATGTGAAAATTGTTCGTGAGACAGCTGGGCTAAGTCCACTTTGATTATGAAGCAGAATGATAACAGAATGTTGTCCGGATCAAGACATCAGTCTCGATGTGTGACGCTGAGGGGCGATAACGTGGGCTTCGAAAGAAAACATGTAATAGAGAGAGCATTATTCCTGCATGGAGCACTCACGATGCGGAGCCGTAGGTTTGACATGATGCTTGAGAAAGCACTCCTGTATTGCTTTCAATACATTTGTATCCCTAGCTTGACAGAGACTCAACAGGGAATAGGAGCTATCCTGATCTATCCTGTATCTCTTGTCCTCAGATTTCCCGAATAAACAAATTTCGGGCCGACTAGAAAGATTTCAATTAGACGCCAACGAGCTTCGACCCCGATTCCTGCATGCTTGAAACTATCTTTGTGAAGCTGCTTCTACAGTCACGTCTTCATGGTAGCGGAGCGCCTGCGCTTGATACCTTGAAGAGGGAAGCCATTGATGCATTCAGAAACCTGGAATTTCACACTTTCGGAGTGTCTGGGTGCAATATTTACCTTCACAGCACTTTGGGCAGCCCAATGAAACGCTTCAAACGTCTACATTTAGGCGCTCAAGCAAGAATACTTCATCTCTGCATTTGAATGACCGGAGTAGGTATTCAGGGCATGAAAGATACTCAATACAGCTTTACAGTACGCAGAAGCAATGTAGACCGTGTTCAAATGAACGTTGAGGCACCAGAGTGGGGAGTGTCATGAGCAGACACCCGCTTATTAAGCTCCCATGCATCTAATAACACCTCATCATTTGCTTGACTTTTGACACTCTAAATTCGTAGAAGGTCAAATTGCGACCATAGTACGAGAACCCTATCACTTTATACGTCCGTAAATCAGAGGTGATCTTGCTATGGCCCAGAAAGCGTCTTGTCACCGAGCTACTATGGACATACCGATGGAGATCTATGACCATGTCAGTAACATCCAGAGGCATCATTTTCCGTCTGATGCCTTTTATTCACGGACTGACAAATTATGTTCAAATTAGATCGCAAGATCCGTCAGTGAGGAACCGTACGATGACAGCCAGCCATGGCGCTGTCACGCGAGATCTTCAGAGGATTCTCAATCACTGCAAAATCTACGCCTTGTCAATCGTACCTTCTGTCAGGCTGCTTCACCAGTGCTCTTCGCACGCGTCGGAGCTCGTTCAATGCGTGGCTTGCAGAACCTCCTTCAAATCGCTGAGAGTGGGTATTCCGGAGCCGTCAGTCAGGTATTAGTCGGCTCTTCGGGCGACTTTTCTGCCCAACATGCTCAACCAAATGTCTTCCTTACCGATCTAAGTATTATACTCCCCATTTGCGTCCGGAATCTTCCCAACCTGCAAGTGCTATCTATTGAGACACCGGCTATGGCAGGAGTAGCATTCTCCGAGGAGTCAAGGGCACTGTTTGTAAGAGCAGTATACACTACTTTCGGCTACGGAATTCTTAAAGGCTTGATCAAGCTTACTCTTACCCTTCCTCTAGCCTATGATTTCGCAAGTCTTGCTCATCTACACAACATGCCTCGCAAGTCTTTAGCGAATTCAATGAGGCAGATCCGTCATCTTAGTGTTGAAGTCCGAGATGACACTGGGAAGTTTGGACAGCGCTATTTCCACAACAGCCAATCTCGATCTCACAGTCTATATCCCAACCATTTCTACGCCAAAAGTTTCTTCAAATTTGTTGGGATGGCAGTCAATCTTGTATCTCTTCGCGTTTGTTGTACACACGTCTTGGATATGGATTTGCTCCAGGTACAATATTTCCGGAGACTGACAGTACTGGCTCTTTGCCGCGTCAAGGTCTCAGCTAGTCACCTCCAATCACTTGTAGCGCAAAACGCAAAAGCCATGCAAACGATCGAGCTTTCCGCCCTAGAGCTCAAGTCTGGAACGTGGGAAGACATTTTCCTCTCATGCTGCTCTCTGCCTTGTCTTCGAGCTTTCAACATCTACTCTTGCGGCTACGACACTCAAGGCGCATCCCAAGCTCACGCAATGGCTCTCCTACCACCTATCGATGACCCTATGGACCTCGAAACTCTTCACTTCGAAGATCTCGATGCTTTGGGGAATTTGCAGCGTCATGTCATGCGTCTTCGTGAAGCCGCCGGATTGACCCAAATAGGCGAATACTACTACAAGTACGGCCACAAAATGGACGAGCATGGCAAACCGATCTATCACTTAAGCCGTCATGCTCAGTAATAGCAATGTCTCGTCGTTGCATACGAGTGGCAAAGACAGTAATTCAGACACGTCAAAATGATATTGACGGTTGAGGAAGGCGAAAGGAGCTTTTGCAAATTCGTGCAACTACAACGAGTCGCTAGCTAGCTAGACACACAGGCAACATCAGGAGGTGTTATTGCTCTGGGATGAAACAGTCAGTATCTTGCGTTGCTGAGATAGCTTTTCGTGTCTCTGCAGCCAGCACAAACGTCTCAATATCAATCTCGATCTTTTCAACTTTCTAGGCTCTTTTTCTCGATGCCTCATTATGACCATTGCGCCAGGCCATTGGCAAAGACTCCAAAGCTACTCTCGCCCCGCACTTCTGTAGACTTTGGCTTACGCTCTATCGCACTCACTAAACCGGAGATTTACGAGCCAACACCTCATGAAAGCCTTGCCCTACTTTGACTTTTACATTCTTTTTGACCCCTTCGCTCTCTCAACATCTGCGTACTCAGTACACTACAATTGATTACTATCTATCCATCTACCTAATCCAGTGACACTGATCTCCTTATTTAGGCAACATGATTACTGACCCAATCTCGCACTGCCAATTCTTACTCATGATCCAAGGCGCAGAAAATGCGAATCCAAATAGTCGCATACACTGCGCCATCTCTGTTTACAGCCACATAGAAATCTTGGCTTCACTGACAGCTCATCTTCTGGTATGTGTCTTCTCTGTGTGGTCACTCTTGAGTTGCTTGAGAAACGTACTATTACACACTGTCGTATCATTAGGTAAAACCAAAACACGCAACATTGTTGGGAAGCATGAATACCGCGCCAGCAAGGGGCTTGGAGGCTAGAACTCATTACGGGGGAAGCTTATAGAGATGCCTTGATAGTGAATCTGGAGATTAGAGACATGGTATCTAGATAAGAGTTGTCGATGAGGGCGGTCACGATGCAGACCTGACTTTCGTGTCCATTTCCGAGGTTGCTGTTGCTTTTGACAGGGCAAGGGTTTGAGTGGTTTGATTATGAAATAGACGCCCTGCGATATGGCGAATTAAGGATCGGTATGTTTGCTCGGCTGACGTTGAGCTTTGATTTTGTGGAAATGTAGATATTGATTTATCTGAAAGAGGCCACCGCTAGGGGTCTGGCATCTACTCATTTGAAGCGCAGTGCTAGAAAGGCTTCAAGGAGACTTATTGGTGCAGCGAGGACCGGCCAATGGATGGATATGAGGCTACTATCACTAATGTGACAAAAATATCCAATGCATGTTCATGGATTATCTACTCAAGCCAATGTAGATTAAACACCCCATCACCAGCTCTTGACAAGCCAACCTTCATATTCCCGTCAGCACTCACGATACTCTTCGGAATCGTTTCCCCTTCCCTCGCGAGCGCGATTCGAGGTCCGCCTCCTGGGGCAGAATTCAGCTTGTAAAATCGACGGCCATGGTGACCCAAGAATCCCTCAAGCCTCTCCTGTGTAACCTCATCCTCCCTAACAACACCCCTCTCAACAGCCTCCTCAAGCGCAAGAATAACAAGCTGCGTAGCAAACGGCTGCGTAAACACACCCGCCGGCACAAGACCCCCATCGTTTTCCTTCGAAACCAACGGATGCGGCGCGCTATCACTCCCAAAAAAGAACTCGTCTTCCCCACCACACACCGCTCTGATCAACGCATCTCGATCCGACGCCTTCTGCGGCATCGGCTTGCAAAAAGCGAATGGATCCGCCTCACTCATATCTTTCGTCAGATAAAGGTGATGCGCCGTGATAGTCCCTACTACATTTGGCCCGCAAGCGCGCACAGCATCGAGCGCTGCTGCAGTGGAGCAATGCTCAAGCACCACACGAAGGCGAGGGAACTTCTCGTGCAGCTTTTTCAACTGTGGTAGGAATACCTCTTCTGCGGAAATGCCGTCACTTGATAAAGGCTCTGGCACTTCACCGTGCAAGTTCAAAACGAGGTCGTGCTCCTCCATCGCTGCGAAGACAGGCGAGTAAGCTTCCAGGAAATCGCCTGAGACACCGAATTCCGAGTTCGTGGTCACGCCTTGAGGATACATTTTTACTCCGCTAATACCGGCAGCTGCTGCCTCGGCGATTGTAGCGGGGGTGATGGATGGGCAGAGGTAGAGTGACATCAGGTAGGTTACCCTTGGCTCGATGGACCGCAGACGGGAGCGGTATTCTAGAGCTTGTACAACGCTGGTGATTGGAGGTTGGAGGTTTGGCATCACGTAGACTGTGTCAACGCCGCCTTTGCGGATTTCGGGGACGACTAGTTCCATGAGTTGGTCTTGCCGCAGGTGGACGTGCATGTCTGCGGATGGTGGGAGTTCGAGGCGTTGGGTGTCTTTTAGCTTCATTTCAGCGGAGAAAGTTGCGTATCCTTTGATTTCCTGAAACTACTTGTACAATAGATAGGATTTCAGAGCGATATTGGTTTTCCACCTTCTGCGTGTGGAGCTGGCCAAGTTGGGTGGCTTCAAGAGATTCGTACACTTTTGTACAATTAGATCGGGAGGATGTATATACAAAGCCGTTATCACGATAGACCGCAATATCTCAGTATATTAAGGCTGCTCTTCGGTAGATTGTGTAGCTGTCACTAGGAGCACATATGTAGTAACCGTAATTCGTGCGGCAAAATTGAATATATGGGCCTTGCTAAGGGAGGTATTCCGTCCCGTGTACTAGGTCAGACTAAGCTTGTCACTTACCCTAAAATATACAGAATTATCTGTCTACATTCATCAGCTATGCAAGTAGCTGTTCATTGGCATATCCTTGGAGGAACAATGGTAAGAAATATTGATGAAAACATGGACACAGTCTAGGTTTGCGCTAGCGGTAACGCTTTACTCGTTCAAGATCTAGCGTACTTGACCAATCTTGACACTCAACACTCACATCTTCCATGAGTCAGTCAATATAATTGTCTTTCCTTTCAATCTGAAAGTTGAAAAATTTAATTCTCTTGCTGATCAACACCTTGTCACGCCACTCATCAGCCCACTTAGAGGGAAAGAAGCTGGGCTCTTAAGCGCGAAGAGACTTGGGACTAGTGTTCGCTGTAGGATATGAGCTTGCAAATAAAGCATGGTGGTTTCTTCCATTGCGAGGCTTCCAGTCGAGCTCTTTGATTTGGTGAGTTCTAGCGTAACATGTCTTTGCAGAGTTTGATGGTTCAAGTGTGACTGATAGTCTTTGGATCTTCACCTTTGCTGATTCTCAATGGTGGAGATATGACGACATGATCCATACTCGCCCAGTCATATACTGGGATTGTGACCGCCACAAATGGCTGCAAGGATTACGCCTCGTCAACCGAAGTTTTTGTGGAGCTGCTTCAAAGCTTCTGTTTCAAGAGTTTGAGGTCACAAAATTAGAAAGACTCCACGCTTTGATGGTACTTTCCAGAAGCGTCCACGCTTCGCTCGTACAGCAAGTCCTTATCAGCTGTGGGACAACCAACATCAGTGATCTCGAGTTCGAAGATCTCATGCTATATTTTCAGCACTTGAGTTTCTACCTTCCTAAATGTACGAGTCAACTGCCGGGACTTCGCGTTTTAGAAATCGACTGGGGGCAGCTCAACAACATACATCCTTTCGGCGAAATACATCGCCTTTATAAAGAGGCGATGTACAACTGCCTTGAGTATGGTGGTCACCATAGGCTCGATGAAATCCGAATTTGTTTACCGTTCGCTCAAGATTTCGATTTGTTATGCACCCCGCCGCTTGCCCTGGGCCCAGATTGCTCGGAAATGATCGTCAATCAGCTTGTCTCTAAAGTTCGACGTCTTGAAGTTGAATTTAGAGAAGATCGTGTTACAGCGAGTGGCTTCCTTGGACCCTCGGACATTCGCCAGAGGTTCTATCCGGAATCGTATCAAGATGGCTTCTTCAAAATTATAGCACAAGCTGCAAATCTCTCGTCCTTGACAGTTAGTTGCGGTGAAAGACTTGATCTGGACTCTCTAGATGTATCTAGACTTAATAGGCTGTATCACCTTCAGCTCCGAAGCACCTTGATTTCCCACGAGAAGCTCAAAACCATACTTACTACCAACCGGCCTACTCTGAGTAGTCTGAATTTTCGGCTGATCGAGCTTAAAGATGGTACATGGGAAGATCTCTTCCAAAGCTTGTGCTCTTTTCGAAGTCTCAAACAACTTCAACTGCGTCAATGC
This sequence comes from Bacidia rubella, assembly GCA_032158265.1. Lineage (NCBI taxonomy): Eukaryota > Fungi > Ascomycota > Lecanoromycetes > Lecanorales > Ramalinaceae > Bacidia > Bacidia rubella. The sequence goes on along the minus strand of JAVTIF010000006.1, from coordinate 221,635 downwards.
GGCTACATACAAGGCCTTGAAAATGCTAAGGCCTTGGAGGACCTGCCACTTTGGTATAGTCGGCGGGACATTTGGGCATTAGCTCATGGAGACAACGATGGCGTCTTATCACTGAGAAGACGAATTGATGAGAATCGCGCTGTGGCCGGGATGAAGCCCATTCCTTTGGTTGAAGTTGATGAGGGCATTGACGACAGCAATGACATGAATGATGAGGAATGACATGAAAGCGTGCCTGGCTCCAGTGACATTTATACATAGTTTCATGCTTTTTGACAGCACTTGCAATGAAGTCGTGTATCTGTGCGTAGAAGTGAAATCACACTATTCAAGTTTCTGTCATTCAACTCATCATATGAATGTTGAACTCTACAACTCAGCCAGCCGCGAGGTTAGATTTAATTCCTCAAAGCCATCTAAAAAGCCGCAAAAAAATAATTGAATTGATGTCGCTCTTTCGTTTCCTCTCTCTCACTTCCCGTTGGAAATCGTCAACACAATTGCAACACTTCAATTCAAATGACTTAGAGACTTTAGGTGAACAATACACTGGGACTCATACGATCTATCCTCTCAGCACAAGATGTGTGCATGCAATAACAATCAAGTGATTCCAGTATATCAAAATTCTAAAGCTACAAGACTAAAGCGACCAAGGGACTATGCTCCACCAGTCAGCTTCGCTAAAAAAAAAACCGAGAGACCAAACAATGATATAAATAGCAGTCAGTGTCCTTTACCCTCCGAATAGCCGCTAGCATACCGCTACCACTCCTCTCAGCTCCTCTCATGATCGTAGAACAATCCGTCTTTCCAAGTCCTAGCGCATCACGCACCATCATTCATAGTCCCATTCACTACCCTGTATACTACGGCGGAAATCTCGTACCCTCTGCTCCATCAAACCATGCTTAGCGCCCTCGCATCGCCATTCGTATTCCGGATGCGTCGCTCCACGTGCCTGACCTCGCTGCCTCTCAAGAATTGTTGTACTTGCCTGTTTCGAAGCTATCCCATCCACAATTATCGAGGATCTGCTTGAGACTTAGAGACTAGCGCCTACAGATGGCACACTAGGATGGCTAAGGCTCTAGGGAAGTCAGCATGATAATCGATAGTCCAACGCCCGACTGAAGGTGCCTTATCCTTACATATTATAGTAAGAGTCCAACCGTGACTACACGCGGGACGAGTATCCTCAAGACTGTCTATTAGTTACTACAGAAAATCGTTCGACTCTTAGAGTGGTCTTTTTGGACGAGATAAGGAGGGAAAGGGGACTTGGGTCTACTATTCAATACCTCGATACCCCAACTACCGTCACGGGCGGTCCTCGAACACACGTCAGAAGCTTATAAGGCAGGTCCGCTGTTTCCGGGCCGTTAAGATTTTCTCCATCGGTCGGAACTCTTTGACGCCTTAGGTGTCTTACAATGCTCTCCTAAGGGGTATCTTTAAACGCATAAGGTCCGCCGGAGAAAAAAAGGGGGAGGGGGAGGGAGGGGAGCCGTGACAGTGGATGGAATAGTGGGACTGTTACTTGCGTGACCCTGGGCTGGATCTTGATGATGGAGGCGTAGGCATCCAGAAGGGAGGAGGGGCGCGGCGGTTTGGAGAGCGTAATGGCTGGATAGTATTGTTGAGAGCCTAAGAGTGTGTAGAGAAAGCGCACAACAGGGAAATGAGGATGGAAAGTGCTGTGCTGAGATCTTACTTGTGGTCTCATTGCTATTGCTGGGATGTAGCTATCGTCTCTTATGATACAGAGTGTTAATGAGGCCATTTCCGATAAGTTTCAATTCTTCACGTATTACACATGAAAGGAGACTTTGACTATCTTTCCGTTTGGCCTTAAGAGTCGTGCTAGTGATGGAAGAAAATGCCTTTGCATGCTACTCAAAATAACACCGTCTTCCTAGAGTCTGGCCTTTCGATAGTCCCTTCGCGCTAGCTTGAAAGAGCCGACCAGTCTCTGCGATAGACTCTAACTCATGGGCATGCATCGCAAGAGAAGTTACTTTGTTAATGTGCACGAGTCTGCCCTTGACTTCCCTATTTGGGACATTCGCGGAATCCACCCTTAGTCACAAGACCCTCGATAAGGGCCGTCTAGGGGCCCCGACTCTTCCTTAGAGCCGCTCCCCTAATCTGTGTCATTGTCCTTCGCAAAATCGCAGAAGTCGCCGTCCCTCATAACAGTCAGCCCGAGTGCGCGACGGACTTTGTTTACGTGTTGTTGCGCTTCTTGTAGAGCATCAAAATCAGGATCGTGATTGCTAATAAACCCCAACCTAGTTTCGGTGCATTGCTCAATTAGGGGCATATACGCATGTTCCTCGGCATATCGACAATAGAAAACCAACATTCGGCTTAGGTTATTCAAGGAACAAATGAGTCTGAAGAGCTGATCCCAAGTTCCATCTTTGAGTTCGACTTGATTAAGATCAAGCAGGCAAAGTCCTGGGTTCTGATCTAATAAGGACCTGAAGTTTCTTGACGATACTTTGACGCAACGAAGTCTGACATCGCGTAGTCCTCTAAGGTGACGGAAGTCCATTAAGTCCATGTCTATGACCTCGGTACTTTCTATACTTTCTATGGCCAGAGACTGTAAATCCGTGGCCAAAGCGACGAAATCAAAAAAGTGGGAGGCATAATCCCGGCAAGAATATTGCCTCTGTACAATTGATGGCTCAATTGCTTCATTGTCGTTGATGTCGTCATATATACTAGCGGTAAGGCGTTGTAGGCGACTAAGTATCTTTCGGAGATTTGGTGAACGTCTATTGGTGCAGTGACATTCTGACAAGCATATGCAATCTCTGACCGTGGGGAACAGTAGGTCTAGTTCTTCTAGCTGAATGGGTGCGCCATGTTCAAGTGCATCGTGCACTATCGTTGTAAACAACTGCCCATACTCTTCAATCCTCGGTCCCTCGGCCAAGTGATAATTAGGTACAACCAATTTGAGGATCTTGAGATTCGGTAGATTACGAATGCAAGTTGGGAAATTCATACTCAAGTCAAGTAGACACATGCCTTGCCCTTTCTCTCTGAAAAATTCTTCACAATCAATAGTGACGCTGAGAATGTGGGAGGCATGCGGGGTTACTGATAATTGTGACACATTGTGTAGACTCCGTTCAATGTACAGGTCTCGAAAGAGAAGAGGCGAAGCAGCGGCGTGCAAGTTCCGGCTGACGAGTCGTATATTCTTGAACGACTTCCATTCGTTTTGCTCAAGTGTCCGCTTTGGTACTACATCACAACGATCATCATACTCCCATAAAGGCTCGTCGACAAACTGAAGGATCTGCAAATGCATCAAGATCGTCAGTCTGAATCAACATGCTTTGAAGAGTGTGTCTATGCTGGCAATGCTGAGACTTACAAGAACGTAGAGCTCTAGTGGTAGATCCATTTCGCGACGCATATGTATCGTTCAGAGCAGGAGCCAGTGATCGCCTGGAGACATAAGCAATGTTGACGTAATTATCAACGCATCAACAGGAACATGACTGCTGTGCTGTGATGAATGATAGTCAGCTTGTTCTATCAGGCTTGATACGAGACGAAGTCCCCGGTCAGAAGTTTTCTTGATGAGCTTTCTTCTGGAAAAGCAATTCTCTGATGCTGATGAGGTAAGGTTAGAAGAGATGTGAGAGTGCTGTTTGTGTCAACACAGACTGGGCTGATCTGCGTTTACGTTATTTTCTAGGCTAACTATATTGAGCCTAGTGTGTGAATGTACGATTTTCCACCTTCAGTCCTCATACTTTACCAAACACGAGATATATGGCGCGGCAGAGTGACCGTATTGCGTGAGGTCAACGGTCGAATTAAACGGTCTCGGAAATCAGGCCGCCTCAATTCTTACTTTAGCCAGACTCGAGGACCTGTAAGCTTGGTTGCAATCTCAGAAGGGAAACTTTGAATCCAACATGAGTGTCGAGAATGATAATCTTGCTCAATACGGCTATCACTGCATCATAGCAGATCAGAATATGTGCAATTATGCCTTCCCTCAGATTCATAGGCTTTCTCCCCCGGCTTCAATAACAATGTCGCAGCACACTATTGGCCTTTTCGACAAGCTGCCGACGGAGCTTCTTGACCAAATACTACTTGGATTAGATTTTCGATCACTGGGGAGACTAAAGGAGGCCAAGCACGCCATGCGGAATGCAATTAACAACTTTTCCCCCTACAACTGCATGATTGACTACGCTCCTGGAGTTCTTCGCGCCTTGAGCCAGACGGGTCTTCTGGCAGTCTTCTCAGCATCCCAGCTATTCGATACCCTTCGAAATGATCGATGTGTCTGTTGTCAGAAGTATGGCAGCTTTGTCTTCCTGCTCACCTGCTCACGCTGCTGCATAATTTGCCTCGACAGAGATGTGAGGGTCCGGGCTATTGGTCCATTAAAAGCAAAACGAAAGCTTGGCTTTCAAGATTCAGATCTGAGAAGACTGAATTCACTGTTGACTCCCCCTGAACTTCTTGAAGCGGTCAAAGAAGACTACGGAGTTCAGGAAAGCCTCACTCTATATAGTGCAATCGATGCGTGGGCGCTTTTCAAAAGCGATGGGGCTACAATGAGATACCAGGAGATGAAGATTGACAACATCGAATTAGCATCGACACTCTACGGCTCTAACGACTTCAGAGATCTCAATGCGCACAACATCGGGCGGTGTCTTACTTCTATCGCTTGCCCTAGCCTGGATACTACCAACATGCGCGTTAGCCAAGGCTTAGCTTGCCGAGGATGAGGAAATGTCTCGCCTTCACCCACCAGAAGAACTTTTCCACTCATGCAGACCTAAAGAATGGAATGATGAGCTCTTGGCTGTGCGACACGAAAGATGCTACTCGGAGACTGAGTTTGAGCAGCATGTGCGGGAATGCGAAGGAGTCAAGTTTCTCCAGGCATTAGAGAAAGATTCTCCAGGCGAAGCAAATAATTACAAGCGGAAGTGGGAGGAGTCTGATGAGAGGGCACGATTACAGCGCGACAAACTGTATCAGATGGACAAGTTTTGACAACCTCCGGACAAGGGGACCGTAATATGATTTGTGAATCCTGGATGGCTAGCGTGCTTCCAACTATTCAAGAGGCTGACTCGTGGTCCACCACAAGGAAGCAGGCGCTCAGCAAGCCTTGTTTTATGCTCTCCTCAAGAGGATTTCAACAGGAAGTGAACAAGCTTCATTACCATGAGGAAGGATGCATCTAAGACTATGAAAGCTATTTACATGTATGAAATTGCTATTAGGCTAGGGCTCAGGGGGTGGGCGGGCTAAGTCAGTGCATGGCGACTCTGCATACCTAGAAATTCTTTTTCAAATATGGTCATCGATGCCTCATCTTATTCCAAAAGATATCGTTCATTTGGTTACATCACTAAGACACTGAATTTCCTGCTATACCCCCATAGAAATAGCGAAATAACAAATCATGATAGAGACAGAATGTCCGTCAAAGGCCGGTATACGTCTACTATTATACTGACCCGTCCATTCTCCACAATCTGAGGACCAAAAATTGTATGTCTTGTTCCAATGTTCTCACCGACAGCGACATCCCAATTTTGCTCCTTTCAATACCTTCCATCCATTCTCGACTATGCTCACACGAGACAGACTGTCCCTTGTCTTCTCAATCACCAAACCCGGTTGATCTGCGGTAGCCAGCGTCAAAACGCCACCATTGATGTGCAATCCCCGGAGATCGGGATTCTTCAATGCTGCCTCCGTCGGAGCAATCCAGTAGATATCGATATTGGCCATATAATCTCCCGGGCCTTTGAGCTCTGTTGCGATCTGTTTGGCCTAAACCATGGCTGCTTGGGCGAACGCTGCCAGCTTCTGCGCTTTATCGTTCTCCGCTGGATGTTCTGCCCATCGACCCAATTGTATTTCTAAACGTAGTCCATTATCTATCAGATAAACCTTCATTGCTTTTGCCAGCTGTTCAGACTCTGCATCGGTTGGGTTGAACACGCTTCGAAGGATTGCGAAGACTTCCTTTTGAGTTTATATTGTCTGTGATCCCAGGTGACCAGGCAAGCACTGCTGTTCTCTCTGCTTCCAAGTCTCGCAGGATACCTGTTCTGTCATATTTTGCATCAGACCATGTGACTAGCTTAGGAGGCGGTGACAAAGATTCCTCTGGTATGTCCTGCAGGTATCTCGTTGGATCGTATTGAGGGGTTATTTGCTGTTGAGCAGCTTCAATATTTTGCGTATTTCCATTTGGGTGCGGCGTATCGAAGCTCCAATCTAATCCTCTTATGCCCTTCACCGCCTCGCAGCACATGCTCAATACGCTGCCACGGCGAGCTAGAAATGTACGTGCTGGAGAACTAGCACGTCTTCGCTTGATCTTACCGACACTCGGACCACCAGGCGCCGGACAAGTAATACAATTAGACTCGATCCAGGATGAATCCTTGAGCTTTTCCTTGACTGCTAAAGCCTTTGCCTCAGTGCTGAAGTGCTGAGATTCGGTGCCAACCTTTTCGTAGATACGTCCTGCATCCTCACTACCAGGAATAGCAAGGTCGAAACTATTGACTGCTAGGTTTGTACCTTCCTCTTCAGGTCCTATGGAAACAAAGAAGGAAGCAATCTGAGCTAGAGTCGACCCAATCTTTTCGTGAGGATCTGAATATATTAGTGATAAGCAGGTTCGCATTCTTCAATTGGGACAAACCCGTGATGTTGAAGACGGCCGGATTCGCTAGCTGCTTGAACTTTTCGTTCGCACATTTTGCGACGATCGCCTTACTAGCCTCTAGGGAGGGTGTTCCACGACTTTCCCTCCGTGAAGTTGCCACTCCACTGCTTTTATCTGAAACGCCGTTCAGAGGAATGCCACCCGCAGAACTAGAGTTGTCGTTGGACGCAAGGCTAACGGCTGCGCTCAAAGTCGGATTGCCTAGCAGATCATTTTCTTTGGTAACATTGGTCGTGTTTCGTGCGCTCTCCATAAGACAGAAGGCAAAGTCATACCAGTGAGTCATCTCGAATATGGTCACTCCTGTATTGACGATCTCTTTTCCAAATCCAATGTCAACCTTAATTTCCTGTTTGATCTGGCCTACTAATTGAGTGTCGGCGGCTGAACTTCCATTGGAGATCGCTGTTGATGCCCAGTCATAGTCAAGCACGAGCGGATGATGTTCCACCTTGAATTCAACAGCATCCTTGATATCGTTCGCAAAATCCTCGACAGCCTGGACTGTTGCGTTCTCCACGGCGTTGAATTTCTCATGTTTGAAATGACAAAAGAGGCCGACAGGAGTGAGGATAAATCCCCATGCTAGGCACTTTAGATCTGCCTGTACAACGGTTGTAGATAGTATGAATATGAGAGAATGCAACATCGCAAATGATTGGGTTGATAGCATTAAAGCCAACTGTGAATGATCAAGACGAGCGTAACGTCATATTCCTTACGCACAAAACGATAAAATGCAGGATGGGACTGGCAACGTGTGATTTTCACGAGCCTTATAGTCCCAGCTATACCTGTGGACGGAGGCTGTACCTTGACTCTTACCTGCGCTACTTTGGGGCAAGCTCCGACCAACAGATCGATGTTCCCGCACTCTCCTGTGCTGGAACATAATCGTTCTCACAACATGGACCTAAAGCATGCTTCAATGTGGCTAAGTCCCAATCGAAAAGAAAAAATTCTAGCAGGTCGCAATTCTCCGATAGTAACGTGCTAGGGCTGCGTAAAGCCTTACTAGGAGGCTTCAGGGTGGAAAAATCACAGTTTGCGCCAGCCGCCGCGTTATTGTTTCACATGCCAACTCTCCAGACAATCTCCGATCTCTCACCAGCAGATCACGCTACAGAGATTCTCAGAGGCCTTGTTGAGTGTGCTGACTCAAGTGGTTTGTAGGCCAGGAGTGATTTTCGTGAGGAACCGCGAGAAATTTGTTTGTAAATTTTTGCTTCACCGTTGTATTTGTACGATGTATTGTAATACAAGGACGTCCAAGAACTGCATCATAAAAGATAGGAAAGCTCAGCATTCGCCTTAGCTAAGTGGGACGTATCTGCCTAATATTCTCTCGAAGTCTAGCCTGTGATGTGCCCTTCGCATCGATCAGTATTTCTCAATTCTTCACTCGGCAGTCACTTGGGGTGTTTAGATGCAAAGAAGTCCTTTACAAAGGATACCTAGCTCCTCACGATGTTACTTAATACTGCATTGAAACCTTCTTACACAAGGATCCGCGAACATTCCGGGAATATGGTAAGATGATCGCATGCGTCACCGTGCGACTGCGTTGCGATGCCATACGTATTACAAGACTTAAAAGATCGCCGTTATGGGTCGCAATAGACAGTCTCGTAAGGCTTCGAGAACTCCATCCACCTCTGACCGGATGTTTTGCATTTTGACTGCTGTAGAGGCCCCTCGGATGGATGTGCTTGGGGCTCTGCCAGATGCAAAGCTAAGGTGCTTCTGAACATTTCAAATCCTGTTTTTATGTGTCCTAAAGCTCGATTAGAGTCTCGTTTTTGTGCAGACTCTAACGGTCTGTTCTCACGTGCCTCCCTTGAGCAGATGCACCATGCGCAAGAGTCCAGCCTGAACCTCAGCTCAAGTGCCTGATCAGGACCCATGCGTCCCGTTCTCGGAAATTCCTGTCCGTAGTAGCCCGCATCCATGTGGCCCATTAGAGGTGGCTCATGATAGTGATATGCTAACGGGGATTGAGGGATTACTTTACCTGAAGTCAATATGTGTACAGTAGGGGGCTTGATTAGGAGATGATGATTGTGGCTTTCACAAAGACTGTTACTCCCACATACTGAGGCTTTTACTTAAAATGATCGCTTAATTCTTCAATGAATGCAGAAGGGGGATGGTGTGGTGATGTGAGTAAAGCTCAGTTCACAAAATTATGCAAACACAATATAGCTTTAAAATACTGCGCTAACGAAGCTTACAACTAGCGGTGCCCTAAATCTCACTCGTCATTTGAATCACATCATCATTGTCCATGTGCATTAGAGCTTCGTTGCCTTGACCCTTCAATGTCCAAGATTTCTAGGTGATGATGAAAGTCGATCATGCCTTCACGCAGCTCCAGCCGAAGTCGCAGCATCGACAAGCTAGACTTCGACGCCGAACGACGCCAGCAAACCCAAGGCCGTGAAGCCGAGCCATCTGAGCAGACGAGCCTTCTCGCCTCTGATGAATCCTTCTTCTCCGATGTTGTTGAGGGTGCAGTTGAGCGCGACCGGCGCAAGATGGCTCAAATGATCACCAAATATACATCGTTCTTCTGCGCCCTTCTGTCTTGCCTCTGTGCCGGCTCGATAACAGCCTTCTCCCTCTATGGTCCCCTCTTCATCTCACACTTACGGTACACTCAATATCAAGTCAATGCCGTCAGCACTATTGCTGAGCTTAGCATGTATCTCTTAACACCACTTTACGGCTGGCTGTGCGACCGATTTTCGCCCCGCCCATTGAGCGTGGTGTCTGGAGTGCTGTTCGGGGGTGGATACCTTTTGGCAGCTTTGACATATCATGCTGGCCCTACACTGTACGAGTTGGATGAAAAAAGTGGGATCCAGATACAGCAACAGGGTTGGCCCTTCGGTGTGATGATGTTGGGCTTCATGGGCGTTGGGGCTGGAACTACTGCTATGTACCTGTCCGCCGTGACTACTTGTGCTAAGAACTTTGGAAGAGGAAAACACAGAGGCCTGGCGCTTGCCCTGCCAATTGCGGCTTTCGGGTTGAGCGGCCTCTGGCAGAGTCAAGTGGGGAGCCATTTCTTTAAAGAGCAGGGCACTGGGGATGTCGACGTTTTCCGGTTCTTTCTTTTCCTCGCCGGGCTGTTCTTTGCTGTTGGATTGATTGGCGGGGCTGGTCTGAGAGTGGTCGGAGAGGAAGAATACATCGATGAAGCTGTGGAAGAGCTCGAACGAAGCGGCCTGCTCGAAGACAGCCACTTCTTCCGCGACCGCGAAACAACCGGAGCTAGCGATCGTGGAAATGGTTACGGTACCGCAGAAGGTAATCGGACCACCACGGCCTCCACGTCCCATCAGCGAGACGCACGTCCGGAGTTCAAAACGAGCTTCAAGAAACATCTCGTCCTCCGTCTATCCCTTCCTACCTTCTTTCGCGATCCAACAATGTGGCTGCTGGCGCTCGGATTCTTTCTCACCACAGGACCTGGTGAGACATACATGAACAATATTGGAACCCTTTTGAATACATCCTATCCAGCGCCTTCGTCTGGCCCGCCATCTTCCAATAGCCCAGCGACCCATGTTAGTATCATTGCACTGACTTCAACTTTAGCCCGCCTTGTGACGGGTGCAATCACCGACCTCTTCGCCCCTCCCTCTGCGACTTCCGAGAATGAGTCAATCGCTAGTGGTCAAGGGCATAAGAGATACACTTTCTCCCGCATCTGGTTTCTTCTGATCAGCACAGTCCTATTCTCGATAGGCCAACTGCTTCTGGCAACTAATGCAGCCTTCTTCGATCCAGGAACCGTCTTCCCCATTTCTTCTGCCTTGGTTGGGCTCGGATACGGCGCTATATTCTCGCTCACGCCTATCATTGTAAATTGTGTCTGGGGTGTGGAAAGTTTTGGCACTAATTGGGGCATTGTTGCTGTTGTACCTGGCGCCGGGGCGACACTTTGGAGTTTCATCTATGCGCGCATCTACCAGGCTGGAGTTGAAGATAATGGTAGCTTGGAGTGTTTTGGCGCCAAATGCTATCGAAGCACTTTTTTTGCCATGACAGTTGCCAGCTGGGTCGCTCTCGCTCTCTGGATAGCTGCTTGGAGAGGATGGCGGAGACGGGGCATTGTGGTGTGAGTGCGCGCTTCGTCACTCTGTCTCCGGAATGGACATAGTTCTCATCCCGCAGGGAAGGGCAAAACATACTGCATGACGGCACAAATCCACATGGGGTACTGTAGATCTATGCGACGTATCAAAAAGTACCAGAAAGTCTGAGACAATGCTATGAGGTCCGACGCTTGGATCTTCATGTCAGACGCGCAAGTTTTTTGCTTTTCCCCGAACCTATGACCAGTCAACCTAATCAGATTCATTGCAAATGGCGAAATACTTGCCATCCACAATACATGAGATAGCCTCATCTACGGAGATATCAAGCATCCAGGCTGCTGCTTCAATTGCTAGGAGCAACCATGGCCTTGGCTTGGCGACTGATGGCTGCCCAGGAGGATGCTACCAGGCTTGCCGGACCGTCGAGAGCATCTTCTCGAAACCAGGCATCTTTCACAATTGCGTTGCCTATCCTACAGTTCACCATCGTCTAATGTCAGGGAGTGCATCAAAAGAGGAGCAAGATGTCGCAAGGAAGTTCTCCATTAGTGAAACTGCACCAAATATCGTCCCTAAAGTTCATGATTGCATTCTCGGCTACGTTGACTGGTGCCAGTATGATGCCGACTGTGCAAGAGAGGCTTCGGACAGACTTCAGAAGGATTGCCGATTGTGGTCTTCAACAGTGAATCAATCAAGCCTCAGCGTATTTTGGCCTCCTGAGAACTTTACACAAATACCAACGACACTGGACACTTGTATAAACGCCATGTGCCAAACGGTTGACGATGATGTGAGCACAGATATTGATGGGGTTGGTGTAGGTTTTGACAATGCTATACGAAAGTACACATCCGGCTGACATCAATGTGCTAGGTGCAAATCTCCTATTATATTCAGATGATCATTTCATGCTGGATTTCCGTAGACTTCGCATTTTGGAACCACATGTTACCCCGCATTTATTCTGTTGTTTGTCTGCTTCGTTTTGGTGTACAAAAAGCAAAGCTCTGGCCCAAAGCAACAACTCAAATCCAACAATACCACCTAAACGCTTCTATTACTGCGGCTATCGAATTCCAAAAGACGCAATGCTATTTCATCTCCGCAGTTCAAATAGCCTCACTCATAATCATAAAAGCTGATCTTTTACACTTAAGCAATCTGGGACAAACTATGGCAACTTATACAAGTATCATTAACAGCGCATCTTGGAGTACGATCCCTATCACATTTGTGTTGCTGCAGTTGTGGATCGTGAAGAAGCAGTCCTGGGAGCTGTGCATACTCTCCACAATCACAATAGTACTCTGTTCTGCGACATCCACGGTCACTATAGCCGTGGCTTCTGCCCACAAAGCTGCAGCAGAGGCTCGGTCTAATGCCAACAGGATTCCGGGCTGCGGTGATGCTCGGCCAACTATATTCTGCAATGCACGATATAACGGAGCACAAGTCTTTCCGCCTCCAACTCACACTCCACCTTCAATCATATTCTCCTCTATCGTCTTAATTATTCTGCTGATTGATCTCTGCCTTGTCTATATCAGTCGACTGGTGTGGCGCCTATGGGACCACCTTTGGAGGTCGGCTGGTGATCTGGAAGGTAAGAGTAATAACAAGAACATTATACTCCTATCAGCAACGTCGTCAAAGGCTGCTAGAAGACTACAACATCTGTTGAACGTGGCAGTCATCCTCTGCCTTATCGGATTTTACTTGTTCTTCTTCTACAAATACTTTTCAAACCAGACCATTACATCCCGATCACTGGCCGACATTGAGGAGTGGAATTTTGGGCAGATTGTTGCTATCACAGTCTTCATACCGCCGGTAGTAAGCTATATTATTTTTGAACTGCGTAAGTACCACGCGCTCTCTTACTGCCATTTTCTACTGTCATGAGCTCATCCAAACGAGGCCCCTTTGCTGATGTATGCAACGTGTAATCAGGAGGCTTACAACGAGCTCATGAATCACGTCTTCCAGACAAATGGAAGCTTGTCGCTACTGACTCACCTGAAGACGCAAACGACGCCCTGCCTAGGACAATGAGCTGCTCAATGAAGCTCCGCTATCAAAAGCCGCTTCCACCGCTGCCAGGCACAGCGCGCACAAAAACGCTTTCGGGGAGGCTGAGTGCTCCACAGGGAAGCGCAGCATTGGAATAATCATTGCTTGATCAATCGCATTATCAGCTGTCTATCGAAGGCCAGTACAGACACAGGGAAAGTCGAGCGGAGCGCTCTTGATAGGGCCTTGGCTTTCTCCGAAGATGGCTTGCCCAGGGCCTCTGGCCTGTGCACACGGCATCAACCTCAGCGGAAATATCTCGCCCGAACCCGCTTATTTGAGACAATCAATCCTTGAAACACAGGGGTGCGGAAATCTAAAACAACTATTTGCGTGTCGCGTCTCACCCCCAATCACGATTACTCTGGTGGCGGGACCAATGAACGCGCGACGCGGAAGAGTTCATCATTTGGACCCCGCGGGGTCAAAAGTCTCTGCGAGGCGTGAAACGAACTCTTGCCCCAAACGGCACGTTTGACGAGGACGTAATTCTTTCGTCCTTCTGCTCTTCACGACCTCATTATGGATTGCTGTGGAGTCAAGGGCACACCAAGTTCAAGGGAAATGATGTGCCATGCCTAGGATATCAGCGCTGGGTAGATGGCAATAGTATCTCGGGTCACGGAAATACCACCAAGCCCAACCATTTTCGATCTACAAAGTGTGGCATCAACGTACAACATATACCAAGGTTTCGGGCTTATCAAAGATGGCTGCCAGGGTGGATGTAGTGAGACCTGTTCCAACGTCGAGGATATTTTCGCGAAGGCTACCAGCCTGCAGAATTGCCTATCTTATCCCACAATATTGAAGCACATCGAAAGCGACGAGGCAACCGAAAGTGATAAAGATATTGCGTCCAGATATGCGATCAAAAGCTCTCCCAATGTGACCTCACAAACAATTACATCTTGTTTAGGCGGTTACATCGAGTGGTGCAAGTATGATTCCTTCTGTCGACAGTATCACCTTGACGTCAAGGCGACGTGTGAGCCAGTGTTAAGTCTCAACAAGAGCTCGACATTCGTGCTTTCAGGTCTGAAGGAGGAGCCGGCAGCTCCGTCTATAGCGGACTGTCTACTGAGCGTTTGCTCAAGCGTTGACACCTCCGTAAGCACGGATATTGATGGCGCTGGCGTGGGTCACCTCTTTCTCTCCCAATTCAATGACTAAGTTTTCTTGCAGGTCCGAATATCCTATTACATGCAGATTGTTGTCTCTCTCCTAATATTTATTCTTATCACATTCTGGGAGCACGTTCCCTATCACTTAAGCCTAGCTTTCCTGGCCCGCCGTCATGGTGCCGGGGCAGCCCGACTGAAAGCCCGTAAGATCCACAAGGACCAGAAGCGACACATCGAAGCGCTCGTAACTGCAGCCATAGAATTTCACAAAGCGCAATGCTATTTCATGTCCGCAATACAAGTAGCCGCCATCGTAGTCATGAACACAGGCATCCTTGAGTCCAATTCCCTAGGCCAAGTGCTCAACAGTTTCGAGCTCATCAAGACTCTGTGTTCTGGCAGCTCACTCCCAATCGCACTTGTCCTCTATCGCTTATGGGCGGTTAAGAAACTTTCCTGGGAACTCTGGATCTTATCGGCTATCACCATAGTCCTGTGCATCGGCACGTACTTCAACGCAACAGGCACTTCTCCAGGCTACCAGATCAAGCCTCTTCACATTGACACACACCTCTACCCTGGCTGCGGGAATGCGAAGCCTACAACCTACTGCACTTCGCCCGCTTCTACTAAGCACCCAAACACGCTCCTAGGTCCCGAATTCGCAATCATCTTCTCCGTCATCCTCCTCACCATCATCTTCGTCGACCTCATAAGAAACACAAGACGCAGCCGTCGCAACCCCGACAACCACCCCCCAGATCACCTCAAATCTACCCACAACGTCTTCAAACCCCTCCTCTTTCCCTTCCCATCCTCTGCCCACCCCCCCACACCCTCAATCCCCACCGATCCCCACCCCCCAAAACCCCTACCTCCTACCTTCAAAATCCCCAAACCCCTCCGTCACCACCTCCTCACGACCCTAACCCTCTCCCTTCTCCTCCTCTACACCCTCTTCATCCACGCCTTCATAACCTCCCTCCGCCGCTTCAACAACCCCCTCCAAACCGACCTCCGCAAATGGACAATTGGGCAGATCATCGCTATCATGGTTTTCCTGCCCCCGATCCAAAGCTATCTCACGTTTGAGATCAGAGGGTTGCAGAAAGCGCATGAGAGTCGATTGCCCAGGAATTGGAAATTGGTTAGGACGGCTACGGAGGCGAGTGGGGTGGGTGGGAGTAGGGCGGGTGGGATTGGGGTGGGTGGAAGTGGAGGAGGCAGTGGGAGTGGGGGAGGTGGGAGTGCGTGGGGAGGCAGTACGAGGGTGGATACGGATTTGTCTTGGCGTAGTGGGAATTCAGCAGCAGGTTTAAGGAGGGCTTTTACGCCGAAACGGGCGGATACGGGGTTGGAGTGGGAGGATCTGGCGATGGGGAGGGCGATTAGGAAGCCGGGCGCTGTGGGCGTGGCGAGGACGTGGTAAGCTGTTTGGAATCTGGAAGTGAAGCTAAGGACGGCAAGCGATAGAGATGATAGTTTGTGTATATGGCTTTTACTGATTTAATCATAAAATGGAAGTGTTTATATAGAGTCGAGAGTCTGCACTGGAGAGTGTTGTCACCTTGGCTGATTTCTAGCAGCTCATGATGCCTCTATCACGACCACAGATTTTGAGATGATTATCAAAGGAATAATGCTGGATTTTTTTTGGAGACAGCGATCGTACACCTCGATCGATCACGAATGATAGTTGTTTTTTTTGCAATTCATCGCTCAACTTTTTCTCAATAGTACAGTGACATCGAAGGTAGGCTAAGCGCTAAAGGTGCTCTCAGAGTGCGATATCGAGGGAGGGGTAGGACGGGTTGCAATGGGTGGGAAGAAAAGAGAATTGGGATGCCTACATTTGCTGCCCTAGTCATCTAACAAAGTGTTTCATGAGTTTCTACAATTAGCAATAATTCTACCTTCAACCCCCTCTTAACAATTTGACACCTCGGATAAAATACATGGACATTCACGTCTTCAGTTCCTTGCATTTTTTCCAACCAACGCCCAAGTAAGCCTCTATGTCAGAGTCACCTAAGGCGAAAGGGTAGCTGTACGGGCTTCTGGATTCATCATTTAGGGTGATTCTAATGGAGTCCTCGTTGAAGACCGGCCTAATTACGTCGCGGCTCCTGAGTGTCTCGGAAAAGGGTGCCAATGTCCTATCATACCTATACCACAGTGAATGGAGGTCATGAATGGAAAGAGGGTGGCATTATGTGCGTAAAGGTTGAGTAAGAGAGGCTGCCGCGGACATTGTTGGGCTCCTGAGGGGTAAATTTTGCGTCGATAATTAGATTTGTACTAGGCTCTATGGCTATAAATTGCTTGCAGATATTTCCGCTCGCTGTTGCAACCTAGACGTACAATCCGAAGTTTTGCAGCGTGTTAGTTGACTGACAATTCTAAGAAGGCTCTCACAGGCTCTGCGATTTCTTCGATGGAGGCGTTGCGGCGTTCGGCAGGCGAGGGTTGTCTGATGACACTCCTGGTGGATCATGAAGTACTTCGAAGGAAGCTGGTTGAGTCCAACTGTTATGCCGAAGAGCATCGCGTCAGTCAGTAGCGCAGGCGGTGTGCATTGATGGAAGATTGTCCCTTTGGTATGTAAGTGGCTCTTTTGTGGAAGGGACTAAGCATAGTGGCCGGAGGTACTGCGTGGACAGTTGCATTTTGTCCTTCTTGAGAGCTCATGATCCTTTCACTCCATTGCCTGGCACTTCGCAAGGCGACATCAGACAATAGTGATATCTTGTCGTGGGGTAGCTGGTGGTTCCCAATAGAGATCCCCTTCTGGACTCCGGTACAGACCGTATGCCGACAGCTCCTCAGGGACCATCGATTCTTCGAACGCAGTTGCATATCTCTCGAGAAATCCTACACGAACAAGCCGTAGCGGATATTTCGTTGTAACAGGCGACAGCAGGAGACCCTGCACTACCCTTGCATGACTACCTGACTCCTCGCCCAATAGTACCGGGAGGAATAAAATTGTCCGGTTGTCGCCCTCTCCATCTACGTCGAGTCGTTCTGCGAGTTCAAGTGATGTCAGGCGAATCTTGAAGACCGAATCATATGCACCACTGCGCATTGTAGGTACATCGTCAACAACACTCACCTGCATGAGCCAGCCAGAAACTATAAGGTGGCCATCTTTAATCTGACCGAAATAGTCCTCCGTCACTGGTGAAATAGAAACTTCTTTTATGTCTATCATGTCACTCAAATCAGAGAACCTGATGCGGTCAAATGTCGTGACAGGCCCATCAATGGCCGCCCATGACCAAGACGGTGCTCTATATACCGATGGTCGAGTTAGGTCCATGCCGTCGAGCTTGTCTTTTGTCCAGAGAAGTTGGTGCGGCAGAAATTGTCGAAATATACCGGCGTAGTACTTATCAGGATTCAAGGAATTCAGGTATTTTGCTATTCCAGCGAATGCTATTATCTTGTCTCCACCAAATGTCAAGTCCATAGAGCTGTATTGCTCGACCGCCATCGTCCATAGCCTCAGTATGGCGTCATTATCGCTTCGGGGGTCTCTGAAGCTTCGCTTAAATGGTTCAAAACGGTATCTTGGGTCGCGGTCATCACAGAAGCTAGCTGGCCAATGCAGCATCAGGGGTATGCCCTCGGGAAACATCTCGCAGGCTCTTGTGTGGCCGCACTCCCAGAACATCTGATCCTCATGTATATGCAAAGTGCGCTGACTGAAAATCCGCTCCTGATAAATCCACCCTCGTTGATTGAGCTCACTGGTGTCGATTGAGTGTTCCATGAGATCTAGCGCATGCAAATGGAACACGGAAGGTTTACTTTGATCAGCCTGGTCAAGATCCTGCGTTTGGTGTGACTTGATCCAATCCAAATGACATATGGGTTGATCGAGCAATCTCCCGCGGTCAAGACAAGACCCTCTCCTCAGATCCAAGGCTATATTGAGACAAGAATGTGAATAGACGTCCTTCATTCTTACAGATTCTCGTGCCCAGTCGCTCTTGGAGTCCTGAATAATACACAACGAATCAATCCAAATATATGCAAGCGAGAGTTCCGCCGCGACATCTAGCGCGGTTCGAAAGTTGCTAGATAGACCCACTGTGGACTGGAAATTGATGAACTGAGTAAGAGTACCTTCTGTCAGCCGTAAATTGATTTCCTTGCTCCAGCGGTGGCTAACAGTTCCATAATTGATCATGAGAGGATTATAAGCCTTCGAAGTGTCCAGAACGCGCCAGCAAATTCGTTGCTGCGATACATTACGCTGTATTTCTACCAGACGAGTGGGTATAAATGATGATTGTCTCATAGGCCAACCGCAACCATGATGCCGACAACAAACATCATACCAAAGTCGAGCTAGACTTATTTGAGCACAACGTCGATCAATCTTGCCTAGCAATTCGTCTCGTTCTCGTGTGTCATATTCAAACAAAGTAAATTTAGATATAGGGCCCAGGTTGAACAATACCTCGGGATTGCAGAGTAAGCGGATATGTAAAGTCAAAAGGCCGTCAATCCGGTGTGCCACAACGTTGAGTTTAGAGAAATAGAGCTTCTTGACTTCCGGTCTTTCTGATTGCAACAGCTCTTCAATCTCATCTTTCAGTCCAGACTCGGCGTTCCGAAACGCATATTTGCATATGAAACAGCCTGCGTTCACAGACTCTTGGAAACTTTGCACTGTGTTGTGGTGGTCAGATCTTGTGTCTTGTAGAGGTCCACACGGGGCGTGTTCGATACTTTCGGTTTTGATAGCATCGCGGCAGATCTGACAGATTATGATGTTGATATACCCGCCAGTCCCTATCCTGACACGCCTCTCAAAGAAGCGAGGCATGCGTACTGAAATTGCTACTCTGGAGATTGCGTCTGTGTGCCTTGTCAACGGCAATGTGTTAAGCGTAGCTCTCTATCTGGTAGGATCTGCCGACGAGAATGAGTAAGCTCTGACAGTGTAGTCACAGCCTCCTCTTCAGAGCACCTAGGGACAGTTTCGACGCATTGGACCTGCTTAGTTCCAACATAACCTCGATCGTGTCGACTGCTTTCAAAGGCTCATCGAATGCGACTCGTACTCCAGAGACCAGCATGTAACGTTAAAGTCGTTGAAGGTGCAGGCATCAGGATGTCCCGAATTGCCCTGACGGCGCTAATGCAGATTAGTCATTAACCCAACACGTGACTCTTCCATATCGCATTATTGCAGCTTTGAGAGGTGGCTCCTACGTTTCTCATGCCTTATACTCTCCTTAAAATTGCAACTGACTCTACATGTCCAGTCTGTGGGAAGAAGTCAAAGCCTTGTACACTCTCGATCTCATACCTTACGGTCCGTGCTGCTTTGCTGTCCTCCCTGCCATCTTTGTCGTTACCGTCCTTCCGGTGGCCTTGTAAATTGACGTTTTCTTTGGTCTCCTCTACAGCATAGGCTCCCCCTCTAGCCTCTCCCTTCGCACTCTCAGATACACCTTTCTCTGGTGCACCGGTTGTCTTACCATCATTCACACCCTTCTTTGCTGCCACACCTTCGACCAAAATGCCCACATCTCTTGCCTGCGTGTGCACATTACAGCTTACGTAGCACACTCTCTGAGGTCCAAACTTCAGCAATTGCACCAAAAAGTTCTTGTCGCACCCCTTCCTCGGCGGATCCACCACCACGACGGTCTCATCGGGCTGAAAATTGACGTCGGCGAAGATATCCGCTGCATCGGCTGCTTTGAAAGCAGCTTGTGTTGGGGGTATGTTATTCGATTCAGCGTTGAGAGTTGCGGAAGTTATGCAGGCAGGAGAGATATCTATACCAAGGGACCGTTCAAAGAGGCGGGACAAGGTTATGGTGAAGAGACCGCTGCCGGAGTAAGCGTCTAGGAGGTAGGATATTGGGGTCTGAGTTGAGGATTGGGCCGGAGGAGGAGATGGTAAGGGGATGGATGGTAGGATGTGAGACCGGATATAAGCTGTGAAAGTGGGAAGGATCGAATTGTTGTTCTGAAAGAAGGCACCAGCGGTGTTTTTGAAGACATGGTCATCGATGTATTCAACTGCGGTGGCTTTTTGGTCCGTGATGCAGGTTTTGCTGTCGGTGAACGCTGGTCCCGGTGTATTCTGCCCATCGATCGCTTCATCATCTACATTCTCTTTGAGGCTTTTGGCGCGAGTGTCTTTTGACACCCTTTCAGTGCTTTCTCTCAATAGCAATGTTGCGCCTTTCCTGTAGTTGCCTATCTCATCCGTCACACGCTTCCGCTCAGCCTTCAGACCTTCTCGCACTGCATCTGTGCCAATTGGACAATCCTCAATATCAAGGGTCTTCCTGCTACCTTTAGACATGAAGCCAATGGGCGGGACATTCTCAAATTTCATCCGCTCGCCATTGCGCCTGGCTTTGCGGCTCATACTCCCTGGTGGTCCATCAAAATGTGGCGTCAATTTGGTACGATAGCCATACTGCAACGGAGAGCCAATAGTGTCTCCGACAGCGGGGACGGCTTCAGGAACAAGACCAGAGAAGTTTTGATACGCCTTTTCTATGATGGACTTTTTGTGCTTGAGCTGGTCTCCGTACGATAGCATCTGGATCTGACATCCTCCGCATTTGGCAAAGTACTTGCATCGAACCAAAGAATCATCACGCTGTGGACCGGCTTTGATGACTTCAATGAAATCCGCCAGTGAGTAATGCGCATCCGGAAAGTGCTGGACAGCTTTAGCTTTGACACGATCGCCTGGCACAGTGAATGGAACGACATAAATATGATCCTTCAGGTCTGAATATCCGAGGCCATCACCAGTTGAGGATAGCTCACGAATATGCACATCAATTTCCGAGAATCGTTCTGGTAGGTGGGAAACGTCACTTGTGGAATCGTGGTCGGCAGGTTCAAGTTCCGGGTCTAATCTCTCGGACCAGAATTGCCTTCGTAGTGCTGCTATATCAAATTGGAGTACCGCGTCGTTAGAGCCCTCTTGTACTGGTTTCTTCGCCTTCCTTTGTCTCTTCGCATTGTGCGGCTGGTGATACTGCGGCCTTGGCATCTTCAAGGACAGTGGTGAGACAGGTAGATAGATCAAGGCACGGGGCAGAATTCTTTGAGTGCATAAAGCATGGGGAGGTCTCAGCATTGGTCTAACAGTGATGAGTATCTGTATGTACTTGTGGGTGTGAAAAGTAAAAGATGAGCCGATTAGATCCGCATATTATAGTATGACTCATCACCCTCCTGATTGGCTGATAAGTGCTCCTCCAGAAGATTGACGCTAATCCTGTCTAGACTTAGCGCGATCCTGGAGGTCTAGACGTCCTGACATATGCATGTGCCCCGTGTCAGCCTTGTTGGTATCACCGCCACTCTCAGTGACTGGCTGTGAATCCCACGCCGTTTGTCGCTGAGAAGTCTCTTGGTTGCCCGTGGTCTTAAAGCTTTGCGAAGCGCTGTCAAGGGTCCTAGGCGCCGATGCACTCTGCCACAATCTCTGGCAAAGGCCATCCGAATCCTAGGATCCTAGATGAGCGGCGGCTATAAGTTGGTAAAGCGTTCAGGACTTCAAACCGCACCCTGATACGCAATCGTTTCAAGTAACAAGCCTCGCCTCTCACTTGACACAAATTGTTGCATCCAAAGCAAAGGAACTTACTCATGAGAAATTGTTCTCTAAATCAGACTAAACCCCATTGACATCTGGGTCAGCCGTGCATCAGATGCTCAACAATGTCGCTCACGCTTCGAATTCCCCGTGCTTATGGCAAACCGGGCATTTTCGTCTTCGGCACAGTGGTCGCGCACCCGCCGCCAGGACAGACCTTCGACGGGAAGTTGCTTCGCATAAGCTTCATTGGTGAACATGTTTTACACACTCCTTGTCAAGATGCAAGTGGGGTAGATAAGGAACACAGTACGACTTTTCTAGACATACGACGCAATGTTTATGAGGGCCGAGAACGCGAGTTTGACCTCGAGCTTGCGGAAGGTGAAGAGTCGAATGTCATGTTCAGACTACCAGAGGTACCAGGAACGAGTGGAGCGGATGGAGTCCTCCAAAACATCGCCCGATGTCCAACATTGCCATATCCAATCGCACTGCCACCCTCTGGAGATATCACACCAAGGAACACCATTCCCTATCGTCTCGAAGCTGCTCTTGAGGACGACAACTTTGGATATAGAGTATGGACATCCGTACCAATCTCTTTTAGTCTGACTAGAGATGAGGAAGTGCCTGATCCTGGTTTCGTGAGTATCGTTCAAGAGAAGACGACTTGCGGCGATGACCAAAGAGGTGAGGTTACGAGTGTCAAAGTAACTCTCGATGGGCTTAAGGTCATTGTCCAAGACATCCCATCTCCTCTAATACTCCGACTGAATCTTAGCACTGAATTGGGACAATCAGATGCAACAGCCATTCTCAAATCTTGCAGACTCCAGCTTGTAGAACATACAATCGCTTACCTGGAAGGGTTCCAAGATCATTGTGAGAGCCGGGAGCATATGGTCATCTCGCGATCCTTGAGTGGTGAATCAAATGCTACGAAAGAATTTCCCATGGACTTAGCCGCGCTACTAGGCAGTGCAGCCCTATTCACTAACTTCCTACCCTCCTTCAACTGCGCCAGCATTCAGCGCTCATACGACCTGAGAGTTACTATCGTCCTCAAAATAAATGGGGCCTCTTCTGAGTTCGACCTTACAATAAGAAGTATGGAGGTACAAGCGTCGGAACTCGCAAGCGATGCAAAAGCGAAGGAAGAGAACAGCAAGAAGCGTCCAGCCCGTGTACCCAATATTCCACCAAATTTTCCATTTAAAATCATGCGCCCACAGACTAAGACGAGCAATGCAACATAGCTTCTAGGTCTCTAAGGCCTTTGTCCAAATTGAGCTCCTACGTTTTCTACAAGTGACTGCATATGTCTTGTTAAGGTGTTTGCCCCTCTCTCGAAACGCTTCCGATGCAATGTGCAGAGCAAGCAAAACTTGGCGTATTATCGAGGCACAGCAAGTTGATCATACCGAACGAGCACTCTTAGACTAGAGACTACAGCAGCCTGTAGCTACCGTCAGGATTAATGATCTCCAACCGTATGCCGAAACCGAGGGATTTACAACAGTGCTTCGTGCTAGCTGGACAAAACGTAAATTTTCAGACCGTAGCCTTGGTGGTACGGCTATTTAGCGCCCACCACGCATGCCGTGGATGCTAAAGGATTTTGGCCGTGCCTGGCCATGAACCTGAGACTGCTGGGACGCTTAGGGAGCCAAACAACTTACCAGCAAAGTAGTTTGGCATACTAGCAACGGGTAATTCGTGTAGGCCTTTCGGTTTCACATTCATCTGCCTTGACGTTGTCACAACTCAACTGGCTCTGTGCTTGTGACTCTTCCGAAGACGATGCTGAAGGAATGTTTCACCAACTCAGGCGCAGTTTAACAGCTGACCTTATGTCGCGTGAATACGAATCATTGGAGGAGGCTATAGTGGGATCGATGGCAAAAACCACATATAAACATGGTATGAAGCATAGAAGTATGCAGCTTCTCGTGCTTAGATCATGCACGATACCAGTGCAACCAAACTCTCCCACGGTTGTACACTGGCTACAACTATGCTCGTTCATTTCACGTTTTGCATCACCTTTCTACTACTTGGGTCCATTCATGCACTTCCACCTGAAGCTCACTCAATACGTTGGCTAGAGCCAAGAGCTGGTTCACGCAAGGTGTTCATTCTTCTTGATTACAATTTAGATCCGGAAACAACACCGGCAGGCCGAACGGTGTTCCCAAAACATTCATCCCTTTGGATTAGTGGAACAAGCGCTGATAACGCACTGAAGATTGATACAGTCATAGACAACGATGACCTGCGAGTCCGAGTCAAAGACCCTGGTGATAATGCCGAGCCTTGGATGAGGTATTGGACAGATGGTTTTGAGATTATTCCTAAGACATAGGGAAGCTGTGAGGGTCCAAACATAAACAGGAGCTGTTCGTAAACGGAGGGGGATACTGTTCGTAAACAGTGACTTCAGTTTCTGAACAGTATGGCTTCATTCATAAACAACCGACTGTTTACGACTGGAACAGCCAGTTTATGAACTGTTATATATGTTCAGAAACTGAGGGTTCTATTCATAAACACTTGGCAAAATCTTCAAGAATTTGAGATGTTGAAAGTCATGTTATTAACCATATAAGGTAGTACTCAGGAGTTTGAAGGTATCATTATTACGAGGATATTAAGATTGGCCATTTGCACGCGTTCAGTTGACTCTGTCGTCGACCTCAAAAGTCCGTTTATGAATGGAACAGCTGTTCATAAACTGATCACGTTGTTTATAAACAGACCTGTTCGTGTTTGGACCCCCACAAAGCGCTACCACCAGAGGCATGGATCGAAATGGCTCTCGCTTACTCAACGAGTCCTCGTTAGTTTTCGCTACGCCTCCGAGCCTGAGCTCTAGCACTACGGTGCCATAAATACGGACGAATCACTTGGGTATGCTTGGCCGACCTCGCAAAAAAACTTCTATTATGGTACACCTTTGAACATATCTTGCATTTCCAGACCTGAGTCCCAGCAGTTGTCATTTCACGGTTTACTCAAATGATCTTCATTTCGGATAACGGATCACAAGACTTAAGTCCCTTCATCAACGGCGCCGCATCCACCACCAGTGCCATGAGTTCTATGTGTTCATTGTTTTCATTGTGTCCAAAGGAGAACTTGAAGGTGAAACTTTGCAGACGTGAAAATTCCAATACCGCAAGCCGTTTCAGCACAACGCTCCAGTCACTTCCCCCTATGACTATTACGTTATTGACTGTTACAGTGTTGACAGTACTGCAGCATTTCAAGAAGACGTCAACATTTCATCTTCAGTCGCATTCATACGGTCCAGCACCAATCTACACAGCTTGGGGCACGTCCATTGCGATGGCTGAAAGTCGGCCAAGGCATACGAGTCATTTAAATGTCATCCCGCTAAGTTGAAGATTGACAAGTTCGGGGCCAGGTCGGAGTATGTTTCTCAAGATATGGTCGAAACCGCTCTGATCATCTGTTGCTCCAGGGTAATAACGCATTTAGGTTAAATATAATGCCTGAATGTGTTGCGACGTCTCAATACAGTCGCCCATATATCCTCCGCAACTGATAATTTCAAAGTTCAGATTCAAAATTATCCTCTCCTCTATTAATATGTCTTGTTGCTCTGTGATTTGGGGATAGTAGTTGCGGAGCTCTTTAATGTGACTGTGCGAGGGACCGTTGTCGTCTTATCCCTCGAAGATCAGCAGACTAGGCATGCGAAAGGACAGCGCTAGTGCCTTCATTAGAATCGGCATTGTGTACTTTCCCTGACCGTCCAACTCATTGCCGTGAAGAAAAACAAGAGACTTGTATATCTCCTTGGCGTTGATCTGGCGATTCGCTGCCTGGATTCTCAGATACCGCAACTTACCAAGCTTCTTAATAGCGACGGCAAGTAATTCCTCGCCTTGCTCCTTCAGAAACTTAGCTTCAGTTGCATAAGCTTTAAGGCCCGACTTATAGGTACAATATTCGAGTAACTAAAACATTAATGAAGCTTCTGAGCGTTCCAGATACTCTTTAGCTTCAACCAGCCACGACGACATCTAATTGTTATTACTCGTAAACGCGAATGAGATGCGAGAGAAAGTTATCTCTCTTACCATGTTGGAGCTATATAGGCAAACGGTCAGTGCTGGGCTCTTGGTCAATACGCAGGCATGATTACATCTTCGTATCCTCCGCAATTCGCAACAGGCGCTTTATACTCCTAGTGCTCATCCAGAGCGAGATCTTTTCAAACAACAGAGGTGTTGCAAATGCTAAAATGCGACTACTCATAAGTCTCAGGTTCTACAAATCGTACGAAGACCTATCGTCTTTGTACTCGGCAACAAGGGCGCATATTCCCATTACCGTTTCAGGTGGTACTTTCTCCATTCCCTTATAAGTAATCGTTCCAGGCGAATGAAGGTCCGGTAGCAACGCTGTTGTCTATTAGCCTCGATACAACGATATCTACTTCGTCAAATCCTCTGCAGTTGACACGTAAGCATGTCAGGTCAAAAACGAATTTACACTCGAATTCATTATGGTACGAATGCACCAGGCCTTGCTAAGGCGGTAGCTAGCCGGAGAAGGCTACTACAGCCGGACATATGCTCTTCAAGTCATTCATTTCCTCGCATGAATCATAGACAGTCTTAGCAGTGGTACTGTTCTTTTGACACTGTGGTGACAATTTATCAACTTGCTGGTCTACAGCCTAGTGACAAGCTTTCTGTAACCTAAGTTCTCCACTGTTGAACCTTCCTGTCAGCAAGGTCACTGATCCTATGCGACTTAATTGTCCTGATATCCTTCAATCCCCGTTCACACCTACCGCAGAATCAATGGTCATTATGTGATTCAAATTACCGCTATAGATAGGTCCGAGATACCATCAAAGGGCAATGCATGGTGTATGGGTTTGGGTGGAGATGACGCCGGACAGGATTAGAAGAACAAGGCACAGAGTATTAGCTGTCATGGAGGTGCACACGCTTGGCTTTATCCCAATGAGTATGCGGATAAGGGTGGTGCATTGGTCAGAGGGCACGTGGAGGATTTGAAGAATTTGCCATATGGGAAGGATGGGTCGTTGTCGAAGAAGGTTGTTGCGCTGTGGGTGAAGGAAGGCGAATAATGCAAATATTTAGGTACATCATCATTCATCTACATAATGTCCGCGCATATTTCGGACCTTTCCACAGCCCGGAAACATTATGTCTATAAAAATTCTTGCACCAGCGCCAAGGAACTATTTCTCCTCACATTCTCTAGTGTAGTCGTATTGACCTTAGAGGCACCTTTCTGCTAGTAGCATGGCATGTCGACAGTGGCTTGATAGCGCAATGCTGACATGGGCCAGAGAGCGACTTTGCCCATCAACTTCACACACACCAAAGTAGGTAAATATCCTAAATGACGCTCCAATAGCGCAAGGCTGTCCTTCGCATCCTCTCTTGTGCTCCTAAAAATATTCAATCTCATTTCTGAAGGAAGCCTCCATCGGCATATTTCTCGCCTCCATGGACCAAGCACCAGTCTCTCCAGTCATTCCCCCACACAAGAAAATCCCTGCGTCATAAGACTAATAGCCAGAAACCACAACCTTCCACTCTCCTATACTGGGCTGAGTGCGCTATAGAGTAACAAGAACCTAGACTATCTAGATACCGCTTCTGCCAACGTCTATACCTTTCCCGGATCATATATCCCCACGTCGATCACGAACCCCTAATATAAGCCTACTACCCTCAAATCCTCGGAAATTCTCGCCGTCCTTATCAGAGAATTGTTCAAATGCAATGTAACCCTATCGACGTCGCCATGGCCGCAGGGTTGATACGCGTCTTCGACGTATCAGTAGCATTCGGATAAGCATTGATCGGAGAACCCGTGGTGTGAGGCATTGAGAAGAACCTTAAGAGTTCCGGGCGATGACAGCGAGGAATCTTAGGTTCAAAGACGTGAGTGTTCAGGACATTTGGATGACAGTGCTGTTCAGCGTAGGCTTAGTTCTACCAGCTACAATGGTGGACCAAGGAAAAGTGCTAGTGGCTCTGAGGCTTCGAAGATGAATGAAATTTAGTTTACGTTTGATCGACTGAAGAGGTAAAAGCAGGAAAATCCGCAAAGGTTTGAGTGTAGTTTGAGGGCCAAAGCAAAGCAGAAGGCATTAATGAACATCGCAGCATTGACAATAGTGAGGACTTACCATAGCTCTGGGGTTCAGCTGGTCTCTTTTGGTCACTTTTTTCTTTGGCACAGAGAGGAGATGATGGTGTTGAGATGGAGAGATATTGATGGGAGGATGACGGCCTTGGGAGAACTGTATCCATCGTCTGCAAGAAGTGCAACCCAACCTTTTCAAAAGAATAGAAGGTAGTGATATGGCCTAAGACTAGATCATGTATTATGAGCCGTCGATAGCGGTGCTCCTCAAGTTATGCTTCTTGCATTTCATCACAGAGTCATGTCAGTGGAGGGATTGTTGGGTTGTTGGTCAATCTATGGATATTACCACCAAATAATACAGGTCCTAAGCTGGCTGAGTTTGGTAAATTTCCTTTCGCTGACTTAGAAGAATGTTGGCAATATAGACGTACACAGCCTGCTGCAAATAACAAATCAGACCCTTGCGAAATCAAGATCCTCTATGACTTGATTTGCATAGACTGTTGATTTGCATTGATATGGGAAAATCGCAAGTCTCAGCAAAGGTTCATTCTTTTCACGGCTTGCTGGCAATCTTGACGACGATCTAAAGTATCTACTACTGCTTAAGAACAAAGGTAGGCCGTCTCAGGTACGTCCTATACCTCCTCGTGTATCATGTTTCCCTTACCATTACGATACATTGACAGCAGTGTCCGCCAGATTGGTTGTATTGTCCAGCAGTGACGGCAAAGGTTTTGTGAGTTCGCCATTCCAGATGATGTGCTTTGCGGAATTCTTTGATACTGCTCTCAGAGCATTGTCGGGTAACCAGGAGCTTTCATGTTGATATAGATGACTCGTTATTCCCTGAATATATGAGATCAATCCCGCCACCTACAAAGCGTCAGCACTCAACAGGGCAGAAGCACCATAAAACCTACCATAGGGGCAGAAAAGCTTGTCCCACTCTGGTAAACCATAGAGCTGTCACTAGCCAGGTCTGGACAAAGCAAGTCCACTCCAGGGGCCCAATAAGTCAGAACCTGCTGCCTCGGAGCTCCAGGGCGCTGAGAAAAAGAAGCCGGGATCCCGGATTGGTCAACTGCTCCACTGACTAGTGGCATTTCCCAAGAATCGTCATTGACTCTCAGAATTGCCGGCAATCTGTTCGAAAAGTCGCCGCTCTTTTCTCTGGCGTTGCCCGCTGGAACGACTAACGGAACCTTCAGCTTAGATAGCTCTCTAAGGTAGTCGGTGATTCTGTCCCATAGATTCCATTCGTCTCCCCTACGATCGGGGTTTGCAGGGCCGGTCACCACGGGAAGGACGATCACAGAATGATATGCGCGGTACTTTGCAACCACATCGTCTAGTATTGCGCTAAATGCTTGCTCGAACCCAGACGGCTCGTAATTAATCTTGACTGGAATCAATCTTGCGCTCCTTGCCACGCCACTTACACCACCAAGAGCTTTACTGGCTACACAACTGGTATGACCATGCTTTTGGCTTTGATCTTGATATGTCTTGTCCACATTACCAACAAATATCCAGTCGCCGCGAGTAGGCGGATTTTCCTTCGAAGTAAATTCCTTCAACCGTCAGCCGTGAAAATACTCTATTCGTATTGTCGTAACCACTCACCCAGTGGCTCATCTTGACGCCGCGTCCTATCACGTACACGAAAGTATCGAAACGAGTGCTAGTTTCGTACTGATAAGGATATCGGTCCAGATCCAAATCGGGTGGACCATGTGGACGGGGAGGATAAGACAGCATTCTCAGCTCCCACGGTGCTTTGTCCTCCGTTTGAGATTTGTTTAAGCTGTTGATGTCCACTGTTGAACTAAGTTGTTGAGCATTCGAGATACCGCACTCTTCAGTATCAATCTTATTTTGCTGGATGTAATCAACCTGCAGATGCGAATCAGTTTGCTTCCAGCATCTCAGACTGCAAAACGCACTGCTTTAATGCTCTTAATGGCGCCCCGCTCCTCGACAGTTGGATTCTTCACAAGCCAAAACCTGGTGCTTGAGAGCGACTGGCTTATGGAAGCTTCAACCCTCTGCTTGCCCACTGTTTTCTCCAACGCTGCCGCGATCTGATTCTTTTTTGAGACACTTGCCGTGCGACTAGGCCAAACGAGCCAGTCTCTCTCATCTGCAACGACGCAGTTCAACAAGAGGACAAACACTGACAGGAATATCAGAGGAAAAAGGTGTTTAGGATGCATTCTCAAGAAGAAAAACTTGTGACCAAATGCAGAGGCAGAAAAGCTGTCACCCAAAGGATCGGAAGACCAGTCTTTAAAGTCCTGTGCCGCAAAGGCCCTTCTCTCAGAGCTATGACTTGACTCAAGTTCTAGTATGCGCTTAACATTTGTAGACTCCCGCAGTCTGATCGTTGTGAAATTCGACCTGAAAGGGTGCTACCGCTTTGACGCATCATGGCGTTTTTTTGCGCACGAGCCTCCGGAACCATCAGCCGTGTAATAGACGCATTCAGCTTTGCAGTACCTGTAGATGTTCTAGCGACTCATGCTCACTCTGCGCCGTACGGAGATCAATACTCGATTTTTGCTCCGACTCTCTACCGCCTAGAGCATCTATCATTGTGCTAGATCATCATAGCACTCTTTATTGAATGTCTCAATCAGCGCTACGGCCTTCAAAGACCCCCAGTCTAAGACTTAGACAACACAGGAATACTTTCACAGCGGTTTCTTTCACTGTCAAGCCCCAATCACCACTGGTCCAGTGTGAGCAATCGTATTGCCAGCATAGTAAGGTACTCTTACCATACTATACCAACATACCAGTAATGATACCAACAACCAGGTTATTAATAGTATCTCTGTTGAATAGACTACTATCATGATCAACGACAGAGATTCTTGGCCCAAAAAGGGATTATAATTAACTTTCTTAACCTATTAGAGACTAAAAAGGCATATAAGAGGATTAAGCCTTTTAGAGATTAAAAAGGCATATAATAGGAATAAGCCTTTTAACGATAATACTGATATAATAAAAGGATTCTTCCTACATCAAGACGCTAATCGGGAACCATTTGCCATGCCGTTACCATCATTATAGTAGCGTTCATCCTTGCCAACACTGCACGGGTCTCCACCTTAGTGTGGTCACCAATATAATCCTCATGGTAGACAGCCTTTACCATGCTTTTCACCACCAAAATAGATTTGATATGTCATGCACGCATACCACTCGCGACCCAACAATTACCTTTTGGATTATGTCCCTGATAGATCTTGAGTTTTCTGCCAGCATAATTCCATCCCAGTTGAAAAAATCTAGTAAAAAAGAAAAGAGAAAGATTCGGCTTTCAGGCCGATCAGAGCGCTTTGAATGATGTTTACTGAACAACATATGTTAAGGCTCTATTGTGGACGATATGGCATAGCAGAGAGGTTCATACCATGCCACGCCAGTAGTCTAGAGCCTTTCACCATACCGTCATCATCATAACGATTTGCCATAATAACGGCTCACGATTAGCCACCTCATAGCAGCTTCAACAACACAAAATATTCATTCAGAAAAGCGTGCAGTATCATGTCTTTTGTATCATTGATGAATGCAAGGGCTAGCAATGCAATGTCGACTCGGCTGTCAGCTCTGAAAAACGACTCACATATTAAGTCATGCTCTGCTAGGCCTAGTCATAGAATCCCAGTTAAGACATCACGGTCAAGAATCATACACATGACACAATGAAGGCTTTCTTAAACCTCCAAGACCCAAATCCTTCATATATTTGCCCACGATCCAGGTATAGGTCCCAATAGTCCA
The DNA here is from genome assembly GCA_032158265.1 of Bacidia rubella. Lineage (NCBI taxonomy): Eukaryota > Fungi > Ascomycota > Lecanoromycetes > Lecanorales > Ramalinaceae > Bacidia > Bacidia rubella. The sequence continues at coordinate 190,055 of JAVTIF010000006.1, read as the reverse complement.
AGGATTTCATGCACAACGATAAGATTTATTTCCCAGGGCCTAGCTTGAATTAAATTAATATAATCCATCCTACATTAACTTTTGCAGATACTCAAGTGAAGCCGCCTCTATCCATCGCCTAAGGACGACCAAGGAGCGCAGCAAGCCTGCAGAATTCCCCTTGCTCCCAAGCAGAAAACCAGCTCTCAAATTCCCTCAACCCTTCTCCTTACCTCTCTCCATTCACAAATACATCGACAGCTCTCACATCAAGCAAACAGACATCCAATCCCTCTCAAAGAATAGGAACGCTCTATTCACCACCATGAACCCACAACGTATCCTCCATCGCCCTTTAACGAAGACAAGGAAGTCATAGCCATGGAGTCTGAGAGAAAAGACCACTAGAGTACGAGGATATCTGGGATTCACCGTTCAAAAACTTGTTAATGCAGGCTGTTTGCGGGATGTGATAGCGCTTTCAACAGCTAAGGTATTGCTTGAGATGGCTGGCTAAAGCAGGATTTTCTCGACTTGAATATCTGTCTTGTAAATGGGGTGAATCTGTCATGTCCTCCAAGCACAAAGATATCAAAGATGAAGCAATGCAGATGCAACTTTTATTCATCACATAAGCGGTCCTCAAGTTACCACTACATCTAACCCTCTTATTCTTCCAGACCATCATATCTACCCTCTAAATCCCAGCAAATCCCATCTCCAATTCCCCTCTATCAAGCCCCTCCATGGCAGCAACTCCAGCAACCCACCCCCCTTTCCAACCATCACGCCCCCCTCCCCAAAATAACCCTCGCAGCCTTCCCAACCACCCGTTCCGCCTCCATCCTAAACCCCATCAAATGCCCCACAGCCACAAACCCATGATTAGCCTTCTCCTCCACAAACACAACAATTTTATTCCCCCCACTCCCACTCCCCCTCTTCCCACCCCTTCCCCACCTGACACCCCTCATCGCCTGCGCAAATTCCACCGCCTCTTTTCTCAACCCTTCTTGTCCACCCACACAGAAGATCAGCTGCGTCTCCGTAGCAAACGGATGGCCGAAGGGCGAGATGTACGCCCATCTATCTTCTTCACCACTTTGTTTTTCCAGGCCGGAGAATCGGAACGATTCTTCGGAGTCGGAGGGGGAAGGGCAATAGGCTTTTGCGCCCCAGGCGAGGAGTTCTAGTGGGATGTAGTCTGTGCGAGCTAATGGGCGGTCCCAGTCCCAGTCCATGTTCAGGAAGTCTGGATCGAGGGCTGCGCAGATGTTGAGCCAGGGACTGCATAAGACGGCGGCTTTCGGCGTCGGTAGGTCGGGTTGTGTTGTGATGTAGCGTAGCAACGCGAGTGCGAGGGCGCAGCCTGCGGAGTCGCCGGCTAGGACGATGCGGGAGGCTTCGATTTGGAGCGTGTTGAGGAGGTAGAGGTAAGCTGTCAGCGTGTCTTGGATCGCTGCGGGGAAGCTGCAGTTCGGATTGCAGGCGAGACGATAGGAGAAGGCGAGGACGTGCGCGTTGAATGCGCGCGCAAAGGTGGTAGCGGGAAAGGCGCAGGCGTGTGGACGGGCGGTGCCGAGGATGAAGGCGCCGCCGTGGATGTAGAGGACGATTTTGCGTGTGGATGAGGGGTGAGGGTGGTAGGTTGAGGGGTACCATACTCCACTGATTGCAGTTGGGTGGATGGTAGGGTGAGAGAGAACGCCTGTGTAGAAAGATGGTTTCGAAGGCGGGATGGTGATGAAGCGGTCGCCTTCGTATATTCGTGGTGGGTGTAGACTGGTGCGAAGTTCGAGGATCGACCACTGGTAGAGGAATGTGTACATGACTTGATTTGCGACTGCTTGGTGATACGTCCATTCTGGGTGTTGGCGGAACTCCTTAGGGATGTAGTGAAAGAGCCAGTAAAGGATCTTCATGAGGCTCGACGGTACTGCGTATACTGAATAGCAGACTTTGCCTATGTTTGAGGTAAGGTAGGCACTCCGGAAGTGCAGAATGGTCATGTCCTTTGGGGTAGTGACGTTCTTTACCAAGAAGAAGAGGAGCGACACCTTCTTGGAAGGTCGCATGTTGGCGATGAAGGTGGCGACAAATGACAGCTGATGAAGAGCGGCGTGCCACCAGTGTATGATGACAATTCGCCACCTATCAAAAATCTCACCGTACGCTAGAGACATCGGTCGGCCGGTTAGGGCACCGAGGTCTAAATGCCAATATCTTTGTTCACCAAGCATTGGCGAGGTCGAATGGCAGAAACGAAGGCGCGAAACGGTAGAGTGACAAGGACTCTTGGTACTGTGCCATCGGATTCTAAGTGTTTTTTTGGGGGCCTCAAAGCTTTCCCGGGTATAATTGATCGCTGAAAAGCGCGAAGCTAAAAATTACTCGAGACGGCAGCGAAGCATGTTAGCTTGGTATTGCCATACACGAGCACTCGTCGTGTCGACTTCAGCCGAGCCAGAGCAGGTAAGAGTCTTGAGAGGCCAACATACGTACCTAACTCGCAAGTGGAGAGACGGGGCTGCACAGTTCAATAGGTCTGCTTCAAACGAACGGGCCAGCATGAGTGAGGATGAAGACATTCATCCAAAAAGACTTGGGCTCTCTGTCCAGCATACTCTCTGTGAGCCCATCATGAAGTTGTCTTACAGGTTTCCGAAAGCTCGAGTGAATGGTCTTAATCAGGGACTTCTTCAACCGTTAGCTCTTCTTGACATGTCTAACGGTGAAACATCAAAAGGCAATCAGACAGCACACAAAGACGAAGCTCAAGTCCGATCCAAGTCTTGAAACCTCACGCATTGAAAGGTGCGTTGCGTCTACTTCGCAGACGCTATGCTGACCGGTTTGTCATGATGGGGCTGGAATGATGACCATTCAGGGATCTCGAGACATACCATCAAAGACGTTTTACCGGTAACGCTACCGGTATGACCGGGTTTGACGAAGGACGACTGGAAATGCCCGGAAAGAGCTAGCGGCGACGAAGAATCCCCGACCAGTGACCGCTCATGGACCCATATCTGTTACTGCCTTGACTATCTCCTGGCCAATTGAACGATGTGATCAGGCCCCACAAGGCTGTCTTGCGCTTGTCTCTTCACAGTTGGCTGTGAACGAGAGGTGGTAAAGTCTAAGAAAAGTTCTCCGAACTCCGACGAGAGGCTCCTGCTACGACAGGTACGACCCGCGCCTCTGTCGATCAGTTCTGAAATTGCCAGCGACGTTATCATGCTTGCAATGTCATAAAGGCTCAAACATCTTGTATCTTTTCCAACCAACAACAAAAACATCGATTTGGCCACGTTCCTCCCCAATCACAAGCATTCAGGTAATCCTCATAACCATACTCTACCGCCAACATGTCCTCCTACCGGATCCACCCTCACCAAATTAGCAACCCCCTCTCAATCGGCATGGGCCTACTCGCCCTCTCCGGCGGCATCTACGGTCTCGCAACCCCATTTACCTGGGGCCCCGCTGCATTCGGGCTACCAATCACCGCGCAAAACTCGCAAGCTCTCCCCTTCGCTTCTTTTGCTGCAGCACGGAACCTCGGCTCTGGCATCACACTTCTTACGCTACTTAGTCTTGGACAGAGAAAGGCGGTGGGTGCTCTCTTGATGTGTGGAGTCGTCACGGCGGTCACGGATGGATGGATCTGCTTCAAGTTTGGGGCGCCGGAGAAGACGGCGATGGGGCATGTGGGAATGGGGGCTCTGGCGGGCCTGCTGGGGGCTGTGAGTTATCGGGATTGGTGATTGAATATTGAATGGTCATCGAAGTAGCGAGAATGGAGCAGGTTCAATTGTAAAATAAAGGCCTGGATAACGTCCAACTCAATGGCTTTAACTTGCAAACTCAAGTTGTTTGATCATGACTTTTTGTCTTTGAAATACCGTGCCGAAGTAGGTCACCATCCTGTGCCATGGAGGCTTTCCTCAGCACAACAATGCCTTTGCTGCAGATCTGGTAGACTGCAGAGGACAACCAATCGGAGTCATTCCGCGATTGAATGCCAAGCATCATCAATTTTGGCGGACAAGATTAAGAGCTTCAATCAACCAGCAGCCACCACTGCCGCCAGCTCTACCATGAACACCAGTCGCGCATTGCGCAGTGTACCATCACCCATCTCAACTTATATATGCCGGCCATGTCTACGCCGACACCTCCACATCACAAGACGTCTACGCGACGATTCCGAACCTAAAGCTCCTAATCCTGAAAGCTCCAAGTCAACCTCCTCTGCCTCCAAAACGGAGCCGAGTCCAGAAACTCAGGAAATCATAACCTCCAGACCCTCCAAAAGCAAGAGACTCACCAAACAGAAGACCCCCAAATTCACCCGCCGCGAGCTAGAACAATGGCGCAAACGCGGCAACACCGGCGTCCCCCCATCCTGGTTCTCAGCCTACACCTCCGAAGATTGGGAAACCCTGAAACAAACCTACACGCCCGCCCAAATCGAAGCCATCAAAGCCGCAGAAGAGGCAGTATCCACCAAAGACCTCGCCACGCAGTCAAAATTCCGTATGAACGACCCCTGGGCAATAACCTACTCCGACGACTTCTCCACCCATCACGGCGTCCTCGATAAACGTGTCCAACCCCCCGAGTCCACGAACTATGATCCTAAGTTGCGTTTCAAGACCGAAGATGAGATAAAGCGGGATTTCGGCGAGTTTGTCGCCAATCTGCCGCATGATGAGACGGAGGCGGGGATCGCGTACCATCGCTTCATGGACAATCAGCGCTTGATGGTGGGGAAAGAGGCCGCGGAACGCGATCCCATTACGAGTCTGGCCCCAGAGATTCCCAAGGGGATTGAAGGGTTGGCAGAGACGGCGACAAAGAAGGTGGAGGGGGAGGAGGTGGCGCCCGCGGAGAAGAGATTGATGAAGCAGACGGGGTATTCGATGAAGTTTATCAGGAGCTTGAGGAGTAAAGTGTTGGTGAGCCATCGAGTTGTCAATCAAACTAGGTTGGGCAAGATTCAGAGTATTTATGTGCTTACGGTTGTGGGGAATGGGAAGGGGTTGGTGGGCATTGGCGAGGGGAAGAGTGCGGATGGGAGGGATGCGAGGCAGCAGAGTTTGCATGCTGCTGTTAGAGCTATGGTGCCCGTGGAGAGGTATGAGAAGCGCACCATCTTTGGGGATGTTAAGGGGAAGATGGGGGCTACGGAGTTGGAGCTTATGAATAGGCCGCCTGGTATGTTACTTCTCCATTTTTGGGTATTAACTCTTGCTAATGTCGCGATAGGGTTTGGTATCAGATGCATGCACCTCATCCACGAGATCTGCCGGTGCGCTGGTATCAACGACCTAGCTGCGCGTGTCACAAGAGCAAGGAATCCAATGAATGTCGTCAAGGCCACCATGCAGGCTTTGACGAGCCAGAGAACCCCGGACGAGATGGCAAGAGGGCTGGGAAGGAAGCTGGTCGATGTGAGGAAGGTGTACTATGGCGGGTCTGAAAACCTGGCCGGTAGGCCAATGTTGTAAATACTTGAGCTCTTGACCATCATACATACACCTTCCACCTTAAATCCTTGCCCTGGCAGGCTTTGCCTTCCGTGCTGATGGGCCCTCACATCGATGTCATCTTGCCTCAAGCCTCCTAAGAGGTACACCTCAACCCTCTTCGGACCAAGCCAATCACTTGCCCCATAGCAGACACATATTCTACACAATCTCACAACCAATTTCCTTCCCATGTCCCTAGCTTCAGCGTGTGCTTCTGCCATTCTCCCTATGTGCTGTCCACGCTCTCCCACGCACCTCCCCCTATTCCTCCCTCTTCAGCACCGACTCTCCGCCATCCTCCTCCCTCCTCGCCCCTCCTCCCCCATTCCCTCAACCATTCCCGGTCACTTATTCACCCATCCTCCCCATCCCCAATCTGCTGCTGCAGCACAATACTATAAACGCTCGCCTTCAGTAACGTGCAGACACTGCTTGTTTTCCTTTCGAGCAAGCGCAGGCCGTCTAGGATCTCGGCTGTAGGGTTGTCGGATAGGGAGGCGAGGGATGTGGAGAGCTAGAGGTGGGTGGGTGGGAGGTTAGCAAAGGGCGGGTGGGTGGTGGATGGGGTGTGAGCTCGGGGAGAAGGGGGATGCTGTGGGGAGGGGCGGTAGGCGGATTGGGGCGTATTTGGGAAGGGAGGATGACGGTGTGGTGAGGGGGGAAGGTAAAGGGAGAGGGCAGTGGGGGAAAGGAAAGGAGGTGAGGGTGTGTTTACCTGGTTGAGATTCGAGAGGAGCGCCGCGTATTCATCCAGGACTTCTTGCTCGAGTGGAGAGACGGCAGAGGATGCGGAGGTGGTGGTCGTGGAGGGGTCGGCCATGAGGGTGAGAGGGGGTTAAGGTGGGGGGTGCATTGCGCGTGGAATGGGAAGAAAGTGGGTGGAGGAGTAGGAGGGGCAGTGAGGTGAATTGACGCGTTTGATTGGCTGGGAGTGCTTACGTGATCAGCTGTGTCGTAAATATTGAGAAATATTCAGGCTGTATTGTTCCTACACATTACTACTGGCCATCTCCTCTACGGGGGAGGGCAGTCATCGACCAATAATTAGAGTGTATGAATGTATCGAACGGTCAGCGGAAAGTCAATTGTCTTCTGCCTCTCGTGAAGCGGACGACAACGGGTGCAACGACGATGTTGCCTTTAGATCACGATCAGCGCTCTACAGACCACACATTTAGCCACTTAAAGCACGATATGATAGTACATGGTAATGTTGGCCATTCTGAAGTTTGACTGGCCGGGTACATTTCCGGTTATCGTTGCTATGCACCGCAACATGCACAGAGAAATCTGTGCATCTGACTTGCTCATGCAACGTCCGAGACTCTTGACTGCTGTTCTCGTGCATTTCTGGCATGTTGACCCCACTTTGGTGGACGACGTGGCAACGAAGGTGCTGTGACGACTTCCACGTGAGAAAACTTCAACGACGACAGCATATATACAAAATCTTACGCCCACGCTTCTCAAGGACATCTGACCGCAACATCTATGCCTATTACCAATGCTCGTGTACCAGGATGGCCGGACGATTGGTCCCGTCTTCAGCGTCCTCTTTCGAGCAATCAGGCCAAGTCGATTGGGTTGCACTCACTAGTTCTACGATTTCGTTCTCCGTGGGAATCCTAGCGCGCTGGTCAAAAGCTGGGGTAGATGGATTTACTCTGGAGGTCGGAAAAGCACTATGCTCTTTGATTGTAGTACCCACAGAGACTCAAAAGCAGGTGCATTTAGCGATCAACAAATTAAAAGCCTATCCTCTGTTCGACAACTTGCTCCAGCTTGGCTTTGGTATCGAGTACATCATGCCCGAGCTAGCTAAGACGGAGCAGGGTTTGACACTTGTTATTCTATGCTCTGCGTTAGCCTTGAGCTACCACCCTTTCTTCTGCGCTCAGGTTCTGCGAGAGCTCTGTCTACAGAAGCAGGCCCCTGACGTCTTTAGGCCATCTTTGAGTCAGTGGCAGGCTCTGATCAAAGTCTGTTCAGGAGTCTTGATCAGATCTGCTTTTGAACTCAAACTGAGAGGCCTCCATCTCCATATCAAGGGTCCCACAACGACCGCCCCTTCCAAGATGCCAACAGCCACATCGATTGCGGAATCACTGGTCCAACTATCAGACCTGCAGAGAGGGTCGACTGGACATTGCATGATCATGGAAGAAGGCGACTGCTTGTGGTTGGCTGCTTTTGCAGAGTGGGTGTTTGGTCTGAACATTCTCATCGAAGACGATCACGGCGAAAGATGGTACCAGACACAAGGGCAAGGATTCAGCTACAATCGCGCTATGTTCATTTTGCAATCCCAAAGGCCCCCTGAAAGCCAAGTAATAATCAAAGAACGATCCTTCAAGAGTGGACGGAGCTTGGTGACATTGACCTGTGAAGCTGAAGACCTACAAGCCCAGCGAGTCCAGTCAACGTGGTCAAACATTCTGCGTGACTCTTTCGGCGATCTAGTTGACATCTTGCTGGATGGTCCAGCTTCTCCGTATTTTGCCGCGTACCTCATGTTCCAACATGCCGTGGGCTATCCCGCTCGGGAGTATGTACTAGAAGAACAGGAGCCGTCGGTCCAATATAGAGAGTCAATGGTATTCATGCGAGACAAACAAAAGGTTAAGCATTTCTACGATTCAGCAGGTGATGTATTGCCAGAATTACAAGACTGCCTCAGAAGACATGCTTCAAAGTCTAGCTCCCCAGAAACAGACACGGGAGAGGCTTGGAGGGAGAGGCTGGGGTCGTTCTGCCGCCATGCTGAAGAAGCAAGAGAACATTGCGACCATAGTGGAGAATCCTTCTGCTTCCTTGCAGTCACAGACGCTATCTCAGAATATTTGGAAATGCTCTTACTGACGGATATAGACGAGGATGTGTTGCCCGTCAGCCGTGGCTTGTATCAACTTTACTTTGAGCGTGAGCAACGCGCCTTGCACCAATCGAAAGACCATCGGCTGCCACAAGCAACGTCTGACAGGGTTCATGCTGTACTGACTGGAAACAAAGAGGTCAATTTGAATGGTCAACACTCGCTCTTCAATCGTACCGAGATCGATCAGCGAGATGGACCGTATGCAATAGCTGGTCAAGGTATATGTGTTTTTAGAAGCTTTCTTGAAGACCCCCTGGCTTCGTACCCGTCAATCTTGAAACTCAAGGCCATCCGGGGCTATATATCTTTCGAGAGTAGCACCTACGATTCAATAGTACACAAACCGGGAACAGATTTGTGTGAAGGACAAAAAGCGCTTAAGCCGTACGTGCAAAAACAGAGTTCCATAGCTAATATGAGATTTCGCGTTTTTGCTCAGGAGTCTAGACTTCAGAGGCAGCTAGAGGTTTTCTACAAAATGCACTGTCCACAGCTTGATATAGAAGGTAGCTGGCCGGTACTCCCTACATCGCGTTATACGCACGCGTTCATGTCAATCAAGCATCCTATCCATTGCCAGGGAAGCTGTGAACCAGTCTACGTCTTCAACGAGGACAAGAAGGCCAAGGAGCTCATGGCTACGCTCAACCTTTTAAAAGGCATTCCAGAGGCTTACTTGCTGAGTTACATTTCGAGCGGTTGCTATTGGGAGCCTGGGTCGCTTGGATTTCACAATAATAATGGACAGAGCCGTGAGATGTCATGTGTAGTGTTGCTGAATGTAGGAAAACTTCATGTACTTGCGTTGCAATTAGCAAGGGTGGGCCTGGGAGTCTGCGGTCGGCGCTTCAGCCGGCCTTCATCGTGCTTGAATTGCATCGTAAGAGAGACGCGCCGACCTATTTGTATTCGACCGCCGGCCGGCACTGTCGAGAGGGGTGAACTTATCGTCTCCGGACTCGAGGACCAGCCCATAACCTTGACATGGTATCATACTATTTCTTTGGAGGAGAGGAGAGAGTGTGCACCATAGCGTAAGGATGGCCATGACCGAAAATTACGAGCAAAAAGCCAATGATACATGTCTTCCATAATACTTTGTATTTGCGAGGGCTTTCTTGATAGAATAGGGAGCTAACCAGGAGCGAGCTCACTATACGCAACAAGACTAGGCCTTAAAAACTTGTGAATCCTTGGATCCTTGTATGGGCAGCTGATGTATCGCTCGTTTAGTGAACGACGTGGGTGAGAGTTTCGTATTCGCACTACAACTATTTGCATTCAAGCTTTTTTCTTACACGACAACCTATTACAGGCTTTCGGTTGTTTGCACGTGACGGTATCCATCAACACTTTGTTGTACACTGGCTCCTTCGCTCATCACCATGCGCAGGACGATGCAAAAGGAGATGCACGATATGGAAGAGCAACAATCTTTGCCCTGATACTTCACGCCTTGTCACCCTTCCATATTGTCCCTTCAACCCATCGTTAGACCTTTGAGGCCCGGCATTAGCACCTACAACGCAGGCTTGGACATGGTCGAGGTGTATGAGATTACTGGCAAAACCTTCAACTGAACAGATTACAAGCTATGCAAATAGCTTGACTCTTCTGGAGGCCGCAATCTTGCTTAGCAAATCAAGTTGGTATGGGACATGGGAAAAACCCTCGCTCACGTTGAATGTATTGCGGACCCGGAGGCTATATTTTGAGTTTCTCTGGCAATATGCTGGAGACTAGTAAGCCCATAAAGTGCTAGTAAGTCTCGCCAAAGTCTCCCTTTTGTAAAATTCAGAGACGGTACGCGTCATACATTGTTCAATCGACACCCAGCCCCTCCTCCAGAACCTCCACACCTCCCTTCTCGTCTAGAGAATTAGGCACCCCATACCATAATTTGACATAAGCCAGCGCATCATGATCTTCAGGCGCCCTTGTTCCAACCCTCCCAATCCTCACATCAACACTATGATACCCCTTCCCCAACTCCTGGAACATAAAAATATTCTGCGCAACTACATCCACAGCCGAATAGATGTCCGACCATCTGGGATGTTCGGCGCTCACGCATACGACCCTCCATCTCCAAGCCGCAAGAGGTTGCTCATCTTGCGAGGGAAACACGTATTGGATTGGGCCTACCTGCTTGAGACTGCCGCCTGCCAGTCCTGCTTGGTATGCGGCGTTATTGCCCACGGTACGGAGGAAATCGTAGATCCCAAAGGATGGGTTCCATTTGGGGTAGGTTTGACTGGGCTGGCTTTCCTTCATGAGAATGTGCGTCTGTGTCCTGGCGACGTCGGTTCGGAATGGAGGGATGGCGTCGAGCGCTGGGGCCGGGTCAGGCTCATATCGTGCAGAACCTGGCGATGTCAACGTGTGAGGTAGATTCTCTTCGGTGGGTAAACAGTTGATGTAGTTTGTGAGAAGCGGCAGGAGCAAGACGATGCTGTGTGCGTGCATGATGAGTATTTAAGGACGTAGACTACTAGCCACCCGACTAATTCCCAATGTCCTTGTAATGATGTAGGAGCTCCTCAAAGATCCACAATCTTTTTGTGGCTCTTTTGGTATATTTGAGCGGTCAGTCAAGTCTTAATATGGGACTCAAGTCCGTGGCGGAGCTGAGAGACTTTTCCACCTAGGCGCGAGACATTTTAGTGTCGTGACGTATAAATAGTAAGTAGGCAGATACCAAAGGCCCGACCACAAGCCTCCTACTAACGGCTAGTACTTCTGTTCTGCACTCAAAATATCTTTGCGGGTTGGCAGTGCCTACAATTTCGAATTGGATAGCAATTGAAAGTGAAAGTGTTATTAGAAAGTTAATCTGACACAATGCTTGGCTGCTCTTCTCACGATACGGTCAAGTCGTTGTAGCTACGAAAAAGACGAAGTACGTTCGTTCCAGTGATGCTCTGTAAAGGAGACCAAGGCCTAAGGGAGCGGATTTGGTCTTGAATCACAGCTGTCAATTACAGGTTTGGCGATCTCGTTTCAATTCATATAGTGTGAAGCAAGCCGTGGCATGTTGCAGTATCATACCAAAAATATTCTGATCCCTTCAAAGGCTCCTGCGATCTCTGTTTTCCACGCATCATATTGATGACTTCCGTTCCGAAACAATCGTTGCATCTTCATCATTCTTCCTCAAATCACACTTTTCCAAAGCGATCAGAGGCCAGGGATAAGGTCACTGCATTATAATGAAACTAATTTGAGAGGAATGAATTCATCGATGATGGGACGTTGTGTCCAGCAGCCCGCGCACTGGTGAATACTTCGACATCTCTCTATATTCTTCGACTTGAGTAACATAGTTTGAGCTGTGTGCAACACTCAAGATTGGTAGTGCCTTGCTAGTAGACTGCAATAGAATATACAATGTAGTGAAAAGCAACGTGATATGGCTCACAAATCAACAGTCATTAATGACTTCCAACCACAGAGGTTGATATCACACACCTGCTGACTTGGGAGTCCATGCAGAGACTCTTGAGAATGAAATGCAGCCGTCGGAAAGTTATGTCCTCAATGGAACCACAGTCTGCCGCACTGTGCCTCATAACATGCTGGCATTCTTGATCAAGATGCGAATTGAACGGCTCTAGGTGTTGTGTGGATTGTACGTTACATACTACCCGTAGAAAGATGGAAGTGAAGAAGACTCCGACGCAGAATAGAAAGGCGCCTCTAAGTCTCAATTTGCGGCAGTCCTTATGGAGCGGAACTTTCATACATAGGAGGCTGTTCTTCAACAAGCTGATGAGGAGCAAAAGTGCCTGCTCTGGTGTTGATCGGACGAATTACACCCAAACTAGAGATATTGTGACATGAGTGAGATCTTTGATCGAAATTTATGTAGTTACTGCTTTAATTTCTCTAGTGCTTCCGTGTTGCCCTATAAGATGGAAACTGCAAATAAATTTATTCCTACGTCGTTAGATGACCTTTAAGGAAATCCACAAGATCTCGTAGCATATCACCAGAATACCAATGATCCAGACCCTCATACCTCCTCACGGACACGTCAGCGTCCAGTGCATGCAACGTTTGTGCTGCCTCATCCCCAAGTCCCACAGGCACTATCTGATCTTCCATACCATGCCCCAGAAACACAGGAGTCTGCTGGTATGGCATCTGCTTTCCCATCCCCTCAAACGCTCTTTCAGCAGGACAAACCACCCCAAGAACTTCAGCCAGATACTCAACACCCAATCTGGCCGGACTCTTAACACCCCCCTCACCACCACCCCCCTCTACCCCGTCACCCTCCTCCGTCCCAAACATAACAACATCCCCCCCCGCACCTTTTCCCCCCTCAAAAGTTGGGAACGCAGCATCACAAACCGCCCCCCTCAACGGCAACCACCCACACATCCCCACTACCGCCCCCAACGCCTCCCCATCCCCCTTTCCCAGCCCATTCCCATCCCCATCCCCCTTCCCCTCTCCACCCCACAACAATCCCGCAACCAAAGCCGCAGCGCACCCCTGACTCAGTCCCCCCAGAACCACATTCCTCGCCCCCACAACCTCCACCTCCCTCCTCAAAATCCCATGCAAGAACAGCATCGTCGCCCTCAGCCCTTCGTACTGCCAATCTTCATTCCTGCGCTGACTGATGATTGAGAGGGGGGAGTCGTTGTCGAACCATTGGGTTAGGATGCTCCCGTTGAAGGATTTTGCGCGACGAGGGGCGGCGGTGGGGAAGATGAATTTCGCGGTTGGGAAGGCTGTGGGGAGGGTTTTGGGGGGTGAAGGTGCGGTGTTGGGGTCAGTAGTTGGAGAGGAAGGGGAGGGGGCTGGGGTGAGGGGGGTGGTGAGGGGGGTGGAGAGAAGGGCGGGACCGAAGTCTTTGGCGGTGTCGCCGCGGCCGTGGAGGAGGATGATTGTGTGGATGTGCGTGGTGAGTGGTGGTATGACTAGAGGATCTGGGTATGTGTGTGGCATTCTTATGGCTGGAGGTAGGATGTTGGAAGGCTATGTGCTCATGGGAATTATTTTGAGATGAGATAGATGGGTGTTTGTGTTATATAAAGAAACACGATCGTGGGGCTTGAAAGGGACAGTATGATGTCTTTCAATAGAGCCATTCGTATTGATATCAATATCTATTAAGTCATGAGAGCATATACATTCAGGAGGGGAAGGGAAAAGTGAGGCGGACAGTGGAATGAGTCATCCTGCAGGGGAAGAACGAGGCTGCGTCTAGGCAACAAAAACACCCTCTTCGCGTATAACCATGAACCTGGAAGCCTTTACATCGTGCAGTAAAAAAGGTACACTAAATAATCCCATTCCACACTTTGGACGAATCTATCAAAGTTCATAGCCCACTATCCCCTCAGAATCCATCACAACCTCGATGAGCTACCAGCGCCCATACCAACCCTTGTCCACCCCTCCCCCTCCACCTCCCCCCTCCCCTCGCCTATCTCCTTTCCCTCACCTAAGCACCAACCTCAAACCCCGCACACTTACAAACCTCCTCCGCCTTCCCCTCCACGCCCCTCAGCACATTCATCGGCACCTTAAAAAGACAGTCTCTAATCACACATTCCCTTACATACTGCTTCAGCACGCCGACATTGTTGCCCGTGCATTGACATCCATAGTCGTTGTCGCTGCAGGAGGTGTGTTGCTGGCGAGCGGTAGTAAAGCAGTTGTACTAATATGGTGTTAATTTGCGGTGGACTTGGGGTATTGGGGGAGGAGGGAAGAGGAGGGCAAAAGAGGGGAGACACTCACCACACAAGCAGGCGCTTCCTTCGCCAGTGCGCTAGGGTTGCAAGTTTGTGCTTGAGGCTGGGGCAGAGCGTGTGTGATAGTGAGCAGCGTCAGCGTGAGCGCGAGGGCGAGCTGGTGGAACATTTTGACGGTGAGTATCCGAGACTTTGAGATTCCACTTTTCCTCACGCTCGTGCGAGGGGCTACAGAAACGATAGGGCAGGGCGACGTTGTCCTTGCGATCGAAAAGCTGGCGTGATGGATGACTATGGAGCTTCAATACAAGCTGGATAAGACCAAAGTGAATTCGTAGTGGAGGACTTGGGTCTGTTGTGTTGGGGGTGATGGGGCTTCCTTAAGTCTGCACCTCAGATGGCTGTCTAATGCTTGTGTTCCGGAGTGTGAGAAGAGAAGGGGATGATCTCAGACTCAGTGGGTATGGGCTAGGTTCTCGAATATGTTGGTGGAGGATGAAGCAAGTACAAAACGCTCAAGTGAGGAGAAACGGAGTCACAAGGAGGTTAGAGCCTGTGCATCATCCTGTAAAATATGCAACTATACTGCCATGAGGTACCTGTCTATAATCTCTTGGCTGGCGGGCTACAAATTGAGCCGTGCGTAAGAGACATGGGCGGTCGAAGTCGATGTTAGCCGTCGCTTGTGGAAGGGTGTGAAACAGAGGTGAAATCAGGAACATTTAGGGGAGGGTGGGCCGCGAAATTCGGGACACTAGCACCTTATCTGAGTGCTAGAAGCAGGTTCATCAATGTCAACTTCGAAAGCGGGAACGGGTGGTAAGCAGTAGTGGAACACAATGATGCTGGGCTCTGGGGCTGCTTTGTTTCAGGCCCATATGCTTTGAAAGGCGTGTTCCATGTTCTGCGCGGCACTTCGGGAACGGGACACTTCGCTTTTCGAAAGGTACTTGTCATCAACGCACGGCTTGCGCTCATACTGATGAAGCAACATGAGGATAGACATACCTAGATACTCACCCCTCCCAAATCATCCTCCTCATAATCCTCCTCCCGCCAAACGCCTGGGGTATCTTTGAGCTTCGCCTGCAACTCCCCTCCAGCGAGTCCATTCTCCGTCCATACCTCTTTCAAAACCTTTGTAAGATACATGCGCAAAGACCTCAAACCACGTAGATAGCCTCTATCAATGCCATTGGGCTGATGCGGTGGACAGATGGCCGAGTCCGCCGCCCTATCCTCAGTCGTGACGCAATTGGCAAAATCAACCAGCTTCAATCGGATGGTAGATGCCGGAGTTTCTTTGTCTGGCTGTTCCGCTGGATCTGTTTTCGCACCATCGTACAGCATCAGTAGACTGCTGGCATAGAATCTATAGCCCGGCAAACCTCTGATGATGCCCTCCAAAGTGGAGATCTTTTCAAGCACCGCAAGAATGTGAGGAATGACACTAGAGCTGGTAATGCCGTCAAAGAAGAATTTTCGCAGAGCAGACTGGAACTCGTTGCCGGCTTTCACGTTACGTCCGTAGTATTTGTCTAGAAAGATGAAGTCTTCTTCCACGGGACTCCAGACTTGCATGCCGCACAAACGGACCCCCAGCTTCTGAGACGTAGTATCCTTGGCTTTGCGACGTTGTGACTTCTTTTTCTGCTCATTTGCTTCGATGCCATACTGTCGTGTACCCATCTTCAAATCAAGGACGCAGGGCTTTTTCATACCTGATGTCAAATCCTCTAGCAGTAGAAAAAGCTGGATCCGCTCATCAGGGTGCATTTGAGCTTCTTTGGGATTCGTCGGGGTGGCTGAAAGCTGGAGGTCATCTTGGAAGCTATCTGCAACAATACTTGGAGCACTAGGCTTTGAACCCTCCATCGACAGAGTTTTGGATCGTGCATCATATACTGCTTCCACCTTGACAAGTTTGGGGCCCTTCTCTTCTTTGCCCTTGATCTGTGCATCGCGTGGTCCTGGGGGGACCATAGAGTCCATATCCATCGCAAACATTTCGTCTTCCTCATCCCCACCATAGCCATCGTCTTCGTAGAACTCATATGCGCTTCGCTTATTACTGTCCACGTCGATCTGTTTGCTGCGCAACCCACTGCCCGAATGCCGTCGACGTACGGAGCGAGAGGCAGGGCTTGGGAGATTGCTTGACTTGTTGTCATCTTTAGGCTTAGCGCAATTCTCTCGGGCCACTGACTGTGAGCGGCGAGAACCATCTGCAGGCAACAGCATTGACGGCTGCCATGGAGGTCTGCCATAAGACTTGTCCGCCGCTGAAGTTTGGTTCTGGGAAGCACCAGACTGCAGCTGCTGTAGTGGATCTACACTTCCACGGGCCTCCGAGTTCGAAGATGCGGTCAAAGCTGATCGTCTTGGCTCAGCTGATTCACTGGGCCGAGAGAGATGACGGTGATTGTTCCTACCATGGCGGCGACTTCGGTAAATGGTTGGAGACGTGAACACTTCTCGCAGGACTTCATCCTTTAGCTTAGTATTGACGGTAGTAGCTCCCCAGCTCGCATTGTGTTTGTGTAATGACGGTCGCATCTCATTTGCATGGCCATTCGTTAGCGACATGGCCTCAGCTTTTGTATCAAAGTGGACCGACGACCGTGGCAATTTGGGAGAGGCAGGATTAGGCAATGAGCGAGGACTCATGCCGTTGCCGATCCTTGTTGGAGAAAAGAGACTTTCAGGTATAATGTGCCGATTTTGAGCTAGGATGACTTGCGGCACTTGCCCTTTTTGTTGTGAATGGCTCACAGTTCGACTACAATCCTCATTGCTTCCCAACTTTCCATCCAGATTTGACGCCAGCTCTTTTGGTACTTCACTTCTTGTAATTTCTCCAGCACCGGCATCGGCTCTCACTTGCTCCTTGGCTTTATGCTTAGCTGACTTTCGAAACGTAACGTTTAGCACGCCAATATATCTGGAGACTTGCTGTTAGTCAAGATTTCTCATATCCGCAACTCGGTCGATGAAGCCAGGCCCAGGGGACGGGACAATGTAAGCTTACGTACTTGGGCAGAAACTTTAGCAACTCAGGGTGATGCTTCTCAATAAGCTCGTAGAATCGATTCTCTCGGCTAGTAAGCTGTTTGCAGACCGCACGCTTCGAAAACCGGAAAACAGTGGTATGTCCGCCGACTTGGTGATTGTATGGCTTCAACTCCACCGCGCCAAGTGGCGCGGCCGGCAGTTCCTTCTTCTTTGCGCTCAGAAAAGACTTCGACGTAGGCGAAGCCCGGGGCGTAGTCTCAAACTCGGAAGTCTGACTCGTGGAATCCTGTGATTCTGTCTCTGATTCGGATGCTGATGAGGTTGGTTCAACCCACCGCTTGTAATCATACTCCCCAGATGTTGGCCTAGCCTTCTGAAGATCACCGTGAAGGTACCGGCTTTGATCACGCGATTGCAAATGTATGTCCACGTCTTGAGGAGTCTCGGGTTCGTCTTCTGGATCTAAAGCTGGTTCAGGTAAGGTTGAGTCTTCCTTCTGGTCTTTCTCTTTCTGCTCCCTTGCCTCGCCTATGGCAATGTCTTGCAATGCATCCGGTGAGGGCTGTTGGTGGGGATAATATAGTGCAGAGGATATCTGTTCCTTATCGGATTCATCATCCTCATTCTCCTTTTCGTCATCCGAGACCTCCTCAAACGCGGGCAGAAGGGTTTCCGAAAGTACTTCTTTAGTTCGCTCTTTTAGGATCGTTGGCGGTTCTACTGTAGCCTTCACTTGAGAAACTCTGAACTTGTCATGAAATGGGGTTCCCACATTATGGTGTTGGCGGATTTCCTCTAACAGCCTTGTTGGGAGTCGCTTCCTTGACGTTATCTCACTTGTCTTCGACACTCTATTCTCGGAGGAAGTAATCTGTTGCGTCGGACGCTTCTTGACATCTCCAGTCTCGAAGCTAGGCTTTTCGCAGTCTCTCAAGTCTCGTCCAGGGTCTGCAGCAACGATACTTGAATCTCCCGGGGACGGTGATGGCTCTGATCGGCTCTCACTGATATTATCCGCAAGCTCAAGCTGCTTCTTGCCATACTCTCGGGGGGTGTATTCCAGACGGTCGTCTACGGCGATGTTTTTTGCTTGGCGGCGAGCATCCTCTGCATCCAAAGGGGGTGACTTGAACGACTGTGAAGTCTTTCGAGGTTCGGAGGGAGCAGTATTCTCTTTGAAGAGACCAAGCATATGGCTAGATTTCCGACTTCTAGCATTGACGACCGGAGCATCATCTGCAAGTGTAGCTTCAATGCTCTTTTCCACACGCTTTTGGCTTCCTCGGCTCGAACTTCGCGTCCTTTGCACTGAAAAAGCCTCCTCTCGAGCACTGCGAGCTGTGAACGTGGCTTCTGTCTTCGTCCCTGGTCGTTCTTCGGTGAGTTTTTCTCTTGACAGCTCCACCGCCGACTTTGACTCGGTCAGCAAAACGCCGCTCTGCTCTTCCCGAGATACATCCGTCGAAAGAAGATCTTCGTTCGCGTTAATGTCGGCCACTAAGTTGCTGTATTGTCCTGATATTTGACTTGTTTGTATGGTCTCTTTACTTTTTGAGTGTTGACCAGATGACGCGCCCTCAGCCTGAGCTCTTGTATCGGATGCTGCACTAGACATGCGGAGAGGTAAGGAGGTAGATCGGCCAGGTAGTAATGATGAAGAGGTAACATGTCCATTGAAAGATGAGGGACTTTCCAACGCTGTCTTGTCCTCGCCCGAGATATCCTCATGATCGCGGTTGCCAGCTTCTGCTGGGAGAAGGCGCGGAGTGCTTGCATTGCTGCCATTGGTTACTTCGCTCTTTCCCTTGCCTTCCAACTCCCGGTTTTGCAAAGGGTATGGTTCGACCTTCGATCGAGACAGCGACTGTGAGGTACGGGGTGCAGCGAGCAACGGGGACGTTATCTTTTCTGGCTCCGCCGTGGATGGTGCCGCAGACGCATCTTGAGTGTGAGCTTCAGAGCGCCTCACCCAGGACTTCGGTGAGGAAGGGTCCGAAGCGAAGGGGGAGCTTGACATGAGTCAAGCAATTGCATCAGGCTTATCAAAGCCTTCATTGCAACGGAATGGAGAGGTGAACATATAAGAGCGCGACGGGGGGTTTCTTCTGCGCACAGTATCTTAGGGCTGAGGGCGGCGGGGCGGGGAGGTTCGGCTTGAGGCGGAATGGGATCAATGCGATTTCCTGGTAGACTTTTGGGTCGCTTCACGGCCAATGTCTCGTCACCTTCATCTCTAGCCGCAAGGGTGTCTCTACAAATCGACTGTCTCAGGGCGACCACGTTGCTATACCTTGTGGCTTCAAAGATCCCGTAACCGACGCGACTGCATCTTAGACTTTCCGGGGTCGCGGAATCAGAGCTTTACGGCCATGCTATTGCCCCTTTATTTACGTACGCTTGGGGATTATCGTCGCAGAAGAGAAGTCAAGCGGCTTTGACCGTCTTTTGCGTACACATTGCCGTCTGTGCTCTTCAGACATCAAGTGAGATCCTTGCATGCAAGAAGAGCTACCCTCCAATCAAATGTCAACGTGCACTCTCTGTCTAGGTATATGGTTGATGATGGATGAGGGTTGCATTTTTCATTCCAAAAGGAGCTGTACCCATCGATGCGCCTTGTGAGCTACGTCTCAGCTTCGGATCCAGTACATAGTAACATCTGCCTGCGAGGCTCCGAAGCTCTCTAGCCTCCATATGTAGAGGAACCCTACCCACGTGCCAGATCTCATTCTCATTTAACCCGGATATGTTTTCAATGCCCTCCACAAGGCGTGCGCTCTTCGTGCGCACTCCTGCTGCGTTGATCCGTCAAAGGTAGTGTAGCATGCCATCCTCTCAACCTTCCATTTTGACGTCTTCCCCCTTCGTCCCCTTACCGCCAGATATCCAAAGTACGTTGTTGCACCTGCAAGCAAATGGCCAGTCAGCGATTGGGCATTCTCTTGAGCTTGCGCCTCTGCGTAGAGCTGGCAGCGCCTAAGGCCTACCGTATCAGCACTTGTCCCAAGGTCCCTGTGTTCTTCCCATCTATGTATTCTTCTGTATTCGACAGCTGTATGTTCATGTAGGAATCGACGCTGATCAGACGGCCGTGGTATTCCGTCTGGCCCCATTTAAGACGGATAATGACGGGCTCGTTGACCCTAAAAATGGTTCAGATATGAGTATAAAATCCCCCGAAGACAAGATATTGCCTTTGTAGCGTCCCAGAGTGTCTCGAAAGGCACACGGGCCGCAAAGCATTGACTAACGGAGGTAGAGGGGACGTACAGTGATTGTAGCATTGGCCGAGGGTTGATAGGGACCGACTAGATCTAGTCAGTTTTTTAAGGCGAGATTCTGAGAAGGGGTGGGTATAAGAATATACAGGACTTACCGCCATCTTTGAAAGCTTCAACTACAAAAGTTGCTGATGTGAATTGGAACACACCGTCTATGAAGCTCAGACTTGGAAATGCGCAATATGCGATTCGGCTTGGGGGAACATTTCGCCGCGCCCAACCGATGCCGCAGCAGACGCGCGGAGTTCAGGCTCTACAAATGGGAGAGTTCCATACAAGATCCTCAGAAGCAGCTCTCAGTTGCCCGTGAAACAGATATGACTGAATGATACGAGTCTCACGACCAATGAGAACGATGTTCGATATTCTGCCTTGAAGCTCTCCTCTATCCTCTTCATTCATGGCCTCCCAGACCCCCGCTGTTGTCATCGACAAGTAAGACCTTCTCAAAGCGCATGCATCTGCCTGTATTGCTAACCTTAAGCAGTGGCACAGGTTTCTCCAAGCTCGGTGCGTCAATCTCAGCACGGCTTCATACCTACGCTCCGAACAAGCTCTACTAACTGCAGACAGGCTTCGCCGGCAACGACTCCCCCTCCTTCGTCTTCCCAACCGCAATATCGACCCGCAGCGCCGCTGGTGGATCTGGTGGCGCAGGATCTGGACGACCGCCAGTTGCAAGCAAGCCGTCATATCTGACAGGAGGAGCCGGACCATCGGGCAATGTATCACACAAAAGAGGAACGGAAGACTTGGACTTCTTCATCGGTGATGAGGCATTGACTGCCGGAAGCGGGCCTGGTACGGCAGATGCACAATACAGCTACGAAAGCTTCCATTGACCGCAGCTGTAGGATATGGCATACACTACCCTGTCCGACATGGGCAAGTTGAGAATTGGGTTTGTCCATGGCTTAGCCAGTGACAGTAGCACGCTGACTCGCGAAGGACTTGATGGAGCGCTTCTGGTCAAATTCAATATTCAAATACTTACGGGTGGAGCCAGAAGACCACTATTTTCTTCTCACAGAGCCTGTACGTCGCATTTCCTTCGCGCTCTGTATCCCCGATTCCACCCACTCCAGCACGCCTGCAACGAGCCAAACAAGCAAGTACGCCTACTGACAAGTCGCCTAGCCTCTCAATCCTCCAGAGAATCGAGAAAATACCGCGGAGATAATGTTTGAGTCCTTCAACTGCGCCGGTCTCTACATAGCCGTTCAAGCTGTCCTTGCCCTCGCAGCGAGTTGGACTTCCTCAAAAGTCACTGACCGATCCCTGACTGGCATCGTGGTCGATAGCGGTGATGGTGTGACACACGTCATCCCTGTTGCGGAAGGTTACGTGATTGGCTCCTCCATAAAATCTATACCCATTGCTGGGCGTGACATCACGTACTTCGTTCAATCACTGCTACGGGATCGAGGGGAGCCAGACTCCTCTCTTAAGACGGCGGAGAGGGTTAAGGAGGAATACTGCTACGTCTGTCCCGACATGGTCAAAGAATTCTCGCGCTTTGACCGCGAGCCAGAACGCTTCCTCAAGCATACGGTGACCTCGCCTAATGGGAGGACGGTGAATGTGGATGTCGGATACGAACGCTTCCTCGCCCCTGAAATATTCTTCAACCCCGAGATCTATTCTTCTGACTTTCTGACCCCTCTCCCAGAGGTCGTCGACGGCGTCATACAATCTTCACCTATTGACGTGCGGCGGGGACTGTACAAGAACATAGTCCTCTCAGGCGGATCCACACTGTATAAAGACTTTGGGCGACGGTTACAAAGAGATATCAAGCACATGGTGGACGCACGAATACGGGCATCAGAGCTCAAGTCTGGAGGGAAGAAGTCCGGAGGACTAGACGTGCAAGTGGTGACACACAAGAGGCAGCGACATGGACCATGGTTCGGAGGCTCGTTGCTGGGGCAGACGCCTGAGTTCAGAAGCTATTGTCACACCAAGGCAGAGTATGATGAGGTAGGGCCGAGTATTGTGCGGAGGTTCAACCTGATCGGTGGTCCGGGCAGTACGTAAGTAAGCCAGTGAGAGATATCATGTAGCGATAGCAAGCAGTCGTCAATTTGAATCAACCCGCCTTTTTACTACCAATGCAGACGAGGCTGGCGAGGCTGGCTGACTATATGTTCGTGAGGGTCAGCTGACACAAACGTCTGAACAGAGCCCGCATTTCAATTGATAATCCACGATGGATCGTGGAGGCGGAGCTGGGGGTCAGATTTGATCAGTTGGCTGACGTTTCATGCATGGGCAGTCACACCCGCTGACGCAACAAGGTGAGGAAACGGTGGTGAAGCCAATGCAAGGGTCTCATTGAAACGGAGATTTTCTGTGGCGGTAACGTCTAGATGCTAGGCCCCCGCATCCCGAAGAATAGGTACAACGTGTATATCAGAGACGCTTAATGCATTACACATGCCCCCCCACAAGTCGACGACGTGCGTGCATGCTAGTTGAAGGCTTACTCTGTAGAGACGACTGCAAGTACAGTAATTCCAACTCCAGAGATGAGAATAAGAAGGGTC
This sequence comes from Bacidia rubella, assembly GCA_032158265.1. NCBI lineage: Eukaryota > Fungi > Ascomycota > Lecanoromycetes > Lecanorales > Ramalinaceae > Bacidia > Bacidia rubella. The sequence goes on along the minus strand of JAVTIF010000006.1, from coordinate 167,120 downwards.
CAGGCCCGTCTGCCGAAGAGCACAGGAGTGATAGCGGCCTCCCCGATTGGGCGTAGTTGCCACCGGCCGCAGGGCCCCGCCCCGCATTGAGAGCTCCACTGCAGCGACCCCAGCGAACCCCCTGCCTTCTTGTGAATTAGTGAGCATCCCATCAGATGTACCAATGTATTTTTACGATCAGGACGTGATCCCACCCATACTCCATACGACACGAGACTTCAACCGCTTTGGGACTTCTGGTCTCATCTACAACACGTCAGCGAGACTCTCAGTACTCCAACACAGCATTGTTCTCATCTAGCCTCCCAATTCGGCAGCTGCCATGACCTCAACTCTGCATTGATCTGGCACCGACTGCGGTGCCAACCGACTCCACACGGAGCCTCTACGGCATAGCCTATTGTTCTTTGTAGCCAGCTTCCTCATTGACGAGTATGACCCAGCTCTTCGGGCACTCTTCACACTCTACGACCATGCCAATCAGTAAGAGCGAAAAGCGCCACTTCTCCAGCAACTCCAATTCCTCCAGACATACGAACTCTTCCAAAGACCTCCCTCAAAAGATCAAGAACTTCTTCCGAATCAATAGCTCCAGCAGCAATGTCAATGTCAACAATGATGGTGGTCCTTCACCGAAGCCGGAAAAATCTACATTCAGACAATCTCGCTTCCTTGGTATCACCAGACATAGATCACAGACGATAGCCAGTGAGGGCGATCCATTAGAGAATGCTATGTCACTGACAGCACACGCGAACCCCTACTTCGCGCACCAAGGCCCTCCAGCCCTCCGACACCACAATGACAGCAGTGTCCCTCCCTCACCACCAGATTCGCCCCAAGTAACCAAAGTGGAAGCCGTAAGTGGCGCAAATGATCAAGCGACAGCAGCCGGCAAGGAAGAGCTGGCTAGAAAGCTGCGAAGGATAGCATCAGCGCCGAATGTCCAAGGGCTATTGCCAGGATCAAAGAGTGATGAACGGCCGTCTACAGCAGACATTGGCAAAGAGCCTCTGGTGCAGGACACTAGAGACGCTTCATTGAGTCTGGTGGATCACAACAAAGGTCATCTTCTACCAGTACCGGATCCAGATGGTCATTTACCACCACCGCCATTGCGGAATACTCTTGCGTTCCGAAGGACGTACAGCTCTAATTCCATAAAGGTGCGGGAAGTTGAGGTCGGACCTGGAAGCTTTGACAAAATCAAATTGATCGGGAAAGGGGACGTGGGTAAGGTGTACTTGGTGCGGGAAAAGAGGTCGAGTCGATTGTATGCTATGAAGGGTGAGCTGGATCAATACATGTACTCAGAAGATATACTAATTGAGGGCAGTCTTGAGTAAGAAAGAGATGATCAAGAGGAATAAGATCAAGCGCGCATTGGCAGAACAGGAAATTCTCGCAACAAGCAACCACCCGTTCATTGTAACACTGTATCACTCGTTTCAATCAGAGGATCATTTGTATCTATGTATGGAGTATTGCAGCGGTGGAGAGTTCTTCAGAGGTCAGTAGCAGTGCTTTGCTAGCGTAGAATGACGCTGACGGGAACAGCACTTCAAACACGGCCAGGAAAGTGCGTACCAGAAGATGATGCCCGCTTCTACGCTGGCGAAGTGATTGCAGCCCTTGAATATCTCCACCTGATGGGTTTCATTTATCGCGATCTCAAACCAGAAAGTACATCTCCCTCCTTCTATCAGTCTACCATTCTTCCGCTTACCACCTTCAGACATACTCCTTCATCAATCCGGCCATATAATGTTGTCAGACTTCGATCTCTCAAAACAGTCCGGTCCCGGCGGTGCACCCACCATGATCCTTGGTCGCAACGGCGCCATGGCAGGCAACGGCCTCCCCGCAATCGACACCAAGTCCTGCATAGCAGACTTCCGCACCAACTCCTTCGTTGGCACTGAAGAGTACATAGCGCCTGAAGTTATAAAGGGCTGTGGCCACACGAGTGCGGTTGATTGGTGGACACTAGGCATTCTGGTCTACGAGATGCTTTATGGAACGACGCCTTTCAAGGGCAAGAGCAGGAATCAGACTTTTGCGAATATCTTGAGGGATGACGTGCCGTTCCCTGAGCATGGTGGTGCGCCTCAGATCTCGAAGTGAGCCTCCTTGTTCTTTCTATCTCCTACTCTCCTTTTGTCTCACCCTTGTCATACTCTACTAATCTCTATGCCTTCTATACAGCCTTTGCAAATCCCTCATCCGCAAACTTCTCATAAAAGACGAGCTACGCCGCATCGGCTCTCGAGCCGGCGCCTCAGACGTGAAGTCGCATCCCTTCTTCCGCAATACCCAATGGGCTCTCCTCCGACATATGAAACCGCCAATGACGCCCCATCAAGGCCGCGCTATCGACACAGTCAACTTCCGCAACGTCAAGGATTCGCAGTCTTCCATGGACATGGGCAACAGTAACGGCTTGACGATCAACGCTGGAAATATCAACGGTGGGAAAGGCAGCGGTAGTGGTACAGGGCATCTGAAAGAGACGGGTGTTAAGGGTAGTCTAGGGAAAGAGGGTGTATCTAAGGATGGGGCACTGGGTATTCCTGCTCCGAACTTGAAAGGGGTGCCGCTTGATAGTGGGCTGGCTACACCTGGAGGAGAAATGGTTGATCCGTTCGAAGAGTTTAACAGTGTGACATTGCATCATGCTGGCGATGGCAGAGCAGAGGACGAGAGGTGATTTTTGGAAGCTCATTGATTGCTCTCGGAAAGGGGGAGGTTTTGAAGAAGGGACTGGCCGACAATTCGCGAGGGCCCAAAAGACGTTTGCGGTGGAGGGTGATGCGAGCCCAGCGCGCTGGGGTGCCTGTGGCGCTGGTCTACATGTTGATATCTCCGGTCATTGTAGGCCAGGGTAAGGGAGCCTTTCCAAGACTGGATGGTGGTCAGGAACGAGTTAAAAAGTTGGTGATGTGGAAATGATTGAGGTGCTCGAATGCGTTGCGTGTATGATCATGCATGACACTACAATTTAGAAAGCGGGCGTTGTAAGTATGGAGCAAGATCGTTATGTGGAGTCATGAATGAGCAAATTGTCCATCTACAGAGCAATGTTCTGGCATCTGAATTATCGAACTTCTGCTGTGGTTTCCCACTGACACGACCGTAGGCCTTCCTCGCTATTGTCCAGCGCCCAGCTTGTCCTTGGTTGTTGTCGTCGCTTCCTGGTTTGATGTTAGTTGTCGAGATGGCAACCGAATAAGGCCGAATCCTGATATTTACCGCGTCTGCTTGTAGGTGTATTACCGCTGTCTCTGCCATCAGTCCTAACCTCCCATAATTTCTATAACGCCCTTTCACACCTCCTGTTGTGCGTTCCTCATGTCAGCTACTCAGCCCTTGGCCATCTCCTAACGAGTCTCAATCTACATTGTGTCGCACTCTGTACCAAAACGCTCGCCACCTCAGCTTCCTCGCAGTCCCATACTGTTATCACACAGTCATTGCCTCCTTCACCACCACCACCCTTACCATCGGCTTGGAAGTCGTTATGCCTTTTGCTTCCCACTTTCTGCCGCTTCTCAGCTGATATCTAGTAAAACCAGAACCTACTCAAGGTCTCTATCTCAGTCATAGAGGTGATTTCCCATCTACTGCCCTCTGTCCATCACTGCAGTCTCACACCACTGCCACAAGGGCAACATCGACACCTTCCTCTATACGAGACTCTAGAATCTCATCTCCTCTCCACTCCTCGTCCGCCAATCCAATTCCATACTTTTACGCCATGCTCATCAGGATCTCTCAACTACAAGGACCTCAACCCTCTTTCGAATCTAAGCTTCATCTCTACTGAGAAGCCACAAGCTCAGCATGCAATCTACTGTCTCGAACCTTACCCATAGGCAGACTGCTCATCCAGTACTGGCCTCCATGTCATCCCCTACCCTTACACCTCTGAGGTACGGTCAGCATCAACACGCCCTACTGCACCAGCTCTTGATGGCTCATATGATCTCTTTGCTCGCCGCTGGATTCACACCTTACTGTCACGCAATCGCCACCATCCAGCTCATTCACCCACCATGTCCTCTTTTTCCCTCCTTCCCCCTTGAGCTCCTCTTCCTCTGAAGTCGAAAGCCACCAACCCTACCTCGGCCTTTCAATTGAGACTGGCAGACAATACTCAATTCTTTCCTTCCAAACGAGCAGCATCATAGCATCGCAACCGCCTGTCTCCCAGATCCAGCCCAACTGATAAAGATATTCTCATGTGCACAGTACCTGCAAACACAAGGCAAACGTCGAAATAGCCGAAAGCTCTTCACCTTGGTAGCAGCTCTGCCAGCAAGGCTCCTTCATGTCATACCTGCTCAACGCTCGCAGCTAATCTCATCAGCACAGAAATAGGATGATTGGCTATCACCTAGAGCCTTTTCGACTACACTCAGCATATGTGTCTGAGCAATAGCACAATCGGCTTTACGGAAGGGGTCAATGAAATAGAGAGATACACGAAGAGAGCCTTGGCATTTGTGATCATGTGAAGACTATTTCGTTGATGTAATAGGTTCGCCTTGTCTACATCCCTATTCCATCTCAAGAACATAGACAACATGAGACCAAACGAGATTTCTTCCTTGCCTGCACAACTAGGCATGGGCAGAAGGGTAGTTCTGGTTACCTCACGACTCCAACTCCTCTACGATAAAGATACGATACTGATCGGACCCTTCAAGATTGATTCAGCATCCTCCCCTCCTCCTCCTCCTCCTCCCTCTCTTTCGCCTCACCTCCAAGCCTCCTCCCTGGAGAGATGAAAAGGTCCTGGCTGACTATAAATACTGAACGGCGGGAGAGGGATTGAGAGAAGAGTCGAAGCCTTATGTTGACCATATAGTCACATGGCAAGCATGATAATGGTACAAGGAGGGTGATGATTTTGCATTGTGGAAGCTACTAGAGACTATCTTGAGGAGGTGGTGGATGAGAGTGGTGTGGAATGTGAGAAGGGCAGTGAGCAAGTGTGGTGGGGATGGGAGACGAGGAGGGGTGAGGAGTATGCAGGGGGAATGAGCAGATAGGAGGGGGAAGGTAGGAAGGAGGATGATGATGAGGTAGGGGGATGAGGAGGAAGGAAGACGATGAACAACCATACGCTTGATAGACTGAATTGTATTCAGAGAACGTTCTATCTAACTGTTGACGACCGCGATACATGATATGCTCAAGACAAAGGTTTGCGTTGTGACAACAGTGACAATGAGTTATATACATGATTGAGGATCTCTTGGCTCTCCTGAACAGCTTCACAACTCTCAAATACAAAAGCCCAGCTGCCAGAAGGTTCGTAGCCTGAACCACGTACAGGTGGATCCTCTGCTCAGACCTAAAGCAACGCGAACAAAAAGCAGACAAACAGGGATCAAGCTCAGTCTTCAAACCGAGGATCCCTGATGCCAAACGCGCCGCCCGGGGGTTCAGCTAAGCATACGCATCGCAGACGCCCCGGGTCGACGCAAAAAAACAGCAAAAAGGCCAACGCTCGCCGTCACCAATGTCCCAGTGCGTGGACCAAACTCGCGAACAAAAGCAGACAAACAGGGATCAAGCTCAGTCTTCAAACCGAGGATCACCTGATGCCAAACACGCTGCCCGGGGGTCGAGCTAAGCATAACGCATCGCTGCTCCCCGGCGCCTCGCGATAGTACAACAAGAAATCAAAAGTCCAATGCATGACCCACTTAAATCGACAAAAAGGAATATCGCCATCTCTGCATCTCAAACGTAACTTCGATCAACATTTGTATTCGAGTTCTCTCCACATCACCACTGAAGACAGAGGACCCCCCGAAGGGCAATACACGCAACTCACTTCGGCAGGGACATCTTGAACTCTGGCATGATTTCGTTCTGCAGAGAGAACACTCGGGCATTACGCCACGATGAGAAGCCGTCATAGTTCTGCCCTGACGTGGAGCGGTATTGGGCACGAGGCACGGCCATGACTCGGCAAGGATACACTGGGGTCTCCTCTTGCGAAGAGCCCGCAGGCAGAGCCTTCCGGGGTGTCTTGCCGCCGAAGCAGCAAAGTAGTGTGTGCAGCAGCATTATTTCAGCGCAAGCAAGTCGAGGTTTCGATTGTGTATTTTGAGCTCTTCAGCCGGTTGTTTTAAATGTTGAGAGTGTGTTGAGTATGAGAGAGAGAGCGGTCCTGGTATATTCTGCTATGGCCTAGATGGATGTTAGTCATTGTTGTTGTTGGATGGCCCAAAAGTTTGGGGTCAGGTTTGGTACTCACCCCAGGTGGCAGAGAAGAAAAAAAAGAAAAGAGAAAGAGGGCGGGAAAGGATGGGGTTTATATAGTTTTGATACGGACAGGACCTGCCAGACGTCCTGTCCGTACAGCGCTCTGGAATGCTCAGAATGTGCGAAAAAAGCCACAGTCTCGTGGTGACTCACAGGAAAACCCGAGAGTTCTGGATATCAAAAATTTGTGGAAGTCTGTTGATAGAGTTCGGCTGTATTTTACGCAGTAGCGTGTAAGGAAACCAGCCTGGGCTCTAGGGGCTTGCCGCCTAGAGCCTGCCTGGACCGCTGGAAAATTACTGGTTCTCCTCTCTAGCTAGCGTAAAATATGTTTGTGTGGGTATTTTGAAGCGCCAGGGCTTGAAGTCTGCGAAGCTCAGGGTTTCACTTGTGACTCACGCAGCATACGTGTCTGCACGCCCCCAGGCAAGAAGTCTCCGGATTGTCTCCTTTCATTCGTCCGGAGGAAGATGGTGGATCGCTCTGTTCCGATGGTACGCCCCGTGGGCTCGTGCCGATGCAAGATTGACGTGCAGGATGTCTGACAGGTAGGTCGATATTGGGCCGATTGTAGCGCTGAAAAGATTGGTGATGTCAGCTCCTTCAGAGCTCTTGGTTGATACTGGTTTCAACTATTGTTGTTCGTGTGGTCTAACGTCTTTCCAGGGTGTGCGGATTCCGAGGGGCTTTTGCCACCGCTTCAGCCCTGTGAGTTATTGAAAGCCATACGTGAATTGTTCAGTTTTGCTTTTTGTAGGGCTTGGGTTTGCGCCAAGAACACTGTTCAGCTAACGTTTGGTGATTGCTGCCTGCAAAAGCCACGAGAAAGTTCTCCACTTTGGCGATTTCGAGCACTTTCCATGAGCCTGCACTTGCCACCATGTGCATGCCAAGTGGATTTGACAAGCACTGATAGGTCAATGGATTTTTCATAGATTTCTAGTGGGAAATTTGTCGATGTGCGGCTTCTCGAGAGCTCCATGGAGATACCCATATGAACATTATCATCAAGATGGTAAATTGTGTGTTGCAGGGTGGCAATGTTTTGGTGGTGCGCTGCTGCCTGGAAAGCCACCGAAAGCTAGACGGAAATCGATTCTTTTGCTTTGGAGGAGCGTGCACGAGCGCCAAGCAGGACAACTGCTCAGCCCTACACCACGATGTTGATCGGACTGTCCAGTTTGGGTATCGGATCGACTCGGGAGTCTGCGGTCCGTGATGGAAACGTATGGAATGGAATGGAAGCACGTGGAATGACATGCGGAGCCGCATCGTCCGGTGAGCGTTGAATAGCTTTGGTCGAGCGGTCCTGTGGTCGCATATGCATCGAGTTCGCCATTGCACTAGTCAAGCAATCTTCCACGTTTTCCGATGTTCAGCTGTCACGGTCGCCAGCCCGCCGTCGCCGCCACCCATTGTTATGGTACAATTTTGACCAGAAAGATCTGATTGTGAGATAGCGCGCTTGGAAAGCCATAGTGAGTAAGAATTTGCAAGTCGGAGGCGCTACTGAAGGTGTTGCGTATGCTAAGCACACATGTGGGCCCGTTGAGATGCTTCCAAGTTAGGATTGCAGGAAGATGGGAGTCTATTGTATGTCGGTAGCTGACGTGGCGAACGTAGTAAGAGGCTTCAGGGGTAATGGCTGGGAACGGGTAAGAATTAACAGGGAACACTCTCAAAGGAAAATTGAATAACCTCTCGATCAAAATGCCGCATGGGATAATATTCAAGCAAACAGGGAGATCATATTAAGAGGCTGAAAAGGGGGTCTCATCGGGGCCTGTCGCCGTAGATGCTTGCTTGCAATACGAAACGAGAGGACCTTACCAGTGTGCAAGCAAGTCCTCGATGAGGATCTCGTGGACACCGACCATGTGGCCAGGCGCTTTAGCATTCAAAGTGATAGCAGCAACTTTCATTGCGATAATCTATCGGGTTTTCGCCGAGATACCCAGAATCGTTGGCTGTTGGCATGTGATGGAGAGCAACATCGGCCCGAGGAGCTTGGTGATGAACGCCCGCCTCGTTCCACTGAAGCAGTAGTAAGATGCACTTGATGAAGAGTATATTGATTCTTCGCGCTCGTGATATGAGATCAAGTCACATGGTCAGGGGTAATTGATGTCTCGGAAGGAGTGATGACGCCTGCGTCCGACCCGTGCTTCTAGCCCTTTCGGGGCTAGTTGTCGCATGAAACATCAACCGAGGGATCGCCGACGAGATCGACTTGGCAATCTCATTTTTCTCCTTTGATGGCACAACATTGCGTCGCAAGTTTTTGGGTATTTTTGGATTTCGAGTTCTTTCAACATCAGCAGACTATCAAGCTGTCGCTTTCCTGGACGAAGGCATATCACTTGGAGTCGCTCATGGTGCCGCATCTAATGGTGGAGGACAGCCTTCTATTCGACGGATAGGAGAGGTGCTTTAACGCCTCTTAGCCTCCTTTTCGTCCTAAATATATATATATATATATATATATACCCCAGCAAGAGTCGCCACAAAAGGCCGACGCGCTACCTGGTCCTATCGCGGACTCTTTCTGAAACCAACTCCAGGAACTGGACATCTTGTATATACTAAATTTCTCAGCTTGGATATAATACGGGACTGGTCATCAATCTCCCATGAGTGACTCGCGCTTGTAATGAATCAGCATGAACAGATCAATCATCCCAATATCTAAATGGCTCATGGTCTTTGCCGGACTATTTGCGATACTTGTGACAATCCGCCTATTGCACAACACATACTCGAAGCCAACACCAAAAGTCATCGGTAAGCCATACTCAGGCCCCTACGCAGCTGCTGGGAACGACAGCGAACATGGTTTCCTGCCAACCCAAGAAGCGGAGGACTTCTGCGCAAGGCGCCGATGGGATGTCTACTCCACTCGCGACAAGCGTCGAAAAGTCTACGACATGTTCCTGATCAGTACGGAGCTCGACTGGCTCGATATCCGGCTGCAAGAACTTGACAGCGTCGTCGATTTCTTCATCATCATGGAATCTGACACAACATTCCAAGGAGGCCCCAAGCCACTCTATCTAAAGGACAACTATGAGCAATTCTCAAAATTCCACGACAAAATCATTTACAAGGGAGTGGATCTTTCAGGCACCAACTTTCCCGAAGACGACATTTGGGCACCGGAACACTTTCAGCGCAACGCTCTACTCAATCAGGCCCTTCTGTCACTAACATCCGACGCTCAGAAGCCCGAGCAGGGCGACGTCCTCCTCGTCAGCGACGTGGACGAGATTCCACGTCCAAGCACCATTCAAGCGCTGCGCAACTGCGCCTTCCCACCACGCGTTACCTTGCGCACCCTGTTCTTCTACTACAGCTACCAATGGCTACACCGCGGCCTGCAATGGCACCACCCGCAAGCCACCTACTTCAACGGCTCCGAAGGCACAGTCCAACCCGAGAACCTACGCACGCAAGGTGAGCCGGACGTCGAGCTCTACAACGCGGGCTGGCATTGCAGCTCCTGCTACCCTACGATGGATGATATGAAGAAGAAGATCACGAGTTTTAGCCATAGCAATTTCAATCAGCCGTATTTTCTGGATGAGCAGAGGTTGCTGAGGCATGTGAGGATGGGAGAGGATCTCTTTGAGAGGGAGGGGGAGGTTTTTGATCGCTGGGATGATAATGCTGAGGTTCCGTTTGTTTTGAGGGGAGGGGAGATGAGGGAGAAGTATTCGTATCTTTTGGATAGAGATCCGCCGAATGGGAATTTTAAGGATATGTAGAGTTGTTTATATGTATATATGGAGAGGTGCAACGTTTTATGGAGGAGTTTGAAAGTAAATAGTGCAGGAAAAGACAAGTCGATAACGAGAACAGCTGCTGTGTGCAATGGGTTCAAAATCTTTAAGTGCGCGACACGCCATGCTCAGAGAGAGCTAGCGCCGTCCAAAAGCCGGATTTTGAGACATTGTGGATGCTATTCAATGCTATTGCCACGAGCCAACAGCTTCACATATTCAAAAATTTATTCAATCTGCTTAAAGCTATCGTACAGCCAAAATTCAGCTTACATCTCATCTGCTCTCCTACATCATGGCTGGTCTGAATAAAGCTCCGCTGAATGATTAGGTGGTGTCATCATTGTCTCTCTCGGAACCTCCCAAACGACCTCAATAGCATTATGATCATTGCTGATGACCTGCTTATCTTTTGTCTGAAGCACAAATTTCAAATCTGCTGGGCCAAATACTACTTTGATGTCGAATTTTAGCCGCAGATACTTGTTACCGCGATTGTACCAGTGCCGATTCTTCAGCTTCATGTCGATGCCCCTGCCCTGCAGGATGGATGAGACGTCGCAAAGCCGCGTAGAACCATCCTGAGCTGTGTTGTTAGGCAGTTTGTCCTTCGGGTTCGTCGACATGACGATGTGGGTTGTCCATGGCTCGCCCTCCTCTCCGGGCTTCACCTTCAGGGTGAAGGGTTTCAGTATACCTCCCGTTGGTACTACCTCGCCCTACCAGAGGTCAGTCAGTAGTATTACAATGGAGGGCTAACGTCAATCTCACCTGTTTCACGAACCAGGAGATCTGGTCCTCTACCCACTTCTTGCCGTCTCGAGGGTCAACCTTGACATTCTGACCGTAATGCTTTGGCAGCTCTGGCTTGTACTCCTCCATACAGACGATACCATAACTTAGTCGGCAACATCGCTCTCTGAAGATTTCACTCTGACGACTCAATGATTGTATACGATTCATCACCAAGCCCTGCACTACAGCAAGCTGCCTGTACACCATTTAGCAGTTGGCTCAAGCATCGCGCATGGAGAGTGGGGACTCACGGCTCCGCGACTGTCGCTATGCGCATGCCCTGCGCGCCAGGCTTCGATGATCCTAGTCCGGTGCCATAATGCGAGGCGAGCCGTTGCTTCACATATGCTGAGCTGCCTAGACCGCCAGAGAGTACAAGGTACGACTGCATCTAGTGTAAGCACAGCAACACCGAGTAACGTTCAAGCGCTACATACGACGTAAGCCGTCGGATGAGTCAAGTTGACTCGATCAAATTGCTCGTCAGCAAGTGCGATGATCTTGGATATCTGTATGTCGAACAACTCTCGGAGCTCGTCCCTTTCCAGATTGTCAGTCATCGTGTACGTTGGATGATCGCGGTCGCCTACCTTGAGAAGACCATTTTCGAATCTATGATACCCGAGTCCGGGTAGTCGTACCCGTGTGCAAGGCCAGGGACCTCGAGTATGAGATTGGGTATCGAAGCAGAAGCGGCTGTTCCGTAAGAACATTTGAAGCGCTCGAATCTACCGTGCATCATGTGGTCTGCTACTATCTCTGGCTCCTCATTGAGCTTTTCACGAATCCTCCTCAGTCTTTCTGATACGATATGGTGGAAATGCATGTCGATAGAGGTTGACCCAACCGGATGCCCTATCCTTCGCAATCAGCGACTTACGAAGTGGTCAACTGCTGCAGGGACTTCTACCTTCTACCCAGCTCAGCTGTTGCAGCCGAGTTGGCTCACTCCTTGATGACAAAAGCTTTAAGACATTGACATCCTACACAATGATCGGTCAGACAAGTAGGTCTCCTGCTGACGTGGCTGCTTATCTATACCGTTGTCCCTCCACCTGCATCGCACACCAGGATGACATCGTCTTTCTGGACGCGCGATTAGTTGGCTATCGTGATGCCATAAGACAATGTGACGCACCTCATATCTTTGCTTCGAAGCATACACTGCTGCCGCTTCCGCTTCGGTCAGTGATATTGAGGCACGATGATCTGGACCGTCGCGGCCAAAGCCTGCCTCGTTGATGAGTCTCTGAGTCTCGGCAATCATGCTTGGATTCTTCCAGGTCGTCGGCACGCTGAATATGAACTCTGCGCTTTGAGTTTGCCATCTTGGAAAAGAGTTCGAGAATGTTTCCTCAATGTGATCATGAATACATCTCAAATAGTCCAGGTACCAATGCCTAGCTTGCTCAAGGCTCGGCGGGTCGGGCCTTGGATCTTTGAAGCTAGGATCCAAGTGAAGTTTGAAGCAATCCAAGACATCCTCGTTGTCTGAGTCGCAAAGGAAACCCCAGGCTTTGATCAACTTTGTGCCAGGCTCGTACTGGAGCAGAGTCGGCACCTTGTTGGCAAGCTCATTGATCATCTTGCCAGGCCAATGCTGGATGGCTTTTGGCTCAGCCCATTCTGGCCCGGTGGAATATGCCACGCCTGAATCGCCAGACACGATTAGCGCGAGAACAGGGGGGAATGCCGGGTGGGAGGATGCACCAGTGCATGTCATGCCAAAATCCACCCCGACCACTATCTCTGGGATCCATTCGTCAACCTCCATCTCTTATCCGACACGAGACGGATCAAAGAAGCTGGAAGCGAACAGACAACGATGCATAAGAACAGATTTCAAAGCGTTGTGCCATCATAGCCTTTCACGACTTTAGTACGTGAATGGTAAACACGGAGATTAAGCGCCGTAGGATTCGTGCTTCAGCCTTGTTCTCGTCCCCCTGCGCAGTCCGACCAATCAGCAAGGCTAGTAAGGATACATTGGCTAGACTATTCTTAGTCCTGCATTTGGTAGCATTTGGGGTCTTGATCTGCTTCCGGGCTGTGCTCAATTTCCGAATCCTGCATAGGCCTGAAACGCGAATTGAGGCGACAGGCTAGGGGCCCGTGAGCAGAGCCTTACTCCAACTTTTCTACAACAACTTCTTCTCTTGATCAATTTCTAGAGTATCTACTTTGAATGACCTTACTAGTAGCGTAGACAGCAGAAGTGAGCAACGCTTCACGTCGCGATGTCTGCTCCCGTCAAGTATAACAGTCTGGGCCAGGCTCTCAACAAAGACGGGCAACCCACCGACGCCTACTCGCACACAGTCAACCCTGCAGGGACACCTACAAATTCTGCTGAGCAAACCATTAATCCCTCTGGCATCCCTATTGATGCTGCCGGGATACCTTTGACTACAGCGCCCGTCAATTCGAAGACGACATCATCCACGCAAAACCAGAACACGGGATCATCAAAAGGAAGTATCTCAAGTTTGTCATCCTCAGCTCCTACCTCAGCTACAGCAACTTCACGGCCAACGTCCACCGACTCCGGTCTCTCCACACCAACCATAGCAGGAATTGTCGTTGGAGCGTCCATTGGTTTAGCTTTGATCACTTTCCTCCTGACATTTCTGCTCATGCGCCGCAAGAGAAAGTCAAAAGTTGAAGTGCCTGCTCGAAACTCACCAGCGCCTGGATTGAACGAAAAATCTGCTTCGGCACACGCGTACCCAGTATCTGAATCAACCACGGCATCTACAAGCTCGTCCCCAAACATTGTAGGGGCCTACCTTCCACAGTCTGCTGATGACAGGACTGTTCAAAGCAAAGCGAAGACACTGCTCGACCAGGTAGAGCTGTATACCGAGAACTTCTACCAGGACACCACCCGTGCAGGCAGCAAGGTCCCAGACTCGGATTTAGACGCATTCAACTCTCCATATCTTGAGAGGTCGACTGCAGCAGCTCTTTCGCTCTACCCAAGAAGTACGCCCGTCATCAAGCACTGTCTTGCTCAATCTATCACAACAGCGATTTCTACTACGAGAAGTTCCGACTCTACACTTCTTCCGGATGCATTCGCGGTCCTCGGGAGACCATTACAACGCCAGACTGGTGGATCGTCTATGGGAGCTGGTACGTTGCTTTAAAACCCGTTCAGGTCCTCAAGCTAATTCTGACCAAGACCATCAACAAGCTATCGCCACCTGGCGTATACTGACAGCGTATCTCAACCAAGATGCCGCGTCGGATCGCAACTACATTGCTTCACGCGAGAGAAATATAGACAGGATCTGTCAAGCCTTCCTCGCCGCTTTCGCGCAGTGGGCCAACCCGAGACACAGTGATGAGGAGCGTGTCCGGAGTCTAATGGCAATACTAAAAGATGCTGCTAGTCTCGGTGTTTTCTTGGTCTCACAGGGTCCCGAACTACAGTTCCAATTCCCAATGCAGACTGAGGTCGGCACACAGAAGATCTGTGTAGCCCCAGCGCTCGTCAAATTGACCGACGAGAGGGCGCAGGTATTGTCAAAGCCCCAAATTCTGGTAGAGGCAGGCTATGAGCGAGTATAATGGGGGGGTTGGACTGGCCGATCTATACGCGTTATGATTGCAGCTCGGAAAGATCGTTCATGCAGTGTCTCTCACTTGTCACACCTTGGCGAGGTCGTAGCCCAATGAGCAGAATCAGTATCCCGCACAAGGCTGAAGCTCCACTTTTGCGTAGGTGTCGAGAGAATTTTATTGGTCACTTTTAGGCACGAAGGATTCCTCGCCCCCACTAAAGTGGCACCCATCTTGAGATGAGCCCCTTTTCCCTCGCAAAATTTGTTTCATCGCTTCTTACTTTTATTCTTGCCAAGATGCACAGCAGGCTGTGATTACACAGAGCACAGATGCAAGCACACCGCGCATATCGTGCCGGCATCCCGCGAGACGAAACCGCGTCTGTGCCTCATAGCTATTGGTGCATCATTTTCGATCTACGGAGCTAAGCTCATGCAATGGAGGGGCTTTTGCTGCTAGGGAATGCCTGTTGTTCCTCCAACTGACCTACATCATAGCCGTCTTCTTCACAGCAGGCTGATTGTCCATGACTGGACTGCTAAGCTCACCGGCCTCAATTGACTCTTGGGGGCAACATGTCGTTCGAGCCAATCACTGCTATAGCTTCTGGCATCAATTCTACGATCAAGATCTTTGAGGTCTCGTACCAGCTCAAGGCTGTCGGCGAGCAAACAACCGATCTCCTTAGAACAACGGAACACGTCAATCGCAATGTCAATGAGGCTCGTCGATTACGGCGACAAAAGACCGCTCTTATTAGCAATGATGAGCGTATCTGGATGGATCGGGTGATCGAAGATACAGAAAAGGCATTGCATGAAGTTGCACACCTGATCGAGCCCGCGCGTGTCGATGCAGCAACACAGGACTATATTGGATCTCGGAACAAGATACTCTGGGTGTTCAGAGACAGTCCTAAAGTAAGAGACAAGCACAACAGATTGAGCATATGCCATCAGTCGCTCATGACCGTTGTGGGGGGACTATACGCAAAGGACGTTGTGGTGGTGACACCCATGCAAGGAAACAGGCGAGAAGATGAGCCCCCACCATACAACTCAGATATGGAAGCCATGTTGAACTGGAGAAGAAAGCGGACCAGGAGCACAGTGAGCTCCCAAAGCAGTGAAACAACGTCAAATCCTTCGGCTTCTGTGCCTCCATCACCATCATTCAGTCTTACTGCCATGCCTAGTCTGACAGATGTGAGACTGCAAGAAACCACCACAGATGCATTCGCTAAAGAAGCGCTGGACATCTACAACCAGGCTCGATTGTCCTTCACAGAGCCTCCCCGCCGGTTCCCAATGCCCCATATCGCAGCTACATCGGACGCGATTCCCAAAATTGGCCAAGACTTCCAGCAATTCTCTCTGAGGTCATTGATGAAGTTCGACGACATGCCATCAGGAGCGCACACGAACTCGTGGCCGCATCGTATGCCACTTTCCTCCCATCCTCCTCATGTCCCCAGCAGCCTCCCTATTCCGACCGGCTCCGAATTCCTCCCACCACCGACGAGATCCGAGCCCTTCGACGTGACAGCGCTCATGGAGTCAACACCTTCTTTTGCAAACAACTCTATAAACGAATACCGCGTTCGCGATATTGAGATTCAAGAGTCAAGAGCTGGGACGTATCCTGAAAGTCCAGCAGGGCTGGAGGTATATCAGCCTATCATGCCTGAGCCGCAGCTGCCTCCTACTTACGTACCATCGAGAAGAAAGAAGGATCGAGGCTGGCTGGCCTATACTGTTGCAAGGAGTGATGTAGGACACTCTCCGGGGTGAAGCCGATGCGAATAAGAGCCGTCGAGCGTTCAATGTTACGGCATCCCTTGGTTCAAGATTTCACATGCACCTCATATAGTTGGATGGCATCAGGGAGTCTGCGAAGTGACCAACAGAGTCCAACCCGTCGGCAAAATCTTCCAGTCTCGTGAAGTATTTACTTAGCTTAGGTTGACTCTGAAAAGCCCGAGACCTCCGTCAGAGGTCAATGATCGCCAAAATCTTGGTTAAAATGCCATCCTAAGGACAGCATGCTTGATGGAAAGTCACGTCTATCCACTCTTGATGCTAGCTGGTGGTAAAGCAATGTTCAGGCGTATAACCAGTGTTCTGAAGGAGGTACTACTGGAAAGCTTGTGAAAGAGCAATGCCCCGTCGAGCGGTCATCTCGATATCCATACGAAGATCTCCACTTCATCTCCTTCGGTTGATCTAGAGCGCCCCACATGAGAGGCGACTGTGATGCGTCGACGTCGTCGCTGGGCGGATGACAAGCTGCACTAATCGCTGCGCTACAGCTACCTGCCAGCGGCATCATGGAATTATACCGTCGGAACCCCATGGCTATGCCGCTCATGACTGTAAATGAGCCCAGTATTATCGTCGTGATGATTGCTATGCAGCTGTATCCCAGCGCAGTCATAGAGGAGAGATCATCCTCCATGCCTTCTTCATCATACCCGGTCACCCTGAGGAGAAAGAGGCTTTGTGAGACCAACCAGTGCAACACTCCAGACATGGCCAGAAGCGGAAGACCGTATTTATATGGTAGCTGCAATCGATACGTTGAGCGTTGGCTGCCCACTGGATCAGTCACTCGCAAATGCTTGCGCTCATGGGCGAAGTCGAACCATTCTTGCGAGAGCAGCATGCAGGTGTATAAGCTGTTGTACGTGAGGAATAGGAATGATAAAAGTGTTTGCGGACAATTTGCAATCAGAATGTTGTAGAAGAGGGCTCCCTTTTTGCTTTTCCCTCCTTCTGAAGTGAATAGGTCTGTCATACTCTCGGAAGTCGCTTTCCCATACCCCATTCGCCAAAGATATGATAGGCTATTGTCCGACAGCGTGCTATTAGCAATGCCGTCAGATAACAGCCAGCCCGCCACCGACAGGGTCAATACGCATCTGTTGAACAATTAGATACCGAATCTTCGAAGTTGGAGAGATCTTCTGTGGACCCTCAAGGCCTCAGTGCAGCCGCAGAATGGATCAACTTACAAGATATTGCACGTCAGCCACCGGGTTCTGCTGGCGCTCGCAGACCAACGATGTCGATGTTTTCCCCATATTTTGGCACAGCTATCCCATTGTGTCCCGTGGAAATCCGACTTGCTAGCCAAGCATATATTCATAGTCGACACATCCGTTCTGTTCAAGAATGACTGCACGGCATCTCCCAAAGTCACTAGTGGCGCCTCTTTCTGCAGCCACAATATCGACAGCATACAAGATGCCTTTATAGCATTCATCGCTATCACGATGCACATGATCACGACGCTGAATTGGACGGTGCAGTGTTCTTCCACCGGCTTGCTCAAGCAGTAGCGAACTGGGAATTGTTCGTACTCGTCACCAACCTTCCAGGTCGCTGCTATCTTCAGCAAAGCATCTATATGGCAGCCTTTCAATGTGGTATACTCGCTATCTGGATATGCCCTGCATAACCAGCCGTAAGGCAGACTATTCCGGCTACTGCCGCTGCGTCCGAGTTCTCTCACTAGGAAAGTCAAGTTGAAAGCGTCGGTAACCGCCACCACCGTCGCGCGCGAGGATACAAAAGGCTGTCCGTATGCCTGGATGCACTCGCGATTGCTCAACCTGCCCCATGACCATAGGTCCTGCAAGTCTACGGGATCAATCCACCTGCGATCGTCAAGTACCTCTGAGAGATTAGTGCTGGGCCCTCTATCTACTACCTTTGTGGCCAGGGCAAAGATCTTGAACTGCCTAGACGAAAGCGTTGAGAACACCGCGCTGTTATACAGCAAATGCAACGGAACCCCGCTCACAGCCAGCAACCACCACAAAACCCGCCTCCTCTTCGCAATATGCATCAGATTCCTCACACTCGGCACCCCAATATCCAACCACTTTCCCCGTTCATGCGCTTTATCAACTTCCTCCCGCGTCGGTGCCGCTAGGCATTGCATGCAGTAATTACTCGCGGCGAGCAATATCGTGCCCAGCACATTTATCATCAGATGCAGCCATAAGCTCATGGTCCGAGTCTTGCTGCAGCTGCCTGAGTGCATTGTTCCCAGTCCGTCTTTGGTGCCGTATGTTGAGACGGCTGCGATCGTCCAGATTGTGTTGATGAGTAGGACGAGGAGGGATGAGATGGCGCACCATGTCACGCCGACGCGCCAGCCGGAGAAGCGGAGGCGTGGCCATTTGCAGCTTCTTCTATCATTGTCCTTGGGGACATCAAGCTTCGTGCCATGGGCTGTGGTGGTGAATTTGCGAAGGAGCCTGTTGATACCATAATCGCTCCCAGTGTTTCTGTTAGTGCTTACAGGGCCTGAGATGTGCGATACCGGTGCGTCAACCAGCGCAATATGCTCACGCTCTTGAACTCTCTTAGTGATGCGTCGGTACTCGTATGGCAATTCTGGCAACGGCTTGTTCAGGCTCATGATTTTGCACCATCTCTCGTGGAGGCTGACGGGAACTTTGGAAGGCAACAAACACCCTGAGCTGTCGATAACCAACAGTTGGATGTCTTAGAAAAGAAGCTCTTTGCGGCTAGATAATCAAGGTTTTGCTGTTCTGGAAGCCTTGCTAGCCCGCGTTTCCCGTGTTCTCAGCCTGAGACATGCGGGTAGAGGCGTCACGCATGGTTGGAGTGTGAAATTGTCACACCTTGTTCAAGGCTGAGCCGTGTTCATTGGTCGAAGTGGTTGCACACTTTTGCGCATGAGGCTTGGATGATTGCTGGAATTTGAGGATGCTAGTGTCTTGTTTATCGAATCGAAAAGGAGGAGGCTTCGCCATCTCTGGCAAGCTTCGCTTTCTTCCAGTCAAACGCAGGCGCCAAGGAGATCATTCAATTCTTACATGGTTATTGATAGAAGAAGAGCCTCGGCGCGATGATCTGGTAAACCGCTGGTCCCTGACTTGGCTCGCCTTAGAGGTACATTCCTTGTACGGGGCAGGGTTATTCTACGATTCTTGAAGGCCAAATCCACCGCTACAATTGAACCATGGTTTTGCTCATGCCATAAGCACGCGTCTGAACGTGCGTGAAAAGCGTCTCAACTCAACACATGCATCTAGTGGAGTGCAATGCCAATCTCAGTATGCCCAAGAGACGGTTTCCTCCATGAACGCTTCTTTTTCTTGTGCCCTGTTTCATATAACGTTGCTGCCTGGCTGACATCAAAAACATTCCCTTGCTATCCGAAAGTCACGTCGACAGCACACGTTCACGCGTTGACATTCAGCAATTTCCCAAGCTACTTGGGAAATGACAGCAGACCTGCTTTATGGCTGAACGAATAGTCAACTTCAGATGAATGTTATGCTATCAAACCTCTTTCTCATCCCTGTGGGAACTATTTCTACCATCCTAAAAATGTAGGCGAGAGAGCCAGGCATCTCTCGGGTATCACTGGTAAAGAAAGGGCAGAGACTAGTGTGGATTTACTGGGATGCCGACTCGGATAGTTTCTGAGATATGGGAACGACACAAGTATTGCTCATAGAGAAGCTGAGATGGTCAAGAACGCAGTTGAGGGGGATGTTTGAGCAGGATGTTCTTCTCGATTGAATCTCTACCTTGAGTTGACAGGCCAATCACTTTGACCCCTCTAGTCCCTGTAACGAGGCAATTCTCAATAAATGCTGGGCTCTAGATTTCGTAATCGGCTAAGCTTGATCTGTCATCGTTTTGTTGAGTCAATGGCAAATAACGGACGCTACTCACAAGATTACTTGAACGGCTAGGCTTCTCACTTGAAGTGGCAATTTTGACCGTTTTGCGGATTTGTACGACTTTCTTGGGGGCGCAGCTGACCTCTAACTACCCTGATGCCAATGACAGGCCGCAGCGTAAATACCAAGAAGTTTGACCGATACTCGTTACGGAGCAGCTTGAGGGCTGTGAACGGGAGGGTTGTCTTGCGCCTAAGTTGACACATCATGGTTCAGCCCGAAACGTCAAGGCCGCCTGTCAAAAGACTACTGTCCCGTCGGACAAAAGGGTCGACCCTTGCACAAGCATCGGAAAAACATCTTAGTGGCTGCTAAAGTGCTAAATTTTTACAAGCCTCTTTGCGCATTGTACGCTTACCCTGTGAGAGCCTGGTCGTTGCACCTCAGCGGGTGAAAAGGCGACCCGTAGGTCAATATAAAGAGCAAGGCGCTTCTGCTTTCGTTCTGTGTTGAACATTCTCAACAATCCGAGACAACGCACCATGAATTTCTTCGCATCTCTCATCATTCTACAACCTATCTTTGGTGGTTTTCTTATCAATGGCATGCCTACAATGGAGACCCTCCACGAGATCTCTGACGGCGACATGAATAGCACAGTACCAGAGACAGCTCTCTCTCAACATTCGACCAATGAAGATACAGCATTGAACAAACGGGTCAACGTCGGTGGATTCTGGATTGAATGTGATTTCATAGATAAAAACCGGGGAAGACGATTTTTCCAGACCGAGCAGTCCTATTGCCGCCGGCCTCAAAATGTGCGAGACTGGGCCTGTGTTGCAAGGCACACTCCCGCTGATGGTAACCCGGGGGAGGGTCCCTCAAAATTCTTCCAGGGCACATGCCCTGAGAACCACATCTGCGTGGACGGCGTCGCCAGAGCAGAGGGAGGTGTGCGAGCTAAATGCGTCCCCACCGAATCCATTATGAAGGGAGCAATGACTCTACAACAATTGCAGGCCTCAAAGCAGACCATCTCTGTACCTAAAGACGCATCACATGAGCCTGGGGAAGAAAAGACCATGGAGGCTATCTTCTCATATGCAGATGATCTGGATCGTTCAATAACAGTGTCCTCCATCGATATTCTGGACCAAGCCGCTCAGGTATCGAATCCGCCTGATCCGTGGACCACCGTGGCGGAGAATCACTGCACTAGTTGTACGAGTTTGGGCATACAACCGGTGCCTGACACTACAGCGCGCTGGTTGGTGAGTGCTGGGCTTCCGGCTGGAACTGGAGATGTCACAGTATGGTTCGCGTTTCTATAGCCAACCGTTTCCACGATGTCAGTTGTAAAGTAAGACGGAGACCGCAGTCAATCTGCAGGGGAACCTACTCAGAATGTTTTGAAATGTAGATGCGGCTTGATGCAAAGATTCCGATCAGAAAGTTAGGCAGTAGCGAGAGTGAACGTTACGGGGATCGAAGGTATCTTCGTTATGATTTCTTCTAGCACGGAATAACATATGCATATCACCCGAAGTAGCATAGATGCACAAATGCCCATAGCCATCTAACAGAATCTCGGTGTCACAGACCAAAATTCCGAGCTTCCAATCGCTATATTCATCGGGTCAGAACAAGGCTGGGATTTCTTTTCCCACCCGCGCGCGGGCGTTTCGTGGTCAGACATTGTCAGATTAGTCGAGCATGGAGATCAGTCATCCCAACCAGCCCAGCAGACTAAGTGAGTCACCTATAGCGCCTGGCAATAATCATGACCTTACACCAGGTAAATCGGTCGTTCTATTCACACCAGCGGCATTAGAAGTACATAGTCCTTACTCTGCAAGATTGACACGGATCACTTAGACCGACGTCTTCCACGTTTAGGCAAACCCTTCTCTCGGCGAATGTGGCTGAACTCTATGCTTATCGTCTGCTATCCAAGTTGCAGACTTCCCGGGTGCCTCAGGCATGCTGTCTATGGACGGCCGACACTCGCCATTACCCTGGCTGAGCGGCGCAAATCAATAAGGATCTCAGTACTCCCATCTCAGGAGAAAGCAAGGAGAGGCTGTCATGCATGATCGAAAGGGGGTTTTGGAATTACAAGAGCAATCTGAACAGGGGCGTCCTTCGCATCGGAAGTTCACGGAGATCCTCTATGGGTCATATCTATCTACTCTTCTCTTACATCCCACCTTGCCTCGAATGACAGTTCTGACTGATTATCGATGATTGAAAAATCCTCTCAAACCCCAAAGCCATACAATTTCTCCTACCTTTCCTGCCAGATACCTTTTGAGTTATCCGCCGCCTGCTAAAATGAATGGTTAAGTTTGGTCTATTAATTACCCTGGAGACGTGAAATCTGAATTCATCTGGCGCATCTAACAGATATCTCCGGCTGAGGTACTGCGAGTTGTTCCCCCTTTCATTTTTGTGATAGAGCGGAGATAGGGGATATCATCTCTAACAGCAGGGCAGAGTTTATCTGAATAACCATTCGGCACACCGGCCTTTAAGCCATAGCCAAGCCGAGCCTATCGTCGCTCTGGACGAAGATGCACCATAAGACTTTTCAGAAAAAGAGAATTGCCGAAGTGGTGTCTTTTGCAGCATGCTTTCGGATAGGGCTACACGTAATCGGAGGAGGGTCGCAACCTGACTAATGAGGTCGCAGATATATTCCTCGATCGCTGCAGAAAAAAGGACGTGTATGCGGCATCCATCCCTTCAAGACTCATCATCTAAAGACCGCGATATGGTCTTTCGAGCATATATAACGATGACTTAGGAGCCTCCTGAGATATTCCTCCCACAACCAGGCAAATCCAGCCATCTAATCTACAAGGAAGCATCAAATCTACCAACAGACCCTTTTACACAATAACTCTCAACATGCAACTCAATCTAGCCATCTCTGCCCTCGCTGCCATCATTCTCGCGCTGACCTCCACAGCTGCAGCAGGTAAGTTGTCCCTCTCCCCTCCCCTCTGCGCTAAATACCCCCTAACAACATCGTCACCACCAGGCCCCCTCCCAGCTCCCCCATCAAGTGACTAGGCCACCTTACAAGGCCCCAGACCCCTCTCTCCAACCCCCTTCGCAGACCCAACAGAAGACCTCAGCACCGCCAACACCACCTCCCCCTCTGAAACCTCCAAACGCGCCAGGGGCGGCTACGCCGAGATCCACGAGGGCGCCAACTGCAACGGCAACTACATCTACATCTCCTTCGGGTGCTCCTCCTAATGCTACCAGTTCGCCCCCGCCTAGAGAATCTATATCAGGAACGACGGTCTCGACGGGGTCCATGTATTATAGTAGTGATTGCACGGGGTCGTATGATACTGTGGGCATGAAGAGTGGAGGCCTTTTGAGTCCGCCGCAGGGGAATTGTGTGGGTGATCGGAATACGTGGGTGAGTGGGAAGGGGCGGAAGGGGCTGTGGCGTAGTGCGCGGTTGTGTTGTGGGTGTTGAGCTTTTTGAAAGAGGCAGGAGGGGGGAAAGCGGGCCGAGGGGGTTAACGAAGGTTTGAGTGAAGGGATAGATTGGATTGAAAGGCTGAAATGGAGGAGATGTTCGCCGCAGAGACCTTCATTAATCTGCTCCTTTCTTTTGAAAGTCCATGGAGTTGATGTCCTGTGGGGTGCCTGGTAAGTAAAAGCTTTTCAAATAGAACTTGAGTTGTCATGGATCGTTTGTCGCTCTGTAACAATTTTTTGCTGAGAGTGTTTTTACAACATTTCCCATATCATCTGCTACTAAGACATCGTTGCCGGATAAAGCTGTGCTACACAGTAGCTCTGCTCAACATAGGAGACATTCGCACCGTCCCAGTCCAATCAAATAGTATTCAGATGCGCATAGTACGGTGCTTGATATCTGTGGTGAGTTGGGTTTTTCAACTGCCAAGAGCATAAGATCTCTCCTCCACATGTATCTATCGGTCAATAGACGTTCTCGTGTAGGGAAAAATCTTGTTGTTATCATGGAGAATGCTAAAGGAAAGCGCTCGTTAAAATTGCTGTTTGAGCGACTCTCGCTTCTGACCGACACTAAATCAGTGCGCCACAAGCATCTTTGCTGCTGAATGTGGATGCAAAATTTCGAAAATTGTGAAGCCACTATTGATCACTTGACTGTCCAATCTCCAGTGTCTTTGAGATGTTTGGCGAGTATAAGACGATGGTTGAGTTCGAGTCGGTATCTTGATTCTCAAGCTATTGCAGAAGACCAGCTAAGATTGTTTGTGCCGCTGGCGAGGTCTTCTCTTAATCCGAAAGTGAGATATGATGACTTTTCAGAGGCATATAAAAAGACAGAGTTGTCATTACTTTCCTGCCTCCAAAGCTAACAAGGCCGTCGCTTAGTCTTGCTAAGCCTCAGAAGTGACAGGCCAGTAAAGCCCGCAGATTCAACGCCACGTTTCATCCACAACCCTGGCTAAAGTAAGCGAGTGGGTCGCTACACGATTGGTAAGATATGTCTAGGCAACGGGTGTTTCAGCTGTGATGTGGCGCAGGCTTACGCCTAGCCTGCAGCTCCCTTCAGCTTCAGCCTCGCTTGGTGCCCAACTTTCCAACCTCAAAACAATACATATATCTTGTCTTGTTCTTGTACACTTCGCTGAATCGTCTTCTTGTTACAAGTCACTTAGTTATAGTAATAGTGCAACAGCCTTAACACTAACACAAGAGGAAGCCTCGCGCCCACTGCCTTCTCCCTCCACAACCTCAACGTTCCGTAACAAAGAAACATCTCCTGTAGAGAATCTTCCCCTCCATGGATCTCTCCCTTCTCTCCTCCCTCCCACCTCCCACAGACCCACACGTCTCATTCACGCCTCATCGCCGCCGAGGATCCACGCTAAAGGCGCTCCAATATACACTCATTCTCACAATCCTAACCCTCGGCACATCAAAAGAGCTATACAAGAAAAATTACGCGGTAGAGAAATTGGACTGGGCTGATTATATCTGCCTTTTCGCACTAGTACGTCAATGCCGAGTCTGAGGTTAGGGAGGCATAAATCTGTACTGACATCATCCAAGGTTGGTCTTTGGCGCATTCGACGAGCTCATTCCTGGCATATCAAAGAGATCTAGACCTTTGGGACTTCCATCTCTTGATTGTTCAATACATTGAGCTATTGACCTCGAAGTCTTCCCTCAAGCGCCTTTCCAACTCGTGCGAGAACAATTGGACCCCCTTCTTGATGATCAACGCACTATCGCACCCCTCGAGCAGCTCTTAACAATTCAATCACGTAGTCTTGCATCCTCGACTTTCTTAGCACGGGGGAGATCCAGACTTTTCCGTCCCACAAAGCCCAAATGTATGTCCGAATTCACCAAAAACCCGACAGCAGTCCAAGGGCCAGATCCATGCGGTCAACACACTCGGTCACTGGCTCAGTCACCATGACCGAGCGTAGCTACTCCATTACCTGCAATCAGCGCGACCTCCTTCCACCTTCTGAGAAAAAGCAGCAATCCCCTTCATCACTCTACCAGGCGGAATGATTGCCAACAATGGCATAGCTCAGGAGCAATATCGCCATAAACAACCACACTATCTCGACCCGGTCTAGAGCTAAGCATGACGTTCACATCAATACTCCCGCCCTGACGCTCACAACCAATATTACTATCAACCCTGGTCGCAAGCCATTACCTACCGTAAGCGCCAACTTTCCCTCCCTCTACGCACTGGCACGGTATGATGGCCCCCATCTGCAGGAGTATGAACCCAACGAAAAGTCTCAAGACATCCTCCTCTCTAACCAATGTTATCTACGCCATGCACAGCATCTCCTCCACAACAGCCCACCAAAGCCACCAACATAAATCCTCAACGCCTAACTCTTGCCCCAAACCATCCTCGTCCCCTCCCCTCCATGTCCATCCCTCTACGACCGACTTCTGAGGTCCAATCAACCCACAACTCAGCCTATCACCACCCTCCCAGATACTCAAAACTCCACAAGCGAGAGAAGCACGCGAAATACACCCCTATCCTTCCAAACATCAAACCAAAGGGGGAAGAAAGGGGGGGGGGAAACGAGCTCCGAGCTTCGCACCAAACCGACCACCCAGGCGTCTAGATATTTCGAGTCCGAATGCAAACCGCTGTTGGCATGTAGCTTGAGAATAGCGATGTGTTCAGGGTATGAGAAGTGACTTTGCATGAGGTTAGAAGGTAGTAGCTCGGAAGACGTAACACCCCACCCAACCCGGGAAAGCAGAAGGAAGGAAGGAAGGAACAATTTGGGGGGTGCGGTAATTGTTTGTTATTGAGGGGAATGGAGTGGGTTGCTGCACAGTTGGCTGTCTACATTTCAGCAACAAGAAATCGGAGGGGGAGGGGAATTAGGTGGGGTGTGTGTATCTTAGTCTTCGATTGATTGGATTTTATTTTGAGGGAAGGGGGAAACTCGGAGGTCATGGTGTGAATGTTCATCAGAGTAGAAGCATCGTATGTTTATTGATAAGATGGAAGAGGGTGGGGGGAGAGAGAGAGAGATTATAGGATGCGCAGAGATACGTTGGGGAGATTGAGGGTGCGACTGACGGGTGTAGCGACTAACGTCCTAAGAAATACAAATAGAAATGCCAGCCCGCTAGTATCTCCCCGGATCACCAAGGTAATCTCATATCTCTCAGAGTACGCGTCCCTTGACCTGCTTCGTATGCTTAACGTTGATGTCCCTCCACAGACCAATCCAGATAAACAGTAGCACAGGCACAACAGTGCCCGCAATACAGAGTCTCCGCTGCGCAACACCATATGCCCTGATAATTGCATCTCGCTCGGGGCTGCCGACCAGGTAGGTCAATTGCGTCGTCAGATCCGCATAAATCGCGCTTGCCTGCCCTTTGCTCGCCTCAGGTAGATACAGCGTGAGATACTCGAGCAAAGTATTCGTCCAGATAGCGCCCGAGATGCTCAAGCCGACCGCTTGGCCAATGCCATTGAAGACGCTCAGTAAGGCGAGCACGACAGCAACATCTTGGTGGGATGCAGCTGCCATGATCGCGATTTCAGTCGTGATAACCAATGTGCCACCAGAGAAGGCGATGAAGATCTGGCACATGATCACGTACCCGATATTAGTATCTGGCTGACGGAAATGTATCAACAAGCCCACACCCAGCAGCATGAGCGGTACAGCCGCCAGACCCAGCCATTTAAAACGGTTTGTAAGCCGAATCAGCACCGCGACCACGACGGAGAAGAACGCGCTGCCGATGCTGTAGATATTTGCTACGTAACCCGCGTTGGAGATGGAGAGCCCGTGCACGACTTGCAGGTAGGAGGTGAAGTATTGGTCCCAGCAGTAGAAGGAGATGAAGAGGGTTGCGGCGGAGAGACAGGCGCCGACGACGGTGCGGTCGGTGAGGAGGGAGAAGGGCACGAAACCCTGCCGGGAGATGAATTTTTCGTAGAAGGGGAAGAAGATGAGGAGGCAGCCGCCGATTACGATCATGGAGATTATGGATGCGGAGGACCATTTGTTTGCTTGGTAGGTGGCGATTCCGAAGGGGAGGAGGAAGAGGGCGAAGCCTGCTACTAGGATGAGGAGGCCGAGGACTGAGAGTTGTGGTCAGCGTCGTTTTGTTTTGTTGAGAATGCAGCTGGAGATAGGGAAGGGGGAAGATAGATGATTGGACGGACGTACGGTCAAACTCATGATAATAGAATATGAGACTTTGCTTCCAATTCCTGCCGCTGTTTCGAGGCTTGACTAGCCCTTCCTTCTTCGCTTGTCGCTGCTTCATGCCGAACAAGATGATCAATGGCAAGCTGATGGCGGGCGTGATGATTGTGAAGGCTCCAAACGCCCAGCGCCATGTGCTGTGTTGGTAGAACTGCTGGGCTGCTTTTGGTCCTGCAAATGTTGTTGCTATGTATGGTGTGGTGCTGAAAGCGAAGACCAGGGCACGGTTACGGATTGAAGATGTGTCGGCCATGAAAACGTCGAGGACGTACGACTGTATGAGAGAGGATTAGCAGGGTGTAGATGGTGTGAAAGTGGACGGTAAAACGCACCATGCCGTTGAATCCGACCCAATAGATAACTTGGGCCGCTGCGTAGGTCGTGACGTCGTTGCAAGCAGCCATCATGATGAGGCCTGCAAGACGTCAGAAAACTTGACCAGAACATGCAGGCTAGCTCAATGGCGATATGAGACATACCAAGTGTTGTCAAGCCCACAACAATGACATATCCCTGTGGTCGGCCCCAGATATCGATGAGCTTCGCCAAAGGGAGCTTGGTGACGCCGGAGATGAGGGAGGACACAAGCTGAGTGATTGGGATGAGCGCATGTTTACTGAAAGAGGACGTGACATAGGGCGTCAAGTTGCCGGTGATTTGTTGTTGCAGCGAATTGACGAAGAAGACGAGAAAGATGCTGCACCGTCGTCAGCCCGATACTCCTCTCTCGCAATGCATGGTGTGAGTGCAGTGAGAGCATCTGCATGCACTTACAGTAAGTACGCAACGATCAGGCTACTTGTGCTCCACAACGCAGTCATGGCCTCCGCCTTCTGCACCCCTTCCTGGACATCTTTGTTGACGATGCCGTCCGCAGACGAGGTCTCAATGTCTGTAACATTCTTCTCCTCATGATCGGAGTTTTCGTTTGAGTTGGCGAGACTGTGTTCTTGAGCGTGGCCCTTCTGCCAGGGTTTGGCAAAGTTGGCGAAGCCCATTCTCGTGCGTCTTGTCGCGAAAACGGCGCACTGCTGTGGTGCTGTGAACGTTATCAGATCTGGCGATAACGTATGGGACTAGGATGGTTTGAGAGGTTTGAAAGAGAGCCTGTGCATGCGACGTCATTTCTCATTTGAGCGATGCTACCAGTCTTCTGTCGGAGCAGGTTGAAGCGGGAAGCTGCGAGGTCGGAGATTTACCTGCCAGGCAAAAGGCAAATCAATCGACAATTTGAAAGAGGGGTAGCTGCACACCATGCTTGCCTGTTGGCACCAACGCCTTTGATGAGACCCTCCCAAGCTTCTAGGGTACAACAGTGCAGAGAAGGGTTCGCTTAGAGCCCCCACGCAAGCCCCGGGCCCACCTTGTCCGCCAAAGGATTGACTTTGGTGATCGTTCTGATACCGCGCTATCTTTGTAAGGTACAGTAGACCTCTTCAGGGGGCGAATAATTTACATTCTATGTACAGGGTCTAAAGGTATGCCCTCCGATCATAATTTTGAGGCTCGATGCTCTGGGAAGATGGAATCTGCCATCTCGCCCCCTCGAACTGCCAAGATTGACAGAAGTGTATCACTCAGCTGAAGATACAGATTGTCAGTACCAGATAGGTTGAAATGTATGAAGAAGGCACTCACACCGTGGCTGCCTTCATTGCAACCTTGCAACCAAATCCCACTGTCGTCGCTCACTGCGTCTTTCTTGTATCGCACTTTGTAGTCCCTCGCCACGGTGTATTTACCGTCTTCCAGCAGATGTTTTGCTGGTGCAAGCAGCGTCTCGTGGCCATCGCGCCGATAGCCTGTTGCGACAACCACAAGATCAAAAGCAACGTCCGACATACTGATGGCATCGTTGGCCGTGTCCCTCAAACGTAGCCGAATGAGATCGTTGTCCTGCTTTTCGTGGCCCATCACCTCCCGCCATGGTATTATTTTGTGCTGCCATTTGCTTTCGTCTGGTTCATGCAATCTCTGGTGATACATGCTTTCGTATAACCTGTCAAGTAGTTCCGGTCTCACTACGCCGTAATTGGTGGCTCTATTGCTCTGCAGGGTTTGTTTCTGAACGTCAGGGGAAAGGTCGTAGAAGGTGTCTACTTGATCAGGGTCAAAGACTTCGTTGACGCTAGAACAACGATCAGCTCTACCTCCAATGTGGATACAGTGATGTCAGTACTGACAATGGACTGTCGTCACTAGGCTTCAGTGTCGATGCACCTGTGTATAGCACGAGCTTGGTGTTCGGGAGTCTGCCTTGAAGGTTGTTGAAAATTTCGGCTCCACTTTGCCCTCCACCTACCACGGCAACGTTCCTTGCTGACCTCAGCTTGGGAGCGCTGTGATTGTAGGCTGATGAATGTATGACTCTTGGGTCTGAAGTAAGGTCTGCAAGGGCTGCTGGCATCTTCGGTTTACCACCTATTGCTATGACAACGTGTCTAGCGCTGACTGTGTTCTCTTCCCCTGTAGTCCCATGCTTTGACGTGATTCGCCAGGAACCTATCTTGCCATCTGCACCTTGGACTGGTGCTATGGAAGAAGTCTCTTGCTCATAGCCCACATATGAATCAAAGTGTGACGCACACCATTTCATATAGTCATTGTACTCTTCTCGTAAAGGTAGAAAGGTCGAAAGGTTAGTGAACGCCACCAAACGGTTCTTGCACCGTAGGTAATTGATGAAAGTGAACTTCGAAGTTGGGTCACGTAGGGTAGCGAGGTCTTTGAGAAACGAGATTTGCATCCGTGCATCGGGCAGGAGCATTCCTCCATGCCATATGAACTCCTTTTGGCGTTCTAGATACCGTACACGGGGTGTGATGCCACGGTCATGGAGAGCTATTGCAATAGCGAGGGACGCAGGTCCAAAGCCCACACAGACCAGGTCATAGTGATCCAAGTCTGTTGTGTCACCAGTCATGAGTTCTTCCGCCGTCATCGAGAGGCTTCCCATGTTGTTGGTGGTAGCAGATGTATCTTCCTTAGACGAACCACATGTAGGCCTACCGATTCGCGATGTCGAAGCATGAGCATTTCCGGCAGTAACGTAGGGGATAGTGCCATTGCGCCTAAATTCTGGATGCCGGTTACGGTGCCATGCGCTGGCGACCATGTCTGGGTCGGTAAAGTAACGGATTGATGTAAGCGTAAGATATATTATAGCGCCATCTGATAAAAGCTGGCAGAGTGTTAAAGCAGCAGGTGACTAGAGGGGACCTGGAACATCGAAGACGTAATCTGATGATCTGATAGTGTCGGAGCAGGCTACGATTGGTTAGAAACCGCCACGCGAAGAAATGAGGCTGCTTTAGCCGCTTGGCAGCTCCGCCATGACCCGCGCTAGCCGTTGACGCGATTTTGGTGAATTGTGGGGAGCAGCGGATCTGATAACTTTCTCATCACTACCGTCTCCACCTTCAATGACTACGAAGAGGTACCTCCACGCTATGACAACGACTTCAAATTTTGCTGCATCAGGTTGTCTAGTCTTTGTGGCAACAGGCCAATGACAGCTCACAGCCTCCCCGCTGCCTGTTCAAGTTTCGACTCATGTCTTGATGTGACGCAAGCTACGGCAAGCCCCATCAAATGGCACCTGCATCTGCTGGGTCACCGGCATCTTGGTCACCGGGTGCATGACAGTTATGCTCTACAAGCGAGAAATTCTGCGATAGGTTTGTTGAAGCTGTCGCCCGTTGTCGCCCGTTGTCGGCCTTGGCAACGCTCCGGCATTCACAAACCTGCATCTTGCTATTCGCGGCAAAAGTGATTTCGATTGCCGACAGCTAGCAGAATGTTTCGTTTGAAGGGGCTGGTTATTGGATCTGGTGGCCTTCAAGCGTGACAGGGTGTACATTGGATATGCTTCACGCCTCGCTCCTGTCACATTAGGTTGGTTGGTAAGATCCACAAGCCAAGGCTCAATCTTTTGGTTTTCTTTCTTATTCCTGTATCACTATATCGTAATGATAGGCAAAGCCCGCCACAATGATACCTGGGGATCCAGTAGCTGCTGAACGAGTTGCAGAAGGTGTAACACAAATCCGGAGCCCACGACATCAAGAAGTATGTTGTCGGGAAGCCAGACTCACTGCCGTGAGGAAGCATACTGACATACACTTCCTCATTCGTTAGGTTCGCGATTTATTGAAAAGATTCCAGTCACGTATCCCTGTGACCAAGGGCTCAGGCTACTTTCATCTCCTTTTCCGAACCAATCCGACAGCATGGGATCTCATCCTACTCTTTTGTGGAACGCTTGCTGCGATAGCTGCAGGAGTACCATTTCCGCTACTAGGCATACTCTTTGGACAGCTCGTTGATGACTTCAATTCGAAGTCTTGCCAAACTCCACAGCAAGCCAGCCCCGATGACCTGCAGGCCAGCGTCACCAAGAAAGTCATACTTGTCATATACATTGGCGTTGCTAATTTCGTATTCATATACATCCACGCAGGATGCTGGAGCCTCTTTGGGGAGCGGCTAGTTGGTCGCCTGCGCCGACAATACTTCAAGGGTCTCCTTAGACAGGAGATATCCTTTTTCGACAACATGCCTCCTGGAGAGGTCTCTGCCCGTTTGACCAATGACATGGAAACGATTCGGACTGGTACCTCAGAGAAAGTTGGCATATTTATCTCGAGTTGCTCGTACTTTACGGGTGCTTACGTCGTTTCGTTTATAAAAGTTCCAACACTCGCCGCGATACTTATCTTCCTTCTCCCGGCCTACTTCCTAATGACGCTCATAGGCAGCAATTATATAGGCAAGTATACTGGGACTATGTCGGACCATGTTGCTTCAGCTTCATCCATTGTGTCCCAGTCTCTGGCTAACCTGCCTCTGATTCATGCGCTTGGAGCGAGCGAGCGCGTCGAAAAGAAATTGACTACTATCCTCAGCGATGTACAGCGGGAAGGCTTGAAAAAGGCAGCTGCATCTGCGACTCAATTCGGCACCATGTTCCTCATAGCGTATTCCGGAAACGCTATCGCTTTCTGGCAAGGTAGCAAAGAAATTGCAGACACTGTGGATGGCCGTGGTCACGGTATTACTGTGGGCTCTGTCTACACTGTGATTTTCCTTCTCTTGGACGGTATGTGAATGCCAAGACGGAAGCAAAAGGTCTTACTGATGATCAATAGCTTCCTTCATTCTAAGCCAGGTAGCACCCTTTTTGCAAATATTTGGCAGTGCTGCGTCTGCTGCCCGAAATTTAGAGAAAGTCCTCAAGCGTGAGTCAGCCATCGATGGAACGACAACGGACCCCGGAGCCTACCTCAGTCCGGTCGAAGGGAACTTATCGCTCGAGAACATCACTTTCACTTACCCAGCAAGACCAGAAGTCCAGGTGCTGAAGGGCGCGTCCATGGATTTTCCAGCTGGCAAGCATTCTGCAATTGTAGGAGTATCCGGCAGTGGGAAATCTACCCTAGCCTCTCTAATCACAAGGCTTTACGATGCCGATCAAGGGAGGATCTTACTTGATGGCCACGACATACGGGATCTCAACGTCCGTCACCTGCGCAGTTGCGTCGGAGTGGTGAGTCAGGAGCCAACTCTTCTCAATCGATCCGTTCTCGAAAATATCGCTCTTGGCTTGGCCAACTCAGTAGACCCTGAATTCGAAATGACATTGCTCGAATCTGCACTTCCAGACTTCACAGATTCAGTGCGCAAAGGCCGGGATTTTGAAGCAGCCATTCAGGACCAGGCACCCGTTGTCAGAAGACTAGTAGATAGTGTGTGCAAAGCTGCAGTTTTGGCGGATGCGGATGCCTTCATCAAAGGTCTGGAGCATGGCTACGCCACTGTTATTGGTACCAGGGGTGGCGAGCTGAGCGGTGGACAAAAGCAACGACTAGCCCTAGCTCGTGCCCTTGTAAAAGATCCTGTCATTCTTATCATGGATGAAGCTACTTCTGCGCTAGACTCGCAAACCGAGCAGATCATACAGAGCTCATTGGATGCTGTTCGTAAAGATCGAACAACCATCACCGTAGCTCACAGACTTGCGACAGTGAAGGATGCTGACAACATTATCGTCATGCGGGATGGTCAAGTCATCGAACAAGGATCACACCAGGATTTGCTCGCAAATAGGGGCGCTTACGCAACATTGACCGATACCCAGTCTCTGCAGATGACTGATCTGATCTCTTCCACTGAGCCGGTAGACTCTGCAGACACACTGATCCCCAGTGACTCTGATTCCGGCATTCCTATCTTTGGGACCGGAGATGAAAAAGGAGAAGCTATGCCAGGTGACGAGCAGAAACACGGTGGACTTATCGATAAGACCAAGAAAAAGTCAACCTTCAGCACCGTCCGCACTTATGGTGCTCTCCTTCGTCCTCAGCTTCTGTTTGTATTCATTGGGCTAATTGGCGCCATCATTGCCGGCGGCTCCTACTCATCTGAAGCCGTGATCTTCGGTATCGTTGTGGGGCGCCTGAACCCGTGCGAAGGAAGTGCAGGTATCCGGGCTACGGGAAACCTCTTTGGCCTTCTCTTTTTCATCCTCGGTGTTGCTGAATTCTTTGCCAATATCGTCGCCGGATCAGCCTTTGGACGTGTAGCAGAGAAAATGGTGTACAAAGTGAGAATACTGACATTTAGATCCTTGTTTCACCAGGATATTACATGGCATGGGTCAGATGGCCGAACGCCTTCATCTCTACTCGCCCATTTCACGAGCGACACGAATGCCTTGGCTGGGTTATCAGGAACCATAGTGGGCACCATACTCACCATATTGGTCAATCTTGTCACAAGCATCCTTCTCACTCACATCGTGGCGTGGAAAATTGCCATTGTCCTTCTTGCAACGCTACCCATATTACTTGGCGCTGGCGTGATGCGCCTCAGAGCTCTTGCGAGATTCCAAGACCGCCACCAAGCCGTCTACGCGATGTCAATTGGCATCACTGTCGAAGCTGTGGAATCGATCAAGACTATCGCAACACTATCTTTGGAAAAGGAGTTCTACGAGACCTACAAAAGATCTCTTGTCCAGCCATATAAGGCCAGCTTCCGTGAGATTGCGTACACGAACTTCTGGCTTGCAACGGCATACAGTGTCAGCAATCTGATCTATGCTTTGGCTTACTGGTGGGGTTCAAAGCAGATCATAGCCGGTAATTACTCACAAACGCAATTTTTCATCGTGCTGCCTGCGCTTCTATTCAGTGCCCAATCATGTGGCCAGATGTTCGCATTGGCTCCTGATGTATCGAGTGCAGGCATGGCGGCTAGAAGGCTCGTGAAGATCATGCATATTGGTCCCACAAAGCCGACTTCAAAGGCCAACTTACTCTCTGAGAAAGCGGTCAAAGGAAAATATGACCATGACGATCCTGAGGCTGGTCAGAATCACCCTGCAGAATACGCAATGTCAAAGGACGAGCGCGGTAGCAATGTCAACATCTGCGATGTTTATTTCAACTACCCTGGAGGCCAAGGTAGCAACATACTCCAAGGCGTCAATATCAACATATTTCCTGGCCAATTTTGCGCCATCGTTGGCCCTAGCGGCGCCGGCAAATCCACCATCATATCCCTTCTTGAAAAGTTCTACCTTCCATCCTCCGGGTCCATCGAAGTGGATGGTGGAAACATCGCTTTCAACGACAGCGCAACTTACCGCACAAACCTCGCCCTGGTTCCTCAAGACAACATTCTCTTCGACGACACAGTCCGCTTCAACATCGCTCTTGGCGCTTGCCCTGGCCATGAACCCAGCAACTCGGAGATCGAAGAAGCGTGTCGACATGCAAATGTGCACGAGCTCATTGCCAGCCTACCTCAAGGTTATGACACCCGCTGCGGCGCCAACGGAGATCAGTTCTCTGGAGGTCAACGACAACGCATATGCTTAGCCCGCGCTCTGGTACGTCAACCCCGACTATTGCTCTTGGATGAGCCCACTAGTGCGCTAGACGCAGAATCAGAGATAATATTTCAGGACACGTTGGATAAACTTCGAGGAACTATGACAATTATTGCCGTCGCGCATAGGCTCCATACGATACAGAAGGCAGATCGGATCTTTGTGATTGATAGGCATGTCTGTGTGGATAGTGGAACGCATCAGGAGCTGGTGGCTAGGAATAGAATGTATAGGGGGTATGCCATGCATCAGGCCCTTGGAGCTTAGGGAATATGATCCTTTTCATAAACCATCCTCGTGAGATAATGCTAGACCATCATGTTCTTCCTTAATCATCATCAGAAGGCTCGCTATCATTCAATCGCGAAAGCCTTGGAGCGAGTGGATCGCAGTGGTTAAGATCTGTTAGTAGACAAGTGCTAGTAAAACACAAAACCCGCAATGACCATCTCATAGCGCTACCACCATCGCTCCTTGAACAAGGGTATTGCCATCTCATATGCCGGTTTCGGCAGGTGCAAAATCTGGCTCCCTTACATCATGATTATGTGGAGTGTGACGAATACTCCAAAAGTCCTGGCCACAAATCATATTAGTATAGCAGAATTGTACAATAACAAAGCAAAGAGTTTGTGAGCTGAATCGATACGTACGGCTAGACAAGAACGCATCGTGTGAACCATCCCCCACAGAATGACGTTGGCCAATAACAAGCCATCAAAGTTATCTGATCTGATTAGTCACCATCGGCAAATGGACTAAGTTAGAGCCGCAGGCTTGGCAAGCTAGGGGTGTAAAGCGGCAACCTCTGCGGAGAAAGATTTGCCGTGACATGTGAATCGCATCAAGTACCTGCCACTCTAGATCTAGACGGTCTTACACTCTGCGATCCAGGTCCGCTCTCGCAGTGCGGACGGCTAGCTGACCTGCCTGACCCCGTTACGTTACGCGATGCTCTGCCCTCTAGCTCCAGCGTTTCGACCGGCCTTGGCACATTCAGTTATGGCCAGCCACAGAAACAACCCACCGTAGACGGCATGCCACGAGAGGTGGCAAGGCAGCAACATCAAACATACTTACGAATTTCATGCAAATGAGCGCTGTGCAATTGTCGTAGAGGGTTTGCGATCACGGCTATCTCTGGCAATCCAGGATGCGATATGACTGACCTGCAGGAGACCACTGCATCAAATTCTCCTAGCGCCAGCGACTCAACAAATGGATTTTCAGCCCCCGATACTCCTGACTCAGATCCGCATATTGAATATTCAAATCAGGATGAACCTCTAGGCCACCCTACGTTGACAGCCTTTCCATCCTTGACTGGGTTGCGGCCAAAGACTGTCACAGGAACAGCTGCATCTGTATCTATAGCTTCCAATCTATCGTTCCAGGATCTTCAAGATGCTGTGCAGCGCATCGAGGCGTCACCAGCCGCAGCTATTCAAGCTGCTTGGGCTGCATTGCTGTTAGTGTACACGGATGCAAAGGAAGAGGTGATATTTCTTACTTCCCCCCCTGACACAAAGCCAAATGAACCAGCTTCTCCAGCAGATAAACGGAAGTCTCAAGGAAACATCTGCAGATGTAGTCTAGAGGACATTGCGAATGAAGAGGCAAGCACTGTGCTTCGACGTCTCTCTGAAGAGCATCCAACGGTATCAGAGCCGATTGACTTAGAGCCAAAGGGAAAGTCTCAGGATGTAAATCATCAAAACATTACTCGGCTGGTACTCAGTGACTTGATAAAACCCTTCAATAGCAGTGCATCCCATGGCATTCTCAGGACGAATGCCGGAGACTTCAATTACGGCGTCTGCGTTGAGATTTCAGTCGTTCCCACGGGATTGCTGGGTTTCAGTATCTCCTTCACTGATGCTACAATGGCCAAAGATGCCGCTAGGCTTATTTTGAAGCAATTCGATTCTACAATACAGTTCATCATCTCCAATCCCTGCCAGCCAATCAGCCATGCTTCTTCGAAGCTCAATGCGTCTTTGCTCTCGATTTCCAATCCGCGCCCAGAGACTTTGGAGCCAGTTTGCTCTTTCCAGGGCCAATTTGAGGACTTTGCTAGGTCGCACTCCAACCGTGTGGCATTAGACTTTCGACGAGACCTGCAGACAGAGCAGTCCTTGAGGAACACCCGATGGACTTACGCGCAGCTTGATCAAAAGGCGCAGGCTTTCGCGAAATATCTCAACCATCACTATGGGTGGCTTGCCAACAGAGTGGTGCCAATATGTATGGACAGATGCCCGGAGATCTACCTCGCAATCTTGGGTGTCCTGAAAGCGGGCGGTGGCTGGTGTCCTATCGATCCAGCTTTCCCTCCGAAGCGACGGCATGACCTCATCGTCAGAACTGATGCACAGATGGTTCTGACAACAACTGGGAGCCTTGACGGTATGCCCAAGGGAATGCATATAGTCAACGTGACGACAGCCAAGATGGAGGATGTGAGCATTCTAGAGCATCCTCCGACAAAACCTGATGACCTGGCGTATCTGATTTGGACAAGTGGCACGACAGGCGAGCCAAAGGGTGTGCCGATCCATGTCGAGGCTGCAGTCACTGCCATGGAAGCTTTGCAAAAGACTGTCCCCACTGATACGCGCAATGGAGCTGTGCGCTGCCTCCAGTTCTCACAATTCACCTTCGACGTGTTTGTACAGGATCTGTTCTACACATGGGGCGTCGGAGGAACTCTCATCTCATCTGATCGAGCTACTATGCTCGGCTCGTTCGCGGAGTTGGCAACGAAGACCGGGGCGACACACGCTCATC
This sequence comes from Bacidia rubella, assembly GCA_032158265.1. Classification (NCBI taxonomy): domain Eukaryota; kingdom Fungi; phylum Ascomycota; class Lecanoromycetes; order Lecanorales; family Ramalinaceae; genus Bacidia; species Bacidia rubella. Next base: position 128,636 of record JAVTIF010000006.1, on the reverse strand, counting down.
TGACACCAGCGTTCGCAGCTAGTGTGCCCAGTGACAAATGTCCTACGCTGGAGGTCATCACCATGATTGGAGAAAAGCTAACGCAAAACGTTGCGGATGATTGGGGCCATAATATGCGCGCATATAACACCTACGGTCCCGCAGAGACTACGGTCGTGTCAACACTGAGACAGTTTGGTGGCTCTGAGGACTCAATTCAGAGTGCCAATGTTGGCCTGCCTCTACCGTCTGTCACTGTCGTAGTAATACGTGATGGTAAGCCAGTGATGACGAATGGCATAGGCGAACTAGCTCTTGGAGGTCCTCAAGTATCCAAAGGCTATTGGAAAGACCCTGCCAAGACTGCCGAGCGGTTCGTTTGGAGTGAAGAGCTTGAGATGACTCTGTACTTGACTGGAGACATTGTGCGCTTACTGCATAATCATACTCTGGAGTTTGTAGGCCGTACCGATGACCTCGTCAAGATCCAAGGCATTCGTGTAGAGCTAAGCGAGATCGCTTTTTCGCTTCGATCATGCCATTCCCTAGTCCAGCAAGTTGAGGTGCAATATATAGACCGACCTGATCGACCGTCAAAGCTCATCATTGCGTTCCTTGCCGTACCAGAGCTGGGCAAGCTCAGCGCAGACTTGATAACCAACGACACAGCCGTAGAGATTACCCAATCCGCCCAGCGAGATGCAAAGACGAATCTGCCGGGCTACATGATCCCTCATGTTTTCCTAGTCCTGGGCAGCATACCACGCACACCGTCAAATAAAATCGATCGCGTTGCGCTAAAGACAATGTACGCTACTGCAGATCTAGGAGCCTTGGAGATGAAACTGGCAGCCAGACCTGGAGATACAAGCACGTCAAAAGATTGGTCAGAACAAGAAGCGAAAATCATTAGAACGATATCGGAGATCTCAGGAACCTCGATGGCGTCGATGAGCAGAGCGAGTACCTTGCCGTCGATAGGTATCGATTCCATCAGCGCAACCAGGTTAATTACAATACTCAATACTGGAGGATCAGACATGTCAATAGCCGAGCTTCTTGCATGTCAGAATCTCGCCGAATTTCTGGGTCTGGCGCAACGGCAGCCCAGCAATTCTACAGCAGGCAACTTTGACTCCAAAGCCTTCAACGAACAGTGGCTCGAATGCATACGAAACGAAGTCAGCGCGAATGTTACCTTTGTAGCCCCAGCTTTGCCTCTGCAGGAATCGCTTGTGAGTGAGAGCATACGTAATGCAGATATGTACTGGAGTAACAACTTGTTCTCGCTTAATCGCGACGTTGATCTGCAGAGGCTGCGAAGCTCGTGGGAGAACCTTGCAGCTACAACAGATGCTTTACGCTGTGCTTTTTTGCCGGTCGCTACATTGCCAGAGAGCCCCGACACGAGTGCGACATTCTTGCAAGTTATCTTAGATGATGCAACCGTAGACTGGAATGAGCAGACGGCTGATGAAGATGAGATCCAGGACCGTGCAAGACATTTTTCGAAAGAGATTGTAGAAAGACATCGAAAGAGAAGCTTCGCAACGCCACCATGGGCCATTACAATCTTTACGACTGATTCACAGCGTGCCATGCTTGTGAGCATTCACCACGCCATTCGTGATGAACTGTCTATGAAATTCATTTTCGAGGATCTGCATCGATTTTACGCAGATCCTAACAACGTCGAAGCACCCTACGGTCGATATCAGCTACGCGAAGCTCTCAGCTTGCTCTTACCCAAAGATGACCAACATGAGCAAGATACAGAGTATTGGAGCCGGACGCTGCGCGACTTCAGCGAGCAGCAAGATACAAGAGCTTTGCCTGGGCTGGTGAACGGCAAGGCAATCTCAGGGTTCATGACTCACACCTGGGAAATGAGACATTCATATCAATACATGCAGAGTGAAGCTTTGAATGCTGGAGCCTCATCGGTGGCTGCGCTGTTGCGTATTACATGGGGTCTGATACTCCTTGAATATCTAGGAAGTGACGAGGTTGTCTTTGGAGAGACATGGTCGGCGCGTAGCGAAGCGGCAGCCTTGTCAGATGTTGTAGGCCCGCTAATCACTGTGATACCTATCCTCTTCCGCAGACACGGGTCTGCGCGTGAGATTCTTGAAGACCAAGCAAAACTACAGAAAGCTGCTAGAAGTCATTTTGGGGTCCATCCTCGAGCTGTTCGACAGATACTGAAGGTCTCCGAGACTGACCCGCTATATCCAGCTGTCTATAATTTCATACCAGACATACCCAGCGATCAGAGGGACAAGACCTCCTCGCTTTTTCAACGAACGGATAGCCCTATCAACCTCTCTGTGGAGCATCCTTTAGCTTTCAATGCTTCGCTAACTTCAGACGGAAAGTTGTCTCTAGAGCTGGTAGCAAGCCGACAGGTCTTTGATGAGGCGCATCTTGCAATTCTTGGGGAGGAGGTCGAAGCACTGACATACTCTATCTTAGAGTACCCCGACGAGCCAAGCAAAGATTTGATATCACATTTGTCTCCTAACCTGCTCTCAATCTCTGTTGGTGATGGAGTGAATGCTCCTAACCCCGCCTTTGAAACGGATCCTCAACATTGGGTAGCTCACTATGCCTCTACGAACCCTAATTGGAGCGCCGCTGAAGTTGTTAGCAATCTTCAAGAACAAGGACCAGACTCTGACAAGTGGACATACAAGGAGCTACAGCAGGCTTACCGCCATATCGCAAACACCATCCGCAATCAGGGTATCTTTGGCAAAATGATAGCTGTATGCTTAGAACGCCGGCTCGATGTCTATGCTGTGATTCTTGGCATCCTTGACTCTGGTAATACTTACCTCCCTGTTGCTGAAGACCTGCCTGAGGAGCGCAAATCATTCCTGCTTCAAGATAGCGACGCCGCCATGCTCTTCACCTCTCGTTTCTTAGCCAGCAATTGTCGCGATGTCCCAAATAGCTGCCAGATTGTCCATGTCGACGAACTAGACTACACAAAAAAAGGCTCTCTGAAAGAAGGACTTTATGCAGTAAAACCGACAGATAACGCCTACCTACTTTACACTTCTGGCTCCACAGGTGTTCCTAAAGGTGTGCTCGTCAGTCGCAGTAATCTCACGTCTTTCACCGAGGCTGATGCCAAGTTCATCGGGGCCCATATGAAGGATATGCAGCAGCTTCATGGCAAAGGCAAGTATCTAGGTCTTGCCAGCTACGCCTTCGATGTCCACCTCAAAGAGATGTTCACGGCCTGGCGCCACGGTATGACCGCGGTCACAGCGCCTCGGTCTTTGCTGCTCGACAATCTTGAATTAGCTCTTCGAGAGCTCAAGGTCACACATGCAAGCTTTGTGCCGTCGCTTATCGACAGCGTTGGCCTTCAACCCTCCAACGCACCAGAGCTTAGATACCTGACTGTTGGTGGTGAGAAGATCTCAAAGCGTGTTATTGACACCTGGGCTGGCAAACCTGGTGTCACCCTTGTAAACGCCTATGGTCCTACAGAAGTGACAATAGGGTGCTGTTTTCAGAAGGTTGAGCTCGGTATGAATGTGAGGAATATTGGGCCTCCGCTATCATACACAGCGGCGCACGTATTGCATCCTAAGTCTCTTGAGTATACTCTTCGCGGTACAGCTGGTGAGCTATGTCTGACTGGCGACTTGGTCGCAAACGGGTATTACAAGCGACCTGACGCCAAAGGCTTCGTTGAGGACTTCCACGGCAAGAGGATGTATCGTACAGGTGACATGGTTTGTCTGATGGCTGATGGCACACTCGAGTTCTTAGGCCGAGACGATGACCAAACCAAGGTGCGAGGACAGAGACTTGAGTTAGGCGAAGTGACTGAGGCTTTGAGAGCCGCCGCAGCATCAACATTGAAAGTGGACACAGTTGATGCGGCAGCCATCGTAGCTGAGCACCCTGCTATAGCAAAGCCTCAGCTCATCGTCTTTCTTGCATCATGCCAGACTCTCAATGGTGAAGAGCCGCATTTTGCTTCTTCTCCTGATTCAGCTGCACTTGCGGAGATTCGAACTATGTGCCTCAAAACTCTGCCAGCGTTCATGGTCCCTGATCATATCGTCCCGCTGACGAGACTGCCAGTGGCAAGCGTGTCCCGCAAAGTTGATGCAAAGCGGTTAAAGGCTTTGTTTGCGGAAGTTCGGATAGAAGATCTGCTCTCTGGCAGCTCTTCCGTAGGGGCTAATGATCGGCCACTCAATGAGACTGAGGAATTAGTAGCCAAGGCTGTCACTGACACACTTAGTACGAAGGAAGCTACGATCAAGCCTTCCACGAACTTATTCCAGCTCGGATTAGATAGCCTGAGTGTCATTAGTTTAACTATCAGGCTGCAAAAGCTGGGATTTGATTGCAATGTCACTGACGTACTGAGTAAGCCTGTGGTAGAACAATTGGCCCTGTTGCACCAAAAAGGCGAGAGCGGAAAAAGTTCAGAGATCGCGCACAAGGAGCTGGCTGATCTGCAGGCAAGGTTTATCGAGCAACACGGCCGAGGTGATGACGAAAATCCAATCGTGGCAGTCCGACCCTGCTTGCCCTTACAAGAGACGATGATAGCCAGCTCGCTCGCTAGGCCTGATGAAGCTCTTTATGTAAACCATGTGATATTACGCATCGCGAAAGACGTGGATTTAGTAAAATTGATCAAGGCATGGAGAGATACTATTGCAGAGCTTGAGATTACGAGGACGTGCTTTCGTGAGTTTGAGAATCACTACGTACAGGTTGTACTTAAGGCCCAAGATCTCTCTTGGTCATACATTGGCTCGCATGAAGCCGAAATACAGGTCATTGCTTTGAAAGAACAGCAAAGTGAGACCGCCTCAGCAATGATCAGCAATATCAGCTCTGTGCCACCAATTAGACTCACGCTGGCATCGGCTAAAGAGGCAGATACCGAGGCGACGATGATGGTCTCCATACACCACGCCTTGTATGATGGTGAAGCGTTTCCCATGATCGTTGATGAAGTCTACGGACGCTATAGAAACCAAAAACCTCAGCCTCGTACCCCTTTCTCCCAGCTGGTAGCTCATATATGGTCACAAGATAAGGACAAAGCGCAAAGCTTTTGGCAGAGGTATTTGAGAGATTATAGACCCGTCTCTTTCCAAGTATCATCAGACAATGAAAGGACGGTTGAGGTCGAAAAAGCCAACGTGACATCGCTTTCTCAGATAGAACGATTCGCTTCCTCCCTCAATGGCACCCCCGCATCCTTGATGCAAGCAGTCTTTGGCATCGTATTGGCTCAGCACTTGAACAGGCGCGATGTCGTATTTGGAACGATCTACTCCGGCCGTACAGTCTCTATTGACAGCCCACACACTATTGCCGCACCGTGCATCACAACGATTCCTCAGCGAGTAACAACGCAGCACAGCCATTCTAGCCTCACCAACACAATCACCGCAGCCCAGTCTGGTTCTGTCGAGTCGCTTGAATACCAACATACAGCATTACGTGACATTCACCGCTGGGTCAAAGCCGAGCGACCATTATTCGATACCCTTTTCTCCTACGCTCACAGGCAGAAGTCTGCGCCTTGGTCCAGTTTCTGGTGGGAGATTGGGGGATCAATGCCAAGTGAGTTTCCGTTCGCCTTAGAGATAGAGGCAGATCGAGATGCCAGCATCATGTTGATGCGCTGTATACACAAATCTGCGGCTGGTGAGACTGAGACGGCGAACTCATTTCTGGAGAATATGGATCTTTTGCTCGGGGCTCTTGTGAGAGGAGAGAGCGTCAAAGTCAAGGACTTGGCAATTAGTGACACTGATGTGGAAGATGCTGAAGAATACGATGAGGATTCTTGGTCGAATGAAGAGGCGCTGATGAAGGGCACAGTTGCTGAAATTACAAGTTTGCCGCCAAATACGGTTATGAAGGGGGTATCCTTCTTCAGCCTTGGCATTGATTCAATTAGTGCAATCAAGTTTGCGCAGAGGTTGAGAGCGAAAGGCCTTGAATGTTCTTCTGCGGATATCATGAGATTTCCATGCATTGTGCAATTGGCTCGGCATGTCACCACCTCCACAGCAGAGGCAGATAGTGATGGTCAAGGACCTGTAGATTCGAAGGACGTGCAGCTTGAAGCTGACCTAGGATCCACAAACAATGTGCTTACGACTTATCCATGCACGCCTCTTCAGTCATCTATGCTTACCTCTACTCTGAGCTCTGATGGTACGATGTATGTCCATCATCATGTTCGTCGCCTGCCGCCTAACGTAGATCTGGAAAGGCTGAGGAATGCCTGGATCGATCTCACAGCGTCTACGGAGATCCTTCGTACAACCTTCCATTACTCTGACTCTACGAGATCATGGACGGCTTTGGTACATAAAGAACACTATATCAAATGGGCTATCGTGGATTCTCGTAAAGACCTCAACTCAACATTAGAGAAGCTGAGATCAGAATTTTGCTTTCGCGAGACGAGAGACTATGAAAGTACGCTGTGGAAAGTCGCGATTTTCGACGATGTGATGATCTTGTCCATGCATCATGCCTTGTACGATGGAAAATCGCTAGCCATTATGCTGCATGATCTTGAGCAACAGTATCAGAAGGGAAAGGTGCCAGTGAGGCCTCCTTTCAGTGAGGCTGCCAAAGAAATCGCAAAAGATGCTGGTCAAGCTGGAGCCTTTTGGCTGCAGAATATCGACGACTTTCAAGGCCTTGAAGGCTTCAAGTCCGCGACAGTCACGAGGGAGGCGCAACAAGTCTTGAATGTGGACGTCAGCAAAATTCTGGAGCAGTGCAAGCAACTTGGCGTCACTCTCCAGTCCGTCGCCCTCCTCGCTTTCGGAAAATGCCTCGTCTCCACTCTGAAGCGGAGGGATCTCGTATTTGGCCATGTGGTTGGTGGTCGCACGCTTAGCATGCCGAGCGTTAATGATGTGATCGGTCCTCTTTTCAATACCGTACCCTTCCGCTTCACACTTGACAAGGCTTATGCTACCAACAAAGCCGTCGCAGTCCAAATTCAGGACTTTACTGGACAGTCGCAAGCGCATCAACACGCTTCTTTGAGTAAAGTTCAGCAAGGATGGCGTAAGAAGAACGGTGATGCTGATGCTGAGCTCTTCAACGCTATCTTCTTGTTCCAGAAACCCACCACGTCTGACGGCCCTGGTTTACTTTCGCCTATTGAGATGGATGGGGGCGTAAATCATGCAGAGTACCCTATCAATTTTGAGATCGAGCAGCGTGAGAACGAAGTCAGCGTCCTGCTTGCCTCCAGCTTGATTGAAGATCTGCCGGCGTGGCTGGATCGCTATGAGCAGGCTCTTTATGATATCCTGAGGCATCCGAGCAGGTCTGTCATGGGCTTTCCTGAAGAGTTGAGTCGGTTGCCTTTGCTGCAGAAGCAAAAAGTTGGGGTGTCTGAGGAAGGTCGTGTGCATATATTTTTCGGCCTAGAGGTTGACTGTGTCAGGCGAGTGCTTGGGAAGGTGTCAGGCATACCTGCAGCGAAAATTGCCGAAGATACAACTATCTTCTCAATGGGGCTTGACTCCATCTCTGCTATTCAGGTGGCGGCGACGTGTCGAGAAGAAGGTATTGGCGTGAGTGTGGCGGATGTTCTTCAAGGTCGGAGCGTCGGAGGCATATGCAAGCTGGTCGGCGAGCGGAAGGGCCAGACCAATCAAGTTGCTAATGCTCGAACTGGTGAAGTAGATGAGCACAAGGACTTTGTTTCAGAAAAATCGAAAGCAGAAGCTCTGGAGATTGCTGGTCTGTCATCTGAGCATGTTGAGGACGTACTGCCATGCTTGGCTGGCCAATTGTACAATCTTGCCAACTGGGTATCCTCTGGGCGAACGATGCGCGAGGGTATCTTCGCATACTCGTGCAAGGAGAAGCTTCAAGCAGACAAATTGAGGTCCGCATGGTATGAGCTTCGCAAGCGCCACCAAGTGCTGCGCACAGTATTTGTTGCTCCCTCTCCCAATGAAACAGTGCAGCTCGTTATGAAAGCCGAGTATTTGCACGACAACTCGTTCGGCTGGCTAGAGACCTCAGACGGCTCAGAGGAGCTTGTCACGAAGATGATCAAGCAGGAGACGAACGATGTATTTGATCTTTACACTCCACCAGTCCGGCTCGTCCTCGTCTGGAACGGGAGGCAGTCTCATGTGTTGCTGAGACTTCACCATGCCATTTACGATGCTTGGACGGTTAGTACGCTAGTCGACGAGCTGGCTGCTTTGTACAAGGGACAGCAGCTTCCATCAGCACCCAATGTAAAGCCTTTCATCCGATCCACACAGCACGCGCTTGAGGAGCCACAGAATAGAGAGTACTGGCGCAAGGGTCTGCAAAACTGCCAGCCGACATTGATCAAATCCTCCTCCCTCCAACCCGATAAGGCTGGCAGCCCTTTCTTCTTCACCAAACATACCATTCCGCAGCTCTCAAAACTTGAAACACTGTGCAAAGCGACTTCGACATCTCTTCCGACTCTCCTACTCATATCTTTCGCACGTGCCCTTGCAAAACGTACCGGCGCCGTAAACCCGACATTCGGTCTCTTCCAAACAGGTCGCTCGGCAGACGTCCCAGGCTTAAAGACCCTGTCATTTCCTTGCCTTAATGTCCTCCCCCTGACGGTCAAAGACGCTATCAGCCGAGGAACCAGGGAGATTGTAGAAGCCGTGCAGAACGATTCAAGCGACAGGGTTCGTTTCGAACAGGCATACCTCCGGGACATCCTCTCGGACCTTGAGCTTAAGGAGAAGGTGCTTTTCAATTCTTGGGTCAATATCCTTTGGCATGACACCACTCCCGCCTCCACCACCACCACCAATGCCTCTTCCGGTGATGGTGAGGAGTGGAAGCCATGGCACCCGCAAGATAGAAACATGGAGAGTTTGCTCCCCACTGAACGCCAAAAGGGGAATACGGCGGTGGATAGACTAGATACGAGTTTTCTGGCAGAGGAGAACCTATTCCTTGATGTCGCAAGGAATGGGGAAGGCGATTGTATCGACATGCTCGTGCGCTGCGACTCTACCATTATGAGCGAGAATGAAGCGCGAGGGCTCTTGCAAGAGGTCGGCGAGGGGCTACAGGCAGCTGTTGAGGAGATTGGCGATGATGCTGGCGCGTAGACGTATGGGCGTGAATATTTCTTGGAGCTGGTGGGTTTATAGGGAGGGGTTATGGGTACTGGGTTACGGAAGGGGTGGTGGAGAGGCTGTTACACGGATCGACGAGGCTGGGGAGATCTGGATAATTTGTCTGCGGATTTCCAGGCACTTGTTGGGTTCGTCGAGGAGTTGCGACGGAGCATGGTATGAAGCTAGGGGATGGATATCGATACTTGTTGGAGAGGTAGAACCAGGTACAGTTTCTCTATGTGACCGCGGAAAGTGGGAAGGAGGAAAATCCTGGGAATAGTTAAGGGAAGGGTGGTGTCTCGATTATGCTTGTCTTGTTTTTCCTTTTTTCCCCCATGCTTTTGGTATGTTGGCTCTCGACGTATCAAGCGTCAGGGTGGTAGGGAAAAGATGTACGGTTTGATATTTTTGCTTGATGATATTTTCTCTCCATTTACATACACTAGTCAAGGCAGACTTTTTTGTACGTTGTATGCACAATAAGTGAACCTTAAAGCGATAACTTCATCGACAGAGAGTTCGACCCTGTATCATTAATGATTTATACACCATCATAAAGCCGAAGCTCAGCGCCAAAGTTGTAAGTTGACTCAGAAGGCCTTTGGGTTCTTGCGTCATTTGAACAGGTTGGCGAAAGCTTTTTATCAGAACCAGAATCCTTCTGTTGACTTCCGCTGTCGGCTCCGCTGAGATTCTGCGATTGAGTGTGTAGGCCTTCAGGAAAGATTTCATTCATGCGGGAGCGATCACTGCATTATCATCTTGTCATCAATCAGTCCTAGTGCTCTTTCATCACATTCCATGAGCCACTTGATTGCGTTCTCTGTTTCATTGTGAGGGCATTTACTTATGTTTTAGCAGAGCTTGTCGGACAGTAATGGGGCAAGACTCTTCAGAGTGACTCAAAGATTATGTTGGCCGCCAGGTTTCCATTGGATTGCACAGCGCGCTTGGTCAGTCCAGGGCTTTCTGGGCTATCTGAGCTATCGCTTGGGGTGATATGAAGTCGTAGACGCAATGACAAGAGCCAAGACAGGTAGGTCCACCCTTTGACCTGCTTGCCTGATCCACAGGGTACCTTTACTGCCTTTGTTCACCTCCCATGGTGGTTCATTGTTGCAGACCTTCGTATGAGCTTGCTTTGATCACATCTTAATGATCTATGAATGTGTTCACCCGATATACCCAGCACCATAGAGCTGTTTAATTGTTTGAGAAAGACAGTAAAGAGCTTTTGGTGCGGAAATGTGGCGATTGACTGAATTGTTAATGCGATGTATTGGACTGCTCGAAATTCCCTATCTTAAAGAACGTATTTCCCCAACTGACTAAATGAATGTCCGATATCAAAAATTCCTACTCAAGACTTATCTTTTGGTGTACGCCTAATCTTCCCCTCACAGAATTCTAAATCAGGCCCCGCGCGATTATATTGCTCGTTGTGCCCTTGAGGCTCCACGTGATCTTGAGCTTCGATGTGCTTGTGGGATTCCATGCCACGCTGAGGCTTGACGTCGTTCTGGCGCTTGTCGCACTCGGGACATATTTCGCCGCTTTTTCGACTGCAGTGTATCCATGTCAGCCTCACTAGAATCCTTTCAAGAGGGCGGAGCAGAACGAACAGTTGCGTCTCCGCATTATCTGTGTTCTGTACATAGCTTCCTTCCGAACAAGGGACGATCTTGAGGAGCCTGGAGTGCTTCGATGGCTGATCGCAGTGCCGGTATCTCGGTATCTCGAACATGCACTTGATGTTGTGGTCTGTGATGTCTGATGCTTCAAAGTGTGTGATAGCTTTTTCAAAAGAGACGAGTGGTGAAGCTGTGGATGGTTGGAAGGAGCAAGTAGTGGAGCGACATCGAGATACAGGTATCGCGGTTTCGAAACCCACGGTCAAAGCGGTTCAAGACGCGAATACCTGCGTCTCTTCCAGTGTGCCTTGGCAACTCTATCATCGCAGCATCGACTGGTGGAGCTGCTTCTTAATCCTAGAGTGAACGATGACTGCCTCCAAAGTGTCCGGTCGATCAATCAGCATTTTATCACCTAAAGGAAGCAATTTATTCTTCGATGACACAGTGAAGTAGTGCATTGACATTGTGGAAGTCAGAAAAGTCGTATCAGTCTCCGCATTGATATATATAAATTTACGCTCTTATCCATGTTATGATGATTATATATCCTGGAAGGTGTTTGACTCAAGAGGAGAGAGAAGTACCTATTAGTAGGACGAACGTGGTTGGGTCGTGGCCACAGAGACCGCCATTCACCTGCAATGACTTCACAGCTACAGAATGAAGCTATGGTAGTGTGGTGAGAGTTAAGCGGACTTCATCTCAACATGTGACGTTTGCAGTTAGGTCACAGAGCAGATTCACATTTTCAGCCTGCTCGCCTCTACGCGGCCTAGTCGCGTTCTTTGTCACCGCAGTCGATATCACAGAGTCGAAGGATAAGGGCAAAGCAGGCTCCGATTAGGCAGTTGACTTGACTCGCTGATTTTGCGAGATGGCAACAGAGGTGGAAGCAAGACACAAGTCGCATGCCTGTTGTAGTGCAACGTTAGATAGTGACGTACATCTCAGTCGAACGCCTCGCCATTCTCGACTGGTTTATGTCACGCTTGATGCATCGTGACTGAATATAAGTGACACAAAGCCATGAGCTACATCTTTCACGACATTTCGTATGACTTACATTCGGTGTTGAAATTCTTTCACACTACGAGATTCACGACTTGCAAGCGCCAGTTCTACTTGCTCAAGCATGCCATTGAATCATGCTAGATGCAGTGAAGTAATATTAAACCCGTGACCTGATTGTGAAGCACAGTACCTCGGGCTTAGCACATATTGAATGGCCAATAGCCCCGCAAGACACCTAGAGAGTAATACTATCCCAATATTACTTTAAAACAGCTTCTTCTTCCGACTGCCCTATAGTGAGACGCGCTGAGAGCCTAAACCTCCATTGGATAGTAAATATATAAATGGTGAAATGAAAGGGAAGCTGACCCTCTTATCCATCAATACTCACACAACAGTCGTTACCACAAGTCCGAACCATTCTGACTATCTGAGCGCCCAGTGCCTCACCCAGTTTCAGAACTATCAATGACAAAGAGAGCCTGTCCCAAGACATGCTTCAAACGATGCTGTCGCAAGACTGTTTCAAAGATGAAACTTCATTTTACTTGATGCCCGCAGCACTAGCTCAGAGTATCGTTGGGATCGATGTCTCATTTTAGTGGCGGACTGTTTCATCAAAGTGAAACGAACGAAGTTTGGATTCAGCTCCAGTGGCGCTTGCCTCTCCAAGAAGGAGCCCAGGGACTCCCTAAAAGCACGCTCTCATTGTGCTGATGACACTTGCTGCTTCGCACGATATTGAAATCGAAACACAATATTGTGCCCTTTGTCCATCACTCAGACCTCACGTATACTCATCTCAAGGCGACACGATTTTGTTTCACTATACACAGCAATCTAACAATCCGGCATTTGATTATTCGCAATGATCCAGCCGTGCAAAAGAGTACATCGGATGTATGTTCGCTGTATTAAAAATCTCTTGCTCTTCTCATCTATGTATCAAATCACGAAGTCATTCAATCTCAATATTCTCATAACGTGCACATTCGAGATATTCTGTTACCGCTATTGCTATGGGCGTAATGCTCACTCATACGGCCGCAAAGTCTGTCCATGTGCGGGGGCAAAGTGTCCACAGACCAAGGAGAATTCGATTGCAGTCTTGTCAGTAGACCATGAACCCTGTACAACTAACGAAGATGATGCGCTGACACAAAGATCGTCTAGTGAGAGCCTTAGAGAATGGTGTCTAAAGAATTTCCCAGGCCGACTCGAAATGCCCGCCGCGGAATCCGATCATCTCCGCCGCCAACCTCCTCAATAGCAACCTCCGAAACCATCTGCTGATCAATGTTGATGCGGAATTTCAAAACAAGACTCCCCACTGACCAAAACACTATTTAGGGCCCAAGGGTCCTGCTTGAATAGCACTTCAACAGGAGCGTGTTGTTTCTGCCCTCGGGGAATTTTAAACTGGTACCTGCTCTGTAGTTGACTGGAATTGAATTCGGGAGGCGTCACGAGCGCAGTTAAGGGGCTAATTTCTTTTTGGCTCTAGAGACGGATAACGCGCACTTTCATGTCGAAGTAGAATATGTACCTCAGCCGAGCGCGCAAGATGACCTCACCTATATCACTAACGCCATAAACACCTGGGATTAAAGTCACTGACAACGTCGTTGTGAAGAATGTTTCGACATTTGGGATTTGTGAAAGCTCATCGTCCTGGCGAACTCGAAGACTCACTCTTGAAGGGGCTGGTGTCAGTGTGGTGGCTAAGCTACTCTTCTTGTCGTGGGGGCTAAAGACGTTTGAGAACGGGAGGTTGCCATTGGGGCAGACTGCCTTACAAATGAGAGGAGAAATGTTGGCGCTTCAGGCGTTCGTTTGGCCAGCCTGGTATCCTCCAAGATCGTGGGATGGGCAACGACGATACTAAGGATGCTTGCAATGAGGAGTTGAAGACACTGCATGCTGCAAAATCTGGGTTTTGGCCCTTGATGGGAGATCTCCACTCCGCGTGTGTAAGTCTAAGGAAAGTAGTTGACCTACGAAAGTGGTGGTGATGTGCGGTATTGAATTGAACAGGGTATGTGAAACTATCCCCCGGTATGCTGCATATGTCGGGAGCTGCTATCATCGATATTTGTCATGTCAGTGCAAGGATAATAGATATGTGCAATGCATGGCTAACCAGAACGTGTCATCCCGTTATGACCCTCAGAGTCCCACAAACTCACAGAATAAGTACATGTTCCAGCCAGAGTCAAAATTTTGCGCCCCGCTATTGCGAGGCTCTAGCGCCCATCCACGAAGATTGTTTTGCAATTATAATCGAAAAGCTAGTTCCGCGACTGCTCTATAATCAGAGAGAGACAATTTCATAAGGACCCTTGTTGTGCTTTGAATGTACGCGTACATATTGCTGCTGTGTGGGGTAGACAGAGCTTGCCTTTTCTTCTCGAATTGAATGCACAAAGAGGGGGTTTGGTGATCAAACATCGTCGCATCGACTGGTGCCTGACTTGAAGGCTAACTGACAGGGTTCAGATGGAGAGATGGAGTTCATATCTTCTTATCGACAAGGACAAGGACACGTTAGGTCAAAGAACGGGCTTCAAGGAACACAAACGTCTAGATTGTGAGAATTTCGCGTAATGACAAGTATATTGGTCCAATACAGATTGCGTTGCATTCTTCATCTTAAGAGATGCCATATGCTAATCGCAAGGGTGCAAAATCCATTCGAAGAGTACTCAACAATGGTCCAACAGGCAGAGCAAATGAAGGACTCAGCTTAACATTAGACACAGCTTTTACCCAGGGATACTACATAGGAAACGAGCCAAAATCTGCAAGATTTCTTATGCGCGGCGGTCATCAAGATTTTCCGGCGCCGAAGTGCCAAGAGCAGATTGTCGCTGAGTCATCACGCTTCTCCGTCTTCTCTCGAGTATGGCCTTTTCATGATGGTGCCAGTCTGGCTCAAGACCCATCATTCGCGTTGACGACTTGGAGCATCTCTTTCAGACGATCTATACCGGTGACAACGCTGCCTCCTGAGGTCCCCAGCTCGCCATCTTTCTCCGGCTGGACGCTCCGGAGACTCCTCCAACCCTCCCTAACCCTCACCCCACGCAAAGGAATGGAGAAGTGGCTGTCATTCCCACGGGGTGAAAGAGCTTTGGAAAGCACACGAAGCCACGACAAACAAGTCCGAAATGCCAGTATACAGATGTTATCCTCAAAAGAGTAAGGGGAAGTGGGGCGGCCCTTTGGGGGTCCATCGACGGCAGAGGTGTTCAGCTGTTATAACCACACGTTCTATTTCTTGAAGAGGAGGAATCAGATAAAAGATGGCACATGGGAAGCTTGAACATCTCGCTTCATAGTGGGCTGAATGCAGTGCTCGCGGGCCCACGCCCGCCATGCTTGCTACTTGGAGTTGCTGGCAAAGAAGCATGGATATAAAACATCCTCTTCATACGGTAGAGGAGCACGCCGTGCTAGATGATTGCGGACCTGAAATGCATGAGGAGAACAAAATTGTGGCGCAATACCTGCAAACATGCACACAATTGATCCCAGCAGCAGACAATGGCATGACTTGCCTCAGGCATCATCCAAACTTCCGCGTTTGAGCGCGTGTCTACTTGAGAAGTTGGAGTAATAGAATGGCTAACATACTGTTGTGTTCGTCCTACACTGCCCTGCTCAAGGCCATGTCTCTGGCAGTGCCGTTCAATTCGAAAGACAAAGCAGTAACGATCAACCACCATGCGCGATGCTCTAACCACCTGACTAGTTGAGGCCTTGAAGCCACACTTTCTATGTGCCATCATTCGTGCTGGGAATCCATGCTCACGACGGCCTATTGGGTCGCTCATCTTGGGCACTAATGCAACTCCGACGCTAAGCCTTCTTTGGAAACTAAAGTATTACGCCCTCCAAAGTCCCACTTGTCTATTTATCGGGCTCTTCGTCCTACTTCGAAAGTTTTTCCTCCGCTTTCATGACACTCTGTTGCCAAAGTCGCCTCGTCCCTTGTTTCACCTCACTTGAGGCTTTCATCCACTGCGTTTCTTAAATACCGCTCAGCCTTGCCTGCTTGGAGACTCGATTTGAACGATGTCGCAACAGGTCCTCCTAGACATTTCAACCGCTCCAGCGCGATCTATTGGTCAGGCTTTACGACACGCGAAGCCTCAAAGGACCGATCAAGAACGTAAGGATAGGCGCAATGAATTATCTCGACAACGGACTACGAAGAATCCACGACGCCATCGTTTCATGAGAAAAAAGAAGGGCTGTGATAAGGAAACGATTGAGCAAGAAGCTGAGAACGAGGATGGCAACACATCAAACGGTACATTAGTTGACTTCCTGAAGGCATGCGGTAAGGGCGCGAAAAAGAAACTTGGGCGACGACGTCGGAGCGATAAAAAGAAAACCGAACTCAGAGAGGGACCTGACAGAGAGTCACTTCGGAGCGAAAAGACAAAGGATGGCTCTTCGAAGCCAACTACTGGACCTGGAAGCAATCACGCTCCAGCCGAGGTGACGAAGACAAATCCTAACCAAGAAAAGCTTCCGTTGGCGCACAACAACGGCGAGAGGCTTTCTACACCCGAACCGTCAGCCAAAGATCAGTTCGATACTCCTCGCAGGGCAACACCTGACTTCTCATACTATACGTATTTGAGAGATATGACACCAGGAGGCACAATTATCTCCCACCCCGAGAGTAAGAGCTTCGAACATCAGATACCAGCAGTCGGGCATTGTGCTGCCCCACCAAGACGGAGTTTTAAGTGGGACCAAGAGGTTCCTGGGCCAGACAGACAGCACTATCTGAGCATCTTGCCAGACTTGGAGAAGTTGACTGTCTAGTCGCTGAAGAAAATCGATGTCGCGGCAAGATGTTTCTTAAGGTCTAACAGCTTCCGTTGGAGTAGTTACAAATCACAATATTGAATCTTTCACGGTACTGGTCGTAATTTGTCATCCATGAAGGCGCCTTTGGAAGCGGCAGAAACGGGAATTCGGGTGGGTGTTTTGCTGCCTGGAGCTTTGTGTACCCAATTAAAGACTTGACTGCTATGCTGTCAATAGTGATGTAGCGCATGATACTGTCCCAAGCTCTCCATCATTTCGGTCGAGTAAAGTCTTGACTCCATTCCACCATTAAGTATTCAACGACAGAACGGTGTTACAGTGTCGGTCCTGGGGGAGAGCCTGTCACGCATTCATCTCAGCTTCCATTCTGAACGCCATCCCCAGAGTCGGTAACGGACCTTTAAGGCAATGTAAGCCTAAAGCTGTGTTACATTCAAAGGACGCCTGTCGTTTCTAAATCTGGCATCCCCATGCCCGAAATGTATCGAAGACGCCTAGCAGGGGAGCTTTACTTCCTCTACAGGGTTTTTATGACACCCGAGAAGCTCACATGCAGCGTATCAGTGATTGAATACGCGCTACTCTTGCCGGCTGCATTCAAGTTCATAGACCATAGATGACGTTAGGAGTAAGAAGTTGGCGATGCTATTTCGCTGGGCTAAGCTCGGTCATGCCAACCGCTTCGAATCTTCGAAGTCAACTGGTCCTAAGATACTTGTGAAGGAGTATACATACTAAGCGATCGCGCTGCTCCACTCGCTCAAAGTTACCCTAATGTGTCACTTACGATCAATCAGGCTGCCGTAGGAAGTATTTGCGGTGAGGGAAACCTGCAAGGGTATCAGGAGTGCTGTCCGCTAATGACAGCCAGCAAGAATAAGAATTAGGCTCCTGGCATTAGAGATGACTTAGCGACCTCTCTAAAAGAATGAGCAAGGAGAACTCAAAGACTATGGATCGAGAGTTATCTTTTGCGCAGCCTATGTACCTCTTTTGTTCAACCACGCGACGTGCCCCTAATTCTCAATCAAGCTACAATCTCCCCGTAATATACCTTTCAGCTCCCAATACGCCTACATCCCTCGTTCACGGCGTATAAGCCGTATATTTCACACTATCAAACACCAAAATCGTATTCGCCAGCCCCGCATCCGACGTATAAAGCAACCAATAAGCCGACCTAACATTCGAAAACCCCGTCGGCTGCCTCACCATCACTTTATTGCCCGTCCCACTCCCCGGCGTATACGTCACAAGAATCGGCCCCTGATGTCTCGTATCGAACGCATTGTACGCCTGCACCGTAAACTGGCATTTCACAGCCACCTGGTTCTGGCCCGGTCGCGCATCCAGACAGGCGTAGTAGAATTCGATGAAGTCGAAACTTGTGGTTGTGGTGTTCGTGATGGTCATGACGGGAGCGTCGGCGCCTGTTTGGGCTTGTCCGGGGTTCGTGACGGCGTAGTTGGGCGAGGAGAATGGGGTGAGTTTGCGTGTGTGCCCGCCGGAGGTGGTGCTCTGTACTGTTAGGCCCGCCCAGCTGAGGTGCTTGTGGATGGCTGGGACTGCGGCGTTCGTTGGGAGGCCGTCGAACTTGTTTAGAGCAACGGTTAGCTTACGTGCTGCGTTTTCAAGGCAATTGAGCTTACGTTTGCGAGTTCGTTGTATGTGGCGCGACGTTCGAGCGACGCATACTCTTCCGTGACTGCGACAGGTGAGGCGGCAGCGAGTGCGCAAAATGCAGTGATTGAGGAAAGTGACCATTTCATACTGACTTGTGGATTCGAGGAGTACTCAACGCAATGCAAGGAATGTCATGCATTTATGACATTGCCTTCGGAGAGAGAGCAGTCTCGTGTGACCTCGTATAAGATGGATGTGTGATCATGCATGGCGCTCAGCCTCTCGCTTGGCCGACATGTGGACCTTCCTCTTTGAGTGGTTTCGATGCTGACAGTCAGCCTTGTCATTGTTCTAGGCCTGCTCTACGAATGTGCAGCCAATAAGCGGGTTCACTTTGGTGAAATATCAAATGTTACTGGATGTTCTCGTGAATCATTTATCGTACATGGGTCGTCGTGCAACACGAAAGCAGCTGTCCAATCCCGGCCCTGCCTCACTGGACACTTTGGACATGTTTCGCCTTGTTCCTCGTACCAAGATACCACATTCAAGAAACAAACATATTTCCACTTCCAGGTAGCAACAGCACCACTCATCAATTTCGAGCCATTCAGAACTCATCCCCAGGCCGATTTCTCCTACACTTCTCAAACCCATTATTCCTTCCAGTATGCTGCAGCACATTACAAATCCTCGCACAGCGATCAAAGATGATCCTATTAGGCCCTGCAATATTGTTCGGATTATGCGGCGGAATAACCACCCCAAAGAACGTCTGATCCCGCATTATCGGCCATTCGAACTTTGGCCCGGAACAGTCGTGCATGGGGAGTCCTTCGTTGTTATCGAAGTGCCAGGGGTACAGTCTCTTGTCCGTACTCAAGATCGACTGGCCGTGGGCCCATGTGTCCCAGCCATCGTTGGCGCTCTGGCGGAGGAATTCTCCTGAGTATTTTTGCCCGTTGCAGGTTACGCCGGCTGCCCAGCTCGTCTCGCGCTTTTCTAGCGACCTCTGATGGTTGAGGCGACGTCAGGGTTTGTCAATGTTGATGGGAGAGGGGTGTGTGACTTACGCGTTTGACGCAGTCTAGGTCGTCCCTGGCGCGTAAGCTAGTATGCGTGTTAAGAGCTTCGGAGACGTCTTCGCTGTTGCTGGAGTCTGTACTATTCGCCACGTCGCCTGTATTGAGGTCAATGGAGGGAAATCTCTTGGGCTATTGGCACAAGTGACGAGCTTGCGATGGATTCACCAGTGGGCATGCAGGTCGTCAAGATGGGACCGAGAAGCATCATCGACAAGCATTGTGTAAGCTTGGGGAGCAGAAACCGTCAGAATGACCCCGAGTTCTCCAGTGAGATGCTACTCACCTTCATAGCGACGTTTATGAACAAAAGACACCGAAGACAGCGTGTCTGAATACGAAGATTCGATCGTGTACCAACCAAAGAGATAACTCTGCACTATCTCATCCACCCTCGAACCGATCTTTATACCACATCAGACGACCCAGATGCTCTTACTGTCGCCCTAACGAAGGTTTGCCTAGTCCTCGCCAATCCAACACCCGCTCGATTCGTCAGCCTCGCCAAACGAAGCGAACACTGATCTCGTCAAAATAATCAATATACGTCCTCTCATTCGAAGACAGGCGCCACCAACCTTCCAGAACATCGGAGTTCCAACGCTTAAGACACGCGCGCCAGAATCCTTGGATTTTCAGGAAACTTGGGGTTAGAAACAGATCGCTATTGCGCATAACATTTAGTGGTTTATCCCACAGTAAGCACCATTCTAGCACCAAATATATAAGCGCTGGAACTCTACCTGAAGTCCAACGGCGATAGAATATGGGATGCAAATGTTAGGGAGTCGCGTAGCCGTAAGCGAGCTTCAGTCAGCATGGTTGGAAAGACTTAGCGTTTGATTTCTCGATTGCGCATTTAGACCATTGTCAGTGTCTCTGCGAATGAACTTCGTGTCATTTCCCGCGGGCTGTCCACTTCTTGTCTTATCAAAGAGTGCTGTGTTCTTCACTTCTGACGAAACTCCCAAGTTGCACGTGATGGCTACAACTTCCAACGCTCTTTAGTTTTCCAAGAGTGCTGACATCAATCAAGGGTTTTGAATTCTAGACAGCAAACTGGGGCATATAAGGCTGACTTTTGAGTGTTCAGCAAAAGGGCAAAGTAGGAATAGCGGAGGGTAACATAGAGATGGTCGGTGAGGGAGAGACTGTTTTGGCAAGAAGTCGTAAAAGGCTTTCCTCTCCTAGCTTCCCACGACTCCTAGCCCATATCTTTGAACCTCGCAGAGTGTTTGGTCTTTATTACCTTCAATACCTTTATCTCCCTATTAACCTTCCTCTTCTCCAACACAGCACTTGCCGAATCGTCTAGTGACTGCATTTCCGGCTTGAGAAGAAATCTGGGATGAGTGGTGGTGTCGAGATGCTAGATGTTGATGTGCAAGACATGGTATTTGTTATCTCCACGAGACTTGTCACGACTCACGGCGGTTCAGTTGCAGCGTTTCTGGACCAGACAGGCTGCGAAGTTGTACGAACTTGCGAAAAGCATACACAGTATTGCACTGAGAGATTGCCGAATTTGCGACACATGGAAACCAGCGACGATCACATTCAAGCACGAGGAGAAAGGCGTGATGGCTCATACGTGTGATCTGTATGTAAGTCTAACGAGCGTCATGATCTTCTTTCTATGAACGAAAATCGTCATGCCAGGCTCGACCTCCGCAGAGGGAGCGGGCCAGTGTATGGTATCCAATGATCCTGCAAACCAGTATCTACAACAACAACATCCCCAAAAAGTCTATGATCAAGAAGATGACAATGCGGCCGTGACTCATCCCCCAATATCCTAAGACATCACATCCATCAACCCCCTCGCATGCACATGTTTCGCATGCATCGGACTCCTCTTAACATGCCCACCCATATGCTCATGCACCACCTCCCTCTTCACCTTCCCCGCAGCAGCAGCCGGCGGCTCCTCCCCCTTCCCCACCTGACACGTAATCGGAAAATCCGTCTTCTTGAACATATACGCGCCCACCATACTAAAATACAACTCCGCCGTATTCGGCCACTCATCCGAAACCTGACACGCATGGAACGCGCTATCCACACCCCCCAAATCACTCACATGCGCCCCCTTCGCATTCTTACAACACTGACACCCCGGATCCTTCATACTCTCCGGACATCCCTTCATCAAATCATACCCGCAGCCCAGGGGCGCGCTATCGTTCTTGCTGTTCGGCCAGCCGCCCCCGGCGGTTTCGCAGGTTACGGCGGCGCTGAAGCCGTCCACGAGACTGAGGTTGCAGTTGTAGAAATCGGCGTCTGTGGGGTTCTCCGGGAAATGGCATTCGAAGCGCGTGTTGCCTGCGGCGCCTTTGGGAGCGCCGGGGACGCCGAGGGAGATGCCGCCGCTACCGGGGCCGAAACAGTGGGTTGCGTCGTCGATTTGGCCTTCGCCCGTGAAGGAGCCGTCGGCTTTCCAGGTGTAGGATTTGTCGCCTTTGAGGTGGATGCAGTTGTCGCCGTCTGCGAGGACGAGGGGGCAGAGGGTGAGCGCAAGGGCTGCGATTGTTTGGGCTGTGAATTTCATTTTGGAGGTTTGGTTTTCACGGAGCTGTGCGATTGCTGAGTTTGCTGAGTTGGCTGGAGATGCTGGTTTGCAAAATTGGTGGAATGGAGTGTCTCTAGGACTGGGCGCACAGATATGGTGGGAATTGAACAAAGGCTCTGTTGGTGAGACGTGTCGCGCAGTGGTTTATGTACTGAACAAAGGAGCTGTTTCGTGTAGAGAATGATCGCACAAAGATGTGTCGTCGAGACAATGATCGCAAGCTTCAAGCGCGCAGAGAATATGGCACCTGGCCAAAGGAGAGACTGGAAGTGGGAGTGCGATTCGCAAGGAACGGTAACTCTGGGCTTGAAGGAATGTGAGATGAAGGAAAGAGAGAGAGAAAGCAGAGGGAGTCCAGAGAAAGCGACATGATTACCTATGAAATGCCGCAGAAAATGCGCTCCGTTGTCCGCGCAAGACACGTAGGAATGTGCTGAGAACAGGAAAAGCAGAACACACTGCGTTCACGTTACATAACCCAAAGCACTGGTGCAACGTTTTATCCCCAGGTGTGGAGCGCCTGTGTGCAATCATCGTCTTGCGAACACCCAATAGAGTTTTGCCAGCACAGTGAGAAAAAAGCGGGTACCTGAGGGAAGATGGACGAACCAAAGACGAGTGCAGAACCTACCACTCCTGCGGAAGGACGGTCAGCACCGATGCCTGAGTTAGAAGCTTACGTGGGATCCTTCTCCCACGGTCCGTTTGTTCCCATGCAGTAAAGAGCGTCGTTTTTTCGCGGCCCAGCGGCCATCCAAAGCCTGGAAGCCTCACACGCTTGTTCAATGTAAGCACCGGATCCTGTCGCGAAGGCTTCCCGTTCCCACGGTGGCCGTTGTCGGAACGGCAGTTTGTAACGGCCCCGTTGAAGGTTCGCCGCGTGAACTGTTTCGAAGCCACACAAAGGCTGTTCTGTGCGACTTCTCGTGTTTGGCCCAGAAAAGGACGAGAGGGGTCGGATTTGTTCGTAGAAATCGTGTCGCATGCCTGATGACTTCAGCATACAGCAAACTCGTAAAAGTATCTGCTCGACTAAAGCAGGCGCATTCGGATTCGTGTTTCTTGTGGCATTCTGTAAGCCATGACATGCATGCAGTCTTTGCGTCAATAGTGCCGATCTACTGCCGATCAACGGTGGCGTTGGGCTGGGATCGACGATCGTACCCCTGGTACCTGGGCCCCGGCAAGTCCGGTTCAGGAACATGTTCCGACAAAATGTGGGTGCCTGAAACTCTGTCTCTGCGGCCTCGAAGGGCCCTTCGAGGCGTCGCAAACTCTTTTCTATATCGCGCAATAGGCTTGACAACCGGTCTGAAGTAGTCGACTCTCAGTCACAGGAGAAATAAGCCTCACTTGTCTGCGTGGGTTGTCTCTGTGGGCGTGCCTGTGAGAGTCAACGCCAGTAGCCTGTCAGCAGAGGTCTCCAAGGTAGACGTGGGATGAGCTTCGGAGGATTTGGCAGGCGAATCATCCGTTGGGTGAGTAAGACTTCTATTAGTGAGGTCAAGCCCAAGGCAACCTTCCAAGATCGGAGCAATTTGTCCAGACAGATCGTCAGAAGAAGTCAATTATTTTTCCTCGCGAGTGTTCGGAGCTCGGGAATCTTCACTCCAGACTCCCCATCCTTCAAAGGTTGCAGTAATCAATTAACGTTAGAAGGTCTCGCGTAGCTGAGCAGCCAACTCATGTAAATGTAAGATCGCTGCGACAGCATTGGTGCCATGTATCTCTTCGAGTATCCTATCCAGCTCTGCTTCTTCTGGGTATGCTTATGCCACGCGTGATGACGTTACAATTGCTCAAGCATGTGCTGAAGTAGCAAGAACATCTGTGTGCGGCATTCTCGCTTAGGTGATATCTCACAGCATCACGTATATCGAGATGTCTTCCATCATTATGCGGTTGAGCCGCTAGTTGAGATTTGAGGCTTGCGTGTTGAGACTGATCTGTCTTTTGCGCCGCTTGAACACACATGGTCACATAGCTCGTCTTAATTGAGTTCGCAGCTGTTGCTTCCTAGACAGAACGGACACTACATGTGAAATTGCATTGCTGGCACATCGGCTTGCACTGCAGGGTTTACTCTCTGGCTGTGTGGCCATGGCGATTCATCTCTGAGCGAGGTGTATGCTATATGAATACCCACAGTGTGATGAGTGCCCTCTGACTGCTTGAGGGAATCTATAATTCGATCCACAGGACGTAGAATGCCAGCCGTGCGAGATATTACTTTGCATGGAGGCGGGCGTGCCAAAAGCTGAGAGAAGATCCTACTTGTTCTCAGAATTGGGATGCTAGGGTTTTAGCCATACATGGTCAAGTAGTTGATGGGCTGTTTTCCTGTCTTCTGGTTTCCAGGCCAAGGTTGATTTCAGGAAATCCAAGAGCAGGTCAGTGTTCCCTTCGAGCTTGTCGGCAAGCGCCTCGGATGTGATGCTGGAACTTTTCCAAGCCCCTAAGCCAAAGTGTCATTCCTCTGAATGGTCTCTCTTGTCAAGCGCACATACCTTGATCGTCAAAAAAATGTCCTTTCACGGGACTTCTGTTCAAAAATTCAAGAGGTGGCGGACCGAGATGCGATATCATAGTGGCTAGACTTGTTTGTTCGTCATAATTGCCGAACAAGTGCACTCCCGAAAGGAGTTCCCAGACCTGCGAATCGTTAGTGCAAAGGCTTGTGTCAATGTAGACTGCAAGGTCAATCCCATACCAAAACGCCTACATTCCAGATTTTTAATTTAAAGTCCCATTTCATTCTTAAGATGACCTCTGGTGCACGATGAGGAATAGCTTGGATGACTCCGTCGTATGTCTGCTGTCCAAAGACCCCCATGCCGAGATCGCAAATAATTGGGAAGGTCATCGCATTGCCGAATTCGAAGGGACGAGACATATAGATGGTGCGAACCTCGTCGATAACCTTACGGTGACTAGGGCTCGTGTATTCAGCTTGAACATAATCGGCAAATATCGCTGCGCTTCCCTCTTCAGGTAGTGTGTACTGGACATTGTCCAGTTTGATATCTAGCGATCGGTGATCAGCGCCCTGGCTCAGGCTCATGCGAGTTGGAAATACCAGTATGGACAACACCGGAGGTATGGAGATAGTCCTTGCCCATCAACAAGTATATCATTACCCACTTTATGATGCCAGCGGGGAGAATGTGATCTGCCTGGCTGGTTTCATGGTCTAGTAGACTCATTCCAAGTGGCTCATAGACTAGACAGTGATGATGACTTCCCTTCGCCTGCATGTTGAAATTGTCTTCAGCCCTGCGTACGATATATCGACCGTCATGACGGGAATTGGATGCTTTCAGATATTTCAAGACCTTCACTTCTTGATCCTCGAGCTTACTAGCCACTCCTATCTTCAGGGTCTTGTAGCGATTGTCCCTACCATTCACCAACCCTCGCCTCGCACAAGGTTTATGTCGAAGTCAGTGAGGTCATGAACAGAACAACCTACGTCGTATCCTCGCTGAGCCAAACTGTGGAAGATCCCCCGAAGCCAAGCTTGCCCACGATCTTGTACCTATCATTAAATACTTGGCCAATACGAGCGGGGAAATATCGAGAAGAATCATAGTGGGACAATGCTTCTTCCTCGAACTGGGTGTTCTTGATCGCGATGTCGTAACGCTTAGATATATATCTCTGGATTCTAGACAAACGAGACGCCAACCGAGAGAAATTCGTGGGTGCGGCACCTCTCATGCAAATCCAGCTTTTGCAATTACAGTGGTAGGCCCGAGCTTGCACGTATGAAAGGATTCCAGGAGAGGGGGGCTCCGTCGCTAGTGCTTGTTTGGGCTTAGCTCTTGTTCCAAGCTGTACCCAGGAATTCACGAAGTTTCACACCCTCTCCCCACATCTCGAACGTGTTGAAGCTGGCCGTCAGGCTGTCTCATTTGGGAGGGCTGTGTTGACCATTAAGGATACCAGTGCTCCCCTCATGCAGGCCGTTCCTGATTCTCCTCCCTATGCAACCTTGGCGACGCAAACGGGCCACCTCCCAATCGCCTCCAAAAGCCGGAAGTTAGAAGACATGGAGCAGGCTGCTCGATCAGACCTACATAGCTTAGGTGCAGGAGTTATCAAACGCGTCGCAAGAGCGATGTCCTATTGTGGTCTAGCAACCCCAGGATACGGAAGTCAAAGCAGACCGGCCACGGAACCCTGAGACCTTAGAGTAAGATCTGATATGCATCAGCAAGCATAAGCAGTATCGGATCCTATGTTACAATACAATGCTGTTACACATGACGTGGCGTCTGCAATGTCGTGGAGGTTGTACCACTCGCTCCTACAAGGAAACGAGACTGCCAGGGCTGTGCGATAGGTACCCCTACAGCTGGTGTCCAGGCAGGCTTCACGTGATGACCGACGCCGGAAAAGAAAATGCTTGAGGCCAGAAATGGTCATGATATGAAAAGGGAGAATAAGAGCCTTAGGAAAGATGAGAAGCATAGTCCGAGTTTATCTATAATACAAGCGTAGACCTGAGATGGTCCTCATCGGTGGTTCGAAGCGCGCTAAGCCAGATGGGCGATAGTGCAAACCGTGGAAAATTCTACATGCTGGGATTCAGTCTTGTTCATGGTTTGACTCATGTTAATCGAAACCCACATGGTTTCTCTCAGAACTATACTGTGATAGGCTGAATCCTCAGCTGATGACCAGCATCACGATCCGCGAGCATGCTAGACTTGTCGTGTCTATCAATTGCATCCTTAGCGTTCGTGCTGCATTGATCAGAAGCGTCAATCAATCTAGTGCTCGATGTAGGCTTCACCTAACAAGATCCTCCCATACATCGACCCAGGCAACAAGCATGCATCGGCAATACGTATTGCCTGATTTTGATAACGTTGAAGATGTGGAAAAGTACAGGGTTGGCGGCTTTCACCCCGTTCATATTGGAGATACTCTGGGAGAAGGCAGGTATCGAGTTTTGCACAAGTTGAGGTTCGGGGGTTTCTCAACCGTTTGGCTGGTTTGGGATAAGATCAAAAGGAGGCTTTCATCTTTGAAGGTGTTGACTGCGGAAGCGTCCGCACAACCCAAGGAACTTGAGCTAATGAAATATTTCGACAAAAATTTACAGAAGGACATCTCGCGTGACACCATAATTACAAGTTTGGATGACTTCGCAATCAGAGGACCAAACGGGACACATGTCTGTTACGTGACATAGCCAGCCGGTCCGAACATCGCCTCTTTGCTAGATTGCCCAGGCGAGGTAGTTGGTACTCACCGCTTGCGCAAGGCACTTGCTCGCACATTGGCTGGACAGCTGACGCAAGCAGTCTCAGATATGCACAAGGCTGGTTTTGTTCATGGAGGTAGGCAGTGTTCTAGGCGGCTATAGAAGTGAAGTCTGACCTTCCATGTAGATATCACGCCCAGGAACGTTCTGTTGAAGCTTGAAGGCATTGATGGTTGGAGTGTAGAAGACATGTACCATCAGCTTGGACACCCAAGGAAGGACACTGTCATGACGGATGGTGACCACCAGCTGGACTCAAGTGCACCGAGGTATCTTGTCGAGCCAACGTCATTTCCCCAACTTGAACTGCGTCATCTGTCCGAGCAGGCTCTCTTGATAGACCTGGGCGAGGCTTTTGACGTTTCTCATCCACCTCCGCAAGGTGTTGGAACTCCTGCACAATATCGATCTCCGGAGCTTTTACTTGAGAACAAGGCCAGCAATGCATCGGATGTCTGGGCTCTAGCATGTACAATCTTTGAGATGCGAGCTGGATTTCCCCTCTTCGAGAGTTTCCTTGGATCACCAGGAGAGGTACTGCAAGAAATCTCGCGAATCCTGGGACCTCCGCCAGAGTCGTCGCGTGGTCTCTGGGAGCAAGAAGGCATAAAACTACCGCAAACACCGGAATTTACTACAGCCGCGCTTGACGATCGAGTCAACGAGATTGGTAGTGTCAATGTAGAAGATGACACCACCAACGACTACATGCATGATGATGTTTCTAGTAACAACAATGAGAAGAATCGCTCCTTGTTTGAGCACGCGCTGCTAGAACCGAAGAGATGTGTTATTAGTGCAGATGAAGCGGAGAGTCTCGCCGACCTAATGCGAAGAGCATTGGACTATAGGCCCGAGAAGAGGCTGTTTGCAGAAGAAATGGCAAAGCACCCTTGGCTGCAAAGTCCCTGATTCGACGCCCTCCTATCAGGGATCCTCTTTGAGAGAGCTACAATGGTTTGGTCTAACTAAATCCTCCAGACTAGTGTAGCCCTAGCATGATCTCAGCTTCATGACCGCTGGCCTCATTCCTCCTGGAAGAACCGCTCAAATTCCTTCACCACAGCCCTGCTCGCCGCGATGTTTACAAAGTTCGCCCTAGCTGCGCCTCTCGAAGGGATTGTTTCAAAGCTCACAGCATATGTCGCCACTGCATGAGCAATGGCCTTCGTGTTCTCTACAAAAGCCGTCAATTCCAAATTTGCGACGTTATCTCCAGCTTGATGATAGTTGGCATCGTAAGCCACACCAGCTTCACCACCGAAAAGGGCTTGCTCTTCCTCCGTCTTGATTTGCTCAGCGCCAGTGAACAGCCCTCCGCTAGGTATGCCTGCATCCAAGAAGGGGCCGTAATCTGAGCGGCCGTCAAATGCTGTGGGCACAGATTTCAGGCCTACGGACGTGAAGTATTCTTCAAAGAGCTTCTCTGCTTCAGCGGAACCTAGAGGCCCAGTGAGATTAAAGGCGCTACCATCTCCATCGTAGATGGAGTACACATAGTTTGGGGATGCAATCATGTCGAAATTGAGCTCTAGGCGGATCTTAGCCTTTTCTTCGTCTGAAAGCTGCGAAACGTAGTATGTGGAGCCGAGCAGGCCGAACTCTTCAGCCGAAACCCACACGAAGCGTACGGCGTCGTTGACGCTGAATTTGGCTAGCTGAATGGCTGTCTCGAGAATACCGACGCTGCCAGAGCCGTTGTCGTTGATGCCTGGGCCTGCGTCCACCGAATCGGTGTGGGCTGTGAGAACAAGTACATTGTCGGGATCCCCACCTTTGGTTTGGGCAATAACGTTGTAGCTGGCAAGAAAAATGTCAGTGAATTGAAGAAGTGGACGGCAGACGATCCTTACGTGGTACGATTTTCGATGATCGACTCAATGTTGATGTCAGCAGTGACCGTCTCACCACTATTGATCGCATCCAGCAGTGCGGTTCCATTCGCTAGCGAGATACCAGCTGTAGGGACGTATGGCCCTTCAGGGCGTGATTCACCTCCTAATGTTCCAGCGAGTGTAGGCTCATCGATGTTGTCATAGATAATCGCAGCATCCGCTCCAGCATTGCCAGCCAAGGCCGACTTCAAGCCAAACTCACATGTGCCTCTTGAGATGAGCGCAATGGTGCCTGCCACTTCCGATGGAAAGTCACTCTAACACAACATGACATTAGCACTGTGAGAGTCCGAGAAGAGGACAGTTGACGCACTGCGTTGCATCCAAAATTCGCGACTGCGGTCAACGGCTCGGAGAACTTTCCAGAGGGCGAGTAGGTGAATTCAGAAGCACCTTGGTCGGTACCATCGACCACAACTGATGCGCTTCCAGCAGAGTAGACCTCTACAAATGGCTGGAATTGAACATCGTAGTAGTCGCCCAGGGCAGCGATCTGATCATAGATATAGTTGACTGTTTGATTGTGACCAGGACCTCCGAAGACACGGTTGCGCTCTGGGGTTGCGTATGCAAAGCCTTCAAGTATTTGTGATTTTGAGAGAAGGTTGGCCTGGTCGATCGTGGCTCTCAGCGTGCTCTAAATTAGAGTTCGTCAGCGGCTTGCAAAATGCATGCAATGATGAGGTTACAGACGGAGTCCACCAGCGGAAGATCGGTAGGACCATCTTGAGGCACAGGTGATGCTGCTACTTGAAGGACTAAAGGCACGACACGGAAGAGAGGATGGTTCTTCATCTTAAAGAGAGGTTGCCCACTATGGATATCTGAGAGTGCGAGCAAAGAATGCTGGAGCGAACATCGTGCAGTCGAAGCCTACCCTTATATGTCCCAGCCATCGCAAGCCATCTGCGGGCCAACGTCCAGAAGAGGAAACTCAATGGTGATATGCGACTGTATCAAAGACATCACGAGCATCAATGCAGCTCGTCATCATCACCTACTCGTGATCTCCCCTTGCATGAAGCAACACGAGGAGGAGGCAGCGGGCAACGGCACCTGCTTGCCGCGGCTGTCGGCCCTTGGTCTGCCCCTGCGTATGAAGAGCTCCGACGGGCTGAGGCGCAGGAGCATGGACTGCACTTGGAGTTTCCCGCCTTCTGTATGAGGCTCTGGGAGGACTTGGCGGAGCGGAGACTGCATTCATTGTGCAGGTTGCATAAGGAAGCTCGGAGTGGCGAGCCAGGGGTCTGTCTTATCTTTGCAGTGCCAAGCCGGACCTCGGCTGCCAAGAAAGCGGAGAACGGGACAGATTCGCGCTGGTGGCAAGACGCGGTCCTGAGAATCTATGGCAGCTGGGGTGAGAGGCTTCAGATAGCCCGAGCTGGATACTTTAGACTGGTAGCCAGGTCCTTGAGACATACAGCTTGGGGCGACGCGCTTCTTGTAGCGAGAGAGACTTCTCAGCTCGCTATCAACAGCAGGGCGCCCATCAACGAGAATGCTGCAAAAGACTTGGATATAAAGCATCGTTGGCCATGTTGGTATTCAAGAGGTCGCATTGACCTCTGTCCTACCCGGTCTGCTGTCGGAATCTGACATCGATGGCTTCTTGAGTAACCTTTGACTTCCTGCGCATATGCGCTTGTACTATTGTTGGTACATCATCGCAGCCAGCTCTTCCAAAGACGCCAACTGCGACTCAACTCCGCTCAACGTCTAATAGCCTGGATGGGATTATACCCTTACGCCAGAAGGCCAACATTGTTCTGGACTGTGAAGGGCTAAAGTTATACGTCGCCTGCAGCAATATGGGTCGAAGTAGATTATTTTCTTTTCGGATGAAGGTAATCCAATGACCAGCACAGGCCGTGCGATCTGTATAAGTAAGTCTTCACAAACAAATGAACAAGATGCAAACACGAAGACTTCTGGAACCATTACCTTGTT
Organism: Bacidia rubella; assembly: GCA_032158265.1. Classification (NCBI taxonomy): domain Eukaryota; kingdom Fungi; phylum Ascomycota; class Lecanoromycetes; order Lecanorales; family Ramalinaceae; genus Bacidia; species Bacidia rubella. Next base: position 97,639 of record JAVTIF010000006.1, on the reverse strand, counting down.
TCAGACCAACATCGTCTCCTCTTTGTAAGGCCTGAAACCCTCTTAATCCACTTGTTGCGTGGAAGCTCTTCACTAACAATATGTACCTCACACTGCCCCTGATCTATTCAATATTTGCAGCCCCTACTCTGGTAAAGTCTCTCCCTGCTGGAACGGAAGTCCGGTCTACGAGTGCGCCGGAAGCCGCCGCTCAAAACACAAGCGCACCCCCAACATCAAGCTCAAGCTTGATGACTAGCCAACCTGGCATACCCATCACGAATCAGTCCGATCTGTTCCTAAGAATACTACCGATACCTCTCGGCTACCAAATTGTTCAGCACCACTCTGTTGGGTTCTTGAACCGATACGCTACCCTCTTGGAAGAGATGGAAGGCATTTTCGACAGCCCGGTAAGATATGACGAACCGTATAATGCTTCCGCATCATGGTCTCCCGAACCAGGTGCATCAGAACAGATCTCGTTCCAGCAGCTAGCCGATGCGGTTTTAACGCTCTCAACGGACGTTGCGCTCGACCATAACCACGCAAGAGAACTCGAGCTTCGGATCACGCTTGATAACCAAGATGTCCTTGCGTCAGGTACGCTGAATGCGCCACATCTAGGTTGGCCTGAGTTAGCCCCTGCTAAGAATGAGTGACATTGCTCGAATCATGGCGAGGCTGATGAGAAGGAGGTACGGATGATTGATGAATAGTGAGTGGGGAGAATAATGCTGCCAATTGCCTTAGTGGATGCATGGAGGCGTGAACAAAGGCGTGCGGCATACCAGGCGAGTAATTGGTGGCTCCTGCACCGCGTCAATGGTATCACATCCCGAGGATCTTTGATTGTCGTGGTGATACATGACGTCAGGACCAGCTACGCAACGAAATCACAGTATCTGTGTCGCAGTAAGATGTTATCGGTTGGCCAACACCATTGACCCTTGGGTTCTTCGACAACTTTACACGACGCGTCAGACTATTGAATCATTCCCTGATCCTCAATGTCAAGATAGCTATGCCATGTGGGCTATGGGCACGGTGCCTCAAAACGTGAGGTTATGGGGGGATGTCATGGTGCGCTACATTTAATGCGCCTACCATGGAGTTCTGAGGCCTCAGAAGTGCCCAGATCAGATCATCCTTCTACATGGACTTCTTGGCCAAATCTACGCTTCAGCATGGCGGGTGTAAAACCCAGCTCAATCGGCCCGTCCTGGGTCTAGACTTTCCGGAAGAAGAAAAGACCACGTCAATCAAGTCTACCATCGCCAAATATGTCATGCGCGTAATTGAAATCCGGGGCCGTGGCCTTAGCTGAAGCTAATCTCATTAACCCACAGGTAATTCCTGCATGGAGTCCCGCTATGCGCTCTGAAGGGAGTAATCAGCGAATCCAGAAAACCCTCCTGACACGTGCTATTCATCACAACAAGTTAGCGTTTCATGCGACATGCAGATTATATGATAAATAGAAACGAGGAAAGCCTGGTGTTTGGACGCCACATTGCAACTATTACCTAATTACACATGCAGCTAAGTCCTAGCGGATTGACGTGTCGCTATTACTTGAGATCGTATGCAGCAGCCACTTAGCGGCTCAGGCAATTGGCTGCCAAACGAAAATCACGACCAAAGTGGTACTGAGAGTTGTGTCAGTGTCAAGTGTATAAGCTGATCTTGGTTGAGTTGATCCTGGTGGTGGTGTAGTGTATCAGAGTTAGGCGTATAAAGTGTTTGGCCGCGCTCCAAATTCTCCGTCAACCAGGCATACCCTTACAGCATAATTCCAGCACAAAGGCACGCGCAGAAACAATGATGTATGCACCAAGCTCGAGAACCCTTGCTCTTGCAGTGTTAGTCTTGTCAACGCTGCAGACCTATGCCCTTGGAGTAAAGCCTCTTGCCTCTCCTTGCATTGCTTCGCATGACTGACGTAGCACAGTCTGGCGCCCGCTGTGGAGCCCCCAAGCTTTCGAATTGTCCCAAAAACGAAATCTGCGTCAAGCCAGCACCAGACGTCCGCTGCGACCCTGCGAAAATCCAGCTCTGCCCAGGCACCTGCCAACCAGCCTGCAGCCTAAACAACAACAGCAAACCCTGCAAGTTGGGCCAGAAGTGCGCCCCTCTGACATACCCCACAAGCGACAAGAACACCGGCCAATGCCCCGAGCCAGCCTTCTGCGGAGGCTTCGGCAACATCCAGTGTAAAGGGCCCGGCGAAACATGCATCGACGATCCACGTGACACCTGCGACCCCAACAAGGGAGGCCGCGACTGCGGAGGTATCTGCGTCGTCCAAGTGCAACCCACCGATCAGACATGCGGTGGTATAACAGGGAAACAATGCCCTTCGGGCTACGAATGCGTCGACAACCCCAAGGATACCTGTGATCCGAAGAAAGGAGGACGTGATTGCTCTGGCCTCTGCGTTAAGCAGTCTCAGCCAGAGCAACGACTCTGTGATTCTAGAGGCTTGCCACCATGCTATGAGGGGGAAACCTGTGTGCATACACCGGGTTGTTCAGGCGCGGTGGATTGTCCCGGGGTGTGTACGAAGCAATGCGCTGGCTTGACGGGCATTCAGTGCGGAGCTGGCGAGAAGTGTGTGGATAATCCGGATAATGGGTGCAATGGAGGTATTGCTGCTGATTGTCCGGGGAAATGCGTGAAGGCGTGAGGGGAGGATTGAGAGAGGTGATACGAAAAGTGGTATGCTGATCACAAAAGTATGAAATAGCTTATGCCGCTGTCCTGGAGGCCAAGTTGACCAATCAGCGTCTCCAAGAGTCCTTTTTCGGTTGCGCTCGCTTCAAAGCCACCTCAATGCCCGCACACAGTGCTCGGACCATTTCTCCTTTATTCCTGCTCCAAATTACGCTCTATCCAGCCTTGAAATCAATACTGCGGTGTTCTCTCCCACAAGGTCACAATGCCACTCTATCATGCCCTCAGTAGATTTTCCACTCACACCAACCAACATCTAGTATTCCTGTCACTCGCAGCCATCTCTCCCAGCCCTACGTTCCAAACGAGAATCTGTCGATGATTGCCATAGAAGGCAGCAGCGGCACTAGCATTGACTTGAGCAGAGATCGCCGCGGGAGACTGCATGTGCGTGTTCGACCAGGAGATGCTGCCCCCTCTCTAACCGAGACAGGAGAGTGCCGACTATGTTGTTACTAGCGACTTGTATCCTGTTGATACCGGAGCCTGAGCGAATCCCCCTATCGTGCCAGGGCTGTGTCTTCTGGTAGGTAGGACATCTACAATAGCTTCAGTGCGTGCAGCGCTGCTTGCGCAACCATGTGTATGTACTACGTTGGCAGCTGACGGCAAGGATGTCGGAACTTCAGCTCTTGAGTTCCAGACCGGGATGGAGGGTTAGCTACTAAACAACTTGGATATTGCATAGATTCAAGATCCATGGAAACAATCATCAAGGGAACTTTCCATACAAGTGATGATTTTGATATCGACGTGAAAAGGTAGTTCCATGGGCTGTTGAAGAAATTTTCGTGGTATCAAGATACTCATCATAGTTGATAGCAATGAAAAACGGGGTTTCCATGACGAATATCTTCTCGGACAGTGAAGTTTTTCCCCCTACTACTATTGAGCAACTCAATGGCACCAACGCTGGTGATGTTGTCTTCATTTCACTTGCCGGCAAAGTCATGCATGAGCTTATCCATCCTCTTGGAGAGTTGGGCCGCGTCATCGAGATTGGAAACTGAAAATTTTGGAGATGGCTGTCTGGACAAGGAAGCCTTTAGTAAGAACGTCATGTCCGTTTGCATTGACCTGAGCATTATGCTTGGCTTGATTTTCAAACAGGCTACTAAATGGTTGACTAATTGTTTATATCGCTGGGAGAAGGCTCCATGCAGGCCGTTCAGCTACTCGATGTCTTCCCTTAACATAAATTTTGAAAGCGCGTTCAAGAGCACCCCAGCCGGCAGGCGTGTTGAAGAGGTGATTCTTAGAGCATAGCGTGGTAAGGGATGAAGCTAGAATCATGTCTGTTTCGTTGGATGAATTTAATCCATTGACCTAGTTAATTTCCCCAAGAAACCCCTATAAGTAAATTATGATGATGCCTCATCCTGTGTGATTGCCTAAGGCCTAGCTGGATCAGGTTGTCTAGCAATAGGGCCCTGAATGACACACCGTGGATGAACGCATATTATTACCATGTCTCATGCAGGATTCGAGGCTACCAGTACTGTAATCCTCGAGGCAAAAGTCGAAGGTATAGGTGTCTGGTGTGGTGCATACGCCTGCTAAGTCAGCAATTTGAAGCACTATGATGAGCCCTTGGACAAGAAAGATAGAGTGTGGCACCCATCAAGGCGCAAACAAGTTCGACTATGATCGTCGATAGGAGAACCGCACACCCTCAAGGTGTACACGTAGTAAGAGAACTGCTGCTGAATGCTCACAGGACAGGATCATCAACAATATGAGTCTCCCATACCTCAGTGCGGCGCTGTGTCATAAAGCACAGGCGAGGCTCAATCTACATCGCTGCAGACGTTCGAGAACGCCCCTCGACCTCTTTGTTCGCCCGTCCTCCAGCGTAGGAATCAGCGGCGACAGCGGCCAAGACGATAACCCCCCAGCCTGCACCTTCCAACACGCATTTGCTCGCTTTAAAGCAAATTGCTCTATTGAGGTGCCCGATCGAACTCAGTATGCTCGAGCGCACTGTATACCTGAGGCAAAACTCTGAAGTCCGTAAGCTAGGTAGCAGACGACTTCTAACATGTGAAGCCGGCTGGATTTTTAGCCACTATTGAGGACATTATCAAGTGAACCGTTCGCAATGTCGGAAACTGTCAAATCAACCTTAGTCTCATCGTGGACGTCAATGATGATGTACAGCTCAGCTCGGCTAGTTTCTTCACATATCTTCGCGAACAGGCGGAGGCCAAAGCTGCCCGCAGCCTATCTACAAGATTCAGCAACCACCACAATTCTCACTGCAGACTGAACAACACTCGTACTCCCCCTAAAGCCCATCGACATCTTCCAGAACCGCTAGTAAGACAGATAGCGAAAGTGCTGCAATGGCGGCCGAGAATATCAATGCCGCCATGTACATGTTGCACTGTGGTGGGGTCTAAATGACCGTGCTGGAAATGCATGATCGAGATGTCAGGCATCTAAACTTCAATCATAGCATGACAGAGACATCGGGACATTGGAAGCGCTTGCTTTTTAAATTGTGAGAAAGGAACTTCTAGTAGAGACTGGAACAGGGGATAATCGGAGAAGAAGGGTAATGGAAGTTGCAGGTCTGTGAGGGTGTAACGGATATTGTTTCCATTGAAACATCCCACCTTCGGGGGTATGCGCAGAAATCTTGCTCTCGCTAGATCTACCTCGCACTTTAAGCTGAGGTTCGATGAGTATTAAACATAAGCTAGCCCTAAGGAATCGGACCCATAGAAGCCTACCGCTGAGAAGAATACCTCGATTAAGAGCTTTGATTGAACTAAGGCAACTGCCAGCCCCTGGCATCCATGTCTTCCTGGCACGACTGACAGACGCTTATGCTTTTGACAAGCTCTATTGAGTTCAATAGGATGGTTATAGCTTCCATGAATACTCGCTAAGAATAGCTACGCTACAAACCAACCGTATAAAATGAGCTCCCAGCTTGCCGCTTACCGAACGAACCCCTCAGATGGACCATCGGAGGACAGGGAAATAATTTCGTTGGATGTAACAAAGACTAGATTGTAGGCTGTCGGACTGGACAAGAGGGGACTGAGTCCCTTTGCGGCTTCATGAGTACACTCCAATGCGCCGGACATAAAATTCAGAGAAAGGCCAGAGATTGCACTGCGAAAGAGGTCCTGACTGAAAACACATTAGCTGATCTCCAGGGCAACCAGATGGAGTTTTTGCATAAACAAATTCCTAGATCACCGTAGCGACCGAGGCCAATACGTCATCGCGCCTTGGAAACATCACTATTTACCTTTCGATTTACCTGTGACGCTTCATGACCTCGCACTTTTACTCACCCATCCGCGTATAATCCTAAGTTAGAACTGTGCTGAACCTTTAAGGAACTTATTCAGTGGACCTGAAGGTCCGCAAACGCTGCAGACACCGCCCAGTACGATTTATCTTTAATTGAATGAATCTTGGTATCTGAGCCAGAGATCATGAGTTCCACTCTGACGTTGTTGAATTTTCCGGGGGAGCTTTTAGACGCTATCTTGGACGTTATGCCGATCTCTGATCTAGCCACAATGGCTCGGACCAGTAGGCAAGTCCGTCAATGCGTCGAGCCACATCTGTACCGAACCGTGTCCATACGCATGGAGTCCTCGTTCGATACTGCAAGCCTGGTAGAGCTGCTACAAACGAAGCCCAATATTGCCTCTTTCATCGAAAATTTGTTCATTGACGAGATCCATCCACGGCAAACACGACGGCTTCTGTCGATAACTATGCCGAGTCTCAAGGATTTCGGAATAGATCACAAAGGTTGGGCAGCACCATCTGACAAGCGAGAAATTCGATTCATGAACAGGACGATTCGTCCACAGCCAAATCTCCAAAAGCGTACGTGCGATGATGTATGCAGCGACCTTCCAATTCATCACTGATGTCTTTGAACAGTCAAGCTCTCAATCTCTCGTCCAGAAACCTTGCCTGAGCGATACTATCTGACTGAAGACGAAATGCCGTTGCTCAATCACTCTTCCCTACGCTGGCTAGAGCTTGGCAACATGAACATCTCCAACCTACTGGATAAACCGGGCGTCCAATTTCAGTTTCCGCACCTGTGTACCTTGCAGCTGACCTCTTTGAATTACACTCACAATGTTTTGCAGCAACTTGTGCAATCATCTCCTTTACTTACCAGCATTAGCATCTCCCATCCCAATCAGCTTCCTCCTTTACCAATATCGGCTTACCACTCGATCCTTGCTCCCTTGGCTCCTACACTGAAGTTACTCATTCTCAGATGGGAAGACAGTGTAAGAAATGACGCGTCCTTGTCATTTGGTGAATTTAGTCTTGACTTGACCTCCTTTTCCAACCTCGAATCCCTAGCCATCCCGCCGAAAGTCCTTCTTGGCCCGACCTATGATTCTACCGATGACCTTGCCAGCCTACTCTCGTCGAAACTCCCCACAAAACTCAAAGTGTTCATATTGGAGGGAATCAGCGGTGCTCCAACTCAAACTCAAGAAGGGCCTTCCGCAAGACAGCAGACCATCCCAAACGAAATTATCCGACTACTACGAGTTCTTATGCAGGGCAAGGACGAAATCGGCGTCCCCGAGCTCGGAAGAATTGGCGTCGATCGTATCGACTGGGGAGACGTGGTGTTGCCAGAGGCCCTCTATGAGATTGGAAGGTCATCCGGGGTGCAAGTAGTCACGGTTTGAGGGACTCTGGGATATGGCTTATACGTGTTCATCCTGATTTTTACTTGACCGAAACTTGCAAGGGACCGCAAATCTCTTTCGTGCCTTTAGTCTAGTGGCGTCATCAACGCCAGATACTTCGCTTTCTACAAGCTGACAGTTTTTACTCCGAAGGCCTTAACCATCTTCCTAGTTTTTCTCAACGCATGTACACCTACCGTCTCTTCCACAGTCTGAGTTCAGGGTCGGATACCCAAAAATGACTCGTCAACTCTTCAAACGCAACAATGCCAGCCTCTTGAGTAGACCTACTCCAATCCATCATGGCTCTGCCAACCCTGACAACATGCTCAACGCCGTGATGATATCGTGCATAAAACTCCTACAGTACAATAACTTCTAGTCAGTAAAGTCTGGGGACACACCCCCCACAATGCCTCCAATCTGCCCACTTTGCTTGTAGAAAAGGGAAAGCTTGCGACTTACAGCGCTGTATCGGTAGAATACCTATGCAAGTCTGCATTCACCTTCAAGTCCTCTAACGTAAGGACCCCATCCATCGAAGCAAAACAGTCAATCTTGGGAGCGATGTTCTGGCGAGGATCTTCCTTCCCTCTCCCCAGAGCTTAGATGCCTTTAAGCATGCCTCGGAGAAACTTTGCGCACGGAATTACAATCTCGCGAATCCGATGGCCGCAAAGCGATGGTTGTTGTTTTGGAAGTAATAGATCTGCGTTTGAAACGGAACAGACCGGTCCTTCACGGACGCAACAGTAGTTACTTTACTTGCCAGTCCAGCATCCAGATGTCACATCTTATTCGTATGTCTATATCTCGATACTCTTCTTATTGAGACTGACATCCTCCATCGTTCATCGAGCAGCCACTGGCGCTAGCCTCTCGATCTTGTATCCGTTAATCGCAACCGCAGCAGCGGCAACGGCTCCATCCTGTACTCCCCACCATCGATCGACACAAAGATATGGTTGATATTGACCCTGCTCCGGTCATGCTCGCTTTCAAATATTGGACCAGATCAACGGTGCGTGGATATGTAGGTGTCTTCTATGTATACATGATTTATGGCTCAACTCCCACCTTGCTGCCTCAATCTTTCAAAGTCTTTATGTAGATATGACCTACCATGAAGTTTGACAAGGAAAAAATGATGGCTAACAAAGGTTCCATCGATTAAGATGCTAGTTGTATAATGCTAAGAGTAAATTCTTTTGGCAATATAACACAAGATTGAAACCTTTCAATAGCATTTTGATTCTACTGCCCTATTATCGTCACTTATAATAATTCGTATGCATCACATTATCAATATTCATCACCGCCAAAGCAGTGGATATCAGAGCGCTCTTGATAGTGATATTTACAGCCACCACGCTCTTGAAAGCGGATGTAAAAGAGCACGGCTCCATAACTGGTGGCTTTATGGTTCCCGAGTAGGAACATGCCTGCTCCACACCCTTTCCTCCAGCCGTACGGGCCTGGAACAAAAGCTGGCAGGGCTGTGAAACCCTCTCGGTAGGTATATCTGGTCCATCTATGACAGGGGAAGCTCTCTGTTTGACATCGCAAGCGATAAACATGGAGATTAGGTCGAAGAATTTGACAGGCGAATCTTTGTACTGCGAGCTTATGCCCAGTGGGCGATTGGGAGTAAGTTCGGTACTGAGGTTGCTACGTGAGATCCTGTTGGGTTTACTCTTTGTTTTAATCAGGCTAAGACCGTCGCCATAGTACTTGGTATCGAAGAAGAGGTCGTCATAGGGCTTGGGAAGATCTAACCCTGTTCCAAGTGTATCAATGGCTAGTTTTGGGTCGTCGAACTGAGCAGAAGCATCTCAGTCACTGAGCCGTAACAATACTGCGGTAGAAGACCTTACGTTGCTATCGATTGTCTTAATTTGGGGTGTAGTGGACGGTGCTGAGAGGCTCCCCATGAGGCAGGCTGAGAGCACGAAAGCTCCGCTGAACATGTGTAAGAGCATGGCCAGATAATTTGACTTGAACAAAGATGTTGATCGTGGGAAGCAGCGTCACTGATGGGTAGAATTGTGGGTTTTCGATGGTGATGTCCCAAGGCTTTCAGAGCATGATCGCTGACCTTAGATATTTCAATAACCTTCAATCGGTTGCAAAAGTCTTTGAGCGCTTGTTGGAGAAATTCGGACCCTCATCTGAGAAAATTATCATGAGCGTGCGGGACTCTTCGGTGTATTAGACTAGGGTGTAGTTTTTTTTAATGCGTTGGCCCGAGATCCGTGGCCGCATCGTTAGGGTCATACGTCTCGCTAGCTAAAGCGTCACACCCTTCCACCTTGGCTGCTTGACTCAAGATATGATCAACTCACTTACTTCATTATCTAGTCAGAATGCGTATGCTCTTGCTGGACTAATCCACCGCGTAGGCATTGCTCAGCCAGCCATGACATCCAGGCTAGTGAGATGATTGTAACTTATACTAGAGCCTAGTGACCATCATAGTGGCAACACTAAAGTCTGGGCAGGTCTGATGAAGAACTTGGTGGGAGTTGGCCCTGGGCTTACACATGAGTAATGAATATAGCATGTTTCTCACCTGCACTAGTATTTTCCATCCGAAGAAGACCGAGCTTGCTATTCGAACCCCACTACACCCTCTTGAAATCAATTACCGCCCAAATTAGCCAGCGAGCGCAGTCCCGAGATCAAAGACAGCAGCGCAAAGTATTGATAAAGCGTCTCTCCGCCAATCAAACCCTGATATCGGAAGCATTCAAGCCACATAGTCATAACACGGACTGTAAAGCTCTTAACGTGTGCTCTCACGGCAACGATCCGCCGCTCAACGGGCTAGATGGGGACGAGATTGAATACGATCGCGAAACCTCGGTACCATAGCCTCATGGTCATTGTCAACCAGGATGAGCATTAGTGTATTGGCTAAGGGGACAGGTGCGAGACATCGTTCAGATGATGGCTTATGCAACCTTCTGGATGACTGGGAGTCATGACAGCCGCATAGAATGCCTATCTTGTTCAAAACATCAATCGTTGACAGATATTTGTGGCCATTTGCATTATAAAAGAACATGCATCCCCAACATATGCTTTTCACAGACTCACTAAAGATAAAACCTTGCGTATATCGGGGATCTGCACTCTCTGAGTTAGTATGCAGAAGTGTCACCGCTCGCCTTGTTGACTTTTTCTCTTACAATAGCTTTGGCGGTTCCTTCCAGCCCCTGATAGACACAGAAAAGAGAGTATCTACACACCAATGATGTGCGATAGACTGGACGATTTACGGATGTAAACACCAGTAAAGCCCAAGTTAGGCTGTCTACTTCAAGACCGGAGATGAAGCCTTAATTCAATACCCCCACTCAGCTGATTGTATGACGATCCAGCTTTCAATTGCCACTCATTGAAATACCCTCCTGGAGCGTGCCGGATAGTGTTAGCTCTCAGGCCCGGAGTCGTCAGCGTGAAGGATTTCGTTTGATCAAACTTTGTACTTAAGCCCTCAGCGAAAACGATCTATCATGTTGCGCTTGCTGCTCGTCTTGCGCTAGGCTGAAAAGATTTATGGACTGTGCATATGGGATCTTGGTTGCAACATTTGATCGGCTGATATTCAGACACAAAGTCTAGCTCGATAGTCGATTATCTAACCATTGTTTGTACTGATCGCTCATCATACTACAAGCTTCCAATCGACCGAACACAACCGGTCGAGATCTACTCAGAAGTCAAAACGAATTCACCGTGAGATATAGCATTGTTTGGATCCTTACTGATATTGTTAATGATTTGCAAGTAGTGGAGTAAAGAGACACTGTGGACAAATAGCCCGATGAATAGGAGCAGCTGCGCCTGACCTAGCTCAGTGCTGGTGCGTTTTCAATCGCCAGAAACCGCTACCGTGGCATGAATAAGCTCGAAACTCTGCTCGTTCATCTAAGCGGTGGTGGCGCCAAAATTACTCAAGGTGTTTGCGGATGATTGCATCGCTATGCTGGATGAGCCACCCTCGCTGAAAGCTTTCTTCTTTGGCAGCAATGAACGTATAGTCAATGTTGGCAACAGATTGGACTAGTCCCTTTTCACATATTGATAGGGGACCTATTTGAATTGATTCTCTATAGTTCTCAATTGAATAGATTGATTAAAGTTGTGAGTGGGAGTTTTCCCCATTGTTGCTTAGCGATATGATGATCCATCTACATCCTGGACTAAATGGTGACGTTAGGAGCGTTTTAGGCGGGAACGAGGTCGTTGCAGACCTCCGTGGCTGGGCTGATACAACGCAGAAATCTGGTATCTTTATCAAGACAATAACCGTCAAGAATTGACTGACCTCTACGAACCAAGCTTAAGCGCCGATAAGAGAGTCGCCAAGGGCTTCAAATTCGGAGATCGCTGTGGCAACTGTCATGTAGGAAGTCCTGGTAGACATATGTGCTAGCTGTTGAAATTATGATAGAGCGTGTACAGTTTCGAGGGGAGGAGGTAAGGATGTCATGACTTCAAAAAACAGGGTTGGCTGGAAGCCGGAAACATCAGCCAGTCGTGTGGGATCGAACGAGCAGGTCATTGGTGAACGTGTGGAGATGGCAGTATTATCCATCAGAAGCTGAGAGAAGAAGTATAAAGTCTCTGCGCCCCCTTCGTGTCCCTCGCTCTCAATTTCCCGCCGTCGCCGTTGCCCTAATCATTTAGCACACCCTCATAAATAGATCTTTGTACTCGAACCTACTGTCAGGTGAATGATACGCCTGATCACATGCAGTCTGAACGGTACTTCATCGGTTTCAGCCTCACCAAGCGCATATGTGACAAGCGAGCGCCTGTCCAGTCATTATCAATCGCAAAAAAGGCGCGTGTTATTTTCAGAACAACTTCGCTCCCCAATGCCTCTCCGAGGACTCCTTACAAGTAATCTCATTGCGCTTGCGCGAATAACGTAAAGGTGGCTGACGAGTATCAACGCCTCTACAAGCCATCGAAAGTCGCAAGGCCTTTCATTCGAGCGGACTTCTGATAGCCAACACCAAGTCACTCATGAATTTGAAGACAGAGGATACATCCCTCTGAGCCTTTTGTCGCTTTGACAATCCTGATGATCGCTGAAAATCGAGGGTCAAAATATAAATGGAATGCCCTCAAGTGCTCATTCTGCACGACTGATTGCTAAAGCTTCCCAAAGCAAACTCCCGAGTCTTACCAAAGAGAATTCCATCATCAAATCCGCTCTACATTGCCTTGCCCTTTGGTGCTCGTCACCATGCATCTATCGGAAGCAGTCATAGGCATCATTGTCGCACATATCTTGCATGCTCTCTCCACACACGCCGCCAAAACCACCATCACCGGCGACAAAATGATCGCCAGCACCTTCACCGATGGTCATGATGCCACTCTCATCGCTTACCAGTCAGCAGATACGTCCATCATCAGCCTCACCGGTGCTGGTCCAGCAGGCGATACCTCTCGCCCAGGCTACACTCCTGGCACCATCGTTGGAGCAGGTATAGCCCGCAATGACACCCCTCTTGCGTTCGCACTACAACATGACGATTCCGGGGCGACGATCGTAAGTATTCCCCGCCATTGTGCCCCCAATCCTTTTCTTGCAAACGCATCGCCCCATCCGCCACCACCGCCACCGGCATACAATCTCATTAATCATATCATTACATACCCCACGCTAACAAAAATCCCCACTCACAGCCCCACCTCTTCTACCTCAGCGCCGAAACCTGCGAGCGCGGCACCGAGCTCCGTGAGGCGTACAGAGATCCCACGAGAGGATGGCTACCTGGTTCGCTCAACGACCAACATATCTGCTCATCCGATGAGAGCAACTTGTTGTATGCGCTTTGGTATACTGGGCAAGGTAATGGGCCCATTAGCCCGCTGAGGGTCGGGTATATGGCGGCGAAGACAGGGCTGCTGTCGGAAGTCTGGTTTAGTGCAAATGGCTGGGTTAATTCTGCGTTTTTGTGAGTTGGGAGGGTTGTTGATTTGGGGGGTGGGATAGGATTTGGAGATAGGGGAATGGTGGTTTTCACGATGTGTAGTTCGTGCAAGGCCTAAGAGGGGGGCCTGGGGGGCTTGGCGTTCAGTGATCGAGTGTTTGGTATCATATTTCATGACTCTTGAGTCACTGGCTTTGTTACCTCAAACCGATGCTGTTTCTGTGGAAAAATTTTGGCAAGGAAAGAGGGATTCTCACGAGATTTTTAGAAGCGGTGGGAGCAACGCGAGGCTTACTGGACTACGGTTTTGTACTCCTTGTATCTAATACGTGCCATTACTACTATTATCGTCCCGTCTCGTGCTTCTTCTTGACGTGAGTGACCGCATAGAGTAGTGGATGGTTTGAGAAGTGGCAGATCTCTTGGGTGTATCGGAGTGAATATAATTTAAGACAGATGTACGGACTCCGTTAACGGCCAGAGGGTCTCGGATGTGTATCGTTGCTATCGCAGGAGTACAACATAAAGAGATGCCGGCAGCAGATTATCTCGGCATCTTATGGGAGAATCTGTGCATCTAAGTCCGAGGCCACTAGCGATCATGCTCTAGCTGCTCTATGCGTCCTTTATCTGGGCTGTAACAATTCACAGGATTCAAGAGCGCCATCTTCAGTATTATATGCTCAAGCCAGAGGTCATTCGCACAAGGCTGTACGCGAGATATGCCGATCGTAGTGTACTTTGCTATGCTTCTGTCGCCGTCGCAGTGATTGCAGAACGCTCACATCTGTTTTACAAGCGCCTGGGCATATGGGTGGCTGCTTTTGAGTCATTCACCATTGTGACTTGGTGAATGAATTTCTCGGAGTTGATTTATGTAAGGATTGGTCGGGAGTTGGGTAGATAGGCTCGTTCAGTGTCAAAAGAGTGTATGTCATTCAAAGACTATGTAAGGTTTTCAACTAGCATACAGAACATTCGCATTTTGATCCCAATCTAAGTTGGGTATCAGTAGGCACCATGTATAACAAGCGACCTGAGCAAGACAAAATCGCTTCAGCCCAGGTGTTGCATCGGAAGAGCAACATATTCCTGTGGTCCTAGTCACTCAGGGTGAAAAGCATATGATAGGGCGGAATTTGTCCCTCAATCGTGAAAATGGTGACAGATTCGATCACCTTGTCACCAAACTGCTCTGGGTGATCCTTCAAAAGATATATTATCCCTACGGCGTGTGGGGTGCTCATAATGGCAGCGAATATGTCAGAATCAAGCAGGAAATTGTAACCAGGCCACTCTTTGTCGAAGACGAAGTTGCCGGTAGGGGCGCTGAACTCTTGACGCTTCGCAGCCTCAATGATGACCTCCTGGGTAGCGGGAGTCACGATACCTTGTCTACGATCAGAGTAGTCACAATTAGCAAGGTCTCAAGGCGGGGAAGGCAGGTACAAAAAGAGTATTTAGACGCACCGAAAGACATATTTGAGACTCCTAGCATTAGTTGCGGCGTTATCGCCGGCCAGATGGGACCAAACAAGACCAACAACATCCGACCACTTCTGCAGAGCAGGAAGGCGTCGTAGAAATCCTACGTTAGTATCTGTCCCGATGTTGATAGGAGGTCGTGTACGCATATTTGCGTATGGGCTCAAGTTGTCGTTGGCCATGAGCATCTTACCGCCTGGATTGTAGATGTTGAAAAACTTTCCATTGGTAGGTTCCTGCAAAGCGTGTAAGTAGGGTGCCATTGTGATGAGAAAGCTCTGCTCATGAAGGACGAGACGAGGGCTTACCAAGTCTTGGAACTCGCAATTATCGAAGCGCTCATTCTGGTTGTTTGTGATGTAATTGTCAAGATCTGCCTTAATACCCAACTGGTTGTAGGTCTCTGTATAGCCTATTATGCTGGGCCGATTCCTATCGTCATCATAACTCCATCCCTAGCCCATGTCTTCAGCAAGTGGAAAGAGTATGCGAGATGATTGCGATCTGCTTACGTTCTCCGCGAGATCATAATAGCTGCTCAACCGAGTCTGCGTTCGCGGTCCGCGCATCTTCTCGTTGTTCGACTTGCCTTTCGCGATAGCTTCATCCCTGTTGTAGCATCACGTCAGGTCTTGTCTGCTCACTCAGCTCGAGCCAGTGAGTGTACTCACCAGTTGACCACTCTCTTGCGCAGATCGGTCTTAGAGTCATGCGTGGAACCATTGGTCTTCGCAAGCGCAACATTGTTCGCGAATGTCGGAAATGCAACAGTGTTCCCGAATGGAACCCCGACTTTTGTCAACGGCTTACGCGACGAGAGGGCAACATCAGCTGCCAACTCTACTACTTCGGAGGGTGAAGTAGCCTGGACGAGGGTACGGTCTGCTGTAGCATGTTAGACGGAGAAGGCTAGCAAGATTGCGCTGACGAGGAACAAGAGGAGGTGGACACGGTTGTAGGTGTTCGTCATACTGACTTCATGTTAGGACAATTATGCTTCGGCTTGAGAGGTGTCTGGAGAGATTGAGAGGAGGGAGGTACTTACTTGCCGTGAAACGTATGAATGATTAGTGAAGGGAGTGTGTGTGGAATAGACTTCACCTGATCTCAATTCAAAGATTTGGTGAAGAATGAAGATGGACAAAATCAACAGAAAGAATGGAGGAAGAGGAGCTCTAGATATAGAGGCCCACTCGACCGAAGGTAGTTTCGCGTGATTCACTGGGTATAATCTCGCTGAAACGAGTAACAGGGAAAGATCGGAGCACCTGGACCTCACTTAAATTGGCTATCCAGGGTGTCGTTCCCAAAGGGGCTAGCATGCCGTCCATGGCTCTGTGTCAGTTGCTTAAAGCCAGAGTCTTCAATGCCTCGAACAAGAGCAAGAGAGGAAACACAGCACTAGCAAATGAATGGCTCCACCCAACGCTCTCCGCAAAGCAGGGTGTAAGATTGCTTGCCAGTCAGTTGCATCATCCTACCCAAGATCTGTAGCACGGCTAAGCGGACTAGCGACGGAGGCGTACTGGGTGTCTGCTTGCCAAACAGCTCCTTACGTGTGAAAGTCCCCATAGACAATGCTACTGACGAGGCTTCTCTGTAGAGGGAGATTGAGGGGAGGCTGATACCAAACACACTCTTTGGCTTGTTAGCCATGGACCGCTGTTAATCCGAAGGTGGGGCAGCTACAGGTGGTTCTTCTCGGCTGTCAGGGCTACGTAGCCGCCGAAATTAAAAGGTGTGACGCGTATCCCCGCTTTTTGACACTCACTGCACCTTCTCCGGCATCTGGCTTAGCTGTTGGGGACTTCATCTTCAAGATCGGTTACATCATCACTATTCCCCATACAACAGGCGAAATGGAAGTCCCTCAGGAGATATGCGACCGGGTGGGTACCGCGCAGAATACGCGCTTCCTGTTCGTTGCTGACATCCGCACTAGATTGCATATTACGTCGATGATGAACTAGCCCCAGATAGCCCAATAAGGTCGCACTCTTGGCTCCAGACTCGTCACAGGAACGACGCATTACTCAATACCCTTAAGCTCACGAGCAAAGCGTTTTACCGAGCAGTGTCGCCATATTTCCGACGCAAATTTGAACTCACATCCGCGGAGAGTCTTGCGTTCTTGCAAAAACTCTGTCAAAGCAACATAGAAGCAGCCCGCTTTGAAGTTCTCGTCATACAGTTGGATGATGGTTTTGGGGATTGCTCAGCAGCAAAGAACCTCCAGGTACCTCCATGACGTAGAATGCAGCCTCCAAAACTGCGTTCGCGGATTTGTCAACCTTCGAGCTCTCGCGCTCACTTATCAGGGCGAGAATATCACTCCGCAGTCTTCCATTATGATGGGGAGCATTTTGGGGAAAATCATGCAAAACGTCCACCACAGGTTTGAGGAGATTGTTCTTGATTTACCACAGCCCCAATGCTTCGAGCAACTCCTCTTTGGGGTTTTACCTTCGGAACATCAGAATCAGAAGCTAGGGATCGGGACATTACGACAAATTATCTACAGCTACATGAGCGGTATCAACCATCTGAGTGTCACAACACGAAAAGGAACTTCCAGTGAACAAGAAGGTGGCCCGGTTAGCAGTCCTAGCCTTTTGACCTTGGTCGAATGTACACCTAATCTGGTATCCTTACGCATCAACTCTGACTCTATCCTCGATCTGAGCATGCTTAATGCGGCAGACTTGGGCAGACTACAAAGTTTAGAATTGACGAGGGTCAGTGTGACCGAGCCAGTTCTCTTGCAAATGACAACGACGCAGGATGCCAAAAGCCTTCGTTCCCTAAGTCTTGAAGAAGTTCAGGTGGTAGACGGCATGTGGTTCATGATCTTTGATCATCTACGTTCGCTACCAGCGCTCGGCTACTTCAGCTTGACATCATGCGTTGTATATTACTCACGAAGTGGACGATTTCAACGGCCCATCTCTTCGGAGCATGCGTCTGAAGATCGCCGAGGGGATGGATTTGAAGAGCTTGCTTGGCTTCAGCACCATGTGGTGGGTGTGCGCAAGGAACACAGTCTTAAGCAGCGCAAAGCGCCACCTTCTCCTACATTGAGTCCTACTGGCTCCCATGAAATGGTTCTAGGGAATTGGTTTGCAGACGCAAGGTGAATGAAACGGGCTTTTGCAGCGAAAAGTACTAGGTCAGTCAGGGCAGTGTTACACCCACGTCAACGGCGCTTTTAGATTTACTGCTGATAGCCATCTGCCGGGTTCAATGATCCCTTTCGAATGTGATGCAAGTCATTAGAATAACATAATCTCGCAGACGTTGAGACAAGGGTACATTACTTTACTAGGCATTGTGCAAGCGACTTGACCCAAACATTTGCCAAAATGACCTCAACATGACCGTGCAGCTGGGTGAATCTTTCTTACACATCGACGTAACTCACTTAACGACGCATTCAAGCTCTTCCTTCCTCTACAGTAGAGTTGACTGACGCACGTCATTGTTATCCATTTGGTCCTACGATGCCCCTTTGCAGCCAAATTAATGAGTCTAACGCTATTCATTCTGTCACATCGAAGACTGCAGCTGCCTTTGAGTACGAGCACCATGTTAGCTTATTGATGCTATTTTGCTTGACATCAGGGTGATGAGTTGCAGCAGAACAGGATGCGCATAGATAGTTTAGAAGTCACACTGACCTGTCTCGCATTGCCAAAGCGTATCTACAGCCCCAACGAGCAACCTTTTCCTCGCCGCACCGAACCCATCCGTTCAAGCCCTTGAAGACGTCACATCTATGATATGGTCGAGAGTAATGACTTTGCATAACCTCGCTCTCTTTCATCTGCCTTCTCATTCTACTGATAGTTAGCACCACGACTAGCACATCTACCCCGCTCAAGATTATCGATGATTCCGTCTGCGTCGACTGACCCTCATAGCAGAATCTGACTTGCTTTCCCAAAGTGGACGCTCAAGATTTCCATGCTCCCCCCAACGCACTCCGAAAGCCGCGCGCAGTCGTGAGCATTGTTGATATGTGGAGGGTCTCGGAGCCTCCTACTGCCAATACCAAGGAGGAGTTCTGTCAGGCTGCCCAGGGTGTTTCATGGCCGGAGCCGTAAGCATGCCTTTCTTCAGCTTACGGAGGTGTAGTAGTCGCTGTAGGATCGTAGCTGATGATGTAGGTTCGATCACGTCTGACCCTCTCGCGTACTTGTGGTGATTCTACTCATACAAATCTCAGAACTGCGCAAAAGTCGTTCGTGCCGGGTTGGCCAAGCGTCTACTGACTAGGCTGAAGGCGGGAAAAGCTCAAATCCTCATATGCATTTAGCGTTCCAAGGATGAGGCCTGACAAGCTAGCTCTATCGAGAAACAGCTTCAACGGGCCTTTATTAGCCATCATAGTTTCTCACTGAATGATCCTTCTTGATTCATCATGAACTGCCACTCTAAACCAAGCTGTTGAGATCATTTGAAACAGACATCACACTTTGAACAAGGATCCGCTCGCCGTGTCAGGTAGAAGCTGTGTATCTACAAGTACCATTTGCGGGGGTGTATGATGTGCTTTAGTCCTATCCTGTTGATCTAGAATGGACACAGACTAAGACTATACTTTTGCAGACTAGAACGTCAATGGCGGCAATTGCTTGGTCGCAACGGCCTACCGCTACTTCGAACCATTGTAACTAACCTTTTTAATATAAGGAACTTTCATGGAGATTGAGCACAAGTGCGCACAGAACGGCGACACATTTAACATGTGGCAGGATGGCACGATACAGGATTCTTACTGGAAGCTTTGCTGATGCGTCTCTTCAGAATCTTGTTCATGTGCTGATTCAAGCCAATCCAAAGCAGCGAAGATGCTTGTCAAAGAGGTCAATAAAGAATGAGAACTTGAATCGAATGGCAGAATCCACTTAATGTATCATCAGTAGTGTCTTGTTACTGTAACTTCGCTGTCGGTGAAGTAGATATCCTCTTGCATTATCGCCCTTTGTAAACTCCGCAAACGCAAAATCAGCAACGTGGAAGAACAATGCACATTCATGATGCGTAAATATCGTATTAAAGGTCCACACATGGGTTTTGTGCAGAGACTTATCGGTAAAGGATATAGAACAATCTGAGCGATCAAGTCAATGTTCTTGTATGAAGAGTAGGCACTGATCCCGGCTTGCTTTCGACCAAGAAGAGATGACGCAGCTCCCCACTTCGAGACCGAAGAAGCGGTAGGAGCTATGTGCAACGTGGGGAAGAAGCAGTCATACTGCCTCACCTGGCAAAAGCTATACATAAACTTCGTTACTACGATGGATTCCCGCTTTTACCAATTTCGTAACTATGGATCTTTCCTATATATTTATCAAACGTTGATAGATAATTCAGATGTGAACATGAATATGTCAATAGGCGAGCATTACAACGCAAGGGTTGAAGCTGAATGCCCTCGATTCACGGAGAACATTTAAGAGAACCAAAGAAGGCCCCAATCTTGGGGGCACGGTCATGTCCCAAAAACGGGGGCAAATTGCCTCAAACATTATTCCGCGCGACGCAATCCAAAACTATGTGAAGAGGGACAGAGATGAATTGCATAGTATCTTACGCGGCAATGATATACCGTTTCTCAACACAGAAATCACTTATGCTCCTATGTGAATACGAGAGGCTGGATGCAGATCTAGAAACTATATCGCAGATGAATGCAAGTTCGATGGCGGCTGGTACAGATTGGATTATATCATGTTATCAGCCTCAATCTCCATTCAATACGGCAATGCACACCAATTGACCTAAATTTGGCAACCAGCTTCAATGTCAACCTTGCTTCACCATTCCCGTCTGTCAAGGTGATAGAATGGCAAACCCCTAGTCTCCCTCCCCTTCCTTATTGTCTCCAGCACTTCTCTCATTTCCAACATGTCCCACATCCTCCTATACCAGCCCCCGTAGTTGGCATACTTTTCTTCCAATGCCATCTCTCCAGGGCGCTGCAGCTGTCTCGCAAGTGCCTCGGTAGCATAAACCCATGTCACGAAGCTAAGATCAGCATATGTGCACTTGTCACCGACTAGCCAGTCGCGATCTTTGAGCGCGCCGTCGAGGACAGAGGCGATACGATTCATTTCGTTAGCGTAGCGCTCGGTGGCGCTGGGGACGGCAGGCTGGTGAAATCGGGCGAACCAGGCAAGCTGACCTATGTAGGGTCCTTGGCCTGAGGCGAGCTTTTGTCAGAGGAAATTGAACTAGATGGGTAGAAGGGTTGAGAGGGGGGGGATGAAAGAGAAAAGAATAGACAGATGTACCGCTGACCTGGAACATCAGCCATTTGATACGATCCCACTTTTCTTTTCTACTCTGATAAGAGATATTCTCTTTCTCGTCATAAGTCTCCACTAGGTACAGGATGATCGCGCCCGTCTTTACCAAAGGTCAGTGTAATCCTTTGCCAGAAGAAGGACGCATATTCAGGACACTAGATAGATATGAGGAGATGAACACGTACCTCCCACAACGTCATCCCGGTGTTTGGATCCTCAATCGCTGGCAGCCTCCCATTTGGATTAACGGAGATGAAAGGCTCTTTCTTCACATCAGCAAATTCGATGCATTCGTTGGTGAGTGGCAAATCGAGGGTTTTGAGGATCAGCATGATCTTCCCTGGATTGGGCGCGCAGTCGTGGCCCCATACTTTGATCGGCTTAAGATCAGACGACATTGTGTGTCTGACAATTAGAGAGAAAAGACAAGTTGAGGGGATAATGGTGTAAGGGGTCGACAAGAGCTCTAAGATTGCATATATATATACGGAAGTCAAGTACTCTGACGTCGTCTTATCGGACGATATTCATGCTGATGCGGCCGAAATCGAGCAGGTGACCTGATGATAGAATATCTAACCTTCAGATGGGGATATTTGTGCGCCATGTCCGAGCAGGTGGGCTGGGTACTCCCCAAAACATATCAATAGAAACTCGAATAGGAGTGGAAGCCGATTGGGTGATGGCGTTTCCGCAGCAAGCCACTAAGAGGATCATCAGGATCAAGCTAAGAGCTGACAGCAGGCTCAAAGATACGTCATGCCTCTGTATTTATCAAAGTCTCTCGTAACGCCTTCGTAGTCTGTCAAAGGCTAGAAAATTCGCAAAACATGGTCAACACAGGACGACCAAGCCCAGCTTGCCTGACCTGCAAAGCCCGGCGCATCCGATATGATGAGAGGAAACCTTCTTGTGGCCAATGCACCAAATCACGCAGGCTTTGTCTCGACTTCGGTCTAATGCAGATGCAAGATCGAGGCGTCACAAGCGAGGCGAGAAGAGTCTTACAGTCCAAAATCGCCAACAACGCAGGTGACAATGGCTTGCAGCTTTCACGACCCCGATGCGGCAGGCGAGAGATACCCGTCCACTTCGCCGAAAATTTCATTCTGCCTATAAACCGTACGCCCAATAGTGGCATTCCGCAGGTTCTTGAGATGAGTCTCCAGAGCGACACCGGAGATGGGCTGTTGCGCACCGCCCTTTATACCGTCACAGACATACATATTTCGCTCTCTGAGATGCTGCAAACGCAGGATGACCGAGTAGCTCTCCATACACGTCATCTGTATATTATCTCCTAGACTCGCACGTCGTTGGGAAAGCAGCAACGACGTAGCTCGGTGATCATATCTGTATTCCTGTTGGCTTTGATTGAGGTAGGTTCTGTCTTTTCATGATTGATAACCTGACTTTAACTAAAAAGAGATGCTGCTTAATACGTCAGTCGATGACACGACCTGGCAAATTCATCTAAGAGGGTTACTTGGACTACTAGACAGACATAACAAGATAGTTCCATGGTATCAGAGCCGCAGCCACACCGGAACTGACGTTATGAGTGACCAGTCCACCTCCTGGCCCTTCGCGCGGAGCAGTGAGAACCCCAATCTCCTCAGAAGAAGACTCCTGTGCGACCTCCGCGACCTAGCACCTCAGCTCGACGATCTTTTCACTCCCACACCGCAGCCTCGCAAGCTCGACGTAACCAAGCTCCGAGTTCAGGTCAAAAGAATACACAAGGACCTCTCCCTCCTCTACAACACATCGCAGAAGCTCTTCCCTACAAGCGCTCAGGCGGCGCATACGAATTGGACGTTCGGAAACAAGAC
Source organism: Bacidia rubella (assembly GCA_032158265.1). Classification (NCBI taxonomy): domain Eukaryota; kingdom Fungi; phylum Ascomycota; class Lecanoromycetes; order Lecanorales; family Ramalinaceae; genus Bacidia; species Bacidia rubella. Next base: position 74,666 of record JAVTIF010000006.1, on the reverse strand, counting down.
ATCTATAGGAATAAAAACCCACACATCCCTCAATCTCCTCTCCGCTCTCCTCCTTACAACTATCTTCCTCTACAGAACCGGCGCCTACCTCCACCGCACGCATCTCTCGTACTCCCATGTTGACAACTCATGGGAAAACAAAAGATCGTGCCGCTCCCTCACTTCCACGATCAAAATACTGACGTCGCAATTATGCTCCCACGCTTTTTCACTCCTCCAATTGTCAAGCAACAGAGCAGACTCCCTTGTAGCAGACCAGAGGCCTGAAGGGCTGTTGGCTTCTACCGATCCCAACCTCCTGGAGAATATACCCACAAGCCATGCTCTGCCCCTTCTTCCCCCTCCTCCATTAACGATGATGACGGAGGCTCTGCTTGCAAGAAGCAAAAGGAAATCAGGGAATTGTTGCGCGAGTTGGGCGAGAGGGCTAGGGTACCGAAGGCCAGTCACATGGTATGGTATACCTCTCCTTCCTCCTTTTCTTCCCCTTTCTCTTACCTGTTGCTTATCCCCTCCCCGTTTCCTTCTTCTGCCCTTTGTATCCCTTTCCACTTGCCATATGCCACGCTCGAAAGCGAACCATGTGTGTGGTGCGAAGACCTTAGACCCCCAAAACGGCACCTGAAAAAAAGAAAGAGAAAAGATAGCTGAACGCATGTAATGTGTTGGCTAACGCGTGTGTTTGGCTGGCGGTTACAGACGTACTTTCAAACACACCACCTCTGCTATACAGAAGCTGCGAGTGGGCTGTTACTTGTTGAGGTTGCTGGGGGGTTCCTGAGTGGTTGAGGAGGGCTTCTGGCGCCAAACGGGATAATGTGACGATAGGCGACAGAGGAGGAAACGAGAAGGTGGGTTACTGGCCAGATGGCTTTGACAACCTCATGCCTGTGGTAGATACATGGGACTGGTGCGAGCCCTACCCTTGTCAATCTATAGACATGAGGTGATAGATGCGAGAATAAGGGCAGCCGTGAGTGAACCGCGTACATTCCTCGTCGACTCTGTACCTTTCAACTATACCAGCCAATCCTTGGACGCAGAGAAGCAGAGATTCCACCCGCACTCTCTCATTACAGGGCGAAACCCGTAAAAATCCACTTCAAACTTGTTCCAATTTGAGTTGTCCTTGCACGCCCAATATTCATCATCGCCTCCTCATCCATCCACCATTTTAGACCAAAGCTCCCCTTCGTTCGCCCAAATCCACTTCTTATCCCCCGACCATCAACTGTTATTCTCCTAGTTCTCTTGAAGCCAGCAATCAGGGCACAGCACTAAGCTGCAACATTTACTCTTGCAAGAGTTGTGCCATCTACTTCGGCAATCGGGTCCCATCAAGACTCCAGACAAGCCACTGAGAACTCAACAGGCAGAAATATAGATGGCAAACATGGTCCTGAAGCAGGATCTTGTCGGTAATCGCAGAAACGATAGGCTTGGCCGAACAAGCATCGGTGTCCTACATGGACGTTATGCAAACAAGCGTCACAATCCAAAGAGACGATCTGAATAATATTTGGTTGCATGCACTCGGTTGCGCCGTCAGATAAAAGCCAACCAACGAGCATCCCAAATTCGGTCACTGTATGTAGGCTTCGTTGACCGAATGAATCGCTTACTCGTATCCGTATTGCAGAATCTAGCAAACACCCGCTGACCTTGTCGTTTCTTAAGAGCAGGAATGCCAATGATGCGAAGACCGATGTTGAAAGGTTGTCACTGGAGCAAGCTTTTGTGATGGCTATCTAAGAACTGTAATGTTCTATGCAGCCACCGCTCGTGATCGAGGACCGCACCTCAAAGAGCCCATGTGAATGGCAAATGCCATTGACAACGACATCATCGCTCGGATCGAAATACAACGTATTCGCCAGATTGCTCGATGACAAGCAGCAAGATGATTCAGAGCGACGAAACGCATCAGTCAAAATATTCGCCTCCGATTGCTCGACCTATAACAGATCGTTAGCGGCAAGCACAGTCGTCATTGTCTACATGTTCGTGTTGACAAGTCGTAGACGATACTTCTGCCTGCTCTTGAAGCCGAGATCTGGGAGCTTTGGATCGTTTGTACAGAATCTCAAAGGAGTATTCTTGCTCAACCAAAGTCTAACTTGCCATTGATCAAATCGCTATCCGGAGCAGGACGTTCTCTTTCGACATTAATATCACAAGCTCTCTCCCAGGGACCGTCGCTAGCGGTACACTTTGAATTGTTAAGCACTTATGGGGAGGCACCTCCCGAAGACCTTTACACATTAGGGGCTAAGCTGCTGCGCATTAGGGGAAGTAGTCCCGAAGTCTTGGGTACACCAGCCAAATCTCTGGGCACCCGCCCATGAGTTTAGCTTGTGAAAAGGTAGACTGTGCCGGTCCTTGGGATATCAATGTTGAAAGAGCCTTGGCGCATCAGTCATACAGTGCAATAGAAGCCCAGACCCATATCATACGACGGAGTGTTCAGACCATATAGCAGATCATGACCCAGAATTAAATGTGCGCCCGTTGGTTGATCAAGTATTCGCATGCGATCTAGGAGACCATCATCCTACTTGAGTGAATGCGTTGGAGCATAGCACGAGATGAAGATTTCGCGGAAGCGGTGTTGGTGTTGCTGCTGTTGTGCGACACTGCGACAGACCATGCCCGTGCGAACCTATTTCCAAGGAGAAGGTTAGGGGGAGTTGCCGCCCTAGACCTCCCTAAGTTGTTAGTTCAGGCCTTCGCTCCTTGGCAACAACGGGCTTCGGCTGGCCCTTGTCGCCATCGGTCGATCCTCCCTTAACCTTCAATAAAGTCTCAAAACGAAAAAGCGAAAACAGTCCTCACAGCAATCTTCGTGCTCTCAGAGGCAATTTCCCGCCTTCGAACAAGACTGTCAGCAGCATGCCCTCACTCCTCCAACCCATTTCGGAGTTCCCATACTCACGCGGAGATTAAAGGAAGTGAGTGTCAGTAAGCGGGAATACGGAAATACGGAAATACGGGAGGCTTCTCGGCGTCGACACCAGCTTTCTAGTGCATCCGGCATCGAAGCATGACAGGCCAAACTGCTCTTCTACCTGTCTCTAATACCATTGAGTGGACTAGTGCTCGCAGGTGACGTGGGGGAGGATCCACTAGAAATGTACATCCCAAGGCTAAGCATGCAACCTAAGCTGTGCATCCGGCGATAGCCACTTCTGGGCAGGAGCCATTGCGGGGTCGACTCCAGCGGATTTAAGCCTGGACTCAGACCGCACGGAGGATTTTTGAGCACAGACGATATCTCTCGAAAGTAAGCGGGTCCTTCATTGATCTCTTCCCGGCGTTGTCGCAACCCTCATAGAAACAAGTACAGTTGTTTCCAACATGTCAGCAGCTCCAGAACCTCGCACGCACGACGATACGCCTGAAGCCGCACAGCAGACTGCCCCTTCCGAGCCAACGGAGACTGCCGCGGCTTCGACTGCGGCTGCTCCGGGTACAAACACTCAAGCTCCGATAGAAGTCGATTCTAGGGTCTGCATGCCTATCAAAGGCTCACGATAAATACGCTGAGAAAATCTCTAGAGCCTCACAAGTAGCGATGCCGACTCCTCATACGGTGACGACGAGAGCTTGTTCGTCAATTGAGTGCATGTGGAAGTGGAGCCGATACTGACCAGGCCTCTCGACAGGGCGAGCTTCACAGCATCACTGACTTCTAGTATCATGAACTATCAAGTTGAGAATGGTCGTCGATATCATGCATACCGAGAAGGCAGTCAGTTCTGTGATTCATTGGCCAATTCACAGGTTGCTAAAGACTTTAGGATATGTATTTCCAAATGATGATGTTTGTTGAGATGACTGCTCCATGTGCTGAATGTCCGCCCATCCATTGACACATAGGTCAGGCAGAGAATGACCGCCTCGACTTGCAACACCAGATGTTGAAGATTGCAATGGACGACAAACTCTATTATGCACCCATTGGGAAGAAACCTGAACGAATCCTTGATATAGGTACCGGAACTGGGCTCTGGGCCTTGGAAATGGGTAAGCAACACAATACTGAATGGAAATCGCGAGAGCAACTAACAGGCGAATAGCGGATGAATTCACGGACACAGAGGTTCGAACCCGTCTTTAGCCAACGTCTGGTTGTGGTCGTGGCTCGTCCAGCTAAGCGTACTGTATAGATCATTGGCACCGATCTCAGCCCCATCCAGCCAAATTGGTAAGAAGGTGATCTGCTCCCGTTGCCGTCTTACTTTCTCAATTGCCTTCCTTTTATCTAGGGTTCCTCCAAACGTCCAATTTCAGATTGACGATGTGGAGGCCGAATGGACATTCCCACACCAATTTGACATGATTCACAGCCGGTACATGATCGGATCAATCATGGACTGGCCAGCGCTGATCAAGAGAGTCTTTAAGTACGAGCCTACTCCAAGTTCACTTATAAGCACCTTGACATGAGACTGGAAATGGACAGATCCAGCTGACGCTTCTCTTTCTAGAGCTACTAAGCCAGGCGGCTGGGCCGAATTCCAGGACTACGATGTCAGGTTCTACTCCGAAGACAATACTGTTGAAGGCACCGACCTCCACACATGGGTCACTCAAGCCTACGAAGCAGGAGAGAAACTGGGCCGGACCGTGTCTCCTGCGATCGGCCTGGTCGAGCGGGTTCGCGCAGCCGGCTTTACTGACATTCATCACTCAATCATAAAGATACCGCTGGGTCAGTGGCCCAAGGATCCCAAACTTGTGAGTCTTACCCTCCCTTCCCTGCTTTTAGTCTCATTCTCTCCCCCCTCAACAAGCGCTTAGAGTTTGCCACTCTTCACTAACCATGGAAAACAACAAGAAACAAATCGGCACCTGGAACGTGCTTAACATACTGGAAGGCCTGGAGGGTTGGTCGCTCAAACTCTACACGCACGGCCTTGGCTGGTCGGTGCCGGAGATTGAGGTTCTCCTCGCAAAGTGCAGGAAGGATATTCGAAATCCGCGTATTCATGCGCAGCAAGACTTGTGAGTTGCCAATCAAGCACTTATACAGAGCTGTCCTCGTTCTTTCCATCCGTTATCTTTTGATTGGTGGAAAGAAGGAAGAACGCGTTGATGGAAGCAGTGCGCACCTGACTCCATCCACAGACCTGTATCTAGTATTTGATATATTGGCTGACCTTCGTGTTACATTGTAGCCACATTGTGTACGGACGCAAACCAGTAGACTCCACCGAAGACTAAGGAGCTCCCAGTAAAAACCCAGATAACGACAGGCTTCTTCGCCGCTATTGCTTTTCATTAGCTTCTCTTCATGGATCGAACATGGCTACTTTCGCTGCTTCTTCACCGAAGCAAATCGCTCTACATTGCACCTTATCAGCTGCACTTTGAGCCTTGCGGTCCCTGATACAAGCGCGAAGGGCGAAGGTGGATTGGTTGCTGAACATCATTTTTAAATGTCAAATACCGTATATATACACACTCAACAAGCGATGAAATAGTACAGATTGTTCCTTCTTTTGACAATACTGTCACCAGTTCTCGCTATATCAGTCGCCCATTCTATGATTGCCTATCAAGGGGACTGTTTGCCTTTTTGAAACTGCAATGGGAGATTGCAACTGCATGAGGGAAGATCTCATCTTACGAGGGATTCATTCTCTCAAGAAAGCTCAGGTTCAAAGCATTACCTCGTTTGAAAAGCTCAAACCTCAGGCGTAAGTGAAGAGCAACTTTGTTACTCATCCGAACTGATATGCACTCACACTGAAGACCAGAAAAGAGAACGGCTTTCTTATTCTCTTGTGACTACTATTCTCCTTGAATTCTGTCTCGACACCATCCTAGATTCTTTCCTCCCTGCGTTTTCCATCTGCTTCATTCATCCTTGCATCTCTTTGGAGAGAGGATAAGTCGGCTTTCTGCTTACACTCAGATTCCTTAACTCAACAGCGCACCTAATGTGAACCTGCTATACATCGCTCTTCTATACCAGCCGCCCCTATATCACCCCACTATCGCATCTTACCTAGTCAATACCAATCACTGTCAACCTGATGAATCTGATTCAAGGAAAACTAACAGACCCACCGATCTTGTACCCACAGATTCGTCTTATCGCAATCACCGGTAGCCTTTCCTGTAGACTGGCTAATGCCAATCATCATTCAAGCGAGTCAGCTCGTCTTACTCCCTAATGAGGTTGGTACCGTCGCCGTAGGTGGTACGTGTGAACCGAGGGACAAGATGGGGAGCAGGTACCTACACTGGCACGGAATGAGAGGGACCCTAGAATGAGGGCGAAACCGGTTTCAGATCTATGAGCTCATCTCATTTACTAAGTGTATCAGGATTGGCGGGGAAGATGGCGACATAGAGGGTAGGATGACGATATAGGCCATTTTCCAGCATAAACCGTGCGATTAGAGATGCAATTTGCCCTATGTGATTAGCACTGGGTAGGGCCACCCATGGCGCGCTATCACTTGTACCCTCGAAGGGCCTATCTGTTACTATTCTTTGTTTAGTGCTTGGCGTCTGCAGTGTCAGTTTTATCCTTAATGCCGCCAACAGCGTCACAGCTCTTGGTAAATAACGTAGAAGTTCGTAGGCCAAAAAGGTGGCTCGAGAGGCGGAAAGAAGGCTGGAGATTAAATCTACGTCGCAATCAGGAGTTGGGTTTAACTAATTTCATGAGACAAAACGTGACATGTGCTCTTTGTAGCTCGAAGGGGCAAGAGCGTGAAGCGGGAGATAGAGGGATAAACAAGAGAACATAGCCTTCTTTTCACTTGCATTTAATTTTACTCATATCTCAGTTGATAGCTCCAGTAGCTTACTCACCATCCTTCTTCCTCGATTCCCCGTCAGGACCATTGAAATGTTTTTCAATCCATACCTATTGACCATTTGGGCTTGAAATTTGCACGATGATTTTATCGAACTACCAGTACAATATATATGATGCTAAGCACTCTCTCTTCGCTCTTTTTTCCCTTCTTTTTGATATCCATCCATCCATCTCTCCTTGGTCAACTTCTAATCATCGAGAGCTGCTTATGTTGTGGCAAATTGAAGGGCTAGATACCAGCTGGAGAAAAAGTTGTCTATTACTGGTGACAGGACTTAGTACGTGATGCCAACGACAATGAAGGATGCATTCTCATATTCTTGATATAAAAAGCTCGAAAACTCACTCCAGATATTGCGAATCAGATACCGTGCCTCGACTGAACCTGCGCAATCTCCCTTCGGAATAAAATCCTCCTAAGTCACACAGGTCAAAATTGATCTTGCTACAGCCTATAAAGTTCGAGTTACCCAGCGACAACCGCAGGAAGCACCTTGACCAAGATTCTTGAAGATCGGTGGCAGGGCCGCAGCATTTCGCAGCGTCGTCGCCGATGAGAGCGCAGCGCTTGGTAGTTTCCACCCAATTGCGTAGGTAGTCGCCAACGTTCTTTTTGTCCCAACACTCAGAATCAGTTCTTGGAAATATCAATTCTTTGAGGACTGGGGACGCTAGAGATCGACAGAGCAGTGCAGATATTGCAAGGTAGTGGAAGCAAGGCATCATTATCCTGCTTCGACGGAATAGAATAGAGTTGCAATGTGTAAAATGTTCTCGAGAAGAGTGATGCACTCATCATATCAGGCGCAATTAAGACCCCTAGCTCCGTTTGGGTGCTATGTGACGCATTGCCTAATGTACTGTTGACGACTTGGCTGATTTGCTAGAGGTAGTTAACCCGGGAGTCCGCCTGAGCCATCTACACATGAGCGGGATCCGACGGGATGGCGGGATAGAGCCCGCGACTCAGCGTGGGATTGGGGGAAGTTGCAACGGTAAAACTTGGTGACCAACACCCCCAAAAGTTGTTCGCATTTGGTCTGATCCTGCGCCAACGAACAGAGACTTCCTGTCGTTTCTTTCAATCCTAGTGACGTTTGCCCAAGAAACGTTTCATTGAAACGGGTGAGCAGATAATGTGGCGAAGCACAATGAAACATGAGTCTGACAACATGGACGGCAGCTCCGATCTAGCCTGAAATGAAACAAATCCCAACAGTCCCTGTGGCGTGCTCCTGTGCCTGCTCTCGTACGAGCATGAACAACGCTCGAGGTTTGCTTCCCATATGGTGCGCGTCACCGCCACTTTCAGGTCTAAGGTCGAGCCGATTGCGGTATTCCTCAGCTGATGACAGAGCAACTCTCATAACCGCCACCTTGTGTTGGCATTTGACGTCCAACTTTTAACGCACAGCCCATCAAGTGCAGCGATCTCACCTCTGACAAAGGATCCCTGCATCTGGCAATTGTCGTTACGAACGGCCATCCCTTCAATGTATTGCAACAAGCACCATGCATTAGGTGTGCGCGATACAATGAGGTTTCCCGATTATGGTGTTCAAATTCTATTCGATGAGCACATGAGCTGCTGTTCGAGCGCATGTTCAGCTTTTTGCTCGCGAAGTCGAGGTCTTACTCACGGCGCAAGCTCCCTGTCGTTGTATCAAAACCCCGTCTATCTCAGGCCCTGACTCGGGCTCAGACATCGAGAATCTCTCGAACGCGGAGGTTCAAGTCTTTCACGATAAAGCTTCGACCGGCGAGAAGGAGGTGAAGTCGGGGCGCCAGGCTCGCTGAGATGTCATGTCGTCTCTGTCAACGACTAACGTTGCTGCCATAGTCCACTCTGAACTGCAGCTATCGAAGGTGGAGACATCTGGTGATTCATTTGATGGTTTATGAGTCTGGAGCAGGCTATCATTTGAAGCCTAGCTCGAAATCTCAAGTCACTACTCTGACAAATACTTATTAGTAGGTAGTCGGCACAATATGTCACCTATGATTCACTTCGACAGTGCAGTTCGAGCCAGAAGTAGACGTGCAACAAACAAAAGAGCGTGTCAAACTTCAGTCAGCCTCGACTCCTGTGGAATGGGCCCCAAATTATCGACGCAGGGTTAGCAACCGGACTGATTCTGAATCGAAGCATATCGTTGTATTCCTTAGTACCAGCACTGAAACAGATTGTGACAATGATGTAGTCAATGATTACCGTTAAAGATTCATGCAGGCGCTTGGATCATACCCTCTTTTCTTGTGTTTTAGTAGACCTGCTGGCTGGAATCAATGCACCTCCATGGTTTATCGCATGAAGTGCTCCTGTACATGGACAAGTGTGTTTGCATAGAGCCAGACAACTCCTCGTCTCCTCAAAACCAGATGATCCGCGTCTGTTCCATCACTTGACGCTACAATCAGTGCTCCCTTGAAGCAACAGCCTGCATCGCTTCCGAACAACGCAGCATCATGCTAAGCGTTCCACACTCCACAGTAACTACCGTGTTACTGGACGCGCCCGAGCTCATTGCCGCGGCCGACTCGACTACCTTGACGACTCCTCCGCAGACACCATCTTCCTAAAGATCTCATGCTTCTCATCTAGGTGTAGCCCTGGCACTGTGGTGAGGAAGAATCGCGATCCGTTGCTGTCCTCGTGTCGGAATCAGAGGTCTGGGAAGCGATGCAACAACGGAGGAGAACTGAACATCTCTTGTGATCGGCCCGACATTAGCTATCGACAGTAGGTAAGGGCGAATGCCCTTCAATTGGAAATTTCGACGTTGTATGATGTCTATGTCGTTGATACTGACAAAAGCAAGGAAGACTGGCAGCTGGGCAGGATGACGCGCACCCGCCCCACCTACGGGCGGAAGCGGTGCCCCGGAAGAGCTTAATTGGAGCTCGCCGTAGCGGAGGTCTTTAGCAGCTCTAGGGAGCCCTTGGCGTTTTTGCTTGTCGCAATATCTGTTTCTTTCGATTACAGCTCACAGCGTCATTTCGACGTCAGTCACATCAAGTTCTGGATATCGGACTTTTGTGTCCAGTAAACGTAGTTCAATCGTCTCGGCTTCCGCCAAGTCGTCCGTCAAGGGCCGAGAAGACCACCCTGGTTGAAATCTCTCGTGGCTGATGATCGTTCTAGGTTGCGGCGCAGAAACTCCAAAGGGGAGGAAATGCCATGAGCTCTATTTCAATAACAATCTGTCAGCGAGTCCTGATATCAAGTGAGTAGAGCTCACGTGATGCAACCCTCAGACCCATGGTCAACAGGACTTGCGCAGTGCTTAGTATCGCCATCTGAAGCTGCCTCAAGCTTTCAAGCCAACCAACTGACCAGAGAGATCGTTCATCAGCAGTAGGATGTTTCGCGAGAGCTCCCTATGTCAACTCAATTTCCCTATCATAACAGGAGCTCGAGAGCTCAGCAACAGATGCAAGAAGGTGGCCCCGTACTCCCTATACCATTCGGATCTCTCAATCTTTTCCTAGTCCATGTCGAATCATAGTCGTTCAAGTTTGAGATCCTGCATTGGGATCTCACACGCTTTCTACGTACAACCAGCTCCGTGATCATGGAGAGACTCGCGGCGCATTACGATGTACTGATCATTGGGGCCGGCTCGCAAGGGCTTGTTGCTGCCAAAACGTTCCTGCAGATCCATCCAACTTTTATCCTTCAGATCATCGACGCTAAAGAATCTATTGGGGGTGTATGGAGGAAGCAGGGCATCTACACTGGACTGCGCATGAACAACATGAGAGGAAGCTTTGAGTTTACGGATTTTCCTTTCACAGACGAGTACGGTATTGGGAGAGAGGAGCATCCGACTGGAAAACGATGAATGCCTACTTCAACGACTATGCCAAGGCATTCGGCATTGTTGAGCACGTCACGTTGTGCACTAAAGTGATCAAGGCGGAGCAGTCTGGCACTGGCTGGAAGCTGACGATAGCTGATGCAAAAGCCAACGATCCCGCGATGCAAGCACGGGCTGTGACGTGCTTTAAACTGATCGTCGCTACTGGCCTGAATTTAACGCCTGATTCCGTCAACGTACCCATCAGTGACGACTTTCAGCCGTCTGTCATTAGCTTCAAATATCTTGCAACTGAGAGCTCGGAGATTCTAAACAATGAAGCAGTCAAACGTATTACAGCCTTGGGTGGAGGCAAGGCAGCTTACGATACTGTCTACCTGCGTGCATCTCACGGCAAGCAGATAACATGCGTTATCAAAGCTTCTGGTCATGCACCGTGTTGGGTTTCACAAATACATGTGCGAATTGGTCCAGGTCGATTCTGGCTTGAGGATCTCGTTGCGCAGCGTCTAATCAGCTTCATCTCTCCCAGCATCTGGGGTACGGCTAGTGGGTCCACGTGGATCCGCAGCTTCTTGAACTGCACGCGCAAAGGCCTTTGATTTTTCAACAAGCTGTCCAACGAGACATTGCTTCAGTCTGGGGTGTTGGCTGATGAAAGATTGAAGGTGCTCATCCCAGATGCAAACGCAATGTGGTACGGCGCCAGCATTAGTATCCACAAATACCCTACCAAGTTCTATGATTACATGTTGAGCGGACAGGTCAAGGTCATACGAGAAGATATTGATATGCTTGCAAGTCCCAACAAAATCATCCTCGCGCGCAAAGAAGGGACGTCATTTAAAACTGATGCGGTCGTCATCAATACAGGATGGAGATACGATCTGCCGTTTGACACCGAGCCCAGGGGCTCGCATAGCGACCTCGGGATTCCAAATGCTGATATCTCTGAGTCACAGACCGAATATTGGTCTAGACTTGATGCTCAAGCAGATACTGAAGTCTTCTCGCGCTTTCCCATCTTGAAAGATGCCCCCCAACCAGCGCAAAACTTACTGAACACAAGAGGATATCAGTCCACGCAAGCGCAAGGCAAATCAGCGGATATGCAGCGAAAGCTCATGCCATGGAGACTTTTCCATGGTATAGCTCCTCTCGGTCTTGTCTACGCAGCTCCCGAGAGACGAAATATCGTCTTCCTAGCGATGATACTCATGTTTCAGACGAGTCAACGGTGTGAAATCTCGTCACTCTAGGCTTATGCGTGGATGATGGGCTGCATGAATGTGACATTCGCTTTGAGTACTATGAGCTTGGTCAACAAACGAGATCCAAAGAGTGGAGGCAATGGCGTACAACAGCCATCATCAAATCAGAAGCCCATCACCACACCTCAACTTGAGCGATCAGGAGCAGCGTTCTACGAGATAGCCTTGCAGCAGCGTCCTATGAAATAGCGTGCGCCCTACAGCTATGGCGCTCACATTCCTGATTTCGTGTTTGATGGCGTTCCGTGTTTCGATCTTCTGCTGAGAGATCTCGGCCTTCGACACTGGAGGAAGATGGGGTGTCCTCGGCTAGGCGAAGCTGCTTGCTACCATAATCCTGGATGATATGCCTGTCGTCCAGTAAATTCGATGCGACAGAGGCTTTCAGCAATGTCGACGTGGGTAAAGAACACGGACCCCAGTGACCATGCTAGAAGTACCATGATATAAATCGCTCTGTTGTCCCACGCCCGGCCATTGCCTTTTGTGCGCCTCTTCCTTGCCACCAAGCTTCCCGAATCATTCATCCGAGCTTGCTACATCTTTCGTATCCTCTTTCCCGAGTGTTTCCGCACCTTCTGGCCAAAATGAAAGAGATGCTCAAGGTACCCTTGCCAATGCCAATCTCCTTGTAGGATGATCCAGCTGCTTAGTACAAGGGCACAAAAGACACAGGGCCCACCCCCAAGTCGAAGGTAAGTCATAGGAAGCCTAAGCGGCCATGCCTCGACTGCAGCTGGAACCGCACGACGTTGGTCATGGTCCAAAGTATGCTGGGTGCATCCTATTGAAAACGAAATAGCAGGGCGCGAGTTCTCTGGAGCCATTGCATTCGAACTTTACATTCTATAGATCTTCTCTATTTGTCCATCTATTCCTCTCACTTCCTAACTAAATGGATCTATTGTGCATACTTACTTCTTACAAGCTACGGTGAACACCACCCCAAAGCTCTTGGCTCAAGTGGCCGCCGTTCCGGGATTATGCTCCTCCGTAAGCGACCATTCCACCTTGCGCATAATGTGCGTTTGGCTACTTTGACTTTCAACGTCACTGCCCTTGTACGCCGTAGCTTCGAATTGGCCAGCATCTCCTTTATACCCTTTTCCAATCCCAACCTTTCCATTGCTCTTCTCTTTTGCCCCGCTATGTAGGCTCTGCATTCGAAACACTTCACCCTTTCCACTCCCCTTGTACGCACTCAATGCCTCGCTGTCCGTTGGCGTCTCCGAAGAAACGGCCTCAGTATTGCTATTCACGGGACCCTTGTGGAACTGTGAGCCCCGTGCTTTGAAATATCCGGTGCTAGAGCCACCGCCCTTGCTGACCCCCGTGCGTAAATTGGTTTGGGTAACATTGAGGCCATCGGCGCGGACCATGCCCGTCTCGAGCACATCAACGAGGTATTTGAGGAAAGGAAAGCAAGAGGCTATGATGGAGCAGGTGAGGACGACTTGGCCGAGTAGGGTTGGTTTCCAGAGGTCGTATATCAGATCAGTGCCTTGGTTGGAGGAGGGAGGAAGTGTGTCGAGGTAGTAGAGTTGGAGGATCTGTACTGCGATGGCACTAGCAAAGACGTTGTCAATTAGGAGTGCCGTTCGAAAGAACACAAAGGGAAGAGACGGGGTATTGCTAACGGGCGAACATCGAGGTACTTACAAGAGCCTTGTCGAGTAACAGCCGACAATGACAGCTTTTCGACTTGATTGCATCTGCAGCTTGAGGAGTATCGGTAGAACCAAGGCGATCAATGCCAGGTCTGTAAGAATGTTGATAACACCATAGTATGTCCAGAAAGCCAGCAGATGGACGCATCCGCCAGGACTTTGGGAAAGAGACCACGGACTCGGCAGCTTGCACTGGAACGCAACCACGAACAGCGATGTGATTGTCCATGCAGCGATAATACCTGACAAAATAATGCTGGCTAGACGACTGGATCGAACAGGCGAGAGGTTGTGCACGTGAATGCAGACAGATAATTTCACGAGGCCGAGAGTAAGGACATAGAGGAGTTGACTGGCATAGAAGGCCTAGATGAGCGACTCATGTCAGTATTGAATGATCTAAGAATATATCCGAGACTTGTGACAACGTACTTTGAAAATGTTCTCAATCTTATTCGGGTCGAGGGCATCTGCATGAGAGCCCAGGCCATCGGTCGATGCAACCGTTACTGAGATGGTTTGCCCTGTGGCCACCACCTGTAGTCGACGCTCGTAAGTATCCACTCGCACATAGATGGTGACGATCCTACCGTGGCCCCAAGAATGACCAAATCATCCCAACGCAGCGTATGAATTGTTGCATACCTCGTCACAGTCCGCGCCGCGATTGCAAGCACGATCGCAACAATGCAGAACCAAGAGACAACGCTGACGGCTGGTCCATGGTGTTCAGCTGTATTCCACAATGGCGCATCTGCTGCTGTTAAATTTGTGGATGTTGTCACGTCCCCCATCTGCGTCGGACTCTCAGACACGCTCTTGTTCGCCACCAAGGAAGTGGATGTGGACAACAGAGTGTGCCATGGAAACAATCACAGGTGAAGATCTCGTGCGATAGATGACGAAAAATCTGCTGGGTTGGTGGACGGGGTTCCTTACCACGACAAGGGTGACTTGACGGCCGAGACCACGAGGTGTAATAAGAAGTCTAGCATGCGCTAAACTTCATCAGAACTACCGGGGAGAATCGTCTCGCAGGAAGAGCAAGACTGCAAGGGGAAAAAGGGGAAGTAAGCCAAAAATCTCTAAGAGATCCCTGGCGCGCAGCATCCCCCCAGTGGAGCCAGTGGCTGTGCGATATTGATCCTAAGTAAATTGAGATGCACTTGATCACTATCACACAGTGTCGACGTCATGACTGTTAACTTGGCCCAATCATGCAATGAACAGTGTGTTTACAATAAGGTTACGTAGACTAGCTGACACCGGGGCCCTGAAGGAAGAGAACGTCTATCACGTTGGCCCGGCATTCCGGTGGCGCCGGGCCATCAATTCCGGGCCCCACTTGGTAGTGTCCCCACTTGGTAAGGTCTAGATTTTCCCACTACTACACATGGTGTCGTGAAGCTCTCGTAATTCGTAGTACGCCCGCGGATGACGCGAATGATAATGATATTGAGTACACCGACGCATGCATGACCACGATAATTACGCAAGAAGTCCTTAACCCCCCCCCCCCCCCCCCCCCTTTCTGCCCTTGCTTACGAGCGGTTCCAGAAGGCAATTGGGCCCCGGGCTCATATGGTAAATAAGTCCCCACACTAACCTTAGCTTGCATCTATAGCTTAACTAGCCAAGGCCCACACTATTATCTCGGTAGGCACATGGCAAGCTCGAGCTATCAAGGCACTTAACATGCAGTCCACCCCTGCTTGCAGGAAATAGCTCGCTTCCAGCCCCCCCTCCTCACAAGATCCGAGGTGCGAGATAGCCAGAATGGCATAGTGGTGGGCCCAGGTCTCAACAAATCCAAGAATTGTTTGTGTAGATCATCATGAGCCTGTCCATTCTTCCCCAAACATACTTTATTCGTCAAAGGTCAATGCGACTAAACCTCCCCTGCATGCTAATAACCAATTTCTTTCCACCCTAGCTTCCTTTTTCCTTCTTAGCCTCGGAGCCTCATCTCCAGGATGTGAGGTGCTCCTTCCCGCACCTGGATCCTCCCTCTCCACATCCTCCACTTTGCGCGACGACCACTTTTTCAGTCTCTACTGCTGCGCAGCCCCGGTCGCAGCTATGGGTGCACCTTCGATGGAGCTTCATTCAGTCAATGGTCATGTGCATGAGCAGAAGTCGGGCTCGACAACGCAGGTGGAAGTGCGTGAGACCAACGAGCGCGATGCTCAGGCGTTGGCGCGTTTGGGCAAGAAGCCCGTCCTCAAGGTATGTTTGTTGCTGAGCCTGACGACTTGCTCGTGTCGATTTGGAGGGGGAGGAGGGCGAGAAGCACCCATACATGGAAAGCTGAACTCTCTATCTACAGCGGCGATTTTCTTTCCTGGCTATGCTGGGCTTCACATGCACGGTCCTGGTGACGTGGGAGGTGATTCCAATGTAAGCCTCTCTTTCCTTGCAGCGCGCACCCAAAAGGTATATGGGGGAGACACTGACATAACTTTGCAGCATATATACCACCGGTCTTACCAAGTATACCATTCTGCACGCTTCAGCCGTATATCTTGCACGCTGACCCGGATCTAGCGGTGGTTCAGCCGGCTTCGCATACAGCTACCTGTTCGCCCTTGTGGGCAGCCTCTCGCTCTTCACAGTCATGGGTGAAATGGCTTCAATGTGAGACCTGATGTCAAAATATATACCCTAGATGGGCCGAATGCTGATCAAGACAACAAGAGCTCCAACTTCAGGAGGACAGTACCACTGGACCTTCATGCTTGCGCCCAAATCCTGCCAGAAGTTTCTCAGTTACATCATGGGTACGCCCCCTTTCGCAAAAGAGAAAGCCCGTGAGGCTCTCTGCTGAAGACTAGACGAACAGGTTGGCTTGTTATATGCGGCTGGCAAGCCCTTGTCGCCAGCAGCGCATATCTTTCCGGGAACTTGATCTTGACCCTCATCTCGATGAATCACGCCGACTACGCGTGGACTGCATGGCAGAGTACACTGGTCTACTGGGCTATCATGACCCTTGCCGTACTCGTCAATATGTACTCCAGCACGCTTTTGCCAAAGTTGGAATTCTTCATCTTGGCCCTCCATATCCTTGGCTTCTTCGCCTTCTTGATTCCAATGGTCTATGTGAGTTGATTCGGACATGTCAGTGAAGCGAACCATTCGCTGACGACGAGTTAGATGGCTCCGAAAAAAGCCACCTCGACAGCGGTGTGGACCGAGTTTAATAACGGAGGCGGCTGGCCTACTCAAGCTCTCTCTGTTTTCGTTGGTCTTATTGGCAGCGTGTTTGCCAACAATGGTATACAACATGTCTCTTGAATGTTTTTTTTTGGCAGCAGAATATGGCTTACGATGGTCTTCCCAGGTACCGACTGCGCTGTGCATGTGAATCTGCCAATATCCTTCCTGTCCTTTCGCACAACTTGACTGACTTGAATTTCCCCCTAGATGGCTGAAGAGATCACTGGTGCTGACTTTTCTGTACCTTGGTGCGTGGTTGCGACTTCGGTCCTAAACGGTATTCTTGGCCTCGGTACCCTCCTTGCTATGCTTTACGTCACCATCGACATCAATGCCGTTCTCGAGAGCCCGACTGGTAAACTTGGTTTCCCTTTCATGCAGGTGGTCCTAGACTCGGTAGGCTCGTACTCTGGCGCGACCGTCATGATAAGTATTGTCATTGCTATGTTTGTTTTTGCCGTCATCGCTTTCCTCGCAACGGCATCCCGTATCGTCTTCGCCTTTGGCCGAGACAAGGGCCTTCCCTTCTGGAGACTCATGTCAACGGTACGTTCCTTTGTCAATCTGTCCTTATTCCCTTCATATTCCTGATAGTCTGGACCCGTCGGTAAATTGCCCCTTGATTGAGCTTTGCTAATCCCCATCGACGAACAGGTGCATTCCAAGACCGCAATCCCGCTCTACGCCATCTATGTCATGGCCGGTGTTGCCTTCTTCGTCGGCGTCATCAATCTGGGCTCCGCCACGGCATTCAACATCATCCTTTCCATAGGCATTTCCTCCCTCTATTCCTCCTACACAATCACAGAGGCTCTCCTGCTCTGGCGCCGCATCCGCGGCGATATTCGAAAACCTAGCGAGATGAGCGGAACCGTCTGGAAAGCCAACGAGCTTGTGTGGGGACCTTTCCATATCCCTGGCATATGGGGGATTATGCTTAACGCCTGGGCGGTCTGTTACGGTACTATTGTCATCATCTTCTGTTTCTTTCCGGCAACAGTGAATCCAGATCCAGCGCATATGAACTGGGCGTGCTTGATCACAGCTGCCGTCATATTCTTTGCTGTTGCTTATTACATGATCTATGCTAGGAAGGTGTACAAAGGTCCTGTGGTTGAAATCGCGCCTTATCAGATATCAGCGATGTAGTATTCGCTGGCAGCGTATCCCCCGTTGCGAAGGCGGCTTTTGTGGCATATAGCATTGTGTGATTCTTTCATCGCGATGCTGAGAGAGTAAAGCAATTGTGCATACTTTCAAACGTGCATAGGCGGCATACAATGTGACAATTCTTGGTCTAGATCTTTTGGGTAGCTATCCTATTCAAGTAGAAAATCTTACATTGGGCGATTGGGGGTGTGATCAATGTAGATATTAGGGGTTGAAAACGCCATTGATGTCTAACGGTGACAAAAATAAATTAGAGTGCATATTGCAGACGCAAAGTTGGTGCTCTCGACGTTCTTACTCGGGACACTGTCATTTCCTGGATATGGGATGGCCTTGTGATCGTGGACATAGCTCATACTAAAGTCGCATAAAATTGTGTTAAGGACAACAGCGCAGTCACTTTTCGCATGACACCGCCATGTCCGCAGACTGGAAGATCTGATTGTCACATTTCGGCCGTCTCATCAAGACCTCGAGAATTCTCAATGAAGGGCGAAGACGGATTGCGCTGCAATAAAGACGTGCATACTCGTATCAATGATTTGTTTTTTAGGGCAAGTCTTCAGGCGATAAGGATCACCATCTCCACATAATTACTTGATCACTATCTTGAGTTGTTGTCAGGAGAAGATAGTCGCTATCCTTATTTAGTCTCCCACGGAAATTGCGTTTCCCCTTCTACCCATTTTCCACCCACAGGCCGCCACATGCGATACATGTGAATCGGGGTCCTGTAGCTTCGTCAGCGTTTGTTGTAGACATCCAAATGCTCCAGTTTTTTAAAGCTCGTATACACTGCTAGCGCGCGATTTATGCCCCATCACCATATACAAACAACTAGCTGTCTCTCCACAATGTAGACAAAAGAAACCGATATGAACAAGAGGGAATTCAAACGTCATCACAAACATCAATAACACGATTGTAACGACGACATACGCATAAAGACACAAAGTCATCGAGCACCGTAAAAGACAAAATAATCTTCAATACATACTCCACGAATGTCTCCATTTCTCTCCACTTCTGACTCGCATTCCGCTTGGCACTCTCCAGATAGTTAGTTCCCGCGTAGACAAAACCGCAGGCTTCGTAGGTGACCTTGCCCAGATCGGTTGCTTCGATGAAAGCTTCCAGGTTCAGGCGGTCCGCTTCCTCGACCCCTGCGAGAACGATTTTAGTGCCAGGCGACATGTTGTGGAGAGTGAGAATGAAGATAAGATCGGTTCGACCAGATAGAGCGCTGAACGGTCGAAAGGTCTCTGGATGGGGCAGGAAAGGCTGGATTAGGGGACTTACCCCAGTTGACAAGCTGACGACCAATGCCACGGCGGCGGTGCTCGGGATGGACGAAGAGGTATACTAAGACTATGTTGAGTGTGAGCGGGTCAATTAAACATATTTGGCTTCTATAGTCAAGAGCCATCTCTGATCTGACTTGATCTGAGTCATCTGACGACAGCGTTGGACGTGACGATCCATCCACTTAAAAGAGAGGGGACGGTGGATAGTAGACAGCTGGGCACAAGATGAACAGGGGAAGGATGACCACTTACACATATGCGGTCTCGCCATCTTTCTATATCGATCGCATACGAACTGATCGAGCATCTCGTTTGCGAACTCTCGCGATTCGCCTACATAGCGTTGGTGAGGCTATTAGCCGGATATGCTCATTACGCTCAATCAAAGTACCGCCTTAGACCTGCTCTCCTCTCTCTTTCTTTCCCCTTTTCGCCCTCATGCAACGATATCATTGCCTTCACCCCCACTTTATCACTCTCCCCCCAATCAACCACGATTGGACGGCGTAACCAATGAAATGAGCCAACTCACCTTCTGGCCACCAGTCCGCTTCCATGGGATGTTCCTTATACACCGGATACGGGTTCTCGGTGTAGGTATTCCACAACGCGGCCCCCACAACCCTGTCGCCGATATCGGTATCCACGACCTTGAGCCAGCGAGCAGCGGGATCGCCGCGAAACTCACGGATCTGCCGATCGCGCAACTCGATGAAGCCGGCAGGGCTGGGGTCGTAACGGAAGAGACGCCAGACTCGGTTGGGAGGCACGGCGTAGCCTTCGCATTCGCATTGGATGATATCGTTGAACTCGGCGTCGTCGTGAACTTCCCGAAGTACGAGCGGCATGATGATTTGCTGAAAGGTGTTGGATTGGTCTGGGTTGATCTTTGTTGGAAATGTCTGTTGGGCGAGAAAATGCGTAAAGAAGAGAGAAAGTAAAGAAAGCAACGCTGGTTACAGCCAATTCAGCCCTTAGCCCAGCCTAGCCCTTAGACTAGTCGCAACCCCTCTATTCTACATCGTACCGATTTGAAGTTAGAATTTACTAAGTAGGGCTTAGATCTAGGGCTAGGGTCAAAAAATCTTAGACAAGTATTCGTACTGCTGCTGCGTCAGGATGTGTCCCTGAAGTCGGAAAATTGATGCATGACAGCCCGTATCGGAGATCTGACGCCTCTTGCGGTAAATTGTATGCACGGGACAGCATGGTTCGCGATGTTCATCCATTAGTCCTACATGCTGCTAGAGCACGGGAGCAAAATTATACAAAAATCATCATTCAAGATGCGGACAAGCGACGCGCTAAGGCAGAATGATCAATTTCACACTTCAAGGATCTAGACATGGAGATGTTCGAGAGTCCGCAAGAGCTCGAGTATTACTGCAGTATCGCAAAGGTCAACTGACAGCTCCGGCATCTTGCGCGGACCCTGGCGTTGCCGAAGACCCGATTGGACGATATCATGGAAAAGTACAAAGCAGCCGCTCGCTTCTCAGTATGATATCTGGAAAAGATAGACGAGCATGTATACGAAGGAGTGGGTAAATAATAGGGTCCTGCGATCTAATATCCATCATCGTTCGTTAATCCCGCTCTTGATATCTTGAGAGAGATTATTGTGCGGAAATTGCAGAAGCATTAAAACACATGCACGCCTAATCTTGATCGAATCGGCATTGACCAAGACTTGCTGGACAGATTCTAGATCTGCAAGCGTAGCATTCACCACCTTCGACCGCTTGCAGCCCCTCGACATCGGTTTGGATAAAGATTCAAGAAATGAGTTAGCCGCATATCTGGCAGCGGAGGAGGCAAAACAAAGAGGGAATTCTCGACATGCTGTCAACTTCGTGATGGCTAAGATGAAGTGAACTCGTGACTCTCGATGAGACTGACACTGAGACTGTCCCGTCTTGTTAGGCTCTGTCGCTGGGTACTGACTAGTGGCTTCGTGATTGTGAAGAATCCTGGTTTCCCCTGTATGAGGTTTTCCATCGAGTCTCTGGACAGCACTTGAGATCATTGGACCGGACGCTTCTGGCATTCAGGGCTCATAAGGAGCTTTGCGATTAACCTTCGCCATCGAGCGTGATGGTTTGGCCCACGGTTGGGGGGTTATATTGATCGTCGAAGTAGAAGAAGTGATGTCTATAGAGTATCTCGCTTGCTTCTCGATGGATTTTGCGACATGTCAGAAGCAGATTGACAGCATTCTTAACGGGGTATGTCCGAGGCGGGAGCCACTTGTTCTCCCACCGCCTGTCAATAGCAGCGCAGACTCTTACATTGTCTTTCTTCGGTTGCCTCAGAGGTTTGATAATTGCACCCGTAGCTTCGAACACATTGGCGTATACTTGCTGTCGCAATTCGAGAGGTAAGCGAAATAGCATGTTGCTGTCTCGAACTGGAAGCACTAAAATGCAGAGCCTGTTTTCGCAAGGTTTTGATGAGGGTATTTTCTGTGTGTGACCTGTGCAGGTGTTGACAACGAAGCTTTCTATGGCTGGAACATTCAAGATGTATGATGTGAATCGAAAACACAGTACCGTCCAAATCTTGGAACCTTAAAAACAAGAGATATGACCGAAGCTGCAATGACAGAAGACTCCTCGTCGACCAGAGCTTCTGGATCTTTGATCTGTTACTTGAGCGGCGTTGTGTTCGTATATTCAATAGTGCAGTGCTTATGTATGACATTAAGTCAAGAAGTGGAACCTTCGAATCGCCAGATGCCTTCTGGGGTAGTACAAAAGTCTAAAGTCAGCCACTTATCAGCCAGAGCCAAAGATTTTGCTAAGACTCTCGCGTTTCACTTTTACCAGAACGACAAAGGCTCCAAGGTGGAGGCGCATGTATAATATCAGTGACCACATTCATTTAATAACTCCACTCTTACGACGCACCTGGGTGATCCATGAAGCGCATGTATACCCTGGCCTGTCCAGTCTTTCCATCGCTTTCAATTCGATTGGACATACATAGCCTCTCCATACTTTCCACACCACCAAAAAATCCTAAAATAAAATAAAGCTATGTTGACTCCTGAGCTTAACAAAATATAAACGATATGCGCATCACCACCAGCCGAAAGCTCTAACAGCCCGACAAAACCTTCTTACAAACCCTTCGTTCTTTTCCACCTCACTAACCTCGTCTTCGCGATTCAGGGCGGACTTTACAATGACCTGACAACGCTCCCATCCTGTCATCTCAATATTGAGTCCCAATCCTGGAGGACACCACAGCGTTAGCCAAACAATTCTCAACCTTCTCCTAAATCACAAGAAAACGAAAGAAAGAATCAATACATACGTCTTAACGTTCCCACAGTGACGATCACGATGTCGTCCTCGCGATACAGCCGATAATACGTCCCGCCCTCCTTCCTTTCGCGTGGCGCTCATCTCTTCCCAGTAACGTCAGCAATCTTTCTCGCCCTACTCTCGCCGGAGGAGTTGACCTGCACGAGGGTTGAGTCGTTGGGGACGAGGGTGCTGCCGTCGATGGGATGGTTGTCATCAGCAACGATCATATTATGGCTATCGATCTTGGGCGCTGCGGAGAGATTGGCGAATGGGTGGATGACGAATCTCTTCCCTTGGACACGTGATCCCTCGCGGTCGAGGACATCGAGGAGGTTGTTGAGACTGGTGGGGTCTAGGGAGGTTAGGATCACTGTGCCGTGGGTTTCGTCGTTGGAGATCGAGGCGAGGATGTCGCTGGGGAAATAGGGAGGCATTGTTGGGTTCATAAGAATGAGAGTTGACTGCAGGGTGGTTTGGTGAAAGCAGTGTGGATAGTTTGTGGAGTATGGGCAGGAGGGTGTCGCAGGAGGATGGTGTTGAGAAAGATCCAGCAGAGTGTTGAACAATGGAGACAGAGGCATTGTGGGTGGGTTTTCTCATATGTTTAAAAGATAGAACAATGAGAGCCATTCTGGAGCAAAGAGTGGTTGGACAATGAGACTCTCGCACTGTTGCGGAGCGATAAAAGAATGTCTCGGGACGATGAGGAAGGAAGAGATTTGGCGATGAGACTCGAGTAGCTCATGAAGGATATTCGGAGGCTCATTAATGCTCCGGTAGGTATTCGGAGCGTTGACGTGGGACAATGAGCTTTCCATGCTTCCGGACACGCTTTCACTCGTCGCGAGGTCATCTCGCAGAGGATTGGCTGGAGCTCCGATGGGTTGAAAGGACTTAACATGCTCGTTGAGATCACATGACTCTAGACGCTCTTCTCTATGACATTCCTTGAAATTGAGAGGAAGATCTTGGTGGGTCTAGAAGCAAGAGGGTTTTGTCTCGGGTGCGCGCATGATGGCCGTGATTCCCGTCTTTGTCATTGGCTTGAGGCGCTTTGACTGCCATCCGTGCATGTCAACATTGGTCGAAATCTGTGAAAATTAGTCTTAGAAGTTGAAGCGTGTCGAACTTGTGGTGATGATTTGGCAGCAGGAATGCAGTCAGAAGCAAAATCTTAATCATGCGACGATCCTGTAAATGTGGGCAATAGATTCGCCAAAGCTTAGCAGACTCTTGACTACTCCTGATTACATTATTGAGTCTCAGGACAGTCATCTAACTGATTCCTACAAACGTTGAGGGATAAACCATCGAAATGCAGGATATGATGGCCACAGAGAACCTTTGCCGCTTCATCATAGATTTGAAGAGACTGATTATAGATTTGAAGAGACTGATTTGCGAGAGTGATACAACACCTGTAATGATATATGTTTGCGGATTTTTGACTTCCTGTCAAGGTGCATCACTCCCAAACCAACCATCGAACCCGTGGAGCTTTTTCTAATCTCTTCTTTGACTAGTAGAGCCTTCTCTTATTATGTGTTTGACATTAGCTGTTACACATAGAACGATTATGCGCCAATCAATGCCACCTTGAATACTGTATCACCAGTCCTCAGCTGCCATCAGACTATCTCTCATCCCTTGACCGTTCGTTTAAACGCTAGTGTAGGCGCAGTCTAAGCATTAATACTTAATTAAAAGATTCAAATATTAATATTATCTCTATTAATAATATTAAAAAGCAAAAACAACTGCGAATATATTTGTATTAATTTTGTAGCTCAATTTTTTTTTTATTCTAATAAATTTCTACTTATTTAATATATAAAAAATACGCTTCGGAATAGCCTAGGTCGGGTCGGGTTGGAGGGTAGACAAACCGACCCACCTTAGGTTGGGTTATAGATGGGTCGGGTTGGGTTAAAAGTCGATAGGTCGGGTTAGGTCGGGTTATTTTCAATGGTTAATTTATCTAAATCTTTCTTCAATTTTTTTCAAGTTTTTTATTAATATTTCTATCAATAATTCTATCATTTAAAAAAAAAACGTTCTCTAGATATTTTTTATACAAACTATACTAGAATTATACTGAGATTATACTAAAAATAGTATCTGGGTTGGCCTAGGAAAAGATAGGTCAGGTCAGGTTAAAGATAGGTTAAAGTAGGTCGGGTTGAAAGATCTTTCAACCTAACCCAACCCAGGAACCTAACCTAACCCAGCCCAACTTTTACTGGGTTGAACCGACCCATTCCGAAGCGTAATAAGAAATCTGTTATTAAAAGAAAACTAACTATAGTATTTTAAGCTTCCATATAGAAAACTAAAGCTTTATCTCCCTTAATAAAATAATTGAATTAAGATGCAAATAATTATAAGTTTATTAAAGATTAAAAGATATTAGAAACAATAAAATAGTCTTATCTTAATATTTAAATATTTTATAAGCTTAAATATAATATAGAATAAAAGACTAAAACTTAACTATTAAATTAAGTTTTTTGAAAAAGTAATTAGTAGATTTCAAATCCTATTTAAAACTCTTTATTAAGCTATTAATTTTTGAATAAAACTTTAATATATTACCTTAACTCTTTAATAATCTAGGATTGTCAATAAGTTCCTTTATTACTAATGTTAGTTTTATCTTATCCGCTACTAGGGTATAATAAATAACCTATTTTTTTACCTACCTTACTTTTAAAAATATAGAGTAAAGAGAGCCCCCCAAGTCCTTATTTTATACTATTATCCTATCCCACACTATTTCTATCCCATTCCAAGTTCCATATACCGTTACAAAGTGTACTTGCTAAACATAGAAAAATATTATATTATAATCTTTATAATTAAAGCCTTAGTAATAAAATAATTATTATAAGCTTAATTAAATATATTTTTAGTATATATCTTCATTTCTTTATAGATTAAATAGAAAAATAATATATTATTCTAAAGATATATTTAAAGCTAAAAGACAGGTTAAGTAACTTATAGTTAATAAATATTAGATTAAAGTGTAATAGAAACTAGTTTTTAAATTTATAAAATAATAGTATATTAATTGTATTAATTGATATAGTTTGTAAGTATATTTTAATAAGACTATATTGTTGTAATCTGACCAGCACGCTCATTTTGATATTGGCCGGCTAAACCTCGGGACAGCCGGCAGAACCCCGGCTAAACGGTTCTTACGATCACAAACTGAAGCTCGATACAAGGACGTGTTAAGAGACGACGTGTTGAAGCCTTGGCTAGTAGTATTTAGTATAGGGTGCCCGCTCTTCCTTTTCCTTTCTCTTTCACCTTTAATGTCTTCGTTAGTTAGGGCCCTACGAGAGTGGTTCTGCACCACTAAGCTAGGTAGACATTCAACATATATTTGATATAATAGCAAATTAAATAGCTATAAATATTCTTATAAATATAAAAAGCCTTTTTAATATTCTAGAGAACTAATTAAAAAGTAGTGTAATAATAAAAGAAAAGCGCTTCTACTTAAAAAGTCTAAGCCAAAGTGTAAATATTAGCAATAGTAAGAATAATTATTATTTTAAAATAAAAATAATTAAAGCTTAAATAAGAATAAACCTTAAATTTTAATTTAAAAGTTAAAGTTACTTAAATAAAGATTATATTTTAATTAATAATGAGAGTTATAAATAAAAAGAACAGAAAGTAAGAGTAAATATTTAAATAAATAGTTATTTAAAGAGAAATAATTACTCATAAGTATATATGTTTGCAAATTAATAGTAGCTAATAGTATATACTAATTATAAAATTGATAATAGATCCTATAAGTTTAAGCCGCGGTAGCGGAGAAATGCTATAAGGGCCGCCTAGTATAATATTAACTTATAAATACCAGAGATCTGGTATCTACAATAGATAGAGGCGGGTTGCACTATAAGGTTTATAGTGAGTATTGTCCCCACAAATATACATTCAAGACGAGATCCCAAGTGATAATACATCGCCGTCGGCGCTCTCAAGATCTGTGGTAGACTATTACCAATGTCGGAGTAATTGTAACCCTATTCCTAACATGAAAGAACTAAATCAGAATTTCCATCCCCCTTAGGTGACGACATTGTATTCTTGCATTACAAGTTGGAT
Organism: Bacidia rubella; assembly: GCA_032158265.1. Taxonomy (NCBI): domain Eukaryota; kingdom Fungi; phylum Ascomycota; class Lecanoromycetes; order Lecanorales; family Ramalinaceae; genus Bacidia; species Bacidia rubella. The sequence goes on along the minus strand of JAVTIF010000006.1, from coordinate 47,952 downwards.
CAATAAAGAGGTGCCCCTACGGACGTAGTATCCCCAAGCAGTGTCGCAATGCTACTGTAAGGCGTCTTGAGACGGAAGAGTGGTTATGCCACGCCATCAACATCCGCATCATTCAACTCCTAGGCTTTCAAACTGCGGACCTGGGCTGATCGCTGAAACTAAATGTCACGTGATTATCTTTTCATCATGCGAAGATTAGTAAAGGGTTGTTGGCGACCTGGTTCCATTGAGATAATTGACCGAAAGATTATGCTCCTCGTAGCTTTCCCAAGTGATACCACAATCTTTCCGGTTTATGGTTCTTTCTCGGCCTTCATGATCAACCTTGCGCAGGGACCAGATTACCCAATAGCGCTAAGAGCTCCTAATGAGATATCTTGTGAGATGCCAAGACTCAGAGTCTTGCTTGCTTAGCATCAGCAAGCAAAGCTCTGGCATCCGCGATGCGCCTTACTTACCGCAGCAAAGTCGAGGCGTGAGAGTAGACCCGCCACTACTGGCGACTGTAGTGTTGAAAGAATCACCTTGGCAGGTACTCTTCTGACATATCGACCCCTTACTAAAAGAACTACGGCCGGAAGCGCACATCGAAGGGGCCGTAATCTGCTGGTCAGGGGTTCAGGCAGCCAGTCAAGGGCCTCGGCATAGGGTTCAACTGACCAGCGACTGCACCAGTCTTGAATATTAGCGAATATAAGCACCGTCATCTCCTACCTGAATAAGCCTAACTTGAGACTATTGATACTAAAGGTAATATTGGCCTGAGGACCAAGTCATACCATGGTGGCCTTACAGCATCAGAGATGGCGCTGGCTTGGAAGGGCGCTGCATGATTGGCCATCAGAGTAGCATACTTCACCGTGATCGCCTAAGCTACGAGGCTGGCGTATCATTCTCGGCCGTAAAATCCTTAAGCGCAGGTGCGCATCCCCACGGATTTGGCTGCGCCGGTCAAGGCGTCCAACTAAGATACGTAGCGCGACGCTTTTTGGGCTGACTAAGGTGACAAAACGCTCTCTACTGTTAACATAAGCATTGAGAGGTGAAGTTTTACGTTGTTAGCGTTGAAGCAGGTCGGAGTCCAAACCTTTGTTTGCCTGCATTTCAAGGGTAAGGGAGGCAGTTGAGGTAGAGTTGTGACCTCATTCAGGAACCTTGAGGTGGAACAAGCAGAATCACAATCAGCTTTTCGTCTATAAGAAGAGCCCACAGCTCGCGTCCAAAGAACTTAGAACATACTCCTCGAACAAAGCTTTTTGGGGAAAGAAAACCCACTTTTCAAGCGGACTACTTCTCTACCATACTTCCTCCCCTTCAACATCTTTGACAAGTTTTTGAGACGACTCACCCTGTTATTACCCACCATGAAACTCTTCCTCAACTACATTCTTGCTAGCGTGGGCTTTCTCTCGGCATCTCAAGCCTACGTCGTTCAAATGTTCACAAACAATGACTGCACCGGCACCATGTATGAGCGCAACGTATACGACAACACATGTGCTTACGTCGATGGCTTCCAGTCATTCAAGATGAAGGCTTATGGAAATAGCGATCAAATGATGTACGCGTACGTTGCACAAGCCTGTGCTGGGTATGACAACTTCAAAGGTTGTGCAACACCCAACCATCAGGTCCTTGGTCAATGCACCCTCGCAGTAAGCTTTCAGGGCGGTTCCAACGCCCTGAGCTCTTTGTCTAGCGGCGAATGCCCTTTTTCCTAAAGTAAACACCACAATTGTCCGTTATGATTTGCATTAAACTGACTTTTAAGATGCCAGGCCTCAGAGCTCTCGACCATTGTATGATGTGTCGCTTTCAGGAACCTTGGGCATCTAGATCTTCGAAGTTGAACTTTTGGTAGTCAAGGCACACTTTTGCCCGAGAGGAACTATCTCTTGTCCAGTCATTTAGTATATATATTGTTGTGATCATTATAGCAGGATAAGTATTCCCAAAAGCCTTCGACTTTTGCAATATCCATTAGCACTATATCGATAGCCAAATCGTTGAACCGTTGAAGCGCTAAAGAACATATTTTGTTACTACTACAACAGAGCTCTGATTTCCGTTGGCTCTAATTGAGTCTATTCAAGGTCTCCAAGTTTCAATCACATAATCAGACTGACATGATTACTGTCTACCGCGAAGCACACCTTTCAATTTCGCACAAGGAATATCGTATCGAGCCGCCTGCGGCGATTCTCCCGTCTGGACGGTCAGAAACTGAGAAGACTTCCTCCAAGTGTTGTTTTGCGTTGGCCTCAGCAACGCTACGTCTGTCAAGCAGACCCGTTCATATGTTTCAGCTAGCATTTGCTCCAAAGAAGATGCTTCTATTGAGGCCTTACAGCCCATTGTTAAATTGAAGGACACAAGCTTGATCTTGAGGAATGGAATCTGCATGTTTGGTAGTGCTCGTTACATTCCTACTTGCCGGCTGTGGTGGCTTGAGGAATAGCGAACTTCATAGACGCAACAAGGTTATTTTGCAGAACAACGAAGAGTTGTAATCCCCTAACGATAGTAAAAGCAATGCTAGAGAGAGCATATGGAGCGCCAAGTGTAGTACGTTATGTACCTAAATCTGCCAAATTTGATTTCTCTACTGTGAATATAAGATTTTTCGGCTGCCATGCGATCCCAATTCTGACCTACCAACGCTAAATCAGTTTAATGCCTAAACGTCTACCTTAGATCGCGCTGGTAGACTGGGTCTACTACTGTACTAATCATGCTTAGCCTACCCTTCTCTGCAATCTTATCCCGAAAGACTGTATGATAAGTTCAGCTAGTCTAACCATCTTTCGCGACATCCTCACCTAGGCTTCAATCTATGCGCTTGATATGCAAAGTGTTCTTCATGTTCGGCGAGTGTGAATGTCCCTGCTCGCCTTCTCTTGAAGAACAAGATCAGGCCTATCAGATGCCATGAAAACAGCCATGACCTTTCCATATGTGGACCACGCGCGTCAACGCCCTGGTATGCCAGCTCTACAGGAGGTCTCCAAAGAAATTCAAGATTGATGGACAAGCGGGCCTTCTCCTCGTTTGTGTTGGCAGGCTTGGAGGAGATGTGCGTGTCGAGCACGTGCTGTTCCATCTTCTTTCCGAACTTTTGCAGTGGAGACAGATTGGGTAGCCATTTTTATGCTAATCTGTAGAGCTTGTCACGACGCGCAGATAGTCCCATTTATCTTGTGCGGCAACAATATCATAGTCTTGCGCTTCAGTCTTCAAAGCCTTGTAAAGCGGGTCATCTTCTGGAACAGAGAGTGTTTTGCGGAGCTGGGCGAATGCATCCTCCATAGAGAGAACATTTGGTCTGTAAGGGGGACCCCTTACAATGGTGCTGTCGAGCGCGTACAGATCATAGTGAATCCCTGGAGCGCTGACAACCTCTCCCAGAGCCCAGGTTTTGAGTGACAGGGCAGCGAACAGCTTGCTCTCGGCTGTGACCAGCCCGTACGCTTTGGCATCCTACAAGACAGCGCTTGGTGTGCTGAGTCTCTCTTCCGAGCTGACATTTGGTGGAGGGTTCATCCCTTCCCAACTAAGTCGAGAACTTGGATAGCCTGAATTGTTTCCATCACCGGGTATACCCAAGTGCTCAGTGTTGGGCCTCCTGAGGGAAGAGTCAATGGCGGCTGGGGTCTAGCAACAGGCCGACATGGCATTTCCACGTCAATACAACAACTTATGGGGCGAGCGAGATATCAGCTCACTCGCTGCTGAGAGGAAACGAACGCCGCAATTCTCTTTGGCCCATTTCCCCTCTTTCAGAGACTCTTTGACTGATACTGCTTCTGCTGTAGAAGCGAAGGACTCAGCAGGTATATCCTCTCCCACGTATATCAGTATCCGAGTCTCATCTTCGCTTGAAGGTATGGCAAGATCGATAAATCGATTTGCGGCCTTGGAACTTGCCAAGGCTTCTCCGTCCACAGGAACAAAGAGGGCCCCAACATCAGACAAGCTTCCTCAGACTTGTTCATTCTCGCCTATCTCAAGATATCAGCTTTATTCTGTAACAAGTTCCTTCACTTAAGCGGTCAGACATACTTACCAGTGATGTTGAAGACTGCTGGAGTGGTTATCAGCTTGACATTCGTAGCCACACAATCTTCCCCTGATTTCCTTAGCTGGTCACTGCTTCGTACATTGACTGCACGTCTTCTCTGTTTGCCACCACTTGATCTAAATGGATACACGAGTTCCGCGGCTCCTAACAGTCAACAGCAGGCAATTACCTGGAATTCGAAAGCACTAACGATCTTGTAAACTGATACGCCTTGATTAGCACCATCTTTCTCGAACCCGAAAGTGACTGAGACAAAATCACCTTTCTCATTCTTCAGATGTGTTAGACTACTATTCAAGCCATCGTGTTCAGTCTCGTTCTTAACGTTCAATGCTATGTGAGCAGGAGAATGCGTGACAGCAAGTCAAGAACGTTGTTTGCGTCATCGACGACATTCTTGACAACATTCTCTACAGTCGATTCGAAATCTAACTAGGTCTATTTAGATTTGTATTATATAGATTCTAAAATCTATATATTATAAAATTGCGAGTTTTATATAACTAATACTTATATTCTAAATCTAAGTAATGAATTATAAAACTCTAGTGTTATAAACAATAAAAAGGTTGAAAAACTCTATCGTCTGCAATTCCGGAACCCGCATATTGCGGGTTTGCGGGTTTTGCGCTTTTAGCGCATATATAACGAGTCTTGGCAATAAATTATAAGGTTTTCGCGGCGGAAACTAATAAAAAGTTAAAAAATCCCGTCTTTTATTCTAAAAAGGCTATAACTTTATCAATATTCAACGTATTTAAAAAATAATTGTATTTTTGGAATTCTCGTTAAAAATACACTTCGTATAGCATACTATACCCCCTATATAGCCTATACTTAAAAAGGAATAATAGCTTTAAGTTTTTTTTTTTTTTTTAAAAGTTGCAAAATCCGCAAACCCGCATAAGGCGCCAAATGCGATCAATATCTTCGACATAAGCAAACCCGCAATATGCTAGCTATATGCTCATTTAGCGCTATTTAGGGGGTCAACGGATTTGCAGATGTTTTTTTTTCAAACAAATAGTTATAATTCTATAAATTTCCAATATATTTAAAGAGTAATAATACTCTTAGGGTTGTTAGTAAGGATTTATTTAGAAAATCTCACAATTGAAATATAATATTCTTTGTGTAAACTATAGTAATAGGAAAAGAGAAAAACGTTTTTAAAAAAAGTAGTAAAATCTATATTTTAATAAAAAGCGCTAGATATATTGAAAATAGTCAATATAAATAAAGTTACAATATATTAGTTATTTATAAATTTATTGCTATTTATGAAGCTAATAGATTTGTAGATTATAACTTATATTAGAAAACTATATTTAAGAAAATCTACGCTTCGGAATGGGTTGGATTAGATCAGGTTAGAGATTAGATAAATCGATCCAACCTAGGTAAGGTAATAGATAGGTTAGATTGAGTTAAAAATCAATAGGTCGGGTTAGGTCGAGTTATTTTCCTAGGTTAATCTATCCAATTTTTTTTCAATTTTTTTATCAATCTACCTTTTCTATAATAGAACTGAGCCGAATCCTACCCTTCTTTCTAACCAATGAAAACTGGCCATATGTACCTCTTGGCAACTTTAATCTTAGTCAGCGGACCACCAAAAATCTTTGCAGCGGCCAACTTCTTTGCACTGTATGCACCCGCCACTGACTCATTGCATTATCGCAAAAACTTCGTCGTTTATAGAATGTAGTATGCGCTTTAATATGAGATAAGAATTAGATTGATCCGACCAATAGTTGTTGAGCAATCAACGTTTTCATGCAGGGCCGACTGCGACCGCCCTCCTCTACCAACCTGAGTTGCCAAGATCCCACCAACAATGAGCTTTCCACCAAAATAAGCTGCATACCAGCTAGAATAGACCCCTATAGCCAATCAGAGAGCCTTAAATCGCTCAGAAATGGCCTTAGAACTATCGGTAAGCCCTGCACCCCGCTATTCTGGCTCCTTGGGCCTTCCTAGGAGTTTCCCAGGCCAAAATGGCTGCAAATCAGGCTGGGAACCGGTCTTGAGCGGAGCGCTGGTTCTGAGAGCTGCAACTGACTAAATAAAGGCTTCTGATTGGCTGAATCGATTGTATACTATCCGAAAAGGGTTTAGGCCCTGCTGTTTTGGGTTCTTGGCCGTTTCCCAGGCCATTTTTGGTGCAAATTCGATTGAGAAACCGGCTCCGTATGCGGCTGTATTCAGCTCGGCCAATCAGAGACTCCGCTGTTCCCCCGTTGGAGACTATGATATATAATGCAATGAGTCTCTTCAGTACCGTTCTCGGCCTCTGATTGGCTCTCTCTCGCCTAGGGGAACGCGTTGGGAAACGGGGTTTTTATTATCAAAAATTGCGTGTTCCCCCGTTGCGGAATAAGTTCCGCACCTGTTTTCTCTTTTTTTTCTTTGGAAAAACTCCAGGCCTTCTTGTATTTCTACTAATAATTCTATTAATTTAAAAAAAAAAAATTGTCTAAATGTTTTTTATATAGACTATACTAAAATTATGCAGAACATATACTAAAAATAGTATCTAGATTAGCCCAGGAAAAGATAGGTTAAGTTGAGTTAAAATAAGATTAGGGTAGATCAGTTTAGAAAGGTCTTATATCTAACCCAACCTAGGAACCCGACCCAACCCAGCCCAACTTTTGCTGGGTTGAACCGACCTATTCCGAAGCGTAAGAAAACTATAGATTTTTAGATCTCTAATAAGATTTGGAGATTCTTCGGATGTAAGCTCTTAGGTATTGATATAACACGTATTGGTAATTATTTAACAAGAGTCAGTTTAACAGCTATAGATGACTACGATTTGTAAAACATATAGCTCTACATGGTCGGTCGCGCCGCACAAGAGAGACCATTTACTCATTCGTCACCCCTCCCCAACAAACTCCACAGCCCATCACTCTTCGTAAGCCTCACTTCCTTCCTACCTCCATCTTCCCGATCTATAAGCAGTGCCTCTCTGTGATCCGTATCAAGCATCGACATAGCTTGCAATTGGCTACTTTACCATGCCGGGATACCGTACCGTCTGCTTTGAGCCATGACAGCGAGTAGGAGTAAGAGCGCTAGGAGGACGGCGGCGATGGGGAGGATGAGCCAGTAGAAGTTGACGATGATGTAGATCTCGTTTATCATTGCCATGCCGATTATTTCCGTTGGGACTGGTGCTGTTGTGCGTAGCCTGTGATATTGTTAGCTTTGTTGAACATGTTGTTCGTAGGTATGAACTCAAGTCATCTGTAGGCTGTGCTGAGAGAATACATGCATTGCGAAAAGAGAAGAGGGGAGCTCACGCGTTGGTCATTCGAATTGCGGTATTATCGAGCAAGATGCCCAGGTTGATTATAGCCTCTTGGGGATCTACAGTGCCAGCGCCGGCAGCAGCTTGACGATACAGGGCGTTGGCTATGGCTCTTGCGCTATCACTCTCAGCTGAGGCGATGGATAGATCGGTGTAAGCTCCGTTGGGCTTCCATCTGCCGTAGAAAACTTCGCGTGCCAAGTAGTTAGTGAAGCCTTGCCTTGAGCCGCCATCCATGCTGTACTTTGCCCCTCCTGGATGATCCGGATGCTGGGTGTATACATGATCAAGGTTTGACGAAGTGTCATTACGGGGAACGGCAACATTTTTCTTCCCAACGCTGGTCCATTTAAGATCGTCATGAACTTTTATGACCGTGGTCGCGATCTCTCCATCCCGCATATGTGTTTCCATGTCATAGAGGCAGAGACGGAGAGTACCTTTTAAAGCCCGCAGTTGGTTTTTGTAACTGGTGTTCCCTGTATTTGCCATTGTGGGGAGGTAGATGACATAGAACTCACCCAGATTCTGGGGTGTTGGGAGCTCGTATACTTCCAAGGAATCACCGGAGTGGGTGTTCACTATATCGAGAGCTTCTCCTGGCTCTCTATCCGTCGTATACTGCTTGTTCCAACGGTCCGAAGAATCATTATTAAATGTACTCGCCCCGACCCACAGCGTGTTCTCGCTCGGAGACATTGTGGTGCGAAGGGGATGGTTTTTCCTTAACTCCGCTGTCGTATAACAATTGCCCGTCTGTATTGGCTCGTTCTTGTCGTGGCAATCTGTAAATATCGCGTGCGTCCAGTCTTCCACCTGGGAGCAGACACCCAAGGTAGCGTAGGGTTCGAACGTACAGTTGTTCGTACTACAGAGTACGGGTACGTCGCTGAAAGAGCTATCCAGCGAAGCTATCCCCGATGCGATCTCGATCTTCACCTGCGGTACAACAGCACCGAAATAGTAGCGAAGAAATACCCCATATGGATTACGTATGTCGACTACGTCGGGCGTGAACTGCTTGCCATAAGTGGTCACTGCTGGTAATGAGACTCCTGCACTGGAGGTGTTGGTCTGTTGAGTCTCAAGTGTGACTGCCTGTTGGGCAAAGGAACCAAGCAGCAATACCAAGACCGTATTGAGCGTAGCAAGATGGATGAGAGACCTGCTGAGTCTGAGCGTGCATTCTAGGGATCATCTACAAGGGCATGACTTACCATTCCGGGTGACTGAATAGCAGATAAAGTGTATCAAGAGGATGTCGGCTTGCGCTATCGAAGGCCTCGATGTTACTGAGCGGTCGATTTTAACGATACCATATCCACTTCAGCTGAGATATTGACGAGACGACCGGAATTAGCAGAGTCGTTTGCGCTAGTTGAGAGACGAAGTTAATTAGGGTGTTGATCGTGATACGCGAGTGCCAATGGCTTTGTGGCTTATGTCTGAAAACGATAAGTATGATGAGAATGGCGACAAGGCAAGTAGCAGCCAAAAGCCAGGCAATTATGTCTGCTGTCCAAGTATTGGTGAAAAGTCGCACATAAGCACTGTGTCTTCTGACTGGCTTTTTGGCGGGCAGGAAACTCTCTGCAAGTGCATCATCTTGCTTCCGTTCATGCTCTTGGTTCTCTTGTGCAGATTTTTGTTCGGCAACTGGGGGAAGTGGAGTTCGCTGGTTCGACAGTGACGAAATGCTTCGTTGATCCTCATCGCGGAGACTCATCGCCAAGCCAGTGTAAATTTCGATAGGCATCTAGATGGCTGCCGACACCGACCGCTGTCCTTTCAGCTCAAGAAGTTACCAATGCCGTGATTGTGAGTCCACATTAAGAATTGGAGGAATCGCATGAGCGACACTCAACAATGGCTCGGTCGGATCTGGTTGGGCGCGAAGCCAGCTCCTTGATGCGGAAGAATATGTATGCGTCGTACTGTAAGCCTGACAGGCACAATGTGTACCTTGCAAAGGTGAAGTCGCATGTTAAGATTCAAAACGCATCACTTCCAACTATTTGGAAGAATCCTGTAGGATTCACCCCGTGCTGAGAAGTTGAAACGAGAAGGATTCCGCTAAAGAGCCTCTATACTATATTGGTGTTAGCTCATCCCCTAGAGGAGCACTGCCCTCCTCATTTCTTTTGGGCGGTGTCGTACATAGACTGTGGTCAATTGTCTACAGCCGTATGACATCGTACTCGGTTTATATGAGAGTGAATAATCGCGCTCAAAAGCACGACCTGGTCGCCTGAGTGACAAATACCCTCAGCCTCGCTCCCACTCGGCTCTGCTACAGGAAATGGTAAGCTAGAAGATTGTCTGAGCAGTCTTCATGTCCTAAAAAATCAACAAGTATATCACCAGCTTCTCCTCGAAGCAGAATCGATGTGAACAGAGATGAGGTCTCAATGCAGGGCTCCAGTAGATGGAGTCGGCCAATTCTGTGAGATAGTAGCCGAGCGGTATGAAATCTGCGCTTTCGTGATTAGTATTCCGCTCTCGGCCATGGCGTACTCAAGGTCCAATGAAGCAAGATGGCCACAAGGGCTTGAATCAGCCACTCTTCACCAATGTCTTCCCAGGACAAAGTCTTGCTCGACTCACCCCGTAGCTCCTTGTAACAAGCGTCTTTTGCAGCTTCTCCCATCCCTATCTCTTTCCTTGCCATCTCACCCAATCGCGCCATCAAATAAAGCATAGCGCGTCTTTGAGCATCTACCTAGCTCAGTGCTCCTATCGATGCCAAAGTAATGTTTCCAATTGAAACTCCCAGTAGCTCCAAGAAAGGTGAAGAGGGCGGCTTTAGAGCGCCAGCTTTCTGTGATTATTGCCACGCTCATCAATGGGATTCCGACAACGACCACGATATGTCCAACTACCGGACCCAAGGTTGGAATGGAGAGGACGGCAAGCACCCATTAGTCCCTGAAACTTCTGATATTACAGATATGATCAGCTGGTTTGAGCGGATCCGTGCGCGAAACCGGTCTCTGATCCGAAATATTCGCTTTCATATCCGGCAAGACAAGTATACCGATTCCTGCATGGTTTTACACCTGAGAAGTCAAAGGCGTTATTTAGCAAAAATGCAAATGCCGTTGGCAGGGAATTTTCTACTCGGTCTTCCAATATATGGGCGAGAAGCTTGACCTGTCGACGATCCGATTTACGTTCAAGGCTTTTAATGGCCGCTCTCGACTACCGCAAAATGGAACCATCTATAACCAACATGTTTATCGTATGGGCAGCATAATACGCACGAAGGCCAACTTGTTCTTGTTCGCTTGACTTCTAGTTACGAAATTTGAGACAGAGGGCATTATGTGGTTCAGTCTGGTTTTATAACTTGCACTGTGTCTTGACCTTCTCTTTTCTTATATCTTTATACTACTGGGCTAATTTCCAATTTTCGATCCTGAATGACCATGTGACTGAGATCGCTCCACCAGGCAATGAAAATATGATATGGTGCGCGCATTCAGGGGTAAGCTCGAATTAAGCGAGACTTGGCAATATGCAAGCAGAATACCTGATAACAGCGCTTGGGATCTTGTGAAAATAAAGAAAGAGCTTGTACCACCGGAAAGACCATCTAAGACCTTTGTAGATGATTGAGAGCCAGATTTCGAATCTCATGAATTATCCTAAATCGATACTCACTTTACATATCCTTTCATCGACTTCTGAACTCGCTGTCAATCCTATTAGGAGTTACAGCGGGTAATCCCATAGTGAGAGACTTTTATGGTTGAGTGCGACGAAGGTTGCCAGAGTTGGGGGTCTTACATCGATACAGAAATTGGTCTCAACTGATAATGCGTACTCCTAGACAGATCAGACCATACAAACTTCGTCATCCAAGAGCTTCTTGATGACTAGCCGTCTGCATTCTAGTATCCATTTAATTCCATCTTTTCTAGCAACAGCAGCGTAGATGGCTATGTCAGACGCTTCCCCATACTCAGATAACCCTCCCAAAGATTTCTAGCAGCCTCAAAGTCTCCTAACCGTTGAGACTTGGCAGGAGCCCTTCACGCGTCCATAGTGGGATGTTTATGCGCTTTTGGGAGAGGCTTCACCGAAGTCGGTAATGAAATAAATCATCTTTCAACGGCTCATCGGATGCTGTTCATCGGAGCTGCTATATCAATTACGACTTGGACGGGGTGCCTGAAAACTGAATCCAGGAGAGTGCTGCTGGCCTCCTCCGACTGTGTGTCACCATATCTATGAGGTATCTTGTACCACAACCGACAGGGAACTTTACCAACTAACGCGAGCGGTGGGTTAAGTTTGGCTGGGGACGGAGACCGAAGGTGTGCGGGATCCCTTCTAGAAGATGCATCATTAGTGGGCGTCACAGTCAGACGTTCGGCTATGTTCGATGCGTTAAGAATTGATATTTGTCGAAGATGCGAGAATAGCGTTTGAAATTCAGCATTAATGCCAAGTGGAGAGTTCATACTCATCTAGGCCTTCAATGCTACCCTCCTGCTTATCACCGATCTTGACCAATTGAATGCTTAGAGGGGTCTAATTACGCAGGAAGGCACAAGCAATGTCCTGCTTACGCACATACAATCGTGGGCTTGTAGCTTGGCAGATGGAAAATATTGCCCACCGTTTGACCTATTATTTCTGCCAGGTCAGCAATGGTAAAGAGACGCTCTGGGGAATGCCCAACACCTAGAGATCGTAAATTCTCTGTTTGTTGGCGCAGGCATATGGATCCCAGTAGATCGTTCAGAGCAGCAACATTAAAATGGAACAACGTACCGGACGTGGTCCACTGGAGTAGAGCGAAAAAACTACGAAACGCGGAGACGAGACGAATAGCAGTCATCGGGACGGGTAGAATCGGTGTTTGAAGCGTCAGCTACTTCTTGTGGCGTCGTTCCATCATGGAACCATAGGCACCGCCTCCCCAAAATCTGCTCCATGCAGGGTGAACACTCCGTGCTTTGGACCATGGCCCCTATACACATCAACAATCGGGGAAGAAATCTCATAATCTGAATAATACCCGGCTTGTACCTACCGGTTGAGGTAAACGCTGTTTCAGATTCAAGCTTCCGTATCTCGCTTATCAGTGATCCCCTGTCATTTGCACCTCCCTTGACACACTCCCTTTTGCGGCTGTTTCGTCTCATGTGACTGGAGTTCCTCATCAAGTGAACATTCAAGACCCAACCCTACCCACTTGCATCGCAATCAAGGCTGCGAAACTCTCTCTTTTATATTCCAGTATTCACTGAGCTAATTTGACTATGGCACCGCTCAAATCGCTCATAGTCGCTTCATGTATAGGAGCCTTACTAGGTATTCCTTTCCTTACAAGGTCGTTTGGAGGTGTCATCTAAAGCCGACTATTAATAGACGCGCCTTGCAGGAAATCAATAATATCAAACATAATAATTGTAGTAATGATCAAATTACCATTCTGTCCGTTATAGCCAATATTCATGAAATGACTCAGCAGATGTATACAAACTTCAACAAGAATAATGGTTTTGTTCAATCCTTCTAGCCCAAGAGTCTGATAGATGACACGTGGATGGCTTACGGCAAAGAATTCTACAAGCGCGTAGGATCCAAGTTACGCATCCACGATGCTATCGCTGCCACTTCTTGTTGTTTTGGAAGAGGCTAAAGTCTTGGTTACACAGAACCGACGACGTCACCAATGCGCAAGGCTCAGATGCTGCCTACGAGCCGCAGAAAGCGAAGGATCTCGCAGGAGGTCACTTCTATAACGTTCCTTCCGAGAAAGCGAAGGTCAATGCGGACAACTGGGCGTTGATAGCTTGGGGTTTGTTCTACTGACTGTGACTGCTTAGGGACTTGCTAATCGCTAATTCTGATTGTAGGGAATTACATTCGCGAGACGTGCGTCGCGCAGACTCGTAACAAGGAATTTAGTGTTCTTGTTGTTTGACCTGAAGGTGGAAGAGTGGTGCGAGTCGAATAGATGCGGCTTAAGAATAGATGAGTCGATTGTTTTTTGTGCAATCCTGAGCGAGCACTATGTGTCTTCTAGCGGAGATTTCATAAGAGCCTGGCACACACCGGACGGGTTTCAGGATCAGCGACATGTATATTCACATGCTTATATCTCGATGAAAGTTGGTACTTCCATTGCACGAGAAGATCTCGGGAATGTTGAAATCTATGGCGCGTTGGAGCAAAATCGAACGAAAGCACGCCTATTAAATTGCTCACCTTTCCAATTAGATCTGCCCCCGCGCCTCTTATATACTCATTTTGACTTTCAGTGACAAGATGAGGCTACCAATAGGCTGGACCCCAGAAAACCTGCCCTTTGGTCACAACTGGTCTGAGCCTCTAAGCAACTCGAAGCTTTTTGAAGTCTTTGGTGTTCTTGAGATATGCTCCTGCAGCAAGATCATGTAGCAGATTCTGAGTAACCCGATGTATAAGTACTTGAAAAAAGCTCGCCTAGTAGCATACTGTTTGGCCTAGAAAACGTGTCGGCCTGTAATTGCTTTTTTGTTTAGTCCTCACATGTTGCCTCAACCTCTTCTGCTAATACATTAAGAATCAGCTCTGGACTTTGGGTAGTGATTGTGATTCCGATTTTCTGCCAGGAATCACCTTGTAAGCCACACCGTCCTCACGCAAATGTACGTTCGGATAGGTACTAGCCGCTCCGCACTCTACCATCAGTGAGTGCTGAGGGCAGAAGCAGCAATCCGTATGCCCACAATGTGGTGCGCCTGTAGGCAGTGAGCATCATCAACTTGCAGAAGAAGTGACGAGGGCGACTAGGCTGGAACAAAGATTAGGGAGGATGGGGCTGTGACCATTTGGTCGAGCAAAAGCATATGGTATCGTCGACGTGACTCGAAATCACAGTAAATTTGATGATAACGGAACTGATGGCTTGACACTTTAAGGTTCGAAACGGAGAGTACAGCAGTCAGTCCAGACAGGCTCTAATTAATGTTCCTTTGGCATAATTACTCTGTTCTAACTTCCGCATCTCATGACCCCACAACATTGACCTGGGTTCAACGAGCCACATTCTCAAACATCTACACGACCTACTGCTGGATGTCTTCATCGAGCCCATCATCAACTAGACATTTAGCAACTTTTTTCATAGAGGTAGGGAAGAATCTCGATTTTGTCGCAGAGTCCTGACAAGGATTGATAAATACTGAGCGCGATACTACATACCATCTCCATGCTCCACTTGGCGCCGCTCTTGGGTGTGTGAGATAATACACAGTGGCAGGCCGCTACGCTGTTTTCATGACCATTGGAGCGGCATAGCGTCGATTGAATCCACCCATAATGTGAGATGGCTTTACACAAAACAATCCATATCACAGAAACCTGATAGCATGTTGACAAGTCCAAGGACAAAGTATGAGCTTGGACAATAAATGTGGTGAGGGTGTTGAACCCCAGCTTTAGACTGACAAAGATGAAAATTAAGCCTCCCAAATTACACATCTGCCGCCTGTTTCAAATTGTTTATCCATTTACGCACCAAGCACACCCCCAAGAATACTTGGAGGTAAACAATCAAGACCCTCGCCATCACGATTCTCGAACTAGATCACCACTTAGAGCCATCGTCTCAAGTATTCAACACTCTATCGGTCAATGGTCAACATACCGTCAATTCGTCGCAGCAGGCGCCATTATAGATACGCGACCTCGGCCCGACCATGCGATCAGTGCACCTGGAAGCGCCTGTTTGGACACCCTCGGCGTCGACCTGCAGGACTCGACCGGCTTCTCTTGTCAGACAACAACCCAACTTTCTTTCCTTTTGGCAATGATTTGGGACTGGGTAGAGACACACCATAATCGCAATCAAAACCAGAGTATGGCTTGTCCGGATCAATTGGACTAGCCTGCTTGGTAAGCTGGCGGCAGCATAGTGCGAGTGTCGGACCGGTGGGACCGCAAGTGAAGAGAGGTGTGGCACGAGGCACTAATGGCCCAGCGACAGCTAGCCCAGTGAGGGCAAAGGTGACGAGGGTCGTCGAAGTATACATGATGTTGGCTGGCTTCGTTAATCCCGTAGGTTTGTGAAGTTGGAAGGAGCTGATGCGATTTTGAGAGACTGGACGCTCTCTTATATGTCAAATAGAACAGACTTTTCTCAGGCAAGGAGTTCGCCTACACAATTTCCACATACGTAATGGAACTCAAATGAAAGCGTCCACATGACCTGCCAGAGTTTGGAGATCTGTTGTAATGGTGGTGGAAAAGGTTTCGCAGTCCGGCAAAACTCGGCCGAAGAGCACCCAAATCTCGTTCACTGGCTTTCCTTTCAACGATCGAAAAGAAGGATCTCGGTCTATGAGCCTAGATCTCAAATGGCATGGTATAATGGCGAGTGATTGTATGCATGCTAACGATCATGACGCTGAAAATTTCCGTCCTTTGTATTCAGTGGATATTCTTTGTTATCATGGCGGAATGCATGACCTACATGGCGTTGCAGCAACGAACGTCGCTGCTTACGCTCTCACTCACATCGCCAAGGTCCTTGGGACGAGCCACAAGACCGGCAAAATATGAACAGGAAAATCAAATTGTTGCAGAGGTGAATGATTACAGGGCACCAAGCGCTGTAATGCTTTGTTTGGGGACCTCAAATACTCCAATAGCACAAGAAGCTTTCGGGTTTTGACTAAGCATCTCAATTCATTCATGTATACTTCAGTTGTGACTATTATCCAGAGCTTCATATCGGATCAAGGCTTCATTGTTGCAAATGGAATTGGAGAGCAGAACATTAGCGAGGTTTAGCCATCATCTTTACTCAGAAATATTACTCAGAGGACTTGTCTTAATGGGTGGGGGGTACTCTGGTCAGCGACCGCAGTGCCACACCCTCCCCCGAAAGTTGCTTTAAAAAGCAATTTTTTACCGGCCGAGTAAACCCTGATTACCACCGAGTAATGTTGCAATTTACTCAACCTTCCCGAAATAGCAAATTTTAAGAAATTTTTGGGAGTCTTGTGGTAATGCGGTCGCAGACCTTAATGCCCTTACCTATTAAGGTAAGTCCTCTAAGTAACATTTCTGAGTAAAAATGATGGCTAAACCTCGCTATTGGTGAGAGAGCATTTTCCTAAATAGCTTAGTCTTGTACCACAAGTTGACGGTAAGTTTGGGTATTTTGTGAGCATTGCCGACTTGCCAACTTTGAGAAAACTGATTTCATAGGTCGAAATAACGATCCTCTGCATTTGACCGAGAACGAGGGTGGTCCCAGGCAAGAGGCCAGTACGCTTCTCCTCATCAAGATTCCGGTGCTCGGGAGAAAGTCTCCAGACTTTCATATTGGCAAACGATCCAGGTTTCGGGGACTTGTTACCGGCCGGTCTAGTCAATTTAATGTCGGCCAAAAGATCTACAAGTGATCCCAGCAATTTGGACTACTTGCACCGATCACCGACAAGATCGTTGCCAACGCTAAATAAGTTTTAGGGCCGGCTGCTGAAAGAGAGGGAGACCTGGACGTTCGCAATTCAATCTGTTTCGTCGAGCCGTGGTGCAGATGTTGAAGCTCTCGGAGACGGAAGGAGGCTGCAATCATCACGAAGAATTCAAAATTAGCCTAGGATCTCGACACCTAGGCGAAGGGTGTGTTGAATCGCTCGATCACATGAGTTCCCACATTAAGAAGGCCAAAACGTATGTCGACTGAGTGGTGAAGAGCATTCGCAAGAATGGCACGGTGAATTGGACGACTAGCGACAAAGATCGAGAGCCGGTGGATTCTCTCGCTCAGAAAGCAAAAGGAGCGGAACTTTTATTTAGCAACACCGCTGTTTGTTTGGAGTCAGAAGGTCAAGGTCAGATCTTATCAGCAGAACGTAACAAGGAACATCTCCATCCCGCTGTTCGCCTTTGGGCTAAGTACGCACTCTCCCACAGCTCTACAGCTCAAACGTCCCGCTTAGAGCTTGGAAAGCCCAAGCCCTAACGTATCTACATGCTTCTTCATGGGAACCCAGGATAGATAGTCTCACACCTTCCCTTCACATCCGCCGGTGCCAACAACCTGACCGCCACACCCTTGTTAACAGGGACCTTCCCAAACCCACTACACGCCCCGATCACGCCCTGAACCCCCTGCAGCACTTCCTGTTTGCTAAATTTCAATCCCCCATTCTCTCCATCCAAAATCTCAAACTTCAACACACAAGCATCATCATCATCGTATCCACTGTAGAAGCATGTACGTTCCGCCAACGCGCCAGGAGAATTAGCTTCCACACTGCCATACTGAGACGGCTTAATGAGCGTGAAATCATTGGACTCGAAATTGTCGAGGTAGGAGAAGGCGGTTTTGCATTTGGTTGCTAGGGGGGCGGGTGAGGAGGCATCCGGGGCGACGGCGGCGAATGATGGCGTTGCTGCGGAGGAGCAGGTTATGGTTGCGTTGGTGACGACGGGTAAGGATACGGGTGGGGATTCGGATGGTGGAGGGACTTCTTGCGGGGGCGGTTGTAGTTGTTGTTGGGGTGCTGCTGTGATTAGAGGAGCAAAGAGGGTTGCGAGAACGAGGAGGGACATGGAGGCAGGCATTATGGCAGGAGCGAGGACTGCTGAGCGAGATGTCACAAATTTGATGTGGGTATGTTGACCTTTATGTACGTTGGCTGAGTTCTTCAAATACACACATGCGCCAAAGCCCCGGATGGCAGCTCACGTTTTCACTCGTCGGAGTTTTGGTATCGGGTGTCAAGTTGACGGACTGACTGAAACAGAAGGGTGCTATGATTGGTGCTTGTGACTCAAATCTCCCGTAACCGACGAGCCGCGTTTTACTCTTTCAATGTCTGGGATGTCGCTTGTGGGAATGATGTCGCCAGACGGACTCACAAAACGCTTCTAAGAATATCTTGGCTATTGCCGTCGCTGGTGCTAGAAAGCTCGAACATCGATTAGCCCACACAATTCGAGTTACTTTTCCCGAACGATGCTGTCCCCCTCGCATAGCACTAGAGGAGCAGCACCGATTGCTCCTGCTTATGGACATACCCAGAAGATCGGTAGGATAGCAATCCCAGCTAGTCAAATGCTCTATTATAGTGCAGTGTAACAAAACCTCAAGGTCTTGTCAAGCCCATTTCTCATCGGGATAAAAGAACATGCTGTGATCTCACAAACTGTCTGCTTTCCTCCGACCTTCGTGCATCTATGCTGCTTCGGTCATGATTATTCGTTCAATGCTTCAAAAGATACAATAAAGCACGACTTAGTAGACCATGCTCGTCTTCGTACTATTGTTTTATCTCGCTACAGCATTCATGCTACTCTAAATCAGCCTATCCAGCCTTCAGGTCGAAGTATTGCAGACAGTATCTGACGCCATCCTCAATCAGTGCATAGACGACACGCTCAATCATTCGACCGGCTTAGATCTCAATGACAATAGCTTGCCTGTCAAATTTGCCGTGAAATATACGAACCTCTACTGTGGTGTTTCGTATTTTTTCGGACATCGTTTGCTAACTAGGAAGATGCTTGATGCTATTGATGGACTCGCAGATCGCTTGATGCAGGAGCTTGCACCACATACAGCGATGACCACCGAGATGCACTTTGATGACGGCGACGGTAGAGCACAGATAATTCCACTTCATGCGCACTATTTTGACGGCACGAGTGGAGTTGTTGTCCTACATGGCCTTTAGGCTTTCTTTAGTATCCATGATATCGGCGTCCGGATAGACATAAGAATTATTCAAAATGATACGAATCTGTACATCGCTATTGCAGGGGTCAGACGGTTTGGGGGGGACCTTCTGGAGGTTTCTTAGCCAACGGTTTATTGTATTGTTGGTCTACATAGAGAATGAGGACGACGGCGTGGGCTCTTCTTAGCAAATCAGTATATCGGTAAGTAAGTAAATGAAAGTATTCTTTTGGACACTCTCCGGAGCGTTTTGGACGGCCGGCTTGACATGCGCACTTCTTGAATAAGAAAGGGATCTTTCCAAAGCTGAAGTGAATGGTAATGATACCCCTAGATGACTTCATTGAGTTGAGAGAGCGGATATAAGAGCCTACCTCAGATTTATCTGCAAGCCCAGAGTAGCCTCAAGCACACTGTCCCAATAGAAGAGCTCCGACCTGTCACCACACACACTGTCAGCCTGCTGATCCGCTCTACCTTCCTCCACCCACCACAACCACAGAAAGATCAAACTTACCCAGCATTCCCAACATTGACATACCACCCCTCCGTGAACTTCCCCAGCCCAACCAACACCTCAAACCACTCCCTTAGATCGCCCCCCAAACCCTCACTTCCCGTAAACTGCACGTCAGGCAACAAGCTATGCACCATCATACCATTGCCCGGATTCACATCCTCGTACAGCTTCCAGGATACGCCGAAGAGGGAAGGTATTGCGGCTGTGGGACCCTTATCCCACCCGATGGGCAGCTGGCCGCCTTCCATGTTCAGCCAGAGCATTGGCTCTTGTGCGGAGGGAGAGGTGGAGTCGTGTTTGGAGGGGCTGAGAATGAAGTCGAAGCAGATGTTGCCTGTATTTGTGAGGAAAAGGGTTCTGCTTAGTCAAGTGCTTGGAATGGGGACGTTTGGGGATTGGAGAAAGGGAAGGAGGCAATAGTGAGTGGGCGTACCTTTGAATGGGGTGCTGCTGGTTCTGGTCCACTGTCACAGGGTATATTAGTTTCCAAGCGGTCAACACCAGTCGGCGCTGATAGCGAATGAGAATTGTTTTAATGGATGTTTTCAATGCTCACTCATTGTGAAAGTACGAGCTTAAGTCAAACTTACAATGTATGTCACAGGGATGGACTCTATGCTCGCAATAGTGGTTTCGAGATTCGAGATGAGCCCAACATTTGCATAACCCTTGCAAATGTTGTTGCTATCGCATCTTGGATTAATGAAATGGTCTACCACAATTTCTTCAAATAGAACAAAGCAAGAGAGCCAGACTTACGTGCTCTCTACATTCTGAATACTCGTCTTAGCGCCCCAGCTGACTTGCGAGTTCCCCTTGCTGGAAGCAGCCTGCTTCACCCCATTATAATGCGTACAAGAAGAGCCAGACATCTGCGCGGCGCCATAAAGACTGTTAGCGACGAGCCATGGGGTTCCCTCTAAAATGATGTGCTGGTCATTGCCACAGAGATTTCGTGCAGGCGGCAGGCTCACGGATGGTTGGCCGCTGGGTTGCTGGAGTTGAGGGAGGGCAAGCACAGTGGCTACGAGCAGCAAGACCAGCTCGGCTGCTTGCATCGTCCTCTCGTAGGGTCGCATAGGCGAAAAAGGGAAGGAAGATGGTGTAAGTGAGGCCAGCGCAGAGGAAATGACATCTAACGGAGGAAGAAAGTGGAGATATGTACGCAAAAGAGCGCATTCTCAGGGATCATCATGCCGTGCTTATTAGATTGCAGTGGGGCATAGATCAATCCATGATTTGGAGCCCCTGGTTAATCTGTTTCATCCCGGTTTCGGCTATCTACCCGAAAGTATCGATATTCACGACGTAAAAGTCTCCCCATCCTTGACGTTGGAGAGTAACGGCTGTGTCCTCGCCACAATATCTTTATCGACGAAACAGACCCTGTGAACGATCAATGATCTGGGTTGGCATCATCTGAATTCGGACCGCTCAAGCATCGCCAGAGAAGATTTTCGCTTATACGTAGCTCTCTCTCCCAGCCGGCCGGAACGGTAAATTGCGTCAGACCATATGCACATAAGCGCCTCACACTCTTGCGAAAGCTTAGTGGGCAGGGTAATTCGTACGTGAGGATGGAATAACGCTCTCTCTCTCTCCTATTTTTTCACTCTGCTGGTCACCATTCGCAGTGCCCCCTCATTCCATTATCAGCCATGCCAGTCGGAATTGAAATCGACAAGAAACTTAGAGAAGAAATGGATTTAAATCCCAGGGGTTTGATATTTTAGCCTCTTGAGAACGGCCCGTCCCACCAATTGTTCATATATCGTGCCGTTCAAGGTAAAAGAAAATCTATTCGGACGCGACGCCAATCAATCCATTGTAATGAGTCCTTTTCGCAGATTTGATTGGCTATGCCTGATCCAGTAGGTCCTCTACACTGAACGGCACGATGTACATTCGGCCGTCTGCATTACACGTCATAATTTATGAATAACTCCTTCTCATGTATGGAGCGGTGTACTACTAATCTGGTTTTGTTGCGAGTGTCGCAGATTCGCTCCTGCGTCGAGTTCTTACGTTTCCTCCGCCTAACTCCCTTCCAAGCCATTCGCCCTCACAGTCCTCACCCAGCATACATTGCCGAAGCTACCAGATTCAGGAGATCCTTGTTAAAAACGTTGTAACAACAATCTACGCCAAAGTATACAGCCCCAATACCCTTCACAGCCATATTATGCACATAGGTCTTCACATTCGCTGTGCTAGTGGTGTCGTGGATCACAATAGCCGTTTGCTGATTGAACGCCTGGTTGAATGTAGAAATTGTGGCCAGGTCCTTGTATTTTGACAGCTTGCCCTCGTACTGAACAATGGTGTCCGCGTATGCGAATAGCTAGTCCGGGGCCTTGGTGCCAGGGTTGAATACCACCGGCGCAGGCTTCGATCGCATAGTGCTGTGAGCGTAGGCGGCAGCTTGTTGATAGTAGCTGAGAGATGCGCTGCTAGCGTCCTTAGTGACATCGTCGAAGAAGATTCCGTCGATTGCGATGTTGGCGGCGGTGTAAGTGGACCATTTCGCCCAAATGTCGATCTGGGACTTCAAGGTTGATTAAGGGATTTGCGTGAATCCAGTATCGACATAGCCTAGAGTGACGGCGTTTGGGTAGCTGTTGATCTTTGAAACGCCGGCGATGTAATTGGCGTCTGGAGGGTAGGTGCCTGGGCCCGAGCTGGGGTTGATGATGATTTGCCAATTGACTTGGGGGTTTGCGGCAATAGAGTCGATGATGTTGGACCAGGCGGAGGCGGAGTTGCCGGGGTAAAGGTAGACTGGCACCAGCACGAACAGTGAGCGAACTGGAATAGCTAGAAGAAGAGGCATAATGTAGCTAAGCTGTATTGTGGCTTGGTGTAGATAGAATTGCCAAGGGATGACAAAGTCTAATGCGACTATGGGTAACAGACAAGTCTAGTAGGGGAGGAGTGATAGTCTTAATAGTCAACGGTTCGTTGCTGGTAAGGAACACCAAGAAGATGTTGCTGAAGAGGAATGCTAACCGAAAAAACAGATGGACAGACCTTATGACTTATAGATGCAACAGATCCTGGGTCCTTGACCTACTCGTATAGTAAGCTGCACTGACGAAGACCACCATCGTCGATTGACTTCACGAAAGCTGTCGATGACGTTCGTACAGCCTGTCTCAGCTGCTTTCGAGAACGCCATGAAACCCTCTCTATCTGGCTGCTGCACATGGGACATGACTCTATGACCAACAAGAGGCCTTACTTGGCTTTATGATGATCGTTGATATAGCTGCAAGGGAGAGGTCCAAGAGCACCTGTCTAGTGCCACTGGGCTGAGTGGCAACTGGCAAGTCTGTAAGATCTGCTGGCCACCAAAGGAAAGATAGTAGCCAGAAGCAATGTCAGCTCGCAAATGCAACGCCATGATGCAGGTCTTTTCTGGATGCATCGAGTAGCACACTAATTGCGCGCTATTGGCAAGACCGCGGGGCTTTTCCAAGCGCAACAGCAAGCGGCATTCTGTTCATTCATCTTAGCCGGTATGAGTTCGATGAGAATATATGGTCGTGCTCGATGATGGGTCATCTGAGAAGCGTCGGCAATTATGACTTGAGAGCATAGCAAGGGAGTCTCGCTAGTGTTGATTCAAGGACCTACGAACATTATTGCAAATGATGTGGTATAGCATCTTCCGTCCCTACCGTCTGTGAAAGGGTAGATATGCCGAATCTCCCGACGGCCCGCATCAGGACGGCCGAAATGGATCCCTGATGACAAACTCCAGAGATACTACCGGGATGTTCAAGACAGCTCTTCTGCTAGCGTTTGAATGCTTGGTATCTTCGGCATTGGACTTAACTTGCAGTTCTAGAGATGTCATGATGACGATCGTTCATTGATTGACTGCGACGCTTTTGATTGTGTCTTGCCCCTTTTGCTGTAACCAAAATATTCAAGTGATCGTAGACATATAAGTAGCGGCTGCCTCCCATGTCAGTCTTCTCTCTACATCAATCATCAGAGATCAGACTCCAAACCCCAAAGTCCAGAATATCCTAATACCTAGCCATCCCATTGTCAAGTCACTATCCCCCTTTACAAACCTTGCCCATCAGAGGCTCACATAATCATGTTCTCCAAACTCATTCTTGCCATTCTCTCCGGCAGCATCGCTGTACAGGCGGCCACTGTTCCTCTATATGGCCAATGCGGAGGGTCTGGATATAGCGGCTCCACAACTTGCGCTGCTGGTTTGAAATGTTACTGTCAGAACCAATGTACGTGCATCCAGTATCAACGTTGACTTGGAAAGATAATGAACGGAGTCCGCGCGTCAAGACTACTCAGAATGTCTTGCCCAAGACCCTGGCTGGACCGGATGCGGTGGCTCCACTCCACCCACCAACCCCAACCCACCTGACAACCCCAATCCGCCTACCAATCCCGGCTCGCCGCCAGTCAATCCTGGCGCTTGTAGCTTCTACACCGGAGGAAAGACCTCAGGAGTCGCCACCACAACTGCAAGTCTTGACCCTTCCAGTGTCCCTGTACTACCTGCTAACCTCACTGCAGCATCACTGGGACGGCCAGAAAGGAGCATGTGGCTGCGGCACAGGCACCGGCGGCGGGACTTCCTTCCCCTGGCAACAGTCTCCCAGCCCAGGTCTCTTCACCGCAGCCTCATCGCAGAACCTCTTCGGCGGAGACGGCAGCACCACCAGCTACTGTGGTTCTGGATGCGGAAAGTGTTACAACGTCACCAACCTGGGCTACATCGCTGCTTAAGGGCAAGGCGACTGTACTGGTGCCGGACAATCCATCACCGTCATGGTTACGAACTTGTGTCCGGCGAACGGTAATCAGCAGTGGTGCGCACAGCCGAAGAACCAGTATGATTTCCCGGCGCACTTCGATATTATGCAGGCGAGCAGCAGTGCTGGCGGGCCGATGGGCTGGAGTAAGTCTTTCACTTCGCTTCGCGGAGTAAGATCTTGTTGGAGAAGTGACTGAACTGACTATGGGCGATTAAGATAATCCGGTTGTGTCATATAATCCTGTGGCCTGTCCGAGTACGCTCACCCAGGATTACAGTCAATCTACTGAGTGTGCTGGACGTTCCAGAGTCCGTCGTGGATTTGAGAGTGTTTGAGCAAGCGACTATCGAGGTATTGAAGAGAGATGGTTCTGTCAGGTTACAGATGCCTCCAATTTTCCTCGTTTGCTTGCAAAGTAAAGGTAATGGTGGATCAATGATTTGAGTATCTAGCAGAGTCCATTGTGGTCGGTTTGATCAGCCGATGTAACACTATCGTTTATCAATCCTGAATCTATGATGCAGTTATGTGTGTGCTATACTTCTATGTCTGGTCCTCTGCGTTGAATTGTACAAAGGAAATCCGGTATCGTATCCTTTGGGCTGCTTTAGTCTGATTTCGTTTCACTCAATGCATCGTTTAAGTGAGCGGGCAGTTGATTCCTCTGATTTCCGTGGTGCAGCTCCATATACTTATACATTGTGGATTGAGAAGCGTGGAATTACATTCCTGAAATGCGAAGAACGCGTGTTCTCAACGTATGTGTGAAAGAACTCGATTGCGGTGGGGACTGTGGCGAGAACGACAACGATCTGTCTAACGGCCCAAGTCGTGTTCACAGCATCATTCGATGAAAAGTAGGTGGGAGATGCTTGGCAAGAAGAAATAGCACGGCGCAGTGAGGAACCCTACTGGGCCCCAGGAGCCCCCCCTAAAGCCTCCCCAAGAGCCGGCTCTGAATCCCCTGGAGTGCCCCCTCAGCAACAACCATAGCCTCAGCAAGCGAATTTAGGGGCCCTCACAGCCCCAAGGGGAAGCCCATGAAGCCCCTTATATGGGGAGAATGCATCTAGAGGAAAAGTTCACGCGCTTCAATTGATGGCTTAGATCTGTATACAAATTCTATAGGAGGTTCAGCCGCGCCAATACCGTACTATATGCTCCTAAGTGACGCTCTTTAGACACCCGTGTTTTCTGGGTGTGCCATGTTATACGCTAGCGCTATCTGAGTCACTTAGATGGTGTTCATGTTGGAGATAATTCAGACCGCTCAAAGATCCAGCCCTGTCCGAGGGTGTAAGTGGTGATTCCGTGACAACAGGAGATTCTGGGATGTCGTCGTTCATTTGTGCCTGACAAAATTACCCAGCCTCGTTAAGAGCAGCCTGGTCGCCCATCCTATAATCCTATTCGTTAGTATATTTGTACATTAGACAATAATCGAAAATGGCCAGTAGGGAGAAGTATTACATGAGAGGATATCGAGAGTCACCCCACGGAAACCAGTGACTGAATTGCCAATACATATGCCGGTCAGAAAGTGGGGTTGTCATAGTAGCTTGAACCGGTATATGGTCTGTGTAATACTGGTCAATTTCGAGTGTGGCTTGGGAGTATGGCCCATACATCCGCTTGATGTCAACCTCGCTCCAGTGCCGTTGTTGATGAGAATCACTCCTGCACTCATGTCAAGTGTGAGCCATTGCTGTGAAGGATCCCCCTGGTCGACTGGTCTGTTATTCATGAGTAGATGGCCATGTGATTTTTCATGTCATCTATACTTGGTTACTACCGCTGTGTCGATGTTGGAGTCGTTCAGAGTGAGAGCCAGACCAGTCATGAAATTGGCGATTCGATGCGATCCATAGCCAGTCAAACCATACCCAACGTCAGGCCAATAATACTTAGGTGGTATGCTGGCAGCCGAGGAAGATGAAAGCGCAGATGGCAAGACTTTCACCGAGTACATCGTCACGGTACAATCAAAGAGATTTCTCTGTCCGGAAAGAAGCGAGTGTTCGGATATCTATATCTCCTTCACAATCCAGCAGGCTCGGACTCGGTGAAATGGGATTGATGTTGTAGATGACGGAACACGTAGAGACCCGATAGCTACTTGAAACGCTTCTCTCCGCGCTATTCTATGCTTGTGCAGAACGGGGAGAGCTCGCGTGTTTCTGAGTCGACCAGCCATGGCATTAACTTCTTCTCATGGGGCGACCATCGTTAGGTTTTGCCACGTCCTTGACGATTGCGGAGATACTGCACGTATAAAGTCCAGCTTGGTCTAAACCAATACACTTATTGCAACGATCTGAAGCTCGACATCCCATTCGATCCAATCCTTTGCAAGATACTAGCGTTGCATGTCGCGTATGTCGTATGTCCATGTGATAGTCTGGACCTTCTGCGGAGATGAAAGTAACGGGCCGTTAGCGATCAAGACCAACCTAGTCCATACAGTACTGAGGTAACGTGGATAAGCAAGATAATTGCTGCGCAGGAAAGTCTTCGGAATCCTTGGCGTACCGCATATCCGACAAAATTGCATGATGAAATCGCATAAGGACGGACAGAGCTGTATGAATGCCGACAGACACCCCAGTCGTTCGGTATAGCATGTCCGAGCATAATACTTTTGCCCTTCAATCGTTAGCATATCTGCTTTCCAGCTGGGCTTTTGTCACTGCATGAAGCGCCACTTGCACCAACCGACGACGCCGCTTGAAGGCGCGCGATGGACAATCGTCCTCAATAGCGCAATCATTCCAGGTGTAAGTGGGGATGCACCGCAGTAGCGCGATCTATCCGAATACGCTTTATGCATGCACTCAGCTTAGGTGCTAGCAGCATATGCAAATGCATCGGGGCCTCAATCTTGAGCGGGGTAATCACAATCTCCCCCGAATATGCCAATGACCGTTCAATGCTACCAGCAGTCAATAGCATTGCAGACCTGCGTCTCTGACATGTCCTCGATCTAGGTCGGCGGTTGTCCCACCGACATTGTCATGTACAGCCCCTACTAGGAGGCCAAAGCACCTCAGTTGATCAACATACTGCACACAAGAACAGCACCATGTACAAAGTGCCCCAAACATAGCTAACCATCATTCTCGCGCTAATGTACTGACGGAACCATCCATTTCGTAGGCGCTTCGTTCAATTTAGATTTCATCTATATATAATATACATCCTTTGTCCACATCTACACTGTATATGTGGAAGCCATCAGCATGGAGATTCACACAATCTTGTTGGTTTTCATTCTCCACAGCTTCCACACCACGTCGCCAGTTTCCGTCTTCCAAACTTCCTTCAAGCACCACTTGGACCCTGAGATTGCTGATATACCCTACGGCTGGCAAAGCTCTGGATTTTATCGTCTGATAAATTGTGCCACCAACACGGCTGCCAGTGTGAACGCGTCTGGCCATGCTGTATCCATGTATCACTCACTCCCTTATTCATCATCCTTACCTTCAAGCAGCTTTCGAGATCATGACTGAAATACATAGGCCTCTTGGGGACGGGGTAGGGGCAGAACTCCAAAATTGTTTGCTATGTCTAAATGAGTGTGCTGCTGCCTTATAACGTTCCAATGACCAATCCCCTATCACATGCTAGGAGCTGAGTGCTGATGAGAAAAGTTTGAGTCCTGCCCAATGATGTCCAAACCGCCTCTCCCCCGTCACCTTTACCCTTGGCGTCTATTACAATAACACTTCCACGGACGGTCTATGCTCCTGCTTGACCGCCTGTCTTATGGCCACGGCTTCAGCTATGCTGAAAGTATGATAGCTCTACTCGTAGCCTTAACGGTAGTCAATTTACATGCTCCTCGCACGTCTTGTGCCACCCTGACGCGAAGTCTCGACCGGGTTCGAGAACAAACGAATTTCAAATTCGGTAGGTGCTGGTATACCAGGAACGTGCAAGTTTTGTCCACCCGGTACAAAGCCTACTGGTGTCCCAGGTGCCAAGCAGGCGCTCCTGATGGCATCCATGGTGGTCAGGACATTTACTTGGCTGACTGAAGTGTCTATGTCGGTCCTAGTGGGCGTGAT
This sequence comes from Bacidia rubella, assembly GCA_032158265.1. NCBI lineage: Eukaryota > Fungi > Ascomycota > Lecanoromycetes > Lecanorales > Ramalinaceae > Bacidia > Bacidia rubella. The sequence continues at coordinate 19,492 of JAVTIF010000006.1, read as the reverse complement.
GCCTAGCTGGCAGTTGCCAGAATCGAATGTATATGATTGTGGAGCTGCTGCATAGAAGTTGACGTACTGTCCGGCGGATTCAACCTGGTCATAGATGTCGTCGAATTCCGTGGTCAGGCATGAGCCCCCGGTGCATGTGATTGCTGCTAAGGCACCTCTGGAGATGAGGGCCAGAATGGTGGCTTGTTTGATGAATTGCATAGTTGAAGCTCCGAGTAGATTTTGCTGGGATTTGGGGAATGTGAAAGGGATGATAGTTGGGTGTCTGGAGTTGAAGGTCTGCAGATTGATACAAGAATGCGGCGCATTCAGTGCCTTTTGTACCCATCTTGGTCGAAGGAATAGCTCCTTCTCATCCTACTGTTTGCTGCGCAATGTTACATCTCATCATGGCTCGCTTAATAGGCTGTGATACTCTCGAAATCATGACGCGTCATATTTGTGAGATGGGATAATTGATGGTGGTCAGCGTAAGCCGTACACCCGTGTTTGTAAGTCACACTCTATGCTTAGTAAGGCTATATGGCCGCGATAGAATCTGAAGAAAACTAAGCGGCTACTAATGCACGGAGAAACGGGGTAATTATTCCTGACGGAAGATCCTTCCCGCTGAGCTGAGCCTCAATTAAGGTTCACTGCTGAATCCTGTAATGAGGCAGTGTAGGGTAATATCATATGCAAAGAGAACATCGATTTTTTGATGGTCTTCGCGGGAGCTTAGGTGGTTTGGCAATCTGATCTAGGTCGCATTGAAGTATGCTCATTTCGCCGAGTAGGTGCTGCGGCCACGATCATTACACAATCTGTGTGGCCGGCTCAGCCTTGGTTCGAATGCTCCCTCGAAAGGTCCATCATCAGGGGCCCAATCATATTCTTCTTCATGCTTTCACAAGTCATTTCTGCACACTACTAATAAGTTCCATCATATATCGCCCCCATTTATAGCTCCCGTAGGAGCGGAACATGATCCTTACCAAGAAGTGCTCTCCTCGAGGTATGAAGACGCTCCTCCCTCGATCCGAGGCCGGCAAAGCGACCAATTTACGTTACTAATTGTTGCTCCGGTTTTTGAAAGTATTGACAATATGATCCGTTAGTCTCCGAGTTCAGTGACTTCGATAAGGAACCTCTGAAGCAAATGTCAGCTCAGGATTTGGCCAAAATTGGATTTCTCATGGTATCCTATCTTTGGACATCGTATAATCATATTGTTGATGTAAGTCAGGAATAAAGGTCTGCTTATGGAGGGCGACATTCAATGCTCCTCCTTAATGATCTTTGCCTCCCAGTGTACTACCGGAAATTACTTGCTAAACGTGTTGGAAGACACCCCTTGCAGTGCAACGTAACTGTTGCATGAAATTCTGACCATTAGCCGTTAATGTCATGCTTCGTCTTGACCCGCGGCGTGGTCCAATTGGCACTACAGTGTGCGACTCACAGGACTCCGCTAATCCGATCGCTCATCCCAGGATCCCAAGTGCTTATCACATATACTTAGCCAGGCAGCTTTCCGAGCACTCTTCTTACACACCTAGATCTGCGTAGAGCGGAGCCTGATTGTTCTTACGGAGAAGGTTCACGTAGTCGAGTAAGGCGAGCTGCCATGTCTCTCAGCAGATATGATCGTTTGGTGCTGCAAAAAGAGGCAATCTCAACGGGAAGACGTTGTACTTCGCTGATACCTCTCGCTCAGCTTTCTGCAAGTTCATATCCCATCAAAAACAAAAACGAGGCGGGATGACAGGGATATCGAGAGCGCCCTAAGACAAAGCAATGCCGTCTGAGAGGCAATTCAGGATTAAAATCCGAAGTCGGATACCGAGAAGGTCTTTCCTGCTACGGGATGAAGCCCATTGCCAAAGCTAACAATGCATAAGGTTATTAATATTATAGTTTAGCCGGGAAATATGATTAATAAGCTAGCTAAAAAAATGATATTGAAAACTAATAATTTATTTCTTTACAATACTTTTGATAAGTATAGCCTCTTGTAGCTATAGCTTTATATAATTATAAAGAAATTTTTTGAGATCTATAAAGCCTTGTCTCTTAATAAGATATAAAGCCTTATAAATATAATTAAGCTTAAGATTACGCTTCATAAAAGTATAGGGTAGGGTGGGAAATGGGGTCTATTACTTGTACTACTAAAGGGTGGGGATTTAATAATATAAGATAAGTAATTTTACTAAAGGTATAAAGTGGGGTAGGTAAAAACAATAAAGGCCCCATTTTTTAGCTTAAAATTTGGAAATATAATCTATTAATAAAATCTACTAATTATTTTACCAATAAATTTAATAAAAAAGCTATTAAATAGAGACCTTCTTAATAAGAGAATATATTATATAAATTAGTAAATCATTTAACCTAATAAAAACTTATATATTTTTTAACTTAAAATTAAAACAAAAAAACTATATCTAAATAATAAAATAATAAATTAATAAATTAATAAATTAATATATATTTTATTAAATATAGAATTTAAATAATAAAATGGTTAAACAAAACTATAAATATAGTTTCATTCTATATAATAAAAATCTAGTTATAGTTAGGTTTATTTATAGAAAATTCACTTTTTTTAATAGATATTAAAATTTATTTATTATGAAATTATATTTTCTAAAATTTTTTTTTTACATATTCATTTTAGTTATATAATTAAAAAACCATTTTTTAAAATTATTATTTACTTTAATACTATGCAAAAATTAGCTAGTACTGATAAATAATTATATTAGTTAAATTTTGCAAGGTTTAAAATGAATTTTAGAATTGAAACTATATATTGATTTGTTGAAAAATATTTTAAATATTAAATAATTATATTAGTTAAAATTTGCAACTTTGCAAAAATTAGCTAGTAATAATAAATGATTATATTAGTTAAATTTTGCAAGGTTTAAAACAAATTTTAAAATTAAAATTATATATTTATTTATAAATGAAAATATTTTAAATATTAAATGATTATACAAGTTAAAATTTGCAACTTTGCAAGAATTAGCCAATAATAATAAATAATTATATTAATTAAACCCTATAAGGTTTAAAATAAATTTTATATTTAAACATTTATATTATTTAAATTTTATAAGATTTAAAATAGATTTCAATATTATAACTATATATTTATTTAAATAAAATTTAAATTTCTAAATTTTAAATAATAATATTAGTTAAATTTATAACTTTATAAAAACTAATTGTTGATAATAAATAATTCTATATAATAAATGTTTAATTATAATTAAATTTATTTTTATAAATTTAAAACTCTTTTCAATATGTATTAGAATTTATATATTATATTATTATATTTTTTCACTTTTTAATTTCTATATATTTATTTTTCTTAAAGAATAAATATTAAAGTTAAATTAAAAATCTAATTTTAATATTATATAAAAACTAACTAAAAACAATAAATAATTATTTTAGTTAAATTCTATAGATTATAAATTGATTTTAATATCAAAAACTATATATATATATTTTTTGGAAATAATTAATAATAATAAATAGTTATATTAGTTGAAACTTATAATATTATAAAAATTATAAAATTATTCTCTAAAATAATTAATAATAATAATTAATTATATTGATAAACATTTGCAACTTTGCAAATTTTATAAATTTATTCTAAAATATAATTTATTTCATATTAATTTTATTTATATAAATTAATAATTAAGCTATTAAACTAAATTGTATATTATTTATTATTATTTTATATTAATTTTTTTTTAATTTTTTAATTTCAATATTACATCTCCATTATCGAGGCCGCGGAGTCGGGATTTAGTCTAAATTTACCTTGACTCCAGAAATTTTCAAAGATTTTCAATATTTTTCTAATTTATATATCTCAATTCCAAACTTTTCAGTCATTTTTACATCTGCATAGAGTCTACATAAACTCTTCAGTTTCGTACGCCGAACTATCGGAGTTTATATAAATACTAGAGTTTATTATTTTTTATTTATTTATATATTTATTTATTAAGTAAACTTAATATATTAATTATTAAAATTAGCTATAAACTTATTTTATATTATATTAATAATAAATATCAAATACTAATATAATTAATAATAAAAAATAAATATAAGTTTCTTAAATAATTATAAATAATTTATCTATTTTATTATATAATAATGTTTCAAATAAGAATAAAATAAAATATAAAATATATATATTATATAAGTTTTAATGAAAATATTGAAATTTAATATTAATAAAAATTTAAAATAAATTAAGTTAAATTAACTTTATTTAAAATTATATTAATTAATATATAATTAATTGAAAATAACTATTTTTATTATAAATTAATTTCAAAAATAATAAATAATAATAGTTTTTTAAGTAATATTTAAAATATAATATTATGAATTAAATAGATATATATAATTTTTATAAATATTAATTATTTATATTAATATTATTTAATCTATTATTTAATTTATATTTATATATTTTATATTTATTTTAAGTTTTTATATTAAATATTATAAAAGTTAAATAGAAAATTTATACTTAATCTTTATATTTAATTTTATAATAATATATTTAAGATAATAAAAATAAATATTAAAAAAATAAAACAAAAATATTTGAAATCCGCAAAAAACTATACAGAAAATTTTAAAAAAAAAAACTATCTATAGTTATTTATATAACCTTGCATTATTAGTATATAGGTTTTATAGCCTCTATTCATCTTTATATAGCTTGAAAAAGCTATCTCTTGCTCCTATTCCATTCTAATTGCTTTTATGCTATCCTATACTAGACCTATTCCTCTTCCTTTGCTTAACTTTTATTTAAATTTATATTAGCCTCTTTAGGTTTATATAAATCTGCTATAATAATATATGTTTTGGATGCACTTTTAAATAGACTTAATAGATCCTCTTAACCTTTTATATAGTTTTTGATTTTAGTATGCTTATGCTTTATATTATAATCTATATAGCTTAGCATATTTCTAGTGAATTTGAAAATATTAATATAAACCTTTCTTGCTTAGGGTTAATAGCCTATTTTTCTTCTTCTAATATTCTTTCTTAACCAATTTTATATAAAGAAATTAAATTATAAGGACAATAAACAGGATTACATAAAAACATATTCTTAATTAGCAAATAACCCTTATTTAAACTATATTATATGCTGCTATATAGGTAATTTATATAATAATTATCTTGAAATCTAGACAGAAACTTGCAGAACAAAAACAGTCTATTATTCTTTATATAGTTCCTGCATAGGTTAAAACGCCTATTGCTTAAGTTATTAAGGGTCTAAGCTTAATTTTAGAGGATAATTGCCTTGCTAATATTAGTATAATCTAGTGACTGCATAGATCAATATAAATTCCGGCTAGATTATATCTAGATAATATATACTAGGTTATTCTCTTTTTTTTTATAGTTTTTATAGAAATAAAGCCTTCTATGTAAATCCTTACAAAATAACTCTAATATATATTTATTCTTATAGATGTCCTTTAGTTTTAGCTCCGCTTTAATTAAAATTATATGCTTATATTTAGTTTTATTAAATTAATGAAAAATAGGCTGCATATCTGTGCTAATATATGCAGGAATACTTTATTGATTCTTTATATAAAAGCGTCCAAATAATTACCCCTATTAAGCTCTCTATTTTCAGGCAATTTTATGCTATTTTATGCTATTTTGTCTGCTGCTGCCTGTTTCTTTATAGCTTCCTTCTTTTCTATAGCTGCTTGTTTTTTTATAGCCTTTTTATCTATAGCTGTCTGCTTCTTTATAGCCTTTTTCTTTTCTATAGCTACCTATTTTTCTGTAGCCTTTTTGTTTGCAGCCGCCTTTTTTTCTGCAGCCTTTTTATTAATAGCTGATTTTCCTCTTTTCTTTTTTATACCCTTTAAGTTAAATTTATTTATTATATTATAGGGCATACAGGCAATTATATACGAATAAATAAATTTAAATAATTCTATAAAAAAATAAGCAAAAGAGTAAGCTAAATATGCAGAACTAAAATAGAAATAGCTGAATAGCACTGACTTATATAAAAAAAAATATTAATAGAACTATATATTAGCAAGAGCTTATAGTTTAAATCAAGAGATCGCGATTTTGAACAAAAAGGGGAAGAATCTGGTAAAGCTTTATAACATATTATATAAAATATTTATAGCTATATAGCAATAACTAATATATATAAGATTAAGAGACATTTATAGATAATATTATAATACTTTTTAACACTTTTAATACTATGCAGAAGTGATTTAGGCTGAAACAAGCACTATTTTATTTTAAGATAATTTAGATTATAGCAGAATTGTATACTTCTGCATATTTAGAGGTAAAATACTTATAAAATAAATAATATATAAAAAAGAAGAAATATTTTACCAAAAATTTTCTTTTACATTATATAATACTAGTATTTTATGCTAACAAATCAGGTTTATATAATTGCATACAAGCGCAAGCAATTGCGCAGGTCTATATAATATTGTGCAGTTTCGATTTTGCCTGAAAAGAGCAAAATTTATGTATTTTTGTGTATTTTTTATAATAATTAAAATATATATATATATATATATAAAATTAACAGTTATAATTAGAACTAATATTTTATGATATTTATGTATAGCTTATATTATATAAAATAATATTAAAATATTATAAAATTAAAGATTTTTTATTTAAATTCTAATATTATTATAATATTATTATATTGAATATTAAAAAATAAATAAGATATATAAAAAACTTGATTTTTAATTAAAATATAATAGATTTATATAAAAAAGAAATTTTTATTAATTTAATACTTAAAAAAATTTATTTAATAATTAGTTTTTTAACTTAAAATTACTTTAACAATAATATTAAATAATTATTATATTAATTAATTAATTAATTTTAAAGATTATAAATAAAATTATTATTCATATTATTTATTTTCTATATTAATTAATAATAATATTATTTATTATAATATTAAATAAATTATTAAAAATAATACTAAAATATTATTATTATTTATTTTTATTTTAATTTATAGAGTTTAATTAAAATATAATATTTTATATTTAAGTTATTATTATAAATAACTCTTAATAATAATTTTATTATATTTTATAATAGATTTTAAATTAAATTTTAATTATTATAATAAAATTTTTTTAATAAAATATATATCAAAAAATATATTATAAAAATATTAAATATAATTATTATATTAATAAATATATATAAAATATAATATTATATTATTAAATTTAATTATAATAATATTAATTAATTTTTATAAAAATTAAATAATTATATTAAATATTAAATATTATATTTTTATTATAATTCTTTTATAACTAAAAAGCATTAAAATATATTTTATTTAATTAAATATAATATCTAGCTTTAATATATTTATATTATATTTTTAGCTAATTTCTATACAGGATATTATTAATTTTATATTTAATAATAATTATAATTCTTAATAATTAATAATAATACTTAAAGATTAAATTTATTAAGAATTATTATAAGCTTTAAGCTATTTTTCAATAACTTATTTGCTTAAGCTAGTCTTTTTTTTTTCTTTATATTACCTTAATAAATTATAAAAATCTAGTAAATAACTTTAATACTTAAATTTTAAATTAAGCTATTTAAATATATAAGTAATAATAAGGAATTTACTTAATAATCTATTTATATATAAAAAAATAAAAAAGAGAAAGAAATAAAAGAATATAGAGAAAATCGTTTAATATAATAAAAAAGCTTTATTTTTTAATTATAAATATAATATTAATAAATAAGAAAAATAATAGTAATAAAATTAATAAAAAGTTTAATAATTTAATAGCTATAATAATATAAATAAGTATATATATTATTTCCTTAGAGTCTTATTCTTGTTCTTATTTTTATTATTTTTTATATAAATAATCTTTTTAAAATAAAGAAAATAATATTTTATTAGCAGCTACCCTATAATATATAAATATATATTAATAACTTAAAAAAATAAAATAATTTAATAATAATTTATATAAAGTTGCTAGCTTTATATAATATTTTAAAGATATAATATTTATTAAAAGCTATAAAATTATATAAATAAATCTTATTATAGTATTAAATAATAAAATATATAATTAATATTATAAAAAGCTATTAAAATATATAAAATAATTATACAATATAGCTATAATTATTATATTTTAATATAATATAATATTAATTTGCTTTTAGTTAGGTTGCTCTGAATTCTTTATTAAATTAAAGATTTTTAAATATATTAAAAAAGATACTATAATGAAAAAATTAGCTATTTATTTTATATAAAAAGTCTTTATTATTATTAATTAATTAAGGTTCCTTTATTTAAATAGTTTTTAATATATATATAATATATTTTAGCTATAATTATATTTAAATTTAAATTTTTTATTAATAAATATTAATAATATTATATCTATCCATAATGGTTAATTGTAATCAACGTAGATTATAATTATTTGTTAGTACTGCATTTTTACCGTGCGGGCGTATATATCAGAATATACATCTAATTACAATTATTTTCGCATCTAATTATATTTAGGTTCCTTCCCGAATTTCATGATATAATATATATAAAAGTTGGTATTTCGAAAACGCCCAGTAAAATGCATTTTTCAGATTTATCAGATTCGATCTAGTTATAAAGTTAGTATAGTTGCGAAGTTAACGATTGAAAAGTTATCTAGATCCCGATACGACCGCAGAAATATATAACTATCAAACCAGAAATATAGCAATAATAAAAATGAAAATATATAGTTACTTAGAAAACAAAATAGTTTAATATATTGAGTCGATTGCCGTTGTCCGTTTGAAAATCGAAGATACAGTTATAAAGATATAACTGGTTATCAAATTCGGCGGTAAAGAGCGTACGATAATACAGCAACGGACTAACCATCGGATGCCTGGAATCTGCCGTTAATACCAGCGGGAGCAAAGGGCGGAAGCGCTAAAATCCTAAACTTCAATATCAAATTCCAACAATATCGATATTACTAGTATTATAGGTTTTAACTAAGTTTTTTAGTCTTTAAATTTCTTTTATTTAATATAAATCCAATACTATATTATAATCAAAAAATTATCTAGATCGATTTAATATTGCTTAAGTTATTGCTAATATTAATTCTAGAATCTATAGATATCTAGAATACCGAGATTTTTAGAATTGAAAATTCCTACTACTAGTATTCAATGTTTATTATTAATAATAAATGTTTAAATAGAGTTTTTCTAGATTAAAATTAAACGAGGATTTTAAAAATATAACTTTTATTACAATATAGATAATATGAATAAGATTATAAAGAATATCTATTTTGATGTTCTCTATGCTAAATAATCTAAAAATTCAAAAGAAAAAACCTATATATTTCGCTTAATTTACCTTTTAAAGTTAAGATTATTCTTTTAAAAATAAAAAACCCTATAATATATATATATATATATAAAGAGTTTTCAATATAATTTATCTTTGTATATTATATTTTCCAAAAACTAATATTAATGAAAATAATAATATTTTTAAAATGGTTTTAAATCTTTATTTTTACTAAAAGTCTAGTTTAATATATTATATTATTTAACTAAATTATATTTAATAAGGTTACTATTATCGATATATATTTTAAATCTAAATAATATAGAAACTCCCTAAATATTAGAGTTTCTATATAATTCTTTATATTATTTCTGCTATATTTATTAGTTTTAAAAAAAAATAAATAGGGATTTTAAATTATATAGTATAATAGTAATATAGGTATCTTGTTTATATCGCAATCTAAATTTAATTCCTAGTTTAATCCTGTTTTTTCTTTTTCTTTTTTTTTAAATTTTTTTCTTTTTTTTATTTCTTTTTCTTAAATAATTTAGGTCCTTTTTCAATATAAAACTTCCTTTAAAGAATTATATATTTTATATAGTATTATTCTTATATATCTTAAGCCAATAATAATTTCTTATATATATAGTTTTCAAGTCTAGTCTAAATTCCCTCTTTTAATTAAATCTTTTTTATTGCTAAATTATATATTATATTTTTTTTATATATTATGAATCTTAATCAATTGATTATATATAGTCTGGACCGTAATAAAATACAATATATATTATAGCGATTATTTTCATTATAGAAATTATATTACGGAAGTTTTAGAGGATTTCATTATTGATGCTCTGAAATTCAATTCTATACAAGTCTCAATCCTGCCGATTTTTCATTCTATTTTATTATATATTCCAAGTAAAAATATAATAAAGAGTTCCTATTATCTTACCGATCTAATATAGACCAAAAATACTATACAATATATGATTTATTCTCAATAATCTATATTTTATTACTTTCTATATCAAAATAAATAGAAACTGACAATAAAAGTGAATTCTCTACCAATATTCGTCGTATTATATGTTCGAGTTGGAATTTCTCGAATTCTCAAACTTATATTCTCTATTATAGATTAAATACTATATTATCCTTTAAATATCCTCTCAATTGGTCCGATATTCTTAGGATTATTATTCATATTTACTCCGAATTCCCTAGATTAGTAGAATACCGAGATTTCTGATATTTAATATTTCGATTATTAATATCCAACGTTCATTATTAGTAATAAATGTTGAAATCAATGCTATCTAGACCAAATTAAAGCGAAATTTCTAATAAGACTATTAATTTTATAATACGGGTTATATTACCGGAGTTAAAAGGGTTTTTATTATCGATACTTTAAAACTCAGTTTCGTATACCTCTTAATATTGCTAACTATCGATTCAATATTATTATATATCATTTGTTAAAATATAATTAAAAGCTAATATTCTCTATTAGAATTAAAATAATCGAAAAATATCTAATTATATACAATCTTTTCTTTTCGATCATTATCTATTCATTTTAACTTATTAAGTAATTTACTGCAATAGCCTCGGATTTATATTAAAAGGACTATTCTTTATCTCCGAAGATCTTTCAAACAATAGAGTATTCGTCCACGTATTTTAAGAGTTTAGGATCAAGAGATCACCAGATTCCTCGGAACCCACCCTTAAAGCGAAGGAATTTCCTAGAGATGACCGATTTCGATATAAATAAAATCCAAAATTGATCTTTAAAGTAAAATAACCCTATAGAGATGACTAATTATTACCTTTTAAACGAAAAAAGCTGACTTTTGAAGCGAAACTTCTTTCTAGAAATGACGGTTTTTCCTCCGAAAAATAATAAAAATTGATTTCCGAAGCGAAATCTTAGCCCGGAGATGCCTATTTTCCCTCCGAAGAATAACAAAAACTGACTTCCGAAGCGAAACTTCCTTCTAAAAACGCCTATTTTTCCTCCGAAAAATAAAGAAAGCTAACTTCTAAAGCAAAGTTTCCTCCTAAAAATGCCTATTTTCCCTCCGAAAAATAACCAAAGTCGACCGGGGAAGCCAAACTTCGACCTAGAAATGATTATTTTCGACATTAAAAAACAAATAAATTGACTAGAAACGCGACCGTTTCCTATAAAAATAACTTGTTTTATATATAAAGATTTTCCGAAATAGATATTTCCAGGAAGTATATAAAGGAGATTGTTAATTTAACGAGGAACGATAATGAAAAAGATATTTTCTTATAAGAGCTTGAAATAACAACTATATACAGGAATTTCGAGGATGACGGTTAAGTGGAGTTCGTTAAGGTTGAAGAACGTCAAAATTGACTCCTGAAACGATATTCCTTTCTCGAGATGATTATTTTCCTTTAAAAGGATAACGAAAGCTGACTTCGGAAGCGAAACTTCCTTTATTTATAATGGTTAATTGTAGTCTATATAAACTTCAATTATTTGTTAATACTGTATTTTTACCGTATAAGTGTATATATTAGAATATATATTAGATTTCAATTATTTTAACGTTAGATTATATTTAAGTTCCCCCCCGAATTTTATTAGATAATATATATAGAAGTTAGGATTTCGAAGATGCTTAATAAAATGCATTTTTCAGATTTATCAGATTCTATCTGCTTATGAAGTTAGTATAATTATGAAGTTAACGGTTTAAGAGTTATTAAGATCCCGATACGACCGCAGAAATGCATAATTATCATACTAAAAGTAAAGCAATAATAAAGATAAAAACATATAATAAGTTTGAAAACAAAACGGTTTAATACGCTAAGTCGATTGTAGTTATCTGTTTGAAGATTGAAAATACGGTTATAGAGATATAGCTAGTCGTTAAAATCGGCGGTAAAGAGCGTACGATAATACAGCAAAAAACTGCGGACTATTAGTATAATAGCTATATAAAAGGGAAAATCGGTTAGTAGAAATAATATTTAAATCGATAGAACCTATTTGCGATCTAATATGTTTTAGTATTTATTGCAATTATAGGTTTTAACGTTAAAAGATTTATTACCCGATTAAAAAGCCCTAAATTGATTATTTATAAGCAATATTAATATGCAGTTTAGCTTAGCTAGATTGTCTGTTATTTCCGAGGTAAAAAGTATACGTTTTCTAAGAAAGAAATTCGAGAGATCGTTATTATTATCGGTAGATAGACGGGTTTATTGCGATTATTAGAAAAGCTCGAGATATCCTATATTATTGAAAGATCTATTAAGGCACTCCGATTACGTCGGAATAGATTGTTATACTGAATAGAGCCCCGTATTTGTTTTTATATTTATAGTACGGAAGCCAGCATATAAGTCTACTGTAAAAAGATATATAAAGCATATAAATATAGGCGGAAAGGCCGTCTTATTAAGCGCTAATAAGAACGACAAGAAAATAGCGACCTATTACTATAGAAAATAGTCGTATACCAGCGGTACTTCCCGTCCCAGGCTAAATCATAATATTTCGAGATGCGATAGCTAGACAAGGAAATACGGCTACGGATAGCAGAGCGGGTAATACCGTTATAGGATCAGTAAATGGATACAATAGAAATTAAGCACTAAAAAGTAATAGAAGAACAGCAGCGGACAGTTATAGAAGGGGGACCCCGTGAGGTGAACCAATGGTTGGAGCAAGCGGAATAGGATAAATATTTGGCCGGCGTAGACGTAGATTATTTATTGGATTATATAGAAAAGCCCGATAAAAAAATAGAGCGGGAACTATAAATAATTTAACAAAGGATAAATAAAATAGTACAAAAGAGCTAATAAATTATAATATCGCGAATAAGACTATATAAACAGTTTAAAACAGTGCGTATAAAGAAACACTAGACGCGATATACGCCGTTAAAAAGATATATAGATCGGAGGGCGGTAATAAATTATACGCGCCCGTGGAAGCAGATAGTAATATTTATTGGACGGATACGAGAGCCGTAAAAGTAGTAGAAGCCGAAATATTAATTAAAAAAGGATTAAAAGAGAGCATAGAATCATTTAATAGAGGTGGCAAAAAGGAAATATAAGAATTATTAAGCGAAACAGAATAAAAAGGAAAAAGAAAATGGACAAACGGATAATAATAAAATAAAAAAGTTAGAAATAGAATAGCATTTAAAAGCATTACCGCAGGCGTGTTTGAATTTTTGTATAACGTTATTAAAGAAACGATACTCCAAGAATGAATACAACAACGTATTAATATGTACATTAACGGTATTAAAAATGAAAAAAAGCGATAGGACGATAGGATAGATAAAACCAAATAATTATCTATTAATATTATCCAAAGTGATTAAGATTGCGAGGTTTATAGTGATTCAGTCGAGTTTATTGGAAGCAAGGTTTTATAATAAGAGTAAAAACAGTAAAAAGGTTGGAGGTGAATTAGATGAAAATAATGAAAATAATAAAAGTAGGGTTAAAACAGAAGCAGGATACTTGGGATTAGTGAAAAAGGCGATAGATCACTTTATAATATAAAAGATATACAATGCGATGCAATAAATATTGGATTTGCGGACGTATAGATTGAAAATCTATTATAATACGATAATAGAGGGGACAATCGATTAGATAAAAGAGCAGATTAGCTAGAAAAGAAAGGTTTAATTCACGATAAATCAGCTGCAGGAGATATTGCAGAGTTTAATAAAAGAAACGCGGGAACTATTGTTTTTCGACTTAATAAGCTTAGAGTCGATAAGCGAGGCGCTAATAATCCCGTGGTCGACGTTGAAAAACGATATCCGCAATAAAAAGGTAAAATAGAATTATTTGAAAAATAACCGTAACCGTTAGCCCGTAGATAGACGGATATAATTGCAATCCCGTATTAAAAAGAAAGGGGTATTATAACGTCGATTTATAAAGGATAAAAAAGGAAACCGAAAGGAAATCCGGAAATATTTAAATCGGATCGTATAATTTCGAGGGTTATTATTAATATTAATATATATAACCGGTGGCCAGCCCGCACGAGGGCTAGAGATTATAAGGATCTAGTACATAAATAGCGTATAAAAACGACGACGGAATATATTTATCGAATAGAACATCCCGTTTAGTAAAAAAGGGGAGCAAGTAAACCCCGAGGCGTTAGTAGTATTCGTAACGCAGTATTATAAAGGATATTTATTGTCAGAGAGGGAGAAGATTATCCATTGGTATTTGCCGCGTATAATAAGGGAGTTATATATATATTTTGATTGGTTAGTGCGACCGTTTTAGGAGAAAATAGAAGTGATATTGCGGGATTCGAAGGCGTTATCGACGATAGTATAGCCCCCTGACTATAAAAAGTTCGTATAGGATATATTATAAATAACGAGGTACATCGGGGGGGCTAGTCAGCGGTAGATAGGGGTCAAGTTCAGTACGCAAATATAGCGGGAGTTGGCGATCGGGATAAACCGTCGGTTTTTGCAGAAACGACACGTATTCGATTATAATAAAAAGGATAAAAATGGGGAGTTCTGTAAAGATCGCCTAGAAAAGATTTACGATATCTAAACAGCCTATATACCGTAGATTGCAGGCAATATATACGCCCGTAGGATCCAAAAGGTAAATAAGAAAATGGCTAGCATACGGGAGCGGTTTTACCGTGCCAACTGCGAGTAGTATAAATTATTGGGGTTCCAACTAGCGCCTATCCCGTCAGATAAAAAGAAATCCGATCGAAAAGTAGAAAGCCGTTCTAGTATATTAACGATGTGTATTAAGAGGTTATAAAGGATAAATATTAAAGGGAAATTGCAGGAGATATTGGGTTCGTAAATAGCATTCCGGGGTTATTAATAAAAGGCCATCCAAGCCATTATACGAAAGGAGAACTTTATTGTTTAAATAATAGGAATTGGGGATAAAAAGAGCTTATTATTTATATTACCCGCGTAATATAATCGTAGTAGAGTTAGCGTCGTCGTCGTCCCGTTGATAGCGTTACGGGGGGATATAATAGCGCGGTGCCGTTAGTTGGAGATTTTATATACGGAATGGAACGCTTAGCGGACGGCGGAGTGTAACGGCAAACGGTTAATATTCGTTACGCCCGAGTCCGCTGTCGGAGAGGAGTTTAGACGGTTTTTAACGCAACACAAAGCGGTAAAGCAGCTAGACCGTATATTTATCGACGAGTATTATATTATATTGAATAATAAAACCGATTTCCGACGCAAACTGCAGTAGATAGGCGTATTAAACTAAATAAAAGCCTAAATAGTATTATTAACAGCGATATTGCCCCTTAGCTGCGAAAAAGAATTATTCCGTCGTATATAATGGCCACGGAAGCAGGTACGTTTATTCCGCATCTCTACCGGTCGTATTAATATCCAATATTGTATTATTATTATCGAAGATCGTAGCCCGGCGATCGAGCAGTATACAAAAATGATAAAAAAGTTATATACTTTATATAAAACCGGAAAAACAGTAATATATTGCAATTTCGTTAACAAGACTAAAGATTTAACGGAAGCGTTAGATTATCCCGTATTCTACTACTACGTCGCTAACCAGCCGGAGATTTTAGAGTTATTCCGATAGAAAAGCCGTCGGATCGTAGCGACAAATACGTTCGGGATGGGGATTGATATTGCCGATATCCGATTAATAGTATATATTAAGTGGCTACGATCGTTATTGGATTATACGTAAAAGAGTAAACGCGTAAAACGGGACGGGGTAGCCAGTAAAGCAATAATATTGATCCGAAAGAGTTTAAAAAAAAATAGGAGCTAGATAGGACTAGAAGAACGGTTAGTACGGCGGTTTATGGCCGGGATCGGTTGCAAACGTCAGATATTAGACGAATATTTAGATAAAAGGGTGGATCGACGGGGTTATAAAGAGGAGGAGAATACATATAAATATTATCGTATAGGGGGGCCAGAGGAGAGTGGGTTTATCGGGAGTAAGGCGGCCATATTAGTCGAAAAAGAGATAGAGAGTAAAAAAGAAGAAAGGAGTAACAGTAAAAATGCAACGGAAGAAGATAACGAGGTCGGTGAGGGAGAAGGTGAAGATAAAGAACTACAAGCGGCGGAAAAGGCCCGAAAGAACGTATTACGTAGTCAAGAACGGGTAGTAATAGACGAGCATATAAAGGTGGCGGATTTAAAATAGTATATAGAACAGATCGGGTTTATATGTCCGTTTTGCCGGTAGATCGACCATAATATATCGGAATATTTGTTGTTTATATATTAGAAGGGGAAGGCGAGGGTAAATAGGTTCAAGAGGCGATATAAATAGCTATAGAAGTTAATCTATTAGACGAAAGCGATAGCCCGTTATAGTAGATATACGATATACTTTATGCCGATCGAATAATATAAGATATTTAAAAGGAAAAGAAAAAGAAATAAGGGCGGGGATAAGCAGCAATAGACGCGAATAGAGGGGAAATACATATTAGATAAAATAATATTAAATAAGTTTATTGTAAATATCGAACAGGATAATTACTTTATATAGGAGTTTAAAGGGCGAATAAGGGAGCAGAACTACCGCCCCAGACAGATAAAAGACGTTGTACAATATTTAGGACAGCAAAAGGAGTAAAACGGGATTGCAGCCAGTCGGTTATTACGGAAGTTAGGGTGGTTTGCGAGGGGAAAGAAAAAAAGCAGTATAGCAGAGAGTTAACAGTTATAGAATCGGATTAGAAATAATATAGAAGTAGATATCGATAGTTAAAACGTAGAGAGTAGTAGGGTTATAGAGGTAAAATTAATAATAATTAATAAAAATAGGGTATTAAGAGTTAGATAGTATATAATAGAGCAGTATAAGAGTGAAAACGATAGATTGGAAAACAGATATAATAATTGATTCTAACCGAATAGCCGAATAATAAACAGAAAAAGACGAGATATAATATAGATCAAAAATAGAAAAAGAGTTAATATTGGATTTATCAGATTATAAGATGTTAATAGAATAAATTTAAAATAAAGATTAAAAGTTTAAAGAAAATAATCAAATTCAAAAGAAGTTTAAAGGAGTGAAAAATATAGATTAAAACAAAAAGAAGATTAAACATAGTATTTTAATATATAAAATGAACATAAAATATAATTGATCGGTACGAAGTGGGCAATATATATAAAAAGCAAGGATTATATCGAAAAAGTGGAAATATTCAAGAAAAGGTGAAGTTATTTATGAAAATAAGTAAAAAGATTTATAGAAAGAGTGAATATAATATATATAAAGTAGAAGAAGTTGACGAAAAGAATAGAATTAATATAGAAAAGTGAGGATAAAGATTAGAAAGTGAATAAGAGTAATAAAAAGTGAAGATAAAGGTTGAAACGTGAACAGAACGGATAGAAAGTGGAATAATTTACATCGAGAGTAAATAGAGAGTATAAAAGGTTAATAGAAAGGATAAAAGATAGACAGTCCATATAAGGAGTGAATATGATATATAAAAAGTGAATAATTCATAGTGAAAGTGGATAGTTTATATAAAAAGCAAATATAAGATATGAATAGGACATAAAATGGATAAGAGAAGTAGATAGTTCACATAAAAAGTAAATATAATAGAGTTAGCCAACACAATAGATAGGAAAATATATGATTACATAAAAGGCGAATATATTATAGGAAACACGGATATAATATGAGAATAAGAGACTATTGATATAAAGCGTGAATAGAACATATAAAACATGAATACAAGATAGAGAAGATAAAATATTTATAGAAAGAGTGAATATAATATCCAAAAAAGTGGATATTTCCGATAAAAAGGAGATGATTCAGATGAAAGATAAATGCAATGTATCCAAAGTGAATATTTGGTATTGAAAGACGATATTTATATGAAAAGAAAATATAACATATTTATAACAAACACAATAGGTAAGAAAAAGAAAATGATTATATGAATAGTGAATACAATATTATGATATGAAAAGTGAATATAATTTATAAAAAGTGAATATAATATACGCAGAGTGAATATGATATATACAACGTAAATATAATATATACGACGTGAATATAATACATGAAGAGTAAATATAATATATAAAGAGTGAATATAATATATAAAAAGTGAATAGAAGAGACAGATCCAAAACAAATAATTTCAATGAAAAGTAAAAAGTACACATTTAAAATATATATAATAGATATAATATAGACCAACCAAATAAAAAACAGATTGTTCATATGAAAAGTCAATATAGTAAGGAGAAAAAGGACTGGATACAGAGAGAAGTAAGCACAATAGACAAGAAAGCAATAGAAGATTTAGGAGATAGATGATTGCATATAACAGACAAATATAACCAATAAAAACCGAACATAGAGGTTTAAAAAGGGATGGTTTACAGTGGAAGTGAATATAAGATATAAATTATGGATGAAATACAGGAAAAATAGGTATTATCAATAGAAAGCAAAATATATAATAAACAGAGAGTAAATAAAAGAGACAAGGAGGTGAAGATTCAAAAAAGATATCAAAATAAGAATAAATCCAAAATATATATCAGAGAAAAAATATAAGGGTTATAGATATAGATAAGAAATATAGTTTAAGAGTTAGGTTATACATTAAAAGTATGAATTCAGGGTTAGAGTTACATTGTAATTTAAAAGGTTAGGGTTACCAAAAGATTAAGGGTAAAAACAGGTTTAATTAATGGAGTTAGATAATATTAGCAAGGGATGAATATGTTCGGGATCGATAATGGATGAGAAACGGTAGAATATCGATAGTATATATATTGAAAGAAACGGAACCGATATATTTTTAGGGTTAAGGTTATGAAGTTTAGATAAAAGAGTTCGGGTTCAAAGAAAGCATTGAGGTTAAGGGCGATAGGATTGGGTTAAAAGGGGAGAGGGTTTAGAAACAAAAAATTAAAAGGAAATAAAGTTTTATTTGTAAAAATTAGGAGTAAATAATAGTAATTAGGGGTTTAAACAAATGATATAAGAAAGCAATAGAAAATATAATATAAG